>JBBGZY010000171.1:4525000-5125000 GCA_037952925.1 Lithobates clamitans | reverse complement strand
TCACCTGTGATGTATTTCAGTTATCTTGCTATCCTGGCCGGTTAGTAGGTCCTGAGGACAGGAGTTGAGAACCACTGGTCTAGATAGTTTATGAGGCATATGTATTATTTGGCGTATGGATAACTGAGAATAAAGGAGAGGATGGGAGGAGGCATATGGAGGGGAGAGGGAGAAGAAGAGAAAACAATAAAATAAATAAAATAAAAAGGGGGGGGGGGGTTTCCTTCCTTTTATATACCCGCAGGTAATGGGGAAGTATGTAAAAAACAAGTAGGTTCCCCATGGGGTAGTGGTCATTTCTAGCAAAGATGAGCTGTGTTACTGAGCTAATTAGGCGTTTGAGCATTTATATAATGGAGTCGATGTAGAATGGTGGGACATGACCCAGAGATATTCATCCGTAGTTTTAAAGCAACTCCAGGGTCTCCGAAACCTTTCTTCCGTATTGTGTAAAGTGGAAGACAGGTCCTCCATATACATAATCTCGTTCAGTTTGGTATACCACATAATTTACAAGGTGGTGAGGATTGTTGTTTTCATTAGGTTGATCAGTAAGGTGAAGAAGGCATGCAGTCGAATTTTGAACAGTAGCAGTCTTTTGACAAACTAATATTTATGGAATAAGGTTATTGCTTGTGAGAACAAAAGATAATCAAATATTCCTCATACGCTTTGAGAATCAAAGTTTTTGCCATAAATTTGAGAGCCATGTTTTTTCCAGAAATTCTTACCTTTTTTGGCAGTTTTTCCCAGTTGCAGTATGCATGTGTAACCATTTGATCTGCTTTGGACTGTAGCTCTTTGTCGTAGAACAGTTCATTTGGAATAGTAAGGATATCGGGATGAGATCTAATTGAACAAATAATATACCCATAGTTAATATAACAATAATATACAAAAGTTTAATAAAGTCACTGATAGAAACCATAAATATAGAACTAAAAGTCAATAAAACAAATAAAACAGAAGGGAAGACGTTGCATCCATTCCCACTGGGATCTGTTTAATGTTGTTGGGGATATTGCATCAACATCATAGCTCAAGCAATACATTGTGAATGCCAATTTACACATTTTACAATTTAAAAAACATGATTGAAAATGCATTACAGTAGACATCAGTGATGGCACACAGTGTTTTTAGCCTTATGCCCCGTACACACGATCGGAATTTCGGCCCGCAAAAGACCGATGAGAGTTTTTCGTCGGAAAATGCGACCGTGTATATGCTGAATTCCAGCCAGCAAAAGACTGAGAGCATGTTCTCAATTTTTCTGTCAGGAAAAGTTCCTATCCGAAAATGCGATCGTCTGTGGCAATTCTGACGCGAAAAATTCCTACGCATGCTCGGAAACAATTTGACGCATGCTCGGAAGCATTGAACTTCATTTTCTCAGCTCGTCGTAGTGTTGTACGTCACCGCATTCTTGACGGTCGTAAATTCAGCGAACTTTTACGTGACCGTGTGTAAGCAAGGCAAACTTGAGCGGGATCCTGTCAGAAAAGTCGTCATATGTTTTTCTGAAGAGAAGTCCGATCGTGTGTACGCGACATTAGAAGGAAATCTGCATTAAGATCTTCATATAGTAGGCTGCCTTTAACCACTTGCCGACCAGCTCACGTACATTTACTGCGACAGATCGGCTCTCCTGCGGGAACCGACATACCTGTACGTCTGTCCATGTGGGCGCGCACAGGATCATTATGCACAGAGGCAGAATGGGGATCTGCCTTTATAAACAAGACGATTCCCCATTCTGCCAGATGACATGACAGAGATCTACTGTTCCCAGTGTTAGGGAACAGTGATCTCTGTCAAGTCACAGTGAGCCCATCCCTACTACAGTTAGAACACACCCAGGGAACACAGTTAACCCTTTGATCGCCCCCTAGTGTTAACCCCTTCCCTGCCAGTGTCATTTATACATTGATCAGTGCATTTCTATAGCACTGATCAATGTAATAGTGTTACTTGTCCCCAAAAAGTCTAATTTGGGGTCAGATTTGTCTGCTGCAATGTCACAGTCCCGCTAAAAATCGCAGATCGCCGCCATTACCAGTAAATTTTTTTAAAAATAAATAAAAGTCCGTATCCTGTACATTGTAGATGTGATAACTTTTGCGCAAACCAATCAATTTACGCTTATTTTTAATTAATTTAATTTTTTTTTGTTACCAAAAATATGTAGAAGAATACATATTGGCCTAAATTAACGAAGAAATTAGATTTTTTACAAATTTTTTTGGATATGTATTATAGCAAAAAGTAAAAAATATTGTTTTTTTTTCAAAATTGTCACTGTTTTTTTGTTTACAGCGCAAAAAAAAAAAAAAACGCAGAGGTGATCAAGTACCACCAAAAGAAAGCTTTAAATCTACTCCCACCCCAATTCTAAGCCTATTCCATCTACCCTGTAAAAGGAAAGATGTCTATACTTCCCTTTTCTGAAGTCGCTTCGGTCTGGTCACATGGTCGCAACCCAGAGCCAGCTTCAGTGACAGCCAACAACGTATGCCCCATAATAAGCCTATAGGTGACATTATCTCACAGGCTCAGCAGCTATTGTCGGCGATCTCTCTTCTACACTGATGCCAGCGCTGTAGAGATCTTGTGACAAAACCAGAACAACTTCAGAATAGGTAAGCATAAACATCTTTCCTTTTACAGGGTAGATAGACTTGGGGGTGGGAGTATATTTAAGCTTAGTTGAAGAGGTATTGCATTTACATAATGCTGAATATCTTTTAAATAATTTTGTTAGGAAAGCAAACAGTATGACTGCACTTTAGTATAGCTAGTAGGAATTTTTTCAACGCCATGTTGCTGCTTTAACATTTATATGTCGCCTACACATAGGTTTGCCACCTGGCAAGGGTTTTACTGGCCTTGCTGGTAAAAAAATAAAGGGTCTTGTTCCAGTATTAACCCTAGGTTCACATATCTGCAATTTGTGTGTGCCTCGTTTGCATGGCAGTTCATTCAAATGAATGGGCTGCCATGACTGTGTTTCTGCAAAAAAACGCAGCCGCATGCGATTAACCATGCAATTTCCCTGCAGTTCCCGCATCCGCTCTGCGATTTTACATGTGCCAGGTGCCATTCAAAATGAATGTCAGCCCAGTGTTTCCACAGAGCAGTGCATTTTCACTTCAGGCGGTTCGGGAATTGCTGCAATTCCCACACCCGCAGCCACACACAGAGATATGAACGTAGGGTTATACAAAATAGATCATTAGACCAATATTTTTTTTTTCCCAGAAAGGTGGCAACCTTACCTACACAGTGCAGTCTGGTATTTTGTTAAATGATCTTGAAAATCCTTAAAATCCCATTTATGTTTTGTACTTATGAAAACACTAAAACACTTTATCAGTAATCATAACAAGCATTCATAAAACATTGTTGCTGGTAAAGTGAAATTTCAGGCTCATAAAACAGGTTCTGCTAACAGAATGACATCTTTATTCAACAAAACACTGACAAACCTGTAGTTCAATAGAAGCTTGGTAACAAACTCAGGGTTATAAGCTCCAGTAATAGTTTTTTCATACAAAGGATTTTGGGTCATTAGTCTTTCAAGCAAAGACATACCTGCAATGATAACATTATAAATTAAAAGCTGTAAAGTGACAGTAGAAGAAAAAAAAAAAGAAAGAAAAAACAAAGTATATACTGCTTTATTATTTTAATATTGTATATATTTCAAACTTTACTAACTTAATCCATGTTCCATCGCAATTGGGGACCTTAATACTGGTCCAAGCTGTTTAGGATCACCAGTAAGTATGAGCTGTCCTCCCGCCGTTACATCCAAAATACCTACAGTGTAAAAGAAAATAAAGTTAAAATAATATTCTAGCCAACAACTTTTTTGGATATTTGATGGATTTAAAGAGGAATTTTATTTCCTTCTAAAATGAAAAAACAGCTTTCTATGCTACACCTTTCCTGTACCTGTTGAGGATTTTACTGGTTGTATCTGGTGCTATTCAAAAACTATCACTACTGTCTTCAAGGCAATTTTGCCAATCTTTAAGCCCATTCATTTTCAATGGTTTCCAGGACCATGATACTCATGCACAGTACAGTATGTTTGGAAAAACAATTCCCAAGGATGGGCTGCAGAACATTTCTTAGAATAGTGGTAAGTATTCAGCAGTGCTATTTAAACAGCTGATAATCCTAGTGAGCACACCACTTTTATACCATCAAGAGGCATGTAATGAGTTTGTAAAAAAAAAAGAAAAATTAAAAAAGAGGCTTCCGCAAACAATATTAAAATATACAGTTTAAAGGGGGAAAGATATTGCACATACTGTAGCTTTGCCATCAGTCCACTTTAGGCAGGTTTTGTGATCATTTGTGATCCTGTTGATGATGATTGTTATGCAGGACTGAGAAGTACTCAGCCATTTCAACAGGTCACTCCATAGCTGCTTGGATGAGTGAGGCACTGTTCTTAACGGTGATCCTGCAGCAAAGGAGTGAGCTGTGGAAACAGTTGAGTATTTTCACTCCCCTTTTCATGATCCTGTCCCTGGTAACAATGTCAGCCTTAGGGCCCGTACACACGATCCGAATATCGCACGAAAACGGTCGCCCGAGGAAGGATCGTACGATATTCGGATTGTGTACACTACTTTCGACAGCCGATCACGACCGTTCATCCGATATTATTCGATCGGACATACACGAAAATTTTCCTCGTACGATTCCAGATCGTACGATTTTTGTTTAGTCAGTATAGTTGTCGCCCGAAAATACAATACAAATACATTACAACACATGACATCACTTTCGATTTTTTTGTCTGTCGTATGAGAATTTTCGTGACTTTATTTAGCTATTCAATTTCTACTTGTGGCTATTAAGCTAGAACAGTCGTAGGATCGGTCGTACAATATTCGGATCGTGTGTACGGGCCATTAGTTTAAAATAAATAATCACGTTCCATAAATGATTTAAAAACAAATCTCTTATGAAGGCTTGCTGATATTTAAACATCAGTCCATCAAAAACAAATATTTCTGTTATGGGTGAAAACAGAATTACCCCTGACCAGCTTTCAACCTCTGTCAGGCACTTTAGTGTTGAGAGCTCTAAACTTAAAAAAAGCATTTTTATTAATCCTTTGGCAGAAAGTATTTCCTATTTGCCGCTGCTGCATTATATGCAATGTCATACAATTATAGGGATCTGCTACCCTCTGTATTTGTAAATAGCTGTTTGTTGATTAACACAGAGGTAATTGGTTATAGACATGTACTTCCTAGGTCTCTGCTAGGGAGGTCAGAAACCCCAGAAGAAGAAGGTGGCAAGAAAAAGAGAGGAACTGAGCTACATGACCTAACACACACAGGGGCTGCTTTTGCTGCTGTATTTCACCCAGACCAGAAGCAGAAACTAATAGACAATTATCCATATGTTGTAATAGTTTAACTGCAGCTGTCAATAGCTTCTTTGAGTGCGTATCTCAATCCTTGTGACAGACGTATCTCTGTCCTATTTGTTATTATCTCACATGCACAGTGCCAGATACCTTGGTCTGTGATACTGTACGTGTGTAGTTGTCACCTTCCAGTATATTAGTAGGTGAACCGGTTTATTGCAATAGACAACATGGATGCTAGGGGGCCACCTCCACCATGCCCCTAGTATTGCAATAGAGTTTATATGCAGCTTCTGTTAGTTTATGAATTTTTGGAGCAAAAGAAATGGGATTTTACAGGTGCCAGATGAGTCCACCAAATAAATATTTTTAAAAAATATATTTATTGTAATCCATATTAAAAAGTTAAAAGCCAAAAAGAGAAATACAATTTCACATACATGATTAAACAGTGGGTATTATTACATTGTACTGGTTTATAAATTCACTTGCTTCTTCTACATGTTTCACCAATCTTGATTTTTTCAGGAAGTATTAACGTGTAAGAGTACAACTACATGAAGAAAAAAATTAAATCAGTAAATGTATACACAGATCAAATGGATAGGTTATACCAAACACATATTTCAGTCACATACCAATGCTCCCAAGACTCCAACCCCACTAGATGTTATGCAGTGGAGAAGCACAGCCCCTCTAGGGCTGAGGGATGATGAGAGATAACCCACAGGACCACGCCAAGCGCCCACAACCCTCGTACGGGGTCAACTGCAGAGGAGGTATAATGACTCAAGGCAACCTGATTCTACAATAAAAATGGCAAGAAAATGGGTATTATTGTTTAACCTGGGACCTCAAAAAGCTTCCACTAACCGTTATATTTCCTGTAAGTAAATACTTACTAAAAACACTATAAACACAAATTACTTGGGGAAAGCAAATCCAATGCGGGTACAGCTGAGTCATCCACTAATAAGATGTCAAAGTTAGAATCTGTGAAAAAATTTATAAAAAAAGAGTGGAAAATTTGGGCAAAAAGCACACCTTCCAACACCTTCCAAAAAGTGCCCATATCCCATAGCAAAACGATTGTGTCCCAATCCAATTTTGGGACACACTCATCTGTAAAACTGTGTGTTTGCTGTCTGCTTTCCACATAGAGGTGACTCCCCAGGCTCCAGCAAGATGGCTGCCGGACTCCTGGCTTTCATACCTCCTCCTTCCCATCGGCGTGTGATGTCACGGTGGGGCCAGACTACCTAAAGGGGAAACAGGCTCCATACACCTCTACATTTAACTCTATCCCAGTTTAAATATGCAGCAAACAATGTATCATTAATGTAAGTGACATTATGCTAAATTTACAAATATTTTTTGCCCTCTGTCTACTGGATTGGGACACAATAGTTTTGCTATGGAATATGGGCACTTTCTTTATATATTTTTTCCACAGATTTTAACTTTGACATCTTATAAGTGGATGACTCAGCTGTTCTCGCATTGGACTTGCTTTCTCAAAGTAGTTTGCTTATATAGTGTTTTTAGTAAATATTTACTAACTCCAGGAACTATAACAGTTAGACCCCTTTTACACTGGAGGTGTTTTTCAAGCACTAAAGAGCTAAAGCGCCTGAAAAACGCCTCCCCTGCAGCCCCAGTGTGAGAGCCCGAGTGCTTTCACACTGGGGTGGTGCGCTTGCAGGACGTTAGAAAAAGTCCTGCAAGCAGCATCTTTGGAGCAGTTTAGAAGCGGTTAATACACCGCTCCTCCACCGCCCCTTCCTATTGAAATGCATGGGCACTGCTGCCGAAGCTCCTGCAAAGCGCTTCGACATCGGTGCTTTTCGGGGGCATTTAACCTTTTCTTCGGCCACTAGCAGGGGTTAAAATCATCCCGCTTGTGGCCGAAAAGCGACGCTAAAACTACGTTAAAGTGCCGCTAAAACTAGCAGCGCTTTACTGCTAACGCGGAGCGGTATTAGTGTGAAAGTGGTCTTAGTGGAACCTTTTTGAGGTCACAGGTTAAACAAACATACCCATCTTGTTGCCATTTATATTGTAGAATCGGATTGCCTTGAGTCATTATACCGCTTCTACGGTTGACCCCATACGAGGGGTGTGGGCGCTTGGCGTGGTCCTGTGGGTTATCTCTCATCATCCCTCAGCCCTAGAGGGGCTGTGCTTCTCCACTGCATAACATCTAGTGGGGTTGGAGTCTTGGGAGCATTGGTATGTGACTGAAATATGTGACTGACTATGCATTTGATCTGTGTATACATTTACTGACTGAATTTTTTTCTACATGTAGTTGTACTCTTACACTTTAATACTTCCTGAAGAAGCTAAGATTGATGAAACATGTAGAAGAAGCAAGAGCATTTGGAATCCAGTAGAATGTATCAACACCCACTGTTTAATCATGTATATGAAACAGTTTCTCTTTTGGCTTTTAACTTTTGAATATGGACTACAAGAAATATTATATGTGTTAAAAATATCTATTTGGTGGACTCAGCTGGCACCTGTAAAATACCATTCCTTTGCTCCAAAAATACTTATTTATAGAGGGATGTGGTGCCTTACACTTTACCTTTAACTACTGAGCCATATTAATACTCCTGTTATTTTAGTTAACCTTGTCCCTTCTAGTCTGGGATTCTATAGATAGTTTTAGCTTGGGGTTCAATAACCAGCAAGGTTACAGTCAGGTTGGGCATCCGACGGCCACTTGGTAGTTAAAGCTGTTGCAAACTGAGAGGAAAAAAACCCCCTGAAAGACAAAGGCATAATGTGCTATTATGCATTGCGCACTAGCACATTATGAAATACTCACCTTAGAACGACGCCCTCTCAGCAGCGCCCGGTCACCGCTGAGAGGTCTGACATCTTCTGTCCTTTCTTTGGGGATCGATGGCTCCAACACTGTGAGTGTCCAGGGCTGCGATGATGTCCTCGGTTTCGGCAAGAAGCTCTGAAGTTCCGGCATGATAAGCCAGACCTTTACAGCAAGTGCGCCACTGACGTCAGTGGCTGCATGCAAGGTGAATATCTCCTAAACCTTCACAAATTCATTTTACCTACAGGTAAGCCTTATTATATAGGTGCAATGAAAAATCTGGACTGCCGCACTCCGGATTGGAATAATAAAGGTAAAATCTTCTTTATTGAAAAAATGACATGGTATAAAATGCGTACATTGCTCTGTTGAAGTGATACAGCATAACCGCTGACGTGTTTCACGCTCCCATAGAGCGCTTACTCATAGGGCTATGAGTAAGCGCTCTATGGGAGCGTGAAACGCATCAGCGGTTATGCTGTATCACTTCAACAGAGCAATGTACGCATTTTATACCAGCCATGTCATTTTTTCAATAAAGAAGATTTTACCTCTATTATTCCAATCCGGAGTGCGGCAGTCCAGATTTTTCATTGCACCTATACCATTGGAATAGCAATCGCCAGCACCTGGAGCTCTCACAATTCACCCAGCGGAGGACGGGAAATTCAAACCCAGTTACCTGGAGCGGTGGTCACCAACCTGTTTATTTTAAGCCTTATTATAGGCTTACCTGTAGGTAAAAATCACAAAGAGGGGTTTACAACCGCTTTAAGGTCTGGTTGCATGACAGATTAGATGCTACTAGGGACTAAGACACAGAGTAAATAGGCTGACTTTGAGTTCCAGTGCCATGCCACAGTTTCTGCTAGTGAATAGCTGTGTTGCAGGATGGTTGGACAATGGTTGGAGGATCTCCCTATCATCCTCAGGGGCCCCTGCAATTGAACTTTGCTGCAACATTCATCTGGAGGTATCTTTATTATTAACTATATACCTGGGTTTATGGATTTATGTAAACAATTCCACCAGAACACTTGTTGGGCCCTTTGCGGATAATACATATTTGTACATTGGATGTATGTACGATTTTAAATTTTCTTATATAACGCTTGTATTTCCATAATGGTGTGTATCTATATACACTATATTGTCAAGAGTATTGGGACACCTGCCTTTACACGTGCATGAACTTTAATGGCATCCCAGTCTTAGTCAGTCGGGTTCGATATTGCGTTGGCCCATTCTTTGCAGCTATAAAAGCTTCAACTCTTCTGGGAAGGCTGTCCACAAGGTTTAGGAGTGTGTCTATGGGAATGTTTGACTGTTTTTCCAGAAGCGCATTTGTGAGGTCAAGTACTGATGTTAGACGAGAAGGCCTGGCTCACAGTCTCCGCTCTAATTCATCCCAAAGGTGTGCTATCGGGTTGAGGTCAGGACTCAGTGCAGGCCAGTGAAGTTTCTCCACCCCAAACTCGCTCATCCATGTCTTTATGGACCTTGCTTTGTGCACTGGTCCAAATCATTCGGTGGAGGGGGGATTATGGTGTGGGGTTGTTTTTCAGGGGTTGGGTTTGGTCCCTTAGCTCCAGTGAAGGGAACTCTTAAGGCGTCAGCATACCAAGACATTTTGGACAATTTCATGCTCCTAACTTTGTGAGAACAGTTTGGAGATGGCCCCTTCCTGTTCCAACATGACTGCACACCAGTGCACAAAGTAAGGTACATAAGGACATGGATGAGTGAGTTTGTGGTGGAGGAACTTGACTGGCCTGCACAGAGCCCTGACCTCAACTTGACAGAACACCTTTGGCATGTACTCAGAATAGAGACTGCGAGCCAGGCATTCTTGTCCAACATCAGTGTCTGACCTCACAAATGTGCTTCTGGAAGAATGGTCAAACATTCCCATAGACACACTCCTAAACCTTGTGGACAGCTTTCCCAGAAGAGTTGAAGCTGTCATAGCTGCAAAGGGTGGGCCAACTCAATATTGAACCCTATGGACTAAGACCGGGATGCCATTAAAGTTCATGTGAGTGTGTAATGGATGTGATTAGAGTATCAGGATAAAATGCCTATTTCAATATATATATATTTGTGATTGCTACTGCTTATCAGCCTTGACCTTACTCAAAGATCTTGTTGCGAGCTCACCCCTCCCTTATTGTGAAACTGGACTGCAAAGAGTTAAGAAGATTGTGCCTCCTGTCCGAAGGAAGTTACCCTTTATAGCTATGATCAATTGCTACCCCCTATATGGACATAACTTAGCTTAAAGCTTATACATTGTCACAATATTACGTTTTGTATATGCTTGTATGCCTTGTCTGACATGAATGTCTGGCTGATATTATAAAAGCCTTGAAAAGAGGAAACAATAAAGCAGAAGTAACTTTACACTGAGCTGTGCGTGTCTCAGAGTGAATTATTTCAGAGTGTGCACACGCCATATCGAAACCAATTTGGCCAGGGGGCAGATATAAAAATCTCGGACGGTTTGGTCCGATCCAAAACACGTGTAAAGGCAGGTGTCCCAATACTTTTGACAATATAGAGTACTTATGGTTAATGTTATATGCTAGTTACAGTAGCTCCTCGGTTTCCATTTACTTTGTTTAGAATACTGATTCATTTTCCAGAAATGGAATCCCCTCTGTTCATAGAGGCCCTGTTCTGGGTGGAGGCACTGCCAACCTTATTATCAAGCCCACTTTTTCACTTACCGAAGGTTCCGTTTTTCCTTACTTACCTACAGGTTTAGCGCAATATCCTGTTTGGGGAGGGCAATTTCTCATATCCCCCCCCCCCAAAAAAATGTCTTAATTCCCCCCCCCAAAGTTAAACATATAGAGCAGTGATGGCGAACCTTGGCACCCCAGATGTTTTGGAACTACATTTCCCATGATGTTCATGCACTCTGCAGTGTAGTTGAGCATCATGGAAATTGTAGTTCCAAAACATCTGGGGTGCCAAGGTTCGCCATCACTGATCTACAGAGTGAAAGATCAACAAGAAGATGGTGGTTCTTCAAGTCAGAAGCTAGAAAAGAAAGCCCATTTGAGTGGACTGAGTTCCTTTAGGTCTCTGCTGCTTTTTTCCTAAAACAAAATATCAGCCTTAACATTGTTTTTTTATTTTGGGGTCTAAGGGGGAAGCGTTGGAACTTCTATCAGGTTTTTGTTTCAGTCTGTGCTTTTTTGATATTCAGTCTCATGTTCTCTCCTGGAGATCATTGTAATGTTACAGTCACCACTGAAACAGAAAAAGAGGTAAACATAATCCAGTGAAGACGTGTAGTTATACCTCTCAAAACTGGGATTCCCTTTGAGTCTCTCAAGTCTTGATGCATTTCTGGGACCAGAAGCATACCTATGTTAATTGCCATTTGGGATGGCTGTTTTGTTCACCCTCCCATGCCCCCCTAGGAGCCAGACCCCCTCCCCCAATGCCACCCCATTTTTGCTGCCCCACCAGGTACTGGACCTAGCAATCAGCTTAGCAAGACCGCCCTCTGTATATAAGGAAATGTTATTGAACTGAAGCAAGGATGCATGACCGTAACTGACACTCCTTCAAAGTGCCTCCCCTCATCGAGTGCCACGTGAGGTTGTTGCCTCACTTCTCCTCATTGGTGGCACGCCCCTGGTTGGGACACAGACTACAATGAAATCCTGATGTACGTTCTAACAGCTCGTTATTACATTAAAAATTAGAAAAAGGTTTTGACTGGAGTTCAACTTGAAGCCATGAGCTACCCTCCCACAAAGCCATCTCACAAACCCCAAAAACATTGCCAAACCTTGCTGTACATAAAATGTGTTTAGTACTTACATAATAATTATCTTTACCTACAGTATATACTGTGTATTAGAAATGTTAATATATTAGAACACATCACAAATATAACACTGAGAACTTAAAGCGAAACTTCAGTTATTTTTTTCATCTTTCCATCTATTTAATCTTCTGCCCTTGCTGTTTTAACTTTGGATAGTAAAACATTTTTTTTCTGCCAGTAAATGCCTTATACAGCCAACTTACTGTTTCTTGTCAGATAAAATGCCTAGGCGTATGACATCATGCACAGCTCTCTCTCACTCTTGGGAGAGTTTGCCAAGAAGGGAGGGGGGATGAGTCTAAAGAGGGCCAATGAGATCTGCAGAGCTGGAGGTGTGCCTCTGTATGTCTGTGTAAATCCAGGAAGTGAACAGGCAGCAGCTTTAGCTGCCCACAGTTAAAATGATTGCATTCAGACTCAGTGGAGGGAGATTTCTGTAGCATATTTGGCAAGTACAGAATCACAATATATATAAAATATGCAAAGTGGTTGGAGGGAAGCTTCAGAATGGCATAAATGTTTTTATTACAAATTATGTGAGCAGACTGCAGTTTCTCTTTAAAAATGTAAGTAAAGTAAGTATCAAAAGGTGGCAAAAGGAAAAAAAATACAAAGTAGTAATTATTACACAGTAGTTGATTAATTAAGCCGATGATTAAAAGAATACTCAATTGTATCAAAATGATGATGCCAGTGATAGGACACCAATCGGGTTTTCCAGTCATCAGATGTAAATTTCTAAAGGAAAAATGAAATTCAGAATACATTTGCTGGTTTATTGTTTTGAGTATGGAGAATGGCTTCTAGTTACACTGATTTGTCCTTACTGTACCTGCCACAGCTGTCACACACTCTGGCTCTACTGCATGGCCAGACTCATCAATAAACACGTGAGTGAAATGGTCAGATGGGAACTTTGCAGATGCGAGTCTAAAAAAAAACATACCAGTGAACAAAGGCATAAGGTTTAATACAAAATCATCAATAAGACCATTGTTCCTAATTTTTACTGACAGTCTACTGACTGGAATGGTAGCAGCTGATTGGAGAAAAGCCAATGTAGCACCAATATTTAAAAACGGCCCAAAATACATCCTTGGGAATTACAGACCAGTTATCCAAACATCAATAGTATGCAAGCACTTGGAGGGGATGATAAGGGACTATATACAAGATTTTAGTAATGAGAACAGTATCATTAGTAGTAATCAGCATGGATTCATGAAGAATCGTTCTTGCCAAACCAATATATTAACCTTTCATGAGGAGGTGAGTTGCCAGCTAGGTAACAGGAGGAACATAGACGTGGTCTATCTGAATTTTGCAAAAGCATTTGACACAGTTCCCCACAAACATTTACTGCACAAAATAAGGTCCGCTGGCATGGACCATAGGGTGAGTACATGGATTAAAAACTGGCTACAAGGGCGAGTTCAGAGGGTGGTGATAAATGGGGAGTACTCGGAATGGTCAGGGGTGGGTAGTGGGGTCCCCCAGGGTTCTGTGCTGGGACCAATCCTATTTAATTTGTTAATAAACGACCTGGAGGATGGGGTAAACAGTTCAATCTCTGTATTTGCAGACAATACTAAGCTAAGCAGGGCAATAACTTCTCCGCAGGATGTGGAAACCTTGCAAAAGGATCTAAACAAATTAATGGGGTGGGCAACTACATGGCAAATGAGGTTCAATGTAGAAAAATATAAAATAATGCATTTGGGTGGCAAAAATATGAATGCAATCCATACACTGGGGGGAGAACCTCTGGGGGAATCTAGGATGGAAAAGGACCTGGGGGTCCTAGTAGATGATAGGCTCAGCAATAGCATGCAATGCCAAGCTGCTGCTAACAAAGCAAACAGAATATTGGCATGCATTTAAAAAGGGGATCAACTCCAGAGATAAAACGATAATTCTCCCGCTCAACAAGACTCAGGTCCGGCCGCACCTAGAGTATGCTGTCCAGTTCTGGGCACCAGTCCTCAGGAAGGATGTACTGGAAATGGAGCGAGTACAAAGAAGGGCAACAAAGCTAATAAAGGGTCTAGAGGATCTTAGTTATGAGGAAAGGTTGCGAGCACTGAACTTATTCTCTCTGGAGAAGAGACGCTTGAGAGGGGATATGATTTCAATATACAAATACCATACTGGTGACCCCACAATAGGGATAAAACTTTTTTGCAGAAGGGAGTTTAACAAGACTCGTGGCCACTCATTAACTTAGAAGAAAAGAGGTTTAACCTTAAACTACGTAGAGGGTTCTTTACTGTAAGAGCGGAAAGGATGCGGAATTCCCTTCCACAGGCGGTGGTCTCATCGGGGAGCATTGATAGTTTCAAGAAACTATTAGATAAGCACCAGAACGACCGCAACATACAGGGATATACAATGTAATATTGACATATAATCACACAGATAGGTTGGACTTGATGGACTTGTGTCCTTTTTAACCTCACCTACTATGCAACTATGTAACTATGTACCGTATATACTCGAGTATAAGTCGAATTTTTCAGCACATTTTTTTGTGCTGAAAGTGCCCCCCTCGACTTATACTCGAGTCAAGCACTTTTCTGCAGCAAAAAAATTCATTTTCCGTACCGAATTTGGGGCCCCGTATCTCAGGGCCACTTAGTGCTAGGAATCCCAAATTTGGTGTGCAATCCCAGTGGAACTGGTATCATAACATATCCAAAACTGAAGTTCCTAGCACTAAGTGGCCCCGAGATACGTGGCCCCAAAATCGGTTCGGAAAATGTCATTCTCTGTTGCAGAAAAGTGCTTGACATTTTCTGAACCGAATTTGGGGCCCCATATCTCAGGGCCACTTGGTGTTAGGAACCCCAGCTTTGGAAATTTTATGGTGTTAGTTCCACTGGGTTTGCACACCAAATTTGGGGTTCTTAGCACTAAGTGGCCCCGAGATACGGGGCCCCAAATTCGGTCAACTGTGTCCGTCTGCAGCAATGTCATTTCGGGACCCTTTGGGTTCAGAGACCCCAAATTTTGGCTGCAGCTAGGGGGCATCTAGGAACCCTTAACTACCGAGTTTGAAATTCAGGGGACCTATGGCTGCAAATGGGCACAGTGAGGCATGCAAATGGGAACAGTGATGCTGCAAATTGGCATTGTTGACCCTCTTTTCCACTTACAGTAGCTGTGCATTTCTCACCCTCGTCTTATACTCGGGTCAATAAATTTTTCCCATTTTTTTTTTGTGGTAAATTAGGGCCTCGACTTATACTCGGAACGACTTATACTCGAGTATATACGGTAATCTATATAACATCAGATTATTGTTGCTGTAATAAAAGTCTGGTGGAGAAAGTGCTTGCAAGTTTTAAATCTGTAAGGCTAGGTTCACACCTATGCATTTTGCACTGCACACTACTGTCCAATTAACATGTTTTCCTATAGGTCACAGTCACATGCATTTTCTGGAAAGGGTCAGGAACTTTTTTGCCCTCAGCAGGTGGCGTTTTTGGTTCCATAGACTTCAATGGAAATGCAGCAGAAACTCATCAAAAACACAAGCACTAAACTTTTCAAGCACTTCCGCTGCGTTTTTTACTTTCAATCATTTTTATTGAACATTCAGACAGAGAAAAATCACAGTAATCATTTCAACAACCAGAACCCTGGCACAGGCTTTCAAGAAAAGTGAAAAATAAACATTCTTTAATTATCAAAGCAAGTGAAATATAATAAAATAAAGTAAAATATTGGCATCATGAAATGTGCAAAATTATTGGTGCCAAAAGCCCTGCACAAATTGAATTGATCTATTTCAGATTAAGTGAAACAGATAGCTTAGTTCACAGCCAAGTTCAGACTCACAAAGTAGGACTGCTATTGGGAGTTTGGGATGTTAAAGTAACTCTTCTTTCCACTTCCCACGAATATAAAGACAAAAATGAACTATTGTGCATCTTACCTTCCAGCAGTAACAAGAGTTGCAATGATTACTCGGTACTGTTTCAACTGTTGTTTACTAGGATACTCATATTCTTCTTTATTGACATTCCAGTTACAACAAGGCTATAAAGAATGTACAAATATTTAAATGTATGCAATAATACTAAAAGCAACAATGTAAAGATTCAAGAACACAGCCATTCAGGGTGCAGAGCCTGTGTAATGCCTCCCCTGGGACCCTTACTGAGCATAGATATTATGAGATTGGAGCATATGTCAGTGCGCATGCGGGTGTTTTTACGCAAACCCCAGTGCACAACTGTGTACAGTTGCTTCTTCCTGTTCATTTCATTGGACAAATGTACACATCAGCAGAAGGTCCCAGGTAAGGCCTTATGTAGGCTCTGCACGCCGTAAGGCAGTGTACATGAAGTTTTAAGCAGACAATCCCTTCTAGGATTCTGGATATTTTTATACACAAAATAAAATATGGGAGAATATCTAGGTTAAAAAACCTAGAGCCAGACAGTGATGGTGGATCCTGAGCGAGGCCAGGATCGCTCTTTCACTGCCCGTCTTGTACTTTTTTCTGATGAGGAGAGTACGCAGCTAGCTGCAGGATTTTACTGAGGCAGTTTCTCTCTGAGTTTCATTTGCAGTACATAGATGTGAGTACATAGATGTATTTACAATAAATGCTTTTGCCCCGTTCACACCTGGGTGTAGCAGAAACACGTTTTGCTGCCTGCGATATTGCAAAAGTGTGAACAGCATGAAAAAGTGCAAAGCGCTTGCAGTACCATTATTACTTAATGGCACCTCTAATGCGGGTAGCAGCTGTACATTTTCTGTGCAATTCTCAGTGTCAAAATGTGGTACTTGAGCTTTTTTAATGCGTTTTTGGAGCAGAGGGAGACCCAAATGAATGGTAATGGTGATAAAACAGAAATAAATGCTGGATAGCCGCACTCGTAGGTTTGCTTTGTTTATTCAAAAGATTCACATCAAAATCAATAGCTAAAATGAGTTATGAGCTATGAGTAAGCACTAATGTTAGTGCGAAACGTCAGCTCTTCTCCTGTCTGCTGTTATTTTGATTTTGATGTGAATCTTTTGAATAAACTAAGCAAACCTACGAGTGCGGCTGTCCAGCATTTGTTTGTTTTATCGCTACTAGCAATAGCCAGCACCGACAACCTCCAAACCAAGAAAGATTTACCTCTTGCCTGTCAAATCCTCCTGGAGCGGTGACAACTCTCTTATATTCAAGTGAATGCTAATGGTGCCGCTCCAAAAACGCACTTAAAAAAATGCACAAGAAAGTGTCACAGTAGCATCGTTCCATTGTGAATGGGGCCTAAACAATATCACACTATGTGAAGTTTCTTTTGGTGGTGACCATTCATTCATCTATCCTCCTGGATCCCTGGAGCAGTGCTGCATGCAGAGAGGGGAGGATCACTTCCTTGCATTTAACACAAGCAAAGCTTGACTATCTTAAAGAGGGAGGTGCAGGTAACTGCTTTTGACAGGTACCTCCTCCCACTTCCAGGTAACTTCGCCACGGCCATGGTGAAGTCACCTGGAAGTTTAACCCCCTCCTCCTTCCCTTCCCTTAGTAAGAATGCCGGCACCTGCACCCGGAGCCGATGAATGATTCAGCTTCAGGTGCCGACATCATGGGCTCCCTGGACAGGTAAGTGTCCTTATGTTAAAAGTCAGCAGCTACAGTATTTGTAGCTGCTGACTTTAATTTTTTTTTCATCCAGGCTGGAACTCTGCTTTAACCACTTCCCGCCCGGCCTATAGCAGAATGACGGTTGGGCGGTGGTTCCATTACCCTGACTGGACATCATATGATGTCTTCCAGGATAAGAAGCGCCTGTGGGGGCGAGCAGCTCGGCGATCAGTGATGCGGTGTGCCAGTCTGACACACCGCACCACCGGTCTATGTAAAGAGCCTCTGACGGAGGCTTTTTACCACGTGATCAGCTGTGCCCAATCACAGCTGATCACGTTGTAAAAAGGAAAAGCCGTGTATTGGCTTATCCTCTATCGCATCTGACAGACGCGACTAGAGGAGAGCCGATCAGCTGCTCTGCTGACAGGGGGGTCTACGCTGATTAATTATCAGTGCAGCCCCCCTGAAGATGCCCACCCAAGACCACCAGATATGCCACCCATGACCACCAGGGAAGCCACTCAGTACCCATAAACAATGCCAATCAGTGCCTATAAATTATGCCAATCAGTTCCCATCAGTAATGCCTGCCAGTGCCACCTTATCAGTAATGCCCATCAGTGCCATCTATCAGTGCCACTCATAAGTACCCATCAGTGCAGCTTTTCAGTGGCAATCAGTGTTGCCTATCAATGCCCATCAGTGCCGCCTTATTAGAGCCCCACAGTGAAGGAGAAAACTTGCTTATTTACAACATTTTATAACAGAAACAAAGAAATACTTATTTTTTTCAAAATTGTTGGTCTATTTTTATATGTTTAGCAAAAAGTAAAACCCCCAGTGGTGATCAAATACCAGCAAAAGAAAGCTCTATTTGTGGGAACAAAATGATAAAAATTTTGTTTGGGTACAGTGTTGTATGACCGCACAATTGTCATTTAAAAAGTGACAGCGCTGAAAGCTGAAAATTGGCTTGGGCAGGAAGGGGGGAAGTGCCCAGTATTGAAGTGGTTAAGTAAAGACAGGCATTTTCTTTTGGTGAGTGTAATCTTTATTGTAAGGTGAAAGGATCATTAAGGAACAGTGTCAATTTATATTATACATTTTTTTTTAAGGATTATCTAAGAGGAGCATTTTATTATACTTTCCATTATCCTTTGATTTTCTGATTTTCACTTGGGGCTTTTTTTTTTTTATATATACATGAATATATTATGTTTGATTCTATGAGGGAACTTTTTACTTCATATCTTTTTTCATGTTGCAATATATCCATTTATGTTTTATTACTCAACTGTGGCATGTGCTAAAGGAGAGCCCCTGTTTTAACATTTTTTGATATGCAGGCTGTAGAATAGCCAGTGCGGCTGTTCTGCTTGATTCCGAGCATGCATGGAATTTTGTGCGCTGGAATTGTGTACACACGATCAGAATTTACGACAATGGATTTTGTTGTCGGAAAATTTGAAATCCGGATCTCGAATTTTGTGTGACGGAAATTCTGATGGAAAATGTCTGATGGAGCCTACACACGGTAGGAATTTCCGACAACAAGCTCCCATCGAACATTTTCCGTCAGAAAATCCGACCGTGTGTACGGGGCATTAGTGAGTTTCCAAATGGAGGCTGTGACACTCAAAGGAAGCCATGTATATAGTGGTGTTTCGCGCTTAGGACGGGCTTGTGACCGAACTGCAGCCCCCCTAATAGAGAAAGCACCAAAGGTGCGATCCAATAATTATGTAATCTGAAGAAATAGGAGATTGGCGCTGTTCACTAATAAAAATGATAGTAAATAAATAAATACATTATACAAACTCCTAACAAAAGGGAAGCATAACACCCCAATTCTAAGTGGGTGAGACGTGTGACACAATGTAAATTGTTATTTGAAAATAAATATATGTGCTGAAAATAGTCAGAAAAACTGTGTAGACTACCCAAGATGAAGAATTTAAAATTAATACTTAAATTAATAAAAAAAACTCCAAGCAATAACAACGGTAAATGATCAATCAAGTGTGTATAAAAACCACAAAAAGTATATATGTGTACATTGAAAGGTATGGGTGCGTATAGAAAACGATGATTGCAGAGAATGACCAGAGTCTGCATGGAGGTTCAGCAGCGATCTGGTGACACAGGTGGAAATTAGGTGGTGAGGGGGACACCGACCGCTTGGATCATCGGATTCACATCTACATGCTCATTACCCCTGCAGGGGTTGGGCGCTCCGGTGAGTGGGGGAACTAGAGGGGACTCCACACAGAACAGTATATACTCATTGGGATGGACTTATCCGCAACCTTTGAAGATGCACTAGCTGGCTGCACAAGAACTGTTTATTTACATTGAACGATAGAACTATTATTCACGGTTTTTTATATATTTTTTGAAATTTTTTTTGCTGGTTGCTTGGACTTTTATTTCATTTTTTTTTTGGCTCTTTTTCACCCTTTTGATTCTCTTTGTGCACTAAGATTGTTTGCACACTACATGTCGATAGCCTTTTTTTAGTTTATATATATATATTTTTTCATTGTTTTCATCCTATACCACTCAGCTTCACTTATACATACATAGTGGGCAACACGGTGTTTGTCCTTTCTTCTAGGTATACCCACCCATACCTTTCAATGTACACATATATAATTTTTGTGTTTTTTATACACACTTGATTGATCATTTACCTTTGTTATTGCTTGGAGTTTTATTTATTAATTTAAGTATTAATTTTAAATTCTTCATCTTGGGTAGTCTACACAGTTTTTCTGACTATTTTCAGCACATATATTTATTTTCAAATAACAATTTACATTGTGTCACACGTCTCACCCAACTTAGAATTGGGGTGTTATGCTTCCCTTTTGTTAGGAGTTTGTATAATTTATTTATTTATTTACTATCATTTTTATTAGTGAACAGCGCCCATACCCTATTTCTTCAGATTACTCAAAGCAAGCCAGGCAGCCTTGCTGACAGCTGGTAGCCTTGGATCTGCTTAGTAACTTAAGAAAAACAGTTGATTACAGGGGTATTTGAATGTGATGCCCTGACAATCAGTAGAAGGTGGG
The DNA here is from genome assembly GCA_037952925.1 of Lithobates clamitans. NCBI lineage: Eukaryota > Metazoa > Chordata > Amphibia > Anura > Ranidae > Lithobates > Lithobates clamitans. The sequence continues at coordinate 5,104,264 of JBBGZY010000171.1, read as the reverse complement.
TTAGTGTTCCCAAAATGGAAAGCCTCTTTATAGAACAGATTAAAAGCATGTGACAACAGTATATTAATACCTTAATATCCTCTGGCACAGATCGAAAGTCCTTACTTTTAGCTAACAACCTGTAGATGTCTTTCTTGTCCATATGCTTCATCAGGCGCTGACACAGGAGGTCTGAAGCGCTGTTGGAAGGAGCGCATGCTAGCACATGGGAATTAGGAATGTTTTTTACCACCTGTAATGAAAATATGGATTTCAAGAAGAAAAATTAAATCAACAGAAACTACAAGCACTAATTGTAAACTACAATTGGCTTTAAATGCCAGCAGCAGACATCGCAATTTTTTTGCTTGTACAAAAAATTTGTTTCTTCTACAATGGTTGGGAAAGAAGTGTTACAGCAATTGTGACTGAACCTAGCAAAAGTCTTGGTTCCCTTTCTTTCCAGTACTGTATCATTTCATCGTTCTCTGCAGTTGTCCTAAGGCACTAGTTACACTTCTGTCTGTGTTGACGATTTTTGTATGTGCCACTCACAATGGACAAATAATTCTCACCAACAAATCTACTACAGTGGAAAAAAATGACAGCATTCTGAAAATCTGTAATTAGAGGGGCTGAGGGACATTTACTGAAATTCCCCCACTCGGCGGCATCATTCATTCACAGTTCTGTGAATGAATGGACTACAACTACTGACAGTCTTTGCGGCTGCTGGCTTGTAGTTCTCAATGAACTACCAAGGCACTGATGAGCGCCGTGGTAGTTCATGGATTCTTCCTGTCAGTGTGAAACGGCCTGCCCGTATGAGTCAGACCTGTATGCCTGGGCAGACAGCTTACACTGACAGTCTGCAGGAGACTTGCATGACACCCCCGATCTGCTGATCACTGGTGCAATGTTCTCCAGGCTCCTAAAAAAAATAGTAAATGCACATTTTTTTACCTGCAAAAAAATGTGCATTTATTATTTATTTATTTTAAAGGTGAACTTATCCTTCAAGATTAGTGTGCTGCAATATATTTTATTTTTATCTTTAGGTTTAGACACACTTTAAAGCATGGTCTCAAAATTATCTTGTTTATGGCTTGCATGCAGCTATGTCTCACTAACCAGAATATTATCCAATTGGTTACAGCGCTGTCCACACATGGTATATTGGGGTCAGCATATGGTCTCCCGATGAAGCAAACCAGTTGTGAAACGTGTCAATACTGCTGCACCCCTTCCTGTGCCATTGGCCCCTGAATTGTTATATTACTATGTTTCTAGTTTTATGATATTTGAATTTATGATTGTCTGGGCCAGATAGGACTGATGTTCTATCAGGGAAGTTACTGTGGTGCTCATATGCTTGCACATTAAATATGTCTTACAACCTTTTTAAACAATACATTGTAATAAAATGATGTGTTTTTAGACATTTGTGTTTGTTTCCTTTCTTCTTTGGGATTATGGTTGGCATCATAAGATCCACATATCTGTTTCTTTTGTTTTGTGACTCACTAAGGCCCCTTTCACACTTGTGCGACCTGTCCTGCGACTTCGGATTGCAAAGTCGCATGACAAGTCGTACCCCATGATTTCCAATGAGTACCATTCATATCTGTGCGACTTCAAGTTGCACCGACTTCAAAGTAGTACTACTCTAGTCTGACTTTGATGCGAGTTGAGGTCCATAGACCTCAAGTTTACACAGGCATTCCCTAAAATTGCTGCAAAATCACGGCCCCGTAATCGTGGTAAAATCGCCGCAAAATTGCGTGACTTTCAAGTCGCAGCAGTGTGAAAGGGGCCTAACCATTAATATTAGTGAAGTAATAGTTATCTAGGACAAGCAGGGGTAAAATGGATTAACAATAATCAATAAAAGTTCTGATTTTTAATTTCACTAACATAATTACACAATGATATTGTTGGAGTTGTATATTTTTTATTTTTATTTAACAAAAGGACAGGTATCAAGGAAAACAAAAAAAAGCTTTTTTTTCTATACCTGTTTGATAGCTTCCACCAAAGTTACAGTTTTTCCAGTGCCTGGTGGTCCAAATATGAGATAGGGTGCTGGTCTGGATTTGCCACTTACAATCTGCTCAACAGCCGCGTATTGCTCTGGATTAGATTCAAGATTCCGGTCATACAAACTAGACAAGAAAAATGACATACAGTATAATCAGGTGATAAGGGAAACTGTATATTTTATATTTCCTTATTAATAAAGTGGCTCACTAATGCATTTAAAAACTCCAATTCTTGGTCAAGGAGCCATATAAGGTCATATGCATTGTTTTACCTGATGTAAAGCTTGAGGAATGCCGAATAACCAAGCCCACTATCCCCCTTAAGGCTGCATTCACACCTGAGCGTTTTCAGCTCGCAAAACGCTCATCTCAAAAGTTCAAAAACGCCCAACAAGCAAAACCCCATTAATTTCAATGGCCCCTGTTCACATCTTTTGTCACTTTTAGCAAAACGCCGGTCCCTTCTTTTGGGATGATTACAAGCGTTTTTAGGTCCCATAGAAATGAATAGAAATGCCTGAATAGAGCTTCATTGGCGTTTCAGCTGCGTTTTTAAGCTCAACAGTTGTCACCACCCCTTGTAATCACACACACCCCTAATCAAGCACATGGTCAGCAAGATGGAGGACATCAGTTTGCTACATTAAGCTGAGGGCTTCATTGCATTAGTGTGGGCACATCCCTGTCTTTATGACACCAAGCACCCACAATACAAAAAGATCAACTAGAAAACAAGAATATGGGAGGAAATCTCAGCAAAAATGATTGTCAGATGGTCCAAGTTCACAAACCAAGAGAAGTATGATAAAGGTATGTGTTCTGCAGCCATGTTTTGCCTTTGCTTTTCTTCTCACATGTTGTCTTTCCTGTTGTTCTGCTGCTTGTATTGTACAGTTGTGAAGCTGAACATGCAGACATGTTTCAGCATTGTAGTCATGTAGTGTAAAATGTGGGGGTAGAGAAATGCACTACAGCACTCCAAAATTGACGCTGTGAATGTGTCCAACACTACGATTTCACATGCGTGTGGGTGCCATTTAGAATGCATGGCACCCCCCTACGAATGCAAAATCGCAGTTTGGGTGCGTGACCTGCAGTGAAATCGCATGGTCAAAAAGACTGATGCAAAAATTATTTATTTTATTGTGTACAGCAATGCAGGCAAATGGTATTGGAATTCCTTATTTTCAAATGTAGAAATTGGCATATTATGCTTTTTCAATGGCTTCCATTTGCCATGGAACCTGTCCAGTTGTCATGAAATATCTGGTGAAATCATCCCGGATATGGGCGCCAATTGTACTTCCACGGCTCCCGCTCCATTCAGCCCTCTGCATAGGGTGCATTAAGGCATCTTCAAAACAAACGCCATCCTGCTGCCTTACCAAAATTGTGCAAGATGCACGCTGCTTTCACTGCAGAGATGGCGTTCTGCATATTCAGATAGATGGCGCTGTGCAAAAAACGCCATTTGTTGGAGTAAGCCAAAGGCACATTCCACCACTCTTCTTTCTCTGGTCAGCGTATAATTGAACACCCTCTTCTCAATGTTTAGTTTTATACTGGAGTAGGGCATTAGAAGGTGCTCTCCTAATGCAAATGCCTCATCCCCAAGGAAAACGTAGGGTGCAGGTGGGAGATTGGTTACTGGTAGCGGAGAGTTTGCAGGCAGGTCCAGATCATCTGGCCGAAGGTGGAATTGGCAAAGATGCTGGAGTCCGAACTAACCCCATAGGAGCCAATGTCCACATATTGGAAGCAGTAGTTGGCATCCACAACTGCCAGTAGGACAAAGGAGAAGTATTTTTTATAGTTAAAGTATTTGCTTCCACTTGAAATTGGTTGGATGATGCGAATATGTTTTCCATCCACGGCTCCAATACAATTTGGAAAATTGCACCACTCCCAAAACAAATTTGATATTGATACCCATTCCTCCTTCGTAGGCTTTGCCATCACCATATTGTGCATCACATCCCAGATTATATTGCACGTGTCTCAAATTATGTAGCTTGCTGTAGATTTTCCAACCATGAAAGAAAAATGTAAACTGGCCAATGATTGTCCAGTAGCCAAGTACCTGTGGGAGAAAGAAAAATGATCATTTTTGTTTTGTTCTTTTTACAGTAATCATCATCAAGAGCCTCGAGGATGCCTACACAAAATATAGGAGGCAAGTGAGAGAATTTAAAAGTGGACAGGCTGCAATTTATCCCCCTCTCAACATCCACACAAAGGATTTGGATTTCTTGAGGCCGGTTTTAGAAATGAGCTGGTAACTCATGCTCCTTTGAAAGTATGTCATATAAAGTACTGTATATAGACATTATAAAGCATGGTTCTTTTCTTTTCTTTTTTTTTTTGTTCATGGGAAATGAATGCTGCTGCTGCTGCTTCTCCCGCTCCTTATCCAGAATGAAGAAGCCAGCCAGTCAATGCCTCACATGCCACCAGAAAATTTTTAAACCACATCAATGTCTTCTTTGGAGGGGGGGGGGGGGACAATGTGACCCTTCGCGCTGATGTTGTAACCCCTCCGGCTGAAGAGGTCACCCCACCAGCTGAAGTGGTCATTCCTCCGACTGGAGTAGCCACCCCTCCAGCTGGAGTGTTGCGCCGTTCATTGACAAGGTACGTTTGAGGCAGGGTGCAGGACAGATTCAACCGTCTCGTAGACTTAATGGATGAATTCTCTAAAAGAATTGAGGATAGCACAAGCATTCTATTTCTGAAAAGCTTGAAAGAGTTTGTAATGCTTGTCCCCAATCTAGCCAGGTAGAAATGCGTAGAGCACTGCTGAACACCGTTTCATCATTCATTCCCAAAACCACACCCTCCCAACTCCCACCTGTCCAATCAACAAATCATTACAGTACAAGTCCTCCTTATCCTACACCTCATCACCATGCTCCATCATCATCATACACATTCACACCACCACCTGCTCCCTACACTAATTACCCACATTACCCACCCAGCTCTTATCCCCCTCCTCCATCCCCATACCAACAAGCCCATTATTCCACCAATACATTTCAATCCGTTTCCCAGGATACCCCCCACCTTTCAAGTGCCATTTATTCTTACCCTCACTCTGCCATGCAGTCCAATCAACCGACTTCCACGCATTAATCTACTTACAGGCATCCCTCACAATCATCTACGTCCACACGTCCATTCCAACAGTCAACGTACATGCAGAATTCTAGTCATCATCCATTTCTCCCTCTGAATATTCTCCTTGCCACCGACTACATCCTCATATCCTGCTCCTTCTACGGGAATGAATGATGAAATGCAATGCCCAATATCCTCACCCCGCAGATTTGAGAATCTTTAAAGTTGTTTTTTTTTTTTAATATAGCTTTTGGAGGAGTCGCATCTGGTGTGGTCTTCTGCTGCTGAAGCCCATCTTCTTTAATTAAAATTTTTTGTGTGTTTAGGATGATATTCTGACTAACTAGGTTCTAACAAATGGTTATTTAAGTTACTGTTGCCCTTCCCTCAGTCTGGCCATTTTCCTCTGGCTAGAGGGTGAGAGAGGAGTTGATCCCAGGTGCCGCACATCCATGTGGTCCTATTGATGGTGTTGAGAGTGGCAACCTCTGCCTGGACCAGGCCTGGTCCAGGCAGAGGTTGCCATTCTCAACACCATAAATAAATCTGCCTCAGGTACAATGTTTTGTGTGATAATAAAAGTTGGTATTCTGCATAACCTGGTTATAACAAATGGTTATACTGTTGCCTTTCTATCACTCTGCCCATTCTCCTCTGGAGGGTGAGAAGGAAGTTGATCCCTGGTGCTGCACATCCATGTGGTCCAATTGATAATGTTGAGAGTGGCAACCTCTGCCTGGACCAGACCTGGTCCAGGCAGAGGTTGCCACTCTCAACACCATCAATAGATCTGCCTTAGGTACAATAATTTGTGTGATAATAAAAGTTGGTGTTCTACATACCTTGGTTCGGACATATGGTTATACTGTTGCCTTTCTATTAGTCTGCCCATTCTCCTCTGGAGGGTGAGAAGGAAGTTGATCCATGGTGCCGCACATCCGTGTGGTCCTAATTGATGGTGTTGAGAGTGGCAACCTCTGCCTGGACCAGGCCTGGTCCAGGCAGAGGTTGCCACTCTCAACACCATTAATAGATCTGCCTTAGGTACAATGTTTTGTGTGATAATAAAAGTTGGTGTTCTACATACCTTGGTTCTAACATATGGTTATACTGTTGCCTTTCTATCAGTCTGCCCATTCTCCTCCGGAGGGTAAGAAGGGAGTTGACTATATTGTTATTTTATGTTATGTTATATACTAATAAAGCATACAATTAAAAAAAGAAATAAATGTGTGCACTACAAGTACACTTTAAGCAACATCTGTAAATATGTGTCTCTTCTTCATAGTGGGTAGGGGAGGAGGTTGGGAGTAGGAGGTTAGTGTTGCAGGGGAGTAGATTAGGGGGATATTAATAAAATTATCTTTTTTTTTTTTAAAGGTAAAAAAAGGGCATCTTTTACATTTTGTTTACATGCAGGAGCTTATCATTGCATAGCGATCACCAGATCGCTGATGCCATGCAGGTCTCATTGAGAACTACTACTGGTCTGGTTTTGTGGTCATTCACACGGAGCTGTGTGTTGAATGACGTGGCCATGTGGGTGCGGCCCTGCACTGCTACACTACTAGTGTCTGCTAGTACGGGGAAATTCTCCCCACTTGGCTGCCGGGGGGGGGGGGGGGGGGGACGACAGCAGATGCAGCATTGGGAATGTGTTGGATGTTCCCACATCAGGTGGAATTAGGGTTGCCACCTTCTCTTCAAGCCAGACCCGAACACTAGTAGTGCAGGGCAATTAATTTTTTTCATAGTATACACTATAGTATTATAATAGACCTGGAACGCCTTTGGGTGGCCCTAGAATAGTAGTAATGCAGCACGTGAAGTGCACTGTGGTGAACAGTGCGTATGGCCAAATTGCTCTTGCTGACATCATCTCCCCGCCCCCCAGTAATGTTGAACCTGTCCACAGACAGCCTCCCACAGCTCCCCGATGGCAATGGATTTTTATGTGACTATCTTGTTAACCTGGAGAGCCACAGCCCTGTCTGAATAATGTGTTCGGGATTCAGGCGGACTGAAACCCTGACACATGATTCAAAACCCGGACTGTCTGGGTGAATCCTGGACAGGTGGAAACCCAAGGTGGAACATGTAACATGTTCCAGAGAGAAGAGAGGGGAAGGGAGTGGAAATGGGAGATGGGGGTTTGGAAAGAGGGTATGGGGAGTGTGGTGGGGAGGTGTGTTGATGTTGCTTACCTCAGTGTGATGATGTGCCTTTCCACCGGCGGAATAGTGTTCCGAAAATAGGTGTCTTCTCTCTGCAGATGTGCAGAGAGTAACCCAAGCAACTCATCAAAACTGTAGGATAGAATATGAAAAGTTAGTAGGTAAATGATCTATCACACATTGTTCAGATTGTACAAACTTTTGCGTGGTTGAGGAGATCAACCTACCTTTTAACAGACATCCGTGTGTACTCAAAGAATTTTTCTTCATGCACTCGAAGATTACCGTACATTGCCCAGAACTGGCCACTCTGTTCTCTATTGGCAATAACAGGATGGATCCAGTATCTGCGCTTATTTTCTTGCTCTTCTTCCTCCAGCATCAGTACTGCAGCTGCTGCACATACGAGGAAACTATTCTTTGCAAACATCTTCCAAAAAATCAGAGAGAACACAAGGACCACACAAACTTGGCTTTCACAACCACACCAACACTATCCACAAAACAGGAAGAGGAGGACCACTTTAACTACCCACAAAAGCAGGAAGAGGAGAACCACTTTATGTTGATGTCAGATGTAAAATGCCTGCCTAAAAACGCTCCAAAAAATGCCCTAAAAACACTCCAAAAACGCCCTGAAAATGAAAGGCTCAGGTGTGAATGCAGCCTAAAAGGTGATATCACTGTCCAAATAACTTTGATTGGTCATTTACTCACATACTAGCCTGTATCTACCACAGCCCAAACTGGTAAGGTCTTTGCCTCACCTAGAGCTTGCAACCATGCAAACATCTGATCTGATCCTCTGACCATGTTGCGTAACAGTAAACAGGACCCATGGCGGAAAACAGCATCTTTAGTTAAGTATTCTTGTTATATTTTCTAATATTTTCTGTATCTGTCATTAATTTAAATAAGTGTTATACTGTTAAGTACTTGTGTGATCTTTCTTTGCACATATCGAATAAAAATCCTAAAAGAACTTAAAATATGACGTGATCGTGATCAAACACTCTGGCGCTGCGAGCAGGGTTTGATTTGTGTAAACAAGAGATACAAATATTATGCAGAATTGTGCTAGATTGTTAGTGCTGGGTTTAATGTTGTGTTCTCGTATTTTAAGCCATAGCACATTCAGAAAGCTTAGGAAATGAATTAGAAATTTAGCTGGCTTTTTTGAGATGCCTTTAGGTGAACAGATGCAAGTCCATTTTTGTTTTGGTTCCCATGAATTGACACCGGCTTGCGATTTTGTTTTTGTTTGATAAATTGGGTGAGGGACTGATATGCAAATGAAACTGTTGTATCTTCAGGAAGCCTCAATTTGTAATGGTAAATAGCATTGGTCCCTGGACTGTAGAAGTTTCGAAAACAATGAGCTGACCACTCAGATTGTCACTGCAGTAATGTAAGATGTGTGTGTATGTCCGAATTGTTCATAGCTAGCTAATATTGATGGACATGGTACTTGTGTGAAGATATGTTGAATGCATGTTCTGTTGTATGTAGTAAAATGACAATGTTACCTGAATTAAGATAGAAAGGTAATGCTAAGTATGGCTGATTTGTAAAATAAGTTTTGCTACAAATGTTTGAGGGCCATCCTATATGAGAATTTGTTAGATAGACAGCTTGCTTGTATGAGGGACTTGACCCCTCCCTTACATGTCCTGTGTGTGTCTGTGCATAAGGGGGCGTGGCCATAGGATGACATGACCATGCCCCCTTATGACCTCACAGTCCCAGCATGCCCCGGGACTGTGATGTCATGGGGAGGCGGGGTCACCGCCTATATAAGTCCGTTGCGGAGCGCACAGAGAGCATTCCGGCTGGAGAGAGCGTCATGTCAACATCTCTGGAAGAGAAGAGGGAAGAAGACGATCCAGGAGTCCGGACCACCGCTGGCAAAAGAGCGCCAGAAGATAGCGGTAGAGCCGGCAGAAGATGCGGACACCGGGAGAAGATGCCGGAGAGACCCCCGAAGTCAGCAGAGGACCCCCGAATTCGGAAGAAGACCCCCGAAGTCGGAAGAAGACCCCGGAGCTGCCTAATAAATTACTTTAAAAACCTGTGTATTGTGTTTTTATTGACACTTTTTTCCCTAGGTGAATGGGTAGGGGTACGATGTACCCCATACTCATTCACATAGGGTGGGGGGCCGGGATCGGGGGGCCCCCTTATTAAAGGGGGCTCCCGGATTCCGATAAGCGCCCCGCCCGCAGACCCCGACAACCAACAGCCAGGGTTGTCGGGAAGAGGCCCTTGTCCTCATCAACATGGGGACAAGGTGCTTTGGGGTGGGGGGCCCGCAGTGAACTCATGAATAATAATGGCCATATGTTTTGTCTGGAAAGCATTTTGAATATGTGTTTTGTGCTAACCATTCATTTTTTTCTAAGTGAGAAATGTAATGATAACCCACTAAGACCTTTCATTTTGTTTAGTTTCTAGATACAGTGGAACCTTGGTTAACGAGCAACGCGGTTAACGAGCGTTTTGAAAGACGAGCAACTTTTTTTTTTAAATCTCGGTTTGTGAGTGTTGTCTTGCAAAACGAGCAGAATTCAAAGTGGTGTGCAGTACTGCATTTGGCCAAAGGTGCGGGGGCGCCGGTGACACTCGGAACGGTTTGGAGACGTTTGGAAATACTCAGAATCAGTAGGAAATACTCGAAAACACTCGGAAATACTCTGTTCCTGAGTGTTTCTGAGTTCAGCTGAGCTGACCCCTAGTATTTCCGAGGCTCTCTGGTGCCCCCCCCACCTCTGGCCACATGCGGTATTGCATGCAATAGAAGTCAAAGTGGAACGAATTACCTTGGTTTCCATTGACTTCTATGGGGAAACTCACTTTGATATGCGAGTGCTTTGGATTACAAGCATTCTCCTGGAACGGATTATGCTCATAATCCAAAGGTTCCAATGTAGTACTAAACAGCATCAATCCACCTGTCTGATATGGTTTGATGTCCAAGAACTAAAGACGAAGATTATAGCATCCATTGACAACTTGCTTCTTAATTATTCATATTTTGTTTGTTTATGTGAATGTAATGACAGCTAATAACTTTGATGCTGCGTGATGGGTTTTCAAGTTTAAGTTTAATCTGAAACAAGAGAGAAAAATACTAGTGTTTGATCAATAGTAATATTGTATAACATTTGGGATGGTTTACAAATGTCTAATGCTTCAGAAGGGTGTAAGAATACCCAAACAGTTACACATAAAAATGTGGTTGTATATCTTCCTGTGATGTTCCAGCTTCCTGTGTGTATTTAGATTGATTATAGCAGCATGTACTTTGGTCTATTCTGCCATAATCATTGTAGTGGCCTGTAAGGCAAACCACTGTTGGAGTGTGCATAAAAACAGAATCCACAGGACATGCACAGTACAGGATGAGAAAGGGTTACACTAAAAGTTAAAGGAGTAAAGGCAGAAGGTTTTTTATCTTAAAAAAACGTTCTGTGTGTAGCAGCCTCCCCAGCACCCCCTAATTACTTGCCTGAGCCCCTTTTCTCTCCAGTGATGTCCATGAATGTCTAAGCTGTCCAGGATACTCTTGCTGATTGGCTGAGACACAGCAGCAGCGCTATTGGCTCCTGCGACTGTCAAAGTCAGTCAGCCAATCAGGGAGAAAGGGGGCGAGACCAGGCCCCCTGGGGCCAGGCTCAGGTGCCCCCATAGAAAGCTGCTTTTTTTTTTTAAACAAGACTTTACAATCACTTTAACTTGGGTTTTACATACAACTGGTATCTGCTTTGAAGTACATTTTTCTACATGAATGACAGTTTGAATGCAAGCTAATCATATTATTCATTATGGAAAAGGTAATTTTATGTCCACTCATATTTGTTGGTTTTACTCAAAGATAATCATGATTACTGCAATGATTGCAAATTTTAAAGCATACATTGTTATATCTGACACTCAGCAATCCTTTGGTCACCACATTTGATACACTTGATTGAATTCTCTTGGTAAATGTTTACAAAATGAAATAGGCTCCCAGGTTTAGTTTCCTCGATCCTCCCTGATTGCTTGGGTGTGGGACTGGCATGTAGAATAAGGTGACACATTATGTATGTGTAATATGTACACACATACTGGGGTCAGTGTAGACAAGAGCCATTTAGCCTGCCATAATATATTTAGAGTGTAGGAGGAGACTTGAGTTCACAGAAAAATGCACACATTAAGTAGTTTGAAGTTGGGCCTATGGTTTGACATTGTTTAGTTAGATACAACGTAAGGTATAGTTCAGATGGGAGATGGGTGGTGATGTTCCTGTACCAATATTTCACGCTGAACGAAAAAGCTGAGTTTTTATTTTAGTGCTAGGCCAGGTCACTAGGGATCGTGGATTTAACTGTTCTGAAATCCATGAGGCATTGTCATTGGTTATGGAATGTTGGACTGACAGTCTTTGTAACACACCTGCCTTAACCACAAGCATATTGGAGAAAGGAGACAAAGTTTTTGACAGCAGCAACCCTCTATAAACACTTTGCCACTGATTAGTAGCTGAACTGTTGTTTCAAAGATGAACTTTAATTGTTTCTGATATGCATATTACCTTTCACAATACCACCAGAAAAGTGCCAAGCTTCCTGCTAAGTTATTACCTGCATGTAAGTGGGTGCTTTAAGAGAAGTGGTTGTAAAGCCTTAAGGTGAAAAACCACCTGTGCTGCAGCTCCCTCCCCAGACCCCCCCTTTTTCTTACCCGAGCCTGATCTAATCCAGCGGTGTGCACGAGCGCAGCGGCTGCAGCTGCTGTTGCTCACCTCATTGGACGGATTGATAGCAGCATGAGCAAACGGCTCCCGCTGCTGTCAATCAAAAGCTGTGACATGGGAGCGGGGGACGGGGCCAAGCCTGCACGGGTGCCCCCATGGAAAGTGGATTTCTGTGGGGGCACCCGATGAAGAGGAGGGGCCTGGAGCACCAGCAGGTGACCCCAGAAGAAGAGGATCGGGGCTGCTCTGTACAAAACCATTTTTGTGAGGTAAGCAGGTAAGTATAGGCATGTTTGTTATTAAAAAAAAAGACGAACATTTACAACAACTTTAAACTGGCAGAATGTAATTTAGTTCTTCATGTGGGAGGTTATAGCACAAGATTAATAAAAAAATAAATAAAAATCAGTCCTGAACCAGAAGATTACAGCAGTGGGGGTAGTGGAGGGAATTGGGGGGAAGGAAAGTAGGATCCAGCAGCACAAGAGACACACCAGATACATAGAAGGATACAAAATGTCCCTTTTTTAGGCTTTACGTAAATATGTCCTTTTGGACTCTCCTTGGTACAGGAGTTTGGCAGATAAATGGGGCTTAGTGACAGGGGTGGGACTTTTTTTCTGCAAAGGGATTTTACTTCAGATACTGAAAACATGGACAGCAATATTTTAAAAGTTTCCACAGTCCACGTAGCTTTTTTCACCACAGAGTACAAATAACCATAAGAATGCAAAGAAATGTCCCTGATGTATTGTTATATTAAAAAGTAGAGGACCAAAAGTTGCAATCACAGTAATGTGTTTCGTAAGCTTGTGAGCTTTACCTTAGCCTCCCTATGTTAACAATGCATTTCTTGTTTGAATATGTGGGGAATAGAGCATCTTTCAACATTTTCTCTTTTGCAAGGTCAACGGCTCTGTGCTGTATCCTCAGTGGAAACCGGTTGAAGGTAAATGTAACATCAAAGAGCATCCCACTTATAAATTTGTTCAAAAGTCTAAAGGGAAAAAAAAAAACAATACAATGTTTATTAGCAATGTATGTTTCCAGGACAAATTACATCAAAAAAGAGAATAAAAAATTTACAAGCTGTTTTATAAAATAAAATTGGGAATTCCCCGCTGCCTCCCTGACCAGGGTGGAGCTGTGTGTGAGGAGTGTCGGGCTGCCAGTTCCTCTCCCACTTCCTCTGCCACTGTGTTGTTGGAGCAGCTCTACGAGAAAATCCGCCCCACTTGACACCCACAGTAAGAGGTGCAGATTGGATTCAATCAGAGGGCAGGAGAGTGGGAGCCAATAGGAACTTCAAAGAGGATTTATATATCACAGCGGGTAAAATAACTTTTGAACACATCATCATTTTTCTAGGTAAATATATTTCTAAGAGCCCATTCACACAGGGGCAACACGACTTCCAGCGCAACTTTGGGAGGCAAATTGGACGCGACTTAGTATGAATCACAGTACAAAATATTTTACAGCGCACACATTCAAGAATGACATTTCCTGCAAGGCTAGTTAAAAACACCTGAACATATTCAAAAAATACGGGGGGTTTGGTCACACTATATGGTCATAAAGTGCTAAGCCCACTGTCTGCAACAAAGTACCCCGAATTAGTGGGTCCTACTCTAGTAATAGAATGGAAGATACTTTGTCTCAACCATGGGAGCTGAACTCCTCTATGTGGGAGAACTGAAGGGGATACATCCTATGCACTGGTGGCCACTAAATAAGAGGTAATGGGGAGGGGTGGGGGTGCTCCAACCCAAAAAACCTGGTCAAGGTCTATTACAATATACAAAAACATATTTGGGGGATATGTTTTAGTATGAATCACAGCACGACTTGGGGTGACTTACAACACGACATGAAGTCGCCTCCAGGACAGGGAATTTTACAAGTGGCCAATCAAAGCTCTTGTGACATACAGTACCTGCCCGCGAGAGCGCTGGTTCTCGGCGACAAGGTACTGTACATCTCGCGCTCACTGCAATAGGAAAAACACATCCTATTGCAGCAAGCGCGAGAAAGAATTTCCCTCCAAGAACATACCAGGCCCTTAGGTCTGGTATGGATTTTAAGGGTAACCCCCTTCGCCGAAAAAATGGCGTAGGAGTCCCCCTAAAATCCATACTAGACCCTTATCCGAGCACACAGCCCGGCCAGTCAGGAAAGGGGGTGGGGACGAGCAAGCGAACCCCTCCTGAACCGTATCAGGCCGCATGCCCTCAACATGGGGGGGGGTGCTTTGGGGAAGGGGGGCGCCCTGCGCCCTCCCACCCCAAAGCACCTTGTCCCCATGTTGATGAGGACAAGGGCCTCTTCCCGACAACCCTGGCCGTTGTTTGTCGGGGTCTGCGGGCGGGGGGCTTATCAGAATCCGGGAGCCCCCTTTAATAAGGGGGCCCCCAGATCCCGGCCCCCCACCCTATGTGGATAAGTATGGGGTACATCATACCCCTACCCATTCACCTGGAGGAAAAAAAGTGTCAATAAAAAAACACACTACACAGGTTTTTATTAGGCAGCTCTGGGGGTTTTTTCCGATTTTGGGGGCCTTTTCCGACTTCTCTGCTCTCTCGGGCCTCTTCTCCGCTCTCTTTTCCAGTTCTCCGGCCTCTTCTCCCGATGTCCGGTTCTTCTCCCGCTCTTCAGTTCTTCTGCCGCTCTCCAGTTCTTCTGCTGGGCTCCTCCACTATCTTCTGCTATTTTGCAGCTCTCTTGCTAGCATTGGCCCGGTCTTCTCCGTCGTGTTCTTCCCTCTTCTCTTCTTCCGATGTTGACACGACGCTCTCTCCCGCTGTAATAAAGTGTGCGCAACCACTTATATAGGCATGGGGCGTGGTCACCCGCCCCTTATGATGTCACAGTCCCATCATGCCCCTATTAACTGACCCCCCCCACCCAAAAAAAAAACACACCTTCTGATGCTCTCAGCCTTTGTCAAATCATTTTGCTCCTGTTGGAGGGTGGCTATGCTTGTTCTCAGTGGGTCCACTTTATGTAGAAATGTAGCTACCCTGTCTTGCTTGCTCTCAAGATGGACTATGGAATTTTTAGTGTGCATAGAGCAGTTCACCTGACCCCAAATAAAGTATACTGCTTGTTCTAAATAAACAGAAGTCATGGGGAAATGGGAAGGTTCAGAATCTCACAGAGAACTTTACAAGAAGGCAGAAAAACACAATAAGAAACAATTTGACTGAAAAATAGATTAGAGGAATGTTAAGAAGTAGATGTGTATGGATTATTTTTGGAGAATAAGAATATTGGTTAGTGTCACTTTAATAAAATATGCAAGGAGGTACAGTATAGTAAAGTGAAGTAAACTAAACCTGGTATCAGTATGAGCGACATTGTGCAGGGTAATTTAAAAAAGAAGTAAAAAAAAAAAAAAAATATATATATATATATATATATATATATGTATATATATATATATATATATATATATATATATATATATATATATATATATATATATATATCCACACACCTTCACCTAACCATGCTTAAAGTGAAACTGTCACCTTTACCATGCAGGACAAAGAAAGTGTCTTTGCAAAGGGCATCCCTCACCCTCCTATACTCCCTCTACCTGTGCTCCCTTGCTGTTCCTTGCCCTTAATTAGCCAGCACTGAAATGACTTGCATTGGCAATCTGGCAGAGCTGTAACATCACTCTCCTGGCCATGTGACAGTACTTGGTCCTAGCAATTGTTTGCTAGACTCTGAGTACCATTACAGTGGAGGAGTTCACCTGCTGCTTTATAACTGGAAGGCCAATTTTGTTTTCAGCTGCAAAAGAAGGCCTTGGGGGGGGGATGCTGGTAAGGGAGTATATATAAAAAAAAAAATATGAAAATGAAAAACTATGAAAAAATGGAGTGCCCCCCCCCCCCCTTCCATACCAGGCCCTTTGGGTCTGGTATGGATTTTCAGGCAACCCCCACAAAAAAAAAATATGGCGTGGGGTCCCCCCCCAAAATCCATACCAGACCAGCGAGGGACAAGGGCCTCTTCCCCACAACTCTGGCTGGTGGTTGTGGGTGTCTACAGGTGTGGGGGCTTATTGGAGTCAGGAAAATCCCCACCCCCTCATGTGAATGAGTATGGGGTACATAGTACCCCTATTCATTCACCAAAAAACGTGTAGTATAAAAAAAGACAGTCCTTTATTTAAAAAACAAAAATGGAAAAAAAAATGTCCCCTGGTGTAGATCCATCTTCCTTACCACACCAGCATGTCCACCTCTGAATGCCTCAAAAAACAAACAAAATTAAGCTTTTGGAGTAGCCTAGTCAAAGTTCAGACTTAAATTAGATTTAGATGTTGTGGTATGACCTTAAACAGGCTGTTTATGCCCGAAAAACCTCCAGTGTGGCCAAATTAAAACAATTCTGCAAAGAAGAGTGGCCAAAATTCCTCTACAGCAATGTGAAAGACCCATTGCCAGTTATCGCAAATGCTTAATTGCAGTTGTTGCCGCCAAGGGTGGCACAGCTAGTTATTATGTCAAGGGGGCAATCATTTTTTCACATGGGGCCAGGTAGGTTTAGACAGCTTTTTTATCCTAACAAATTAAATCATTTCAACACTGCATT
This sequence comes from Lithobates clamitans, assembly GCA_037952925.1. Taxonomy (NCBI): domain Eukaryota; kingdom Metazoa; phylum Chordata; class Amphibia; order Anura; family Ranidae; genus Lithobates; species Lithobates clamitans. The sequence continues at coordinate 5,087,609 of JBBGZY010000171.1, read as the reverse complement.
TAATATTTACTTGGGTTATCTTTGTGTAATATTAAAATTTGTTTGATGATCTGAATCATTTAAGTGTGACAAATATACAAAAAATCAGGAAGGGGACAAATACTTTTTCACAACACTGTTTCAACCTGTACTATATATTAGATGCAAAAATTAAAAATTGTTAACATTTTTCATTTTACTTAAAGTGTAGCTACAACTTTTTTTCATACAGCTAGGGTAGTACCCTGCACTCCTGTAGATCCAATATTCCAGCTCTCAGAAGGATGGAATGAGAGTGCAAAGTTTTTCAGCTTCTTACTGCTCTCTGTTCTGAATAATAAAAAAAAAAACATGTTTGCCTTATCCTGTTTTTTCTCAGGCAGATTTATGAGTGAGTGTTTAAGTATGTGTTGGGGGGGGATAGAACCTTCATTATTGTTAGCTGATTAATGTCTGTACAGTACTCCAATAAATGCTGTAGTGTCTTCGTCCCTTCATTTCCAGGGGTGCCTATAAACTGGTGACTTGTCTTACAGGGCATACTTTACTTTGGGGAAAGTAGCAAGTCAAGTAAGCACTGGTACTGCTGAAGAGGTTTTTTTGCAAACCTACAAGAAGGATTTCTAGCAAGACATTTCTTACAATGTGGCCCTTTAACTTCTTCCCACCCGGCCACTGCACATAAACGGCCGTGTGGATGTTTCGCCGCTTTAAATGGCGCAATCCCAATGCGCTCGTGTCCCCGGGACATGGCGCATCTCCGATCGGCAGAAGGGATCTGTAATTGGCCCTTCTGATCACATGATGGCTGTGTCCAATCGCAGCCATCGTGTGATGTAAACACAGTTTTGCTTCTCTTCACACGGAGCCTGTCAGTGAGGAGAAGTCGAGCCGGTCTGTGTTGCCTGCAGGGATTAGTGAGTGTATAGCACTTTACAGTCACTGATTACACAGCAAGTGTCCCCACACAGTGATCTCACAAAGTGTTCCCACAAAGTGTCCCCACACAGTGCCCCCAAAAAGTAAAACACATCTGTCCCAGTGATCAAGATCTGCGCACATCTATCCCAGTGATCAACATCTGCACACATCTGTTCATCTTCAGGCGTTCTAGGAGCATAAATTACACATCTCATTTCATTCCTACCTATCACACTTTTGAAGGTCCTGGAGCACCAGGACAGTGGAATTACCCACAAAATGACCCCATTTTGGAAAGCAAACACCCCAATGTATATTCTATGAGGCATGGGCTGCAGGTAGGTACTCGGGTACTCTGATGAGCTGCAGATAGGTACTCGGGTACTCTGATGGGCTGGAGACAGCTACTCGGGTAACTTGATAAGCTGCAGACAGGTACTCGGATGGGCTGGTGACAGGTAGTCGGTTACTCTGATGGGCTAGTGACAGGTACTCGGGTACTCTGATGGCCTGGTGACAGGTACTCGGTACTCTGATGGCCTGGTGACAGATACTCAGGTACTCAGTACTCATATGGACTGTGACAGGTACTCAGGTACTCTGATGGACTGTGACAGGTACTCTTATGGACTGACAGGTACTCATATGGACTGACAGGTACTCAGATAAACTGTCACAGGTACTATAATGGGTGATGACAGGTCCTCTTTATTGGGGGGGGGGGGAATCGGTGTGATGGGTGTATACTGTGAGCCGTAACAAGATGTTACCGCAATCTCCTCCTCACACACGATCGGTGTGTGAAGAGGAGAACCCGGTAACATCTCGTTACCGCGATTTGTTGACATTTAGTGATCGGCTGTAAAAGGATAACAGCCGATCACGTGGTAAACAGCCGCTGGCCAATGGCTATTTACCAGCGTCGGAGACAAGCAGTGCTCCCGGGAACATGGCGTGCACACGCAGCGCGCCTGCGATCGCACGCATGTGCCGTGCACAGTGAGGCGGAACCATCTGTGATCGTCCGTGACTTCATCACGGCCAATCACGTGGTAAACAGCCATGACCAATGGCTGTTCACCCCCCTCGGTGGCGAACGGTGTCTCTGTGACATGCCACCACCGAAGGAACAGGGATGCGTGCGCACGATCGCCCTCCCAGAACGAGAGCCGCAATGCCTGGCCGTCATATGACGGACGGCGGGCGGCAATCGGTTAATGTGACCTATAAACTGTACAACTTTGAAAAACAAACTGAAATCTTTTAGGGGGGTGGGGGTAGTAAAAACAAAAAACTAAAATAATGAGGTTGCATAAGTGTGTACACCCTCTTATAACTAGGGGTGTAGCTGTGTTCAAAATTAGGCAATTACATTCAAACTCATGTTAAATAGGAGTCAGTACACACCTGTCATTATTTAAAATGCCTCTGATTAACCCCAAATAAAGTTCAGTCAGGAGAAGAGTCCAAGTCATTAGATATACCATGGAACACAGTGAAGACAGTCATTATCGAGTGGAGAAAATATGGCACAACGGTGATATTACAAAGAACTGGACTTCCCTCCACAATTGATGAAAAGACGAGAAGAAAACTGGTCAGGGAGGCTGCCAAGAGGCCTACAGCAACATTAAGGCCCCTTTCAGACTGGGGCAGTTTGCAGGCGTTATTGCGCTAAAAATACCGCCTGCAAACCGCCCCTAAATAGCCTCCGCTGTTTGTTCAGTGTGAAAGGCCGAGGGCTTTCACACTGAAGCGGTGCGCTGGCAGGACCTGCGAGCCGCATCTTTGGAGCGGTGAAGGAGCGGTGTGTTCACCGCTCCTAAACCGCTCCTGCCCATTGAAATCAATGGGACAGCGCGGCTATACCGCGGTAATACCGCGGCTATAGCCGCGCTGTACGAGCGGGTTTAACCCTTTTTCGGCCGCCAGCGGGGGTTAAAACCCCACCGCTAGTGGCCGAATACAGCCGCAAAAACTACGGTAAAACAGCGCTAAAAATAGCGCTGTTTTACCGCCGACGCCCCCACCGCCCCAGTGTGAAAGAACCTAAAGGAGCTGCAGGAATATCTGGAAAGTACTGCCTGTGTGGTGACAACACTCTCCTGTATTTTTCATATGTCTGGGCTATGGGGTAGAGTGGCAACCTTTTCTTTCAAAAAAAAAACATCCAAGCCCGGATAAATTTTGCAAACACACATCTGAAGTCTCCCAAAAGCATATGGTAAAATATGTTATGGTCTGATGAAACCAAGGTTGACATTTTTGGCCATAAATCCAAAAGATATGTTTGGTGCAAAAACAACAATGCACATCACCAAAAGAACACCATACCCACCGTGAAGCATGGTGGTGGCAGCATCATGCTTTGGGGCTGTTTTTCTTCAGCTGGAACAGGAGCCTTAGTCCAGGTAGAGGGGATTATGAACAGTTCCAAATACCAGTCAATATTGGTACAAAACATTCAGGCTTCTGCTAGAAAGCTGAACATGAAGAGGAACTTCATCTTCTAGCATAACAACGACCCAAAGCATACATCCAAATCAACAAAGGAATGGGTTCATCAGAAGAATATTAATGTTTTGGAATGGCCCAGCCAGAGCCCAGACCTGAATCCCATTGGAAATCTGTGGGGTGATCTGAAGAGGGCTGTGCACAGGAGATGTCCTAGAAATCTGACAGATTTGGGGTGTTTTTTCAAAGAAGAGTGGGCAAATATTGCCAAGTCAAGATGTGCCATGCTGCTAGACTCATACCCAAAAAGACTGAGTGCTGTAATAAAATCAAAAGGTGCTTCAACAAAGTATTAGTTTAAGGATGTGCACACTTATGCAACCATATTATTTTATTTTTTTATTTTTACTTCCCTCCACCTAAAAGATTTCAGTTTGTTGTTCAACGGAGTTGTACAGTTTATAGGTCTCATTAAAGGTGGAAAAAGTTCAGAAATGATGTATCTTTGTCTCATTTTTTTACATCACAGAAACCTGACATTTTAACAGGGGTGTGTAGACTTTGTATGTATATATATATATATATATCCACATATACACACACACACATCTCCTAGGTTTAAAGCCCACACTTCCTGGATGCTGCATATATGTGTTACTGTGTCGCTATGGGGTTAAGACATACATACACAATTTCATAGCACATCACCGATACTCATCCCTTATCCATTACGAAACTTCAGACAAGCGTAACATCAAAAAAGAAGAAGAGTCTGCTGTGCTACACACATTAATGCCCTGTACACACGGTCGGACATTGATCGGATATTCCGACAACAAAATCCATGGATTTTTTCCAACGGATGTTGGCTCAAACTTGTCTTGCATACACACGGTCACACAAAGTTGTCAGAAAATCCGATCGTTCTAAATGCTGTGTCGTAAAACACGTACGTCGGGACTATAAATGGGGCAGTAGCCAATAGCTTTGGTCTCTTAATTTATTCTGAGTATGCCTGGCACTTTGTGCGTCGGATTTGTGTACACACGATGGGAATTTCCGACAACGGCCGAGCAAGCCCTCAAACTTTGTGTGTCGGAAATTCTGATGGAAAATGTGTGATGGAGCCTACACATGGTAGGAATTTCAGACAACAAGGTCCTATCACATATTTTCCGTCGGAAAATCCGACCGTGTGTACAGGGCATAACTGTAACATATATTTAAAAATGATAACATCATTACATAATTCACATGCATTTTAACCGCTTCTGGACCAGCTGCCGGAGTTATACTGCGGCAGGTTTGCTCCCATGTGCAAAACCACGTATCTGTACGTTGGCTCGCGGGGTCCGGATAGCAGGCGCGTGTGCGCCCGCTGCATAGCAGGGATGTTGATGCTCGCGGCGATGGTCGCAATGACCGCTGGCCATGAGCGATCGTGACCAGGAGACACAGAACAGGGACGAGTGTGTGTAAACACACACTTCCCTGTTCTGTTCTGACAGGAGTGACAGATCGTGTGTTTCTATTGGCTAGGAACCACAATCTGTCACTTCCTGTGGTTAGTCCCTCCCCCTTCAGTTAGATTCACGTAGCAGGGAACACAGTTAACTCCTTCACCGCTCCCTAGTGTTAACCCCTTCACTGCCAGTGACATTTTTACAGTAATCAATGCATTTTTAATCGCACTGATCACTGTATTGATGCCAATGGTTCCAAAAATGTATCAAAATTGTCCGATGTGTCCACCATAATGTCGCAGTCATGATAAAAATCGCAGATCGCCGCCATTACTAGTATAAAAAAATAAATAAAAATGCTATAAATCTATCCCCTATTTTGTAGACGATATAACTTTTGCGCAAACCAATCAATATACGCTTATTGAGATTTTTTTTACCAAAAATATGTAGAAGAATACATATCGGCCTAAACTGAGAAACTTAGCTTTTTTTTAAAAAAAATGGGGATATTTATTATAGCAAAAAGTACAAAATATTGTGTTTTTTTTCAAAATTGTCGCTCTTTTTTTGTGTATAGCGCAAAAAATAAAAACCACAGAGGCAATCAAATACCACCAAAAGAAAGCTCTATTTATGGGGAAAAAAAGGACATCAATTTTGTTTGGGTACAACGTTGCACAACCGCGCAATTGTCAGTTAAAGCGATGCAGTGCCGAACCACAAAAAACGCTCTGGTCAGGAAGGGGGTAAATTCTTCCGGGGCTGAATCGGTTAAAATGTTTTTGAACATTGTAGTGCATGGTTTTCTGTTTTCATGCATTTTTCCATGTGTATTTATAAAACATGCAATATAAAAGTGCAAAAACATGTAAAAATGCATGTGAAGAACTCTATTAACTGCACATGATGAGGCATGCATTTTTAATGCAAAGTTATGAATGCCAACAAAATGTAATTAGTTATTCTGTATTAGAACACAAAAAGAGAAATACTTACTGATGAGAAAATCCAAGTCTGACTCTCTCTAATTCAACACCATGCACATAACCCTTATAAGAAACTTTATCAGGTGCCTCTGACTCTTCAGACAAACTCACAAAAAGGTGGTCTCCCTTTAATACTGAAGGTCTATTTTCAGCCACACCAGGGACCTATGGCAGGGAGAAAAAAAACAAAACAAAAACACACTGGCATTATAATCCTTTCAAACATAACAAATATTCATTACACCCTTTTCTAGTTAGGCTGGATGACTAAAAGAGGAATGCAGAGGGAAAGTACACATCAAATGTTGCTCCTATTTACAATTTCTGCTGTCACTTGCCATAAGTGTAGGAGGAAATGTTGATTATACTACATTTTGAAAGACCCCTCTACTAAGAGAAATATGCTCCACCAACCCACTTTACATGCTCTGAACTGTCAGATCCTAATTAACCCCTGGACTGCCAACACTTTAGCCATGGACTATACGCCTGGCTAACCTGATTACTGTAATTCCGATTACTGTATGCTGTATATGCGCTTATAGTTATTATTACTTTTATCTGACAGATGAGGAGTGCCCACTGTCAGAATGCAACACCACAGTGGGGAGGATTCCTTCATCCACTTTGTGTGTGTGGATGGGGGAATCTGTTTGTATTTTTTGGGATTTTTTACATCAGCCCTTCAGCTGATCTAAAAAAAAACAATCCACATATGGCCATCCCAAGTTCCAGCCAGAATATGCCTGCCTGCCAGCCTCCTATTATAAATAAAAAGCAGGTACCTGTAAGCTGTATCTCTAAGAAATCAACTGAAGCCCAACTTCAAAGTCTCTGTTGTGATCTTTGAGGATAAATTACTTCACAGTACTTGGAACTATATAGATCAGTGAGGGCTTGTTAATCCCTTCATGCCTAAGATTAAAAACAAATCTTAACGCCTGAACCAAGCTTTGCGACTTTGCCATGTGTTCAGAAAACAACATTTCTCAACCATCATAACTTGGAGACCCAGATCTGTTGGTGACAGGTCAATCTTCATGCTGGGATCACTCTGTGGAGCACACTTCCAGCACAAAATCCAAGCACATATATGTGGTGCCTCACCTCTGTGCCGCATATATGTGTGAACTTGACATACACAGGTCAAACATATACAGATTTTGGTGTAGGCAAAGTGGCACTTTAAACTTTTTCTTTTTGTAGGTTTATCCTGAAATTTTACTGGCATTTACCAAAACATACAGACAACAGCCATGTTAAAAGCATAACAATAACTGGATACTGGATCTCTACAGTTATCTAAAATATATTACAATTACTTCAAGTATTAGGAGATGTTTGTCTCTTGGATGGCGTTCCATTTTCTGTTTTTTCTGGTCATATTTTCTGATGTCAATCTCCATTTGTTTCTCCTCAAGGTGCAGTAGCAAGTGGAACTTCTCATTATACCTGTTGAAGTCTATGATCGATGTCAGGAGGTTGCTGAAATAGGAATGCTTAAGGTAATCACGCATGTTAAAACAGTGACGAGAGTTAAGACTTTTGAGACCTAAAAGAGACCCTGTCAACAGATCTTATATGCTTACTTTACCAAGGCATTGCTAAAACTTTACCTGTATTTGATATTCAGTGATGTATCTTTTAGTAAGGTGCCAGAGAAAAAGAGCAAGTGTCAGATTCTGAATTTTATAGCACTTATATTTTTGAAATGACTACAATTGAATGATTTAGCTGAAAGGGGAGCAGCCCACAGCCTTCATTTCCTGGGGTTGCAGTCATCTTTATAATTCAGTGAGGGCATAAAATGACACCTAAAAGGAAAAGCGGTAGATACACAAGAGAATAAAATATTGAGGAGAGAAACAACACTAGGGAGGAAAGAAGAGATAAAAGTTGTGCATGAGCAATGAGGGTAGAAAGTCGAATGTGTGCAGGAACACTCCAGCACTGCTGAAAGATAACAAGAAGTGCCCTTCTACAAAGAAGAGCTGGGAGGGTGAGGCAACACTAAAGCCTCGTACACACGATCAAATTTTTGGCTGGGAATTGTGCGATGACAGACTGTTTGCCTAAAATCCGACCGTTAGTACGCTCCATCAGACAATTGTTGACCAACTTTCCGCCAACAAATGTTGGATGGCAGGCTAATAAATTTTCGGCGGACAACAGTCTGTTGTCAGATTTTCGTATCGTCTGTACACAAGTCTGTCACACAAAAGTCCAAAGTACAAACACGCATGCTCGGAATCAATGCTCACCAAACACGACATTAGTAGAAGGTGCCCAAAGGGTGGCGCTCAAGAGCTGAAATTCTACGTAGTACGTCACTACGTTCGTGTTTGTTAGCCGGCAATTGTGTAGCGTTTGTATGCAAGACAAGTTCAGGGCACACACCCTTTGGAAAAAAGTCTGGCGCTTTGTCTGCCAACAATCCGACCGTGTGTATGAGGCTTAGGACCTCATACACACTATATAACTTTTGTTGTCTGATTTCCTTTAGATTTACCAAAACCATGTAGAGCAAAGGCCTGCTGGATTGCATACAAATTGAAACTCCAATGCCGCGTACACACAAGCGGAATTTCCGACAGAAAAAGTCCGATGGGAGCTTTTCATTGTATATTTCGACCATGTGTTAACCCCATCAGACTTTTTACGTCGAAAATTCAGACGGATTTAGATAGAGAACTTGTTCTATATTTTTCCGACGGAACAAATTCCTATCAGGAAAACCGCTCGTCTGTATGCTGTTCTGATGTACCAAAAATGACGCATGCTCTGAAGCAAGTACGAGACGTTGTACGTGTTGTCCTGTCATGTTGTACGTCACCGTGTTCTTGACGATCGGAATTTGGTGCGGAATTCCATCAGAAAAACCTTCAGAGTTTATTTCGACGGCAAAAACGGTCGTGTGTACAGGGCATTGAGGTTTGACCTCATATTATATGGTTTTGGTAAATTTGAAGGAAAACATTTACAGAAAATTGGATAGTGTGTATCCAGCTTAAGGCTCCATGCACACTGGGCTTAAAAAAATGCCAGTTCTCTTGGCAGAAAAAAACGCTCATATAGAGTGTTTTTGTACAAAGTTAAGATGAGTTTAGGAGAGTTTTGCATTTTTCTGCCAATAAGCTCCAATAAGAAACGCAAACCAGAAGGGTTTTTTTTCTGCCTCAAAACTTTGAGCGCAAAATATGCCTGTAACCGTCCTAATGTGCATGGACACATAGGATAACATTGAGCTGCTTCTACAGACAGAACACACTCCTCTAGAAGCAGCAATTTTTTTAAGCCAGTGTGCATTGAGCCTTAGGAGAGCAGACAGGAGGATATGCATGCTCTATAAAGATATATACAACACCCCTACAGTGCTTGGAAAAGAAACAAAGAGGAATGCACTTCCACTTCTTTTTTTAATTTTGTGAACTATAAGAGGCCCTGGCCAATGATAAAATGAGAGTCAGCAGCTACAAAAACTGAGATGTGACTTGATTAAACAGAAACTCACCTGTCTCAGGATCCAGCGCTATCCTCGTCCAGACTGGTTCTTCACCGGTCTTCAGGTCTCCATCGCACGCATGTTAACTGTGGGCAGCCAGCTGTGACTCCTTGTGGCTTCAGAGCTGGCTGCCCACTGCGCATGCAGGAGCTGTGCTGCGCTTTATGAATGGTCCCAGAGCCTTCGGAGACCTGTGACATGCTCCAGAAGGCTGCAGGCAGAGAGAAATGGAGGAGACCTTTTAAAACTAGGTACCCATGCCTCTCAAAAAAAATAAAAATTTAAAAAAGTTAAATATTTCCAAATATAACAGAGATTGGGGGGGGGGGAGCAGGAGGAAGAGCGGCACTTCCCCGTTTTGAGCGAAGTTGCGCTTTAAGATATCCAAAAATGAGCTTCTGGAATAGTGTTCCACATAGTACAGAAAATCACGGGAATGGATATTCCACAGACTCCAGAAATAGCACTTCTCAATGTCCAAGTAGATAACATTCCCAGACACAAACAATCCTTGATCTTTTATATGCTCTTGGGTGCCAAAATTACTATTGCCAGACACTGGAAGAGACACTCGGTGCCAATAACCGCAATGAAACGTAAGATATCCTGGATCATGGCCCAGGAGAAGATTGTCGGCAAATTACTGGACAAAACTCATAAATTTGATCTAATTTGGGAGCCCTGGGCTACATACGTAGGGGTTCCAATACATCCGGTTTAGCAGATATCCCCGAATATTCCAACATACTCTAGATGACCTTCCTTCCTTTTCCTCCTAATGTCACTATTCTTTTTTCGTTGCTAACTTCTCTTTTTCTTATATTTCCTTTCCCTCTCACTTCTTTTCCTTCTTCTTCATACCACCGCTGGTACACTAGATACAGGAGCTAGTTGACCAAGTATTAATATTGCCTCTCTTTCTTCCATCAAAGTTAACTGTACTTTTGAATGCATAGGCTGAGGCTGGAAAGGGTGGATCCGGGAGTCTTCCGCCCATTCACGTGCCGAACTGAATGATTAATTCATGGCTTTGTTTACACCACGATTGTCATTTTGAAACTGAGAAGGGCAGACCGGGGTAGACAAGAATTACTAATTCCTGTGACCAATATAAAATCCAGAGGCAGCTTCTGGGTAGGTCATCTCCACAGCGAGTTCCCCATGGGGTGGAGAAACGTTCTGTCCCGGATATTTAACAGCTTATTAAAAGTCTAATTCTATCTTGGTCCACTTACACAGGTATGTTTACCCATTGTTACCAGTCAGTGGGTCCTGATGGTCTTGTCTCCCCGGTCCCCCCTTAACCCTGAATTTTTAGTTCATGGGATTGTTCCATCTAATACCTCTGCTATGCTATGTTTAGTTCAAACACCTCTATATGTATTTACTGAATACCTGTTTCAACGCAAATTTTCATCTGACAGAGTGTATCAAACATTTTATGTAACCTGAAATATTGTTATCTATCATTAAACCAATAAAAATAATTAAAAAAAAAAAAAGATATCCAAAAATATTCTTTATACGTTTCTTGGAGTACTAGTTTCTTGCACCATTAAATGATGGCTAATTATTTTAGAATACTGATGTGATGTAGGGTACAGACTTGGCGCAAGATCAACATGTTCCAACACAAAGGGGTTGATTTACTAAAGGCAAATCCACTTTGCACTTGCACTTGAAAGTGCAGTCGCTGTAGATCTTAGGGGAAGATCTGAAATGAGGGGAAGCTCTGCTGATTTTATCATCCAATCATGTGCAGGCTAAAATGTTGTTTTTTATTTTCCTTGCATGTCCCCCTCGGATCTACAGCGACTGCAACTCCAAGTGCACTTGCAAGTGCACTTGTAGTGCAAAGTGGATTTGCCTTTAGTAAAGCAAAGCATTCTCAGAAATTTGACTAAGGAGACTGTCATTAGATTTATTAGGACACCAGCTTATAAACTCCATTAAAAACAAAGATATAAACCAGGTAAAAAATGATCGGACCTTTCATTAAAACAGTCCTAGAAAGTAAGCAGAAAGGTGCTGACTGCAAATGGCTGTGCATTCAGTGAGTTGCTACTTTGACAAATGCCTATACGCAGAGGCTAGTAGTTAAGTGACAAAATGTCAGGAGGATGATCTAGAGTGTAGTTCTTATTTTACCAGGCTAGAATGACAGGACAAGGTGATATCACTTGTCTCTCATTCGCCCTGTGTGTGAGTAGACAAACACTGGTTTTTACAGGCCTGCCTTATAGCAAGAAGAAGACAAAAGAATGAACCCTCTACTAATATATATATATACAGTGCTCAGCATAAATGAGTACACCCCTTTTGAAAAGTAAGATTTTAATCAGTATCTCAACGAACACTTTCCGAAATTTTGAAAAAACTGATTCTTATAGAATATTTGTTTAGCTCATTATATGAAAGTAAGGTTAAAGGAGTTGTAAACCCTCAAGGTTTTTCACCTTAATGCATTCTAAGCATTAAGGTGAAAAACCTTCTGTGCTGCAGCTGCCCCCCAGAGCCCCCATTTTTCTTACCTGAACCCGATCTTTCCAGCAACGAGCATGAGCACAGCAGCTCCAGCCACCATCTCCCGCTGCTATCAATCAAATCCAGTGACATGGGAGACGGGAGCGGGGACCGAATCCTGCTGTCTGTCTCAATGGACGCAGCAGTAGGACTCAGGAGCACGCCCGTATGAGTGCCCCAATGGAAATTGGCTCTCCGTGGAGGGCACTTGATGAAGATGGGGAGCCAGGAGCGCCGCCAGGGGACCCCAGAAAAGAAGGATCAAGGCCACTCTGTGCAAAACCCTTGCACAGAGTAGGTAAGTATGACATGTTTGTTATTTAACCACTTAAGCTCCGGAAGGTTTTATCCACTTCCTGACCAGACCATTTTTTGCGATACGGCACTGCGTTGGTTTAACTGACAATTGCACGCTCGTGCAACATTGTACCCAAATAAAATTCATGTTCTTCTTTTTTTCCCCACAAATAGAGCTTTCTCTTTGTGGTATTTGATCACCTCTCTGTTTTTTATTTTTTGCGCTATAAATAAATAAATACCGTCAAGTTTGAATACAATATTTTTTACTTCCTGCTATAGAACATTCCCAGTAAAAAAAAATGTAAAAAAATCAAATTTCTTCATCAATTTAGGCCAATATGTATTCTGCTACATATTTTTGGTAAAAAAAAATCCCAATAAGCGTATATTGATTGGTTTGTACATAAGTTATAGTGTCCAAAAACTATGGAATAGATTTAGGGACTTTTTTAAATTTATTTTTTATTGTTTTTACTAGTAATGTCGGTGATCAGCGATTTTTAGCAGGACTGTGACATTGCGGCGGACAACTTGGATACTAATTGACTCTTTTTGGGGACCATTGACACCAATACAGTGATCAGTGCTTAAAAAAATGCACTGATCACTGTGTAATTGACACTGACAGGGAAGGGGTTAACACCAGAGGCAATCAAGGGGTTAAGTGTGTGCCTGGGAGGTCTTTTCCAACTGTATGGGGAGGGACAGACTGAAGGAAAAGACATATAGTGTTTCAGCTTAGCTAAAACACAAAGATCTCTCCTTTGCTCCCTGACAGATCAGCAGTTTGCCTTGTATACATAGACACACCACTGATCCGTCACTCCACAGAACGATCGGCTCCTGCTGTGTCCAATCACAACGTGCACGAAATCACGTACGTGATTTGCATATTATTTTATATATACTTTGATTCTGTACTTGCCAAATATGCTGCAGAAATCTCCCTCTACTAAGTCTGGCTGCATCCATTTTAACTGTGGGCAGCTGAAGTTGCTGCCTGTTCACTTCCTGGATTTACACAGGCACACCTCAAGCTCTTCAGCTCTCATTGGCCCTCTTATGACTCATCCCCCTTCCCATCCTGGCAAACTCTCACGAGAGTGAGAGAGAGCTGTGCATAAGCCTAGTTTTTTCCCAGACAAGAAACAGGATGTATAAGGTGTTTATTGTCAGAAAAAAATGTTTTACTTTCCAAAGTTAAAACAAAGGCAGAAGATTTAATAGATGGAAAGTTGAAAAAATTACCGAAGGTCTGCTTTAATGCCGTTTATTATCAACTGTCTGCTGGACACTTGTATAGTACATATCCCCTGTAGTTGAATTCTTGTAAAGTAGGATTTTGTTGCCTAAAATTTAGCTTTTCTCATAAGACTTGCATAAAGCCTTAGGCCTCGTGTACACTGCTGCTGATAAATAGATGTTTAGGAGCAGTTGGGTTTTTTTTTCAGCAGCCCCTAAACTCTCCTCTATGTTATCTTATCTGTCCATGTACACTGAGTAGTTTATAGTCCTTTAATGGCAGTTGAGTTTAGTGGCATTTAACTTTCCTTTCAGAATCAACATTTTCTATGGGACACTATACAACAAATACTCCCACAAATGTGGGCTTTTGATTGCAACCAAGATTTATAAATTTGCACACACAAAAAAAGTATTTTTCCTAACAAATGTATTCAAGACCATGTTGCAAAAATGAATACACCCTTAGAAGGACCTAGAAGATTTACAGGAGCAGCTGGCAGAATTGAAGCGATCATACAACATCAGGGAGTCTAGGAGCCCTTATGCCTCTCCCATAGTGGTGGTGTGGATCAAGAATGGGTCCCTGAGACTGTGCATCGATTACCGCACACTCAACCGAAGCACCATCCCTGATCAGTACACAACTCCAAGGATAGAAGATGCCCTGCAGAGCCTATCAGGGGCGAAGTGGTTTAGTGTGCTGGATTTTAGGAGTGGGTACTATCAAATTCCCATGCACCCTGAAAATAGGGAAAAGAAAGCTTTTATCACCCTAGTAGGGTTCTTCTAGTTCAACAGGATGCCTCAAGGTCTGTCTGGTGCTCCAGCAACACTCCAGAGACTGATCGGGATTATGTCCCCCACTGTCTTCTCCATCAAAGTGCTGGTATACCTAGACAATATCATAGACTTCAGCAAAATGCTTGAAGAGCATGAAGAGCATCTGGAGAAGGTCCTGAAAAGACTTCATGATGAAGAGTTGAAGCTGTCCCTGGAAAAATGTCAGTTTTACCAGCCTTCAGATAATTACCTCGACCATGTTTTCTCCGCAGAAGGAGTGGCTACTGACCCCCAGAAGTTGAAAGCTGTCACCTTTTTGGCCGAGGCCTACCAATGTGACAGAGCTTAGGTTGTTTCTGGGGTTTTGCTCATACTACAGGAGATCCGTTGAGGGATTTGCTAGAATAGCTCGCCCCCTTAACGAGTTACTGAAGAATGAGAATGAAGATGACGATCCTTACCTAACAAAACCCATTAGAAAAACCAGAGAGCCTAGGAAGCCTTGGGAGTCAATCGGAGAGCAGTGGACTGACCAGTGTAAGCAAGCTTTCAATCAGTTGAAGTAGAGTTTAACGACTGCTACTTTCATAGCCTATGCTGATGCAGACAAACCGTAGGAACTGCATGTCAATGCCAGACGAGATGGGTTAGGCAGGGTATTGTATCAAGAACACAATGGACACCTGCGGTCTGTCGCCTATGTAAGCAGAAGTCTTACCTCTGCTCAGAAGAACTACCCTACACACAAGTTGGAATTCCTGGCCTTGAAGTAGGCGGTGGTGGATAAGCTGAAAGACTACTAATATGGTGCAGACTTCATAGTTAAAACTGACAACAACCCACTCACGTATATACTCACCCCAGCCAAACTGCATGCCCCTGGTATTCTGCTTTAGCTTAACCACCTATAGACTGCCCACCGCATATATACTGTGGCAGGAGAGCTCTATTGCTCGAAACATTGCACCTGTATGTCGTTTCATGCAGTAAATAGTGTGGGTGCACATGCGCCCGCTGCTCGGCGGAGGAGCCAATGCGTGTGTCCGGCGGACCCGATGTCCGCCGGCCACCAGCGATCTCTTCAGAGAGAGGCAGAACTGATGGGACAACATGGAGATCTGCTGTTCCTAGTGGTTAGGAACAGTGATCTCTATGTTGTTCCTGTCAGCACTTCCCCCACAACAGTAAGAAAGTACCAACAGGGAACACATTTAACCCTTTGATCGCCCTTGATGTTAACCCCTTTCCTGCCAGTGTCCTTTATACAGTAATCAGTGCATTTTTTTTAAACACTGATCCCTCTATTGGTGTCACTGGTTCCCAAAAAGTGTCACTTAGGGTCAGATTTGTCCACCGCAATGTGGCAGCCCCCCTAAAAATCGCTGATTGCCGCCATTACTAGTAAAAAAAATTTTTTAAATTCCATAAATCTATGTCGTAGTTTGTAGACACAATAACTTTTGCACAAACCAATCAATATACGCTTATTGGGATTTTTTTACCAAAATAAGTAGAACAACACCTATTGGCCTAAACTGATGAAGAAATTTGTCTTTTTTTTAAGTAAAAAATATTGTTGTTTTTTTCAAAATTGTTGCTCTTTATTTGTTTATAGCGCACAAAAATAAAACCCGCAGAGGTGATCAAATACCACCAAAATAAATCTTGGTACAGCACAGTGTAGAATAACAAAAGAATTGCCTGGTCATGAAATGGGGAAAATCTTCCGCAGGGCAAATGGATAATCTTTTACTGATCCATGGGCAGCACTGAGAAGCAGTGGGCACATTGCTAGCACTACATAGTCAAATAGAAGATTTCCTTGTTACTTCGCTGAAGATGTGTAAGTAAACCCCAGCAAACGAATTGAAATGCTATTAAAAGAGACCCGTGGTATTAAAAGATATTCAAGAAATGGACCTGAGATTATCTGCAAACAGTAACCCAGAACGCTGAAAGAAGATGGGACCAGAGGTAGTGGTTGTGTAGGGATGTTAGCATACTGTTTATACAGATATAGGTGCAACAACTAGTCTCAAATTTTATTATTACTAGTTCTGTCAATAGGTTATTTTAAAGCTTGTACAATGTAATGCTCGTCCCAGTGGAACTACATGGTTATGATGTAATTTCCCGTTCCCGTTTACCAATAAAGCAATCAGGGCTGAGCCATGTGTCCAGCATCTTGACTTTCTAACATTTCTAACTTATGAAAACTCTCTTTAAAAACTTACCTTTGTGCTGTGGGATTCTTTTTCATTTTGTCTTTTGAGAACATTCCTGAACTTATGCTGTCCTTCAGATGTAAAGCTGGAGGGAAGTAACCAAGAGGAACTTCCCTTTCCAATTCATAACTTGAAGACCTAGACACAAATATATTCAAGTTAAAACATGTTTTTTTTGGATTTAGGTTTTATGGGTTTAAAATTTGTAAAAAGTATCTGAATCTCTAGCAGAGATTGCCATTGGTCAATAATCCCAGATACAGTAGGTTTAAAAAAACACAAAGTCACATCATACCTAATATCAGGTCTCATATTTTCTGAGAAACTCTTACATTAAAAAATAGCTCCTAATCAAATATCTGAGTTTTGCATTTTGCTAGACATAAAATAGCAAATAACGATAAACTATAATATAAAAGCAATGTAAGCATTGGCACACATCCCAAGTCTCCCGCATTTCGGCTGCGGGTCCCTTACAGCCGCGCAATTTCCTGGCTGCAGGGCTGATGTGCCCTGTCACACTCTGCCAGGGGTGGGGTGGCATATGGAGGAACTGATGTGCCCATTTCTCTCCTGCCACCTCTGAATGCCACAGATGTGCCCATTGTCTCTCCTGCAGGCATCCAGCTGCGGCAGTGGAGAAATGGACACATCGGTTTCTCCATATGCCGCCCCTCCTACCCACTGGAGGACCTTCAGGGGTCACAATTTCACCCCGCCCATGCTGCAGGGGATCTGTACAGGCACTTGTATGAATCTATGCAACCAGGGCTGCCTCTGCTTCCCCTCAGGAACAGTGCAGTGCAGCTTTTTCCCCGATGTGTAGCCTCCTGTGGCTGGCAGACCTCTCTCCAAGCCAGCAGTTTCTCCACGGGCTGACTGAGCTGGTGGGCGGGGCAGGGGTGTGGCAGTCTTCAAATACATGCACAGGTGGTTGCATGGTAGAGTACTAGGAGGAGGAACATACATGGCGATGCCGGGAGGCTTCACCTTCTTCAATATGGTGACGCCTGTATCAATTCTCTCAATCTGCAACACTTCAGCTCCCTAATGTGGTCAGTACACTTCAAGTTGCTCACCGCTCCTCTCCTTACTGTCCCCCCTATACTGCTTACTGCTCCCCCCTGTAAACCCTTCCCCCCAAAACTACTCACCCCACTGTATACTGCCCACTGCTATCCCCATATACTGCTCACTGCTCCCCTCCCCACTGTATACTGCCCACTACCACCCTCATATACTGCTCACTGCCCCCCCCTGTATACGGCCCACTGTCATCCTTATATACTGCTCACTGCCCCCCCAACTGTATACTGCCCCCTGTCTTCCCCATATACTGCTTAATGCCCCCCACTACTATATACTGCCCACTGTCATCCCCATATACTGCTCCCCCCCCCACTGTATACTCCCCACTGTCATCCCCATATACTGCTCACTGCCCCTCCCCCCCACACTGTATACTGCCCACTGCCATCCCCATATACTGCTCCCTGTTCTCCCATGCATACTGCTCACTGCTCTACCCACTGTATACTGATTCCATTTCACTTGATCATCCTCTAGTGTTTAATTGGTGGGTGGGGGGTGGCGCACGGTGCGCCACCTCCCTGAAATGAGTTTGCCACCTCCCTGAAATTAGTTTTTGCAGGTTGGGATGTCTGTATTGGGGGTAAAACTACACCTTCACAGTGCTACCCTGCCACTCCTTTTGTGGCGGCTAGCACAAAAAATATCCCATGTCAGGGTTTAGAGGGAGCAGTGACATCACCTCTTTCATCATAACAACACCTGTGCATAGGGGCTGGTTGCTAGACACAAGCACTGGATTGTGGGAGTATGTCACATTCTCGACATATCTGGAAGTATCTGGTATAGACATTTGTTTTGTTATGTTACTAATTTCATTTTGCTGACTGCTTTTGTAATTCGTTTAGTTTCATTTAATTTCATTTAATTTTCTAATGGATTCCAAATTTTCGGAAAACAATTCAAATTTGGATCCGTCTAAAAATTAGCGACTGATTCTAATGCCGCGTACACATGGTCGGATTTTCCAACGGGAAATGTTCGATGTGAGCTTGTTGTCGGAAAGTCCGGCCGTGTGTATGCTCCATCGAACATTTGCTGTTCGAATTTCAACCAACAAATGTTTGAGAGCAGGGTCTCAAATTTTCAGCCAACAAAACTTGTTGGAAAGTCCGATTGTGTGTACACAAGTCTGTCGCACAAAAGTTCACGCATGCTCTGAATCGAGCAGAAGGAGCTGCACTGTCTATAGAACTTCCTTTTTCTCGGCTCTTCGTACGTCTTGCACGTCACCGCGTTCTCACGTTCGGAATTTTGAGCCAACATTTGTGTGACCGTGTGTATTCAAGACAAGTTTGAGCCAACAACTTTCGAACAAAAAACCACGGTTTTGTTGTCGGAAAATCCGATCGTGTGTACGCGGCATAATTCTGTGTGAAGAATAACTGGTTGTTAAAGAGCGAGCAAGGAAGCCGGCCGCCGCATCCTTAACCGATGACTCAGCTGTCAGCGGGCTTTCCCGCTGAGAACTGAAATGTAAACAAAAGAATGCCGGTAATAGAAAAGTCAGAAAAATAACATGGGGTCCCCCTCAAAATCCATACCAGCTCCCTATCCAAGAATACAGCATGGCAGGTCAGGAAACCATACCAGGCCACATGCCCTCAACATGGGGGGGGTGCTTTGGGGCCCGCTGACATCATCGGGTGACTCTGCCTCTTACCTATTTAAGAAATGTCAGATGGAGGAGCAATCAGTGGGCAGGGAGGCTTTGACAAGGCTCGAGGTGTTTTTTTTGGAGGTCCGTTTATGGCGGACGACTATTAAGGATGGATCTACATCAGGTGACATTGTTTTTTATTTTTTAATAATGCAACTGTCCCAAACTCGTGTTCAGTCTTTATTCACTTTTTTGGTGAATGGGTAGGGGTACTATACACCCCATACTCATTCACATGGGGGGGGGATTTTTTTTTCAGGTTTGCGTGTGGCGGGCAGTGATTGAGGAAGGATCTACATCAGGAGACATTGTTTTTTATTTTTTAATAAAGCAATTGTCAAAAACTTGTGTACTGTCTTTATTCACTTTTTACACTTTTTTGATGAATGGGTAATATTCACATGGGGGGTGGGCGAGATCTGGGGGCCCACTTGTTAAAGGGGGCTTCCAGATGCCAATAAGCCCCCTGCCCGCAGATCCCCACAACCACCGCCCAGGGTTGTTGGGAAGAGGCCCTTGTCCCCATCAACATGGCGACAAGGTGCTTTGGGGTTGGGAGGCGGAGTTCTGCCTGCCCAAAGCACTCCTTCCCCATGTTGAGGGCATGCGGCCTAGTATGGTCCAGGAGAGGGGCACTCGCTCATCCACCCCCCTTTCCTGACTTGCCGGGCTGCATGGTCGGGTAAATGGTCTGGTATGGAAAAAATACCAAAAAGGTATTGTTTTGATTGGTCAAAGGACAAGTCTCACTCATCTCAGAGTCAGATCCAGTACATTAACCTCTTCACACCTAAGGGTAAAACAAATCGAAATACCTAAGCTCAATTTTGCAACTTTGACATGTGTTAGTAAAACTGTACATATCGAGGGGCGTGGCCTGGAAAGACATGGATTAGGACGCATAGTTACAGAGCTCCGTCCATTACTCCTGTAACAGCCTAATCCTGCGATCCTGTGGCACCCAGAACCTTCTCAACGTTCCTTGAGCAGCTGCTTGCCAATACTTATGGTCACGAGGCCTTCTCCCCAACGCTGGTGGTGGAAAGAGCACACCGCATGCCTGCCAAACAACCTCCCCAGGGAGCCCCTCGTACATTCATAGCAAAGCCTCTTAATTACAAGGACAGGGATGCTGCTCTGCGCCTCGCCAGAGAGAAGGGCAATATTCCGTGTGGCAATGGGAAGGTGGCTGTTTTCCCTGATTTCTCGGCGGAGGTGCAGCGCCGCTGCGGGGGGTTACGGAAGCTAAAAGACGCCTGAGAATCAAACACCTGAAATACTCCATGCTATTTTCTGCATGCCTCAGAGAAGAGAGTGAAGGCTGTGTGCTCTTTTTTGAAGACCCCGAGAAAGTTATAACCTTGCTGGAGAGGCAAGATGCCCTTGCACGAGCGGGGAACTAGGTTGTGGATGGATCCCTCTAATTTTCCCGTCCCCCCATTTGCCATTATATGACTCCCTGCTGGGCAATTTGATGATGGTGGACATATCCCTGACATACCCCTTTGGATCATTCTCATCCCTGTCTCCAACCCTCTATTATTGCATACAGCTAATGACATCTAACTACACACGCCATTGGATCCTATTCACCTACTAGATAAGAGATTCTGCAGTTGGATCCGGATACACTGTATATGTTCACCTCTCACGCGAACCAGCAAGAGCTACCTCAAGGAATTTTACTTCCACGACGAGACATTCTTTATTTGATCCCCCCCCCGGCATGTCCCTCTAACTTTCCCCTAAGTGCCACTGATACCACTACTCCCTTTACTTTGGAGCTACAGCAGTCCTACAAATTTAATGTGAAGTGCATCGATTTTTCGCTCCCCCATCAGCTAGGAGATATGATTGTAATGGCGGGACTGGCTACTGGACTGATGGCAGCGGCATCGGCAAGTTTTATGCCAGATGGGTGACAGCGAGAAAGGATATATTACCCCTCCAGAACTTTCACCTGCAAACTCTCATGTCCTTCTTGTCTATTACAACTCTAAAATGTTTTTCTTCCATCCGATTCACAGGTTTTCTCCTAGTTGACTGTTCTAACAAGGTTTGGGAAGATGCCTGCACCAGTTGGGGTGGGTGTAGGGTGGGGTGGGGGGAAGGGAAGTTAATTTTTTTGATGTATGGCAATGCAGATGATACGGTGCAGACTCAAGTACTATGCAGATGTGTACTTTTGGTTTTAAATTTGCCTATTTGGATCCCTCTGCTACTAACACCTAGGGGCCGCTGTCTGGGTCCTTTTAACCCGTGGCAGCTGGGGGGGTCAGTGGCACTGGGATTTATTATTTTATTGTGCCAACCACCTGTCGGGATATCTATAAATTCCTTACTTGGAATGTGAGGGGCCTGCAAGATAAGATTAAGAGGTCAGCGGCCCTGTCCTTTCTTAAGAAACAACACGCTGATGTGATGATACTGGTTGAGATGCATGTGGAGGGGAGGCTGCAGCTGGCCTTCCATCGTCAATGGGTTGGGTGGGCATATCATTCGACCCACACGTCCCATGCACATGGAGTCTCAGTTCTCATAGCCAAATCAATACACTTTGAGCTGTGCGACATCTCTTCTGAGCCTCAGGGGAGATATGTCTGGTTGGGAGACTTTAATAATATCATGAATTCCAGCCTAGACAGAACCAACCCTCAGGGAACGCACATCAAACCAGATTCTCTAAATTGATGTCAACTTTTAATCTGCTTGACACGTGGCGCCATAGGTACCCACATGCCCTAGCCTACTCCTGCTTTTCATCTACACATAACACTTTATCCTGCTTAGATTTTATTATGATTTCTCATATACTTTCCCCACGCCTGCAGGAGGCGGCCTTTTGCCTCAGACTCCTCTCAGACCGCAGTCCTTATTGGATTACCATCTCCATCCTGATTATTAAACCACCCTGCTCCTGGCGCCTAAACCCATTCTGGTTATCATTATTACCAGAGGATGACGAGCTTGTAAATGAGTGGAAACTCTACTTTATTGAAAATGATCAATCTGCCTCCCCACTGGTGGTGTGAGAAACCTTTAAGATACATGTCCGCTCCACCCTGATTTCCCACATTAACAGGCTGAAGGCTGATTCTGCCGCTGCAATTGACAAAGCGATGACGGAGTTATCCTCCTCTGAATAGACATATGCACGTGACCTAACATCAGCACTCGCTGCCTCACTTAAACTGCAAAGCAGAGTGGTGAACGTGCTCCAGTATGAGAAGGCTAGGGAGAGGCTCTTCTTCTCCAAACAAAAATTATTCGAACGCGGTGAACGCGCGGGCAAACTGCTAGCATATTTAGTACATAACGAAGACAGACCACCGGTGGTAATATCACTACATAGGAATGGTGGTGAACTGATCACTGATCACCCCTGGGGAAACTGACAAATTCAGAGACCTCTTTGCGGAACTGTATACGTCCATGACCCCTGACGAGGGAGACTCGGTAAATCTCTTTCTAGAGGGAATCGCCTTACCACAAATAACAATGCTAGAAGCCCCTCTCATGACAGATGAAATTACTGAGGCTCTGGCCGGATTTGCTGGATCCAAATTCCCGAGATCAGATAGCCTACCAGTTGAGTTTTACCTACAGTATAGTGAATTACTTACACCTAAATTGCTAGCCCTCTATAATTACGCTTTTGAGACCTTTGAGCTACCTCCATCTATGAGAGAGGCGATTATAGTTCTAATACCCAAATCAAGAAAGGACCCAAGCCAGCCCGCCTCCTACCGCTCTATCTCCCTACTCCAGGTTGACATTAAAGTCCTAGCCAAGGTCCTTGCTAACTGTATTAATCAAGTTATCCGTTCTCTAATGCGTACGGACCAGGTAGGCTTTATGCTGGGCCGCAATATGTCGTTAAACTTACAGAGACTGTATATAAACCTTCAGGCCCTACACAAAGGGAGCAGGCTCACGGGTGGTGGTGACTCTAGATACAGCTAAAGCAATTGACTCAGTGGAGTGGAAATATTTGTGGAAATGCTTAGAATGTTACGGATTTTGGCCTAGAACTATTAAATGGACTCAATCACTGTATCAGGACCCACAGGCTAGGGTGGTGGCCAACAGATGGCCCTCCCCGGCATTTAGTTTGATGTGGGGTATGAGGCAGGGCTGTCCGCTGTCCCCATTACTATACGCACTGGCAGCGGAGCCCCTTGCGATCTCCATATGGGAAAACCCAGAGATAAGAGTTCTTGACGTGGGTGGCTTGATCGAAAAAATTAGTATGTATGCTGATGACACCTTGCTATACTTGGCTGACCCAGGTCCCTCTCTCCAAACTGCATTAAGAACGATAGAACAATATTCTCTGGGCTTAAAATCAACTGGGAAAAGTCGCAAATCCTACCCTTAGATAGCTTCCCGAGGCCCAAGCTCATCTCCCGCTGCAGAGAGTGTCTCTCATTAAATTCCCTGGGCATACATGTATCTAGGATCCCAGCAGAGTATATATGTCTCAATGTGGAACCTCTATTTACTCTAATCATATCTAAAATACAGACCTGGGCTCGCCTACCGCTCAATGTCTGGGGACGCATTAACATAATAAAAATGGTACTGCTACCCAAAATACTGTATATCCTTTGGCACACCCCGGTCTACCTACCTTAGAAATATTTTAGGATTATGGAGACTCTCCTCAAACCATTTGTTTGTGGAAACGCCAGACATAAGTTAGCCTGGCAGATTCTACAAAATCCTACTGACCTGGACCTGGGCGGTACGGCCGTACCAGAACTCAGTTGCTACTATATTGCCTCCCAGTTGTCCCAACAATACCACATAGATAAGACAGACAGATTCACAAAGATGTTCCTCCATGAAACTTTATTTTCAGCCAGGAAAACCCTTGCTAAACAATGGATGAGACCATCCCCCCTAGCCTCATTGACTGGAAGGTAGACGTAAACAGCACCCTGTCATACAAAAAATTTGTATATAAAAACAGGGGGTGCCCAGCCAAGTACGAAAAAATTTGGGACCGGTGGCTCTCAGATTCAGACACCTGCACTGGCCTAACAGCCTAGTTCCTTTGGGATATGCGATAACCACCTATACTTACATTGCTGCATTGACTCTGGACAGACATTGTTATCTACAGGCACCGTATCTGCATAGTGTCTACTTATATTTTGTGATTAGTACATACTACTATAAACATTTTCCTACGTATGATTCATGTATTGCCACAAAGAAACATGCACGTAAATGTTGTAAATTGTTTAAAAAAACGTTTTGAATTAAAAAAAAAAAAAAAAAACTAGTGTATTCAGGTGGATAATACTTTGTTTTGGTGGTAAATGGTAATCGATAGCTCCTGATTTTTTTTTTTTATTATTATCAAAGGAAAACTGGCCTAAAATAGTTAAAAAAAGAATGATTTTAAATGTAGCTGTATACTTCTTGCTATTATCATAATTTACCACCAAAGAACAAGCCAAAATGAATTCTCCTGCTCCGTACGATTGCAGTGATACCACATACAGTATCTCACAAAAGTGAGTACACCCCTCACATTTTTGTAAATATTTTATTATATCTTTTCATGTGACAACACTGAAGAAATTACACTTTGCTACAATGTAAAGTGGTTAGTGTACAGCTTGTATAACAGTGTAAATTTGCTGTCCCCTCAAAATAACTCAACACACAGCCATTAATGTCTAAACAAAAGTGAGTAATGAAAATGTCCAATTTGCGCCCAAAATGTAAATATTTTGTGTGGCCACCATCATTTTCCAGCACTGCCTTAATCCTCTTGGGCATGGAGTTCACCAGAGCTTCACAGGTTGCCACTGGAGTCCTCTTCCACTCCTCCATGACGATATCACTGAGCTGGTGGATGTTAGAGACCTTGCACTCCTCCACCTTTCGTTTGAAGATGCCCCACAGATGCACAATAAGGTTTAGGTATGGAGACATGCTTGACCAGTCCATCACCTTTACCCTCAGCTTCTTTAGCAAGGCAGTGGTCATCTTGGAGGTGTGTTTGAGGTCATTATCATGTTGGAATACTGCCCTGCGGCTCAGTCTCCAAAGGGAGGTGATCATGCTCTGCTTCAGTATGTCACAGTACATGTTTGCAATAATGGATCCTTCAATGAACTGTAGCTCCCCAGTGCTGGCAACACTCATGCAGCCTCAGACCATAACACTCCCACCACCATGCTTGACCGTAGGCAAGACACACTTGTCTTTGTACTCCTGACCTGGTTGCCGCCACACACGCTTGACACCATCTGAGTCAAATAAGTTTATCTTGGTCTCATCAGACCACGGGACATGGTTCCAGTAATACAATTCCTTAGTCTGCTTGTCTTCAGCAAACTGTTTGCGGGATTTCTTGTGCATCACCTTTAAAAGAGGCTTCCTTCTGGGACAACAGCCATGCAGACCAATTTGATTCAGTGTGCAGCGTATGGTCTGAGCGTTGACAGGCTGACCCCCCCCCCCCACCCACGCCTTCAACCTCTGCAGGATTGCTGGCAGCACTCATACGTCTATTTAAGACAACCTCTGGATATGACGCAGAGCACGTGCACGCTTCTTTGGTCGACCATGGAGAGGCCTGTTCTGAGTAGAATCTGTCCTGTTAAACTGCTGTATGGTCTTGGCCACCGAGCTGCAGCTCAGTTTCAGGTACTTGGCAATCTTCTTATAGCCTAGGCCATCTTTATGTAGAGCAACAATTCTTTTTTTTTTTTTCAGATCCTCAGAGAGTTCCTTGCCATGAGGTGCCATGTTGAACTTCCAGTGACCAGCATGAGAAAGTGAGAAAGATAACACCAAATTTATCACACCTGCTCCCCATTCACACCTGAGATCTTGTAACACTAACGAGTCACATGACACAGGGAGGGCAAATGGCTAATTGTGCCCAATTTGGACATTTTCACTTAGGGGTTTACTCACTTTTGTTGCCAGCGGTTTAGACATTAATGGCTGTGTGTTGAGGTATTTTGAGGGGACAGCTAATTTACACTGTTATACAAGCTGTACACTCACTACTTTACATTGTAGCAAAGTGTGATTTCTTCAGTGTTGTCACATGAAAAGATATAAAATATTTACAAAAATGTGAGGGGTGTACTCATTTTTGTGAGATACTGTATGTATATGTTAATTGTTGTTTGTAACAGTAGTACAGCCCAGAAAGAATGGTGTGCATTTTGCATTTTTTTATGCTGCCTAAAACACACTGACATTGACTCTAACTGACACTGATACCAATTTAATTTTTTTTTAATTATACCCAAAATATGCTGACCATGACCTTTGACTCTAACAATAACCCTGGTGACCTTGATCTTGTTATTTTTTTCTTTATTTTTTAATTTATTCTTTATTTTTAATGTATTCGATTTTTTTGTTGGTTTCTTTACAATTCCTCTGCTGCAAAAAGAAGAAGATGCAATGGGGTTGATTTACTAAAGGGAAAAAGACTGTGCACTTTGCAAAGTGCAGTTGCCCTCTTCAAGAGCAGTTGCTCCAGAGCTTGGTAAATGAGCAGAAGCTCTGCTGACTTTTATCATCCAATCATGTGCAAGCAAAAATGCAGTTTTTTTTTAATTTTCCTTGCACGGGATTGGGTACTCTTTGCAAAGTGAAGCCTTACCTCATTTACTAAGCTTTGGAGCAATTGCACTTATAGAGGGCAACTGCCCTCTGCAAAGTGCACAGTTTTTCTGCCTTTAGTAAATCAACCCCAATGTATCTTTCTCTTCATTCAGAAGAGGGAGGAAACCCAGGGGCAGGTGCACAGTGATTGATCACTGTGATAGCCAATTAGAGGCTATCATGGCAATCAGGTGAGCCGGAACTGACAGTCCCAGGTCCCGATTGTTAGTACAAGACCCGGTCTCTGTGCTGGGAGCGTGCTGTATGGCATGCTCCAAGCACAAAGGAAGGTACGCATATATGCGGCCCCAAGGAAAAAAGTACACTTCCGTGAGGCTGCATATATGTGTGTGGTCAGCCCAAAAGGGTTATAGTCGAATGGAAGTCGGATCGATGTCGAACCGAAGTCACAGGGCAAAGTCGCATCGACAGTCATGCAACTTTAGTGTCGCACCAGTGTGAACTGGGTCTTAAATGCACCTTTCAACCATTTAAAATCAGTGTTAAAGGGAATGTCAGTCTTAAAGGGAATGCATGGTAAGCAAGTTTTAGCCACACTTGTTTTGCACTAGGGACACCATTTGGATTGAATGTGGTTTCCACACCTGTGTGGATGTGCCCTGGTTTCCTCCTATAAACATACCAGTAGGTTTTGTGGTGTTGATTTACTTCTGGAGTGAAACTGTATGTCACTGTGTGAGTTTTCAGATAGCATAGAGAACATACTGTACATAGAAACATAGAAAAGTGATGGCAGAAAAAAAAAGAGTAGCCATCGAGTCTGCCTGTTGTTTTTTTTTGACGGAGTATAAAGCAATGTTTGTCCCAAGCATGTTTGAAGCCATTTACGGTTAACTGACTCACGACCTCTGCTGAAAGTTTATTCCAAGCATCAACTACCCTTTCAGTAAAATAATACTTTCTAAGATTAGTTCTGAACTTTTCTCCAGTTTGAAGCCATGTCTCTGTGTTCTTGATTTTGGCTTCATATTGAAAAAATTGCCCTCCTGAACCACATTCACCCCCTCGATGTATTTAAAGGTTTCAATCTTGTCTCCCCTTTCTCTTCTTTCCTCCAGACTGTACATATTAAGTTCCTGAAGTCGCTTTCGATATGTTTTAACCCCCAAACCTTTCGCCATTTTTGTTACTCGTCTCGGGACTCGTTCTATCCCATCATATCTTTTTTCCAGAACTGGACACAAGATTCTAAATAGGCTGGGTTCACACCTATGCAAATTGGATGCGGGTTTGCCCGCATCCAGTTCGCATGAGAGGAGAATGTGACCGGTTCTCTATGGAGACAGGGGGCTGCGGAGCTGCTTGCACAGAAACGCGGTGCGTCTTTAGCTCCGTTTCATTCCCTAAAAACGTTCCTGTGAGATCCGCAGCCGTTTTAGGTGTGAACCCAGCCTAAAGATCTTTTTAAGGGGATCAGGACCTCATTCCTCCTGCTGGTGACCCCTCTAGTGATGCATCCTAGAATTCCATTTGCTTTTCCCACTGCCTGGTCACACTTTGTTTGCTCAGTTCAGTTGAAATAAGTACCCCAAAATCGTTTTCCTCTGTAGTGCTGGTCAACACTGTACCCCAAATGTTGTACTCTTTCAAGGGATTCTTTTTCCCCAGGTGCATTATTTCACATTCAGACAGACTATAAGCTCCTGCATTGTGGTGGCATTAGATATTATAACTATGAAAAACAAATGTTATTGTTTTAGGTTAATTAGTCTATACTTAAGCTCTTTACTTAAAGCAGTACTAAACCCAAAAATGTAATATATTGCAGCTTACCAATCCTTAGATGTGATGATTGCATTAGTTTTCTTTTTTTGACTCTTTCCCTTTCTGTTTTCACCTATTGATCTGGCCAGTAACACGCCTCCTGAATTAGAGTGCCTACACTCTGGAAGAAGACGCAATAGAGATACCTTTGGACAACATCATTGATAATCTGGGGGAAGGGGAGTGTTAGATGCACTCTTTTTGCAGGTACAGCAACAGTGTTTGGTACTTTTGAGATAAATATTTTATCAAAATAAAGAAAAGCCATTATAAGCACCCTTGTCAATGGTAGTTTGTAAAAAAAAATGGATGCAGCCACCACATCTAAGAACTGGTAAATTGCTGCAATAAAGGTTTGCTACTATTTGTAGAAGATGAGAAAAGTTCAATCAGGCACTGACCCGTTTGGTGGTATGCCATCCACCTCTATCCTCTCTACTTCCTTGAGAAGATCTCTTTGATAAGGAACATATTTGGAAGTTGGAGCCAGATCTTCTGCTAATTTACTGTTAGACACAGCAGATATAAACCTTACAATAAGAAAACCATCTCCAGTTTCACCATTTCCTTTCATGAATTCAAACACAAGGGTTACAGGAAAATATCCATAGAAAGCAGTTAAGGCGCGAACCTCAACGTCATACACAGCTCCTGCAATGAAGCAAAAAAAAAAAGTAAATACATACTTGATACAAACCAAATACACATTTACAGGATGCTTGTTCTGGATCTGTGGCGCAATAGTCATTAGGCCAGATACCATCATTTTCTGCAGGAATGAGTTCTTTGTGCTTCCTGTCCCTAATAGTTTGTAAGGAGCAGTTTCTTAACCACTTCAGCCCGGGACCATTTGGCTGGCCAAAGACCAGAGCACTTTTTGCGATTCGGCACTGCGTCGCTTTAACTGACAATTGTGCGGCCGTGCGACGTGGCTCCCAACCAAAATTGACGTCCTTTTTTCCCCACCATTAGAGCTTTCTTTTGGTGGTATTTGATCACCTCTGCGTTTTTTTTTGCACTATAAACAAAAAAATAGCGCCAATTTTTCCTCAGTTTAGGCCGATATGTATTCTTCTACATAGTTTTTGTAAAAAAATTGCAATAAGCATTTATTGATTGGTTTGCGCAAAAGTTATAGCGCCTACAAAATAGGGGATAGTTTTATGGCATTTTTCTTAATAATTTTTTTTTACTGGTAATGGCGGCGTTCAGCGATTTTTATCGTGACTGTGACATTATGGCGGACAGATCAGACACTTTTGGCGCGATTTTGGGACCATTCACATTTATACAGTGCGATTAAAAATGCATTGATTACTGTGTAAATGTGACTGGCAGTGAAGGGGTTAACACTAGGTGGCGCTGTAGGGGTTAAGTGTGTCCTAGGGAGTGATTCTAACTGTGGGGGGAGGGGCTATGTGTGACACGACACTGATCACCGCTTCTGATTACAGGGAGCGGTGATCAGTGACAGTGTCACTAGGCAGAACGGGGAAATGCTTGTTTACATCAGCATTTCCCCGTTCTTCCTCTCTGTGAGATGATCCTGGGTATCCCCGCGGACATCGAGTCCGCGGGACCCACGATCACACTCACGGAGCTCCCGGCAGGTGCGCACACGATGGCATGGCACCAAATTTAAAGGGACGTACCTGTACGCCCATTTGCCTGTCCGTGCCATTGTGTCAACGTAAATGTACAGGTGGCGGTCCGCAAGCAGTTAAAGGAAAACGTCACTCTTTCAATCAACATTGACTATGTGTAATCCTTATGCTGCTAGCATTAGTAAATAGAGAGGAAAGTATCACATTTACTGGTTTTAAACTCTGTTTTTCACATTTCTTTGGTTCCTTACTTCCTGGTGTGAAGGCCTAGGCAAATGATGTCATACATCCCAAGAGTCTTCAGGAGGAGAGCAAAGCACACCCTCCTGCCTGAGCCAAGGACAGATGATTTCCAGGAAGTAAATGCTACATGAATCATCTTCCGTTACTCAAGATGGAAAGAAATTCTAGGGGTGTTTTTCAAAGTGATTCCTCAGAAAAATAAAGCATGAGGACATTGATGGATGGGGGAGTTTGCTTTGAATAATAAAAAAAATTTAAATAGCTCTTTTGGTTTGGATGCAGTATAGTTCTGCTTTAAAATAACCACTTTTAATTTACATATGCAGCTTTGCTAGGCTGTAGTTTATCCTTGATCTATAAATGAAGTACCTAATAGAAAAAACACACACACACACACACCCTTTTCCCCATTCGTACACAATCTGATGTATTTATTCTTTTGGAGAGACAATACATCTTTGATTGCATCTAATTTATTACATGTAATGGAAAGAAAAAGGTGGTTGTGAAAGGAGAAAAAAACACACAGGTTTTTAATATGTATATCTTGATATTTTATTAGATAACGGGAACATTTTGCACATTTTTATCTCTACTTCTTGTAAATAGTTATATATTTGTTTATATTTTTAATTAAAGGGAAACTGCACCAGTAAAAAGAGAAGTATGGGAATGAAAAAAAACAAAAACATACTTACATACTCCCTTAGATGGCTGCAACATTGATCCGATGCGGTGGTTGTCCACTGCCAGCTCTACACCGAGAACAGACAAACGATCAGGCATGTGGACAGATCCCAAAATTATTGTCGGGATCCCTGCAGAGCCTGGACTGGGTCTGATGTCTTCTGACAGCAAGCTTTAAGCCTGCTGTCGGCTGAATATGGGTCACAGGAGTGCAGAACTAAGTGCACTCTTGTGATCCATAGGAGAAACATGGCCAAAAAAGCTTTGGCTATACAGTGGGGAAAATAATTATTTGATCCCCTGCAAATTTTGTAAGTTTGCCCACTTACAAGGAAATTAAGGGTCTGTAATTTTTATCAAATGTGTATTTCAAATGATAGAGACAGAATAGCAACCAAAAATCCAGAAAAAACACATGATACAAATATTATAAATTTAGTTGCAGTTCAGTGAGTAAAATAAGTATTTGATCTCCACGCAAAACATGACTTAGTACTTGATGGTGAAACCCTTGTTGGCAAGCACAGAGGTAAGATGTGTCCTGTAGTTGGTTACCAGGTTTGCACAAATTTCAGCAGGGATTTTGGTCCACTCTTTTTTACAGGTCTTCTCTAAATCCTTAGCATTTCTTGGCTGTTGCCAACAGTTTCAGCTCGCTCCATACATTTTCTATAGGATTAAGGTCTGGAGACTGGCAATGGCCACTCCATGACCTTAATGTGCTTCTTTTTGAGCCACTCCTTTGTTGCCTTGGCGGTATGTTTTGGGTCATTGTCATGCTGGAGGACCAATCCATGACCCATCTTCAGTGTTCTGGCTGAGGGAAGAAGGTTCTCATCTAAGATTTTACAATACATGGCCCCGTCCATTGGCCCCTCAATTCAGCAAAGTGGGACTGTACCTTTAACAGAGAAACAGCCCTAAAGCATAATGTTTCCACCTCCATGCCTGACTGTAGGGATGGTGTTCTTCGGGTCATAGTCAGCATTTTTATTCCTCCAAACACTGTGAGGCGAATTAATGCCAAAGAGCTCAATTTTGGTCTGACCACAGAACTTTCTTCCAATCCTTCTCTGAATCATTTAGATGTTCATTGCCAAACTCCAGACGGGCCTGTACATGTGCCTTCTTGAGGAGGGGGACTTTACAGGTGCTGCAGGATTTTAATCCATGGCGGCGTATTGCGATACCAATGACTTGTTTGGTGACTGTGGTCCCAACTGCCTTGAGATCATTCACAAGCTCCTCACGTGTAGTTCTGGGCTGATCCCTCACTTTTCTCATGATCATCCTTACCCCATGAGGCGAAATCTTGCATGGTGCTCCAGACTGAGGGCGATTGATGGTTATTTTGAATTCCTTCCATCTGCGAATAATTGCTCCAACAGTTGTCTCCTTCTCACTAAGCTTCTTGCTGATGGTCTTGTAGCCCATTCCAGCCTTGTGCAGGTCTACGAACATGTCACTGACATCCTTTGACAGCTCTTTGTGGACAGGTGTCTTTTATACACATAACAAGTTGTCAGGAGCACCTTTTTAAATTAACAGGAATAATCTGTGTACCACATGAGCACATACTGTAGCCAGTCTGTGGGAGCCACAATTATTGTTGGTTGGTAGGGTGATCAAATACTTATTTTACTCACTAAATTGCAACTCAATTTATAACATTTGTATCATGTTTTTTCAGGATTTTTGGTTGATATTCTGTCTCTATCATTTAAAATACACCTATGATAAAAATTATAGACCCATTATTTCTTTGTAAGTGGGCAAATTTAAAAAAATCTGCAGGGGATCAAATAATTATTATCTCCACAGTACTTCTCCTCTAAAATTAAAGGAGTTTTGTGGTCACAGCATACACTTTCATGTTATATCATCAGCATTGATAATCGCAATACAAATAGTTCTATTTGACAATCCAATATAATGTTACTTGAAAAGCCTCCTTTCATGTTGTGAGTTCTGCCTGTCTGCTGGCCATTGCTTCCCACAACTTCCTGGATTCCCTGCATGCTTTACAGCTTCCCTAGTTTTCTTTTATTTCTAAGGACTACGTATCCCATGGTACCTTACTGCCTGCAATCGGCGATTCCTGCATTGACTCCGCCTCCTGAAACTCCTCCTCTCAGCTCCTCTGTAGTTCAGAAGACAGGCTCTGTGAAATGCGTGGCACAGCAGTGCCTATTTGCAAGGAATAGTGAATATGTGTCACAGAATTCAAGAAAGTAAAATGTGTGGTGATCTTCAAAATTTTTAATGTAATGTGGAAATAAAATGATTTTACATTTTGACTATAGATATAATCTATTAAACTAATCGTGTTTTTTTTTTTTATACATAGTAAATGTCAAGTCATGTCATCACTGCTGCCAGAGTCACATATTTGTAAGTTTGATTTAAAACCCTGGGCGTATACATAGAAGGATAGATTACCACTTTTTTGCAGATATAACCATACAAAGTCAGTATGACTGCGAATGCATTATCTTTATGATGGAAAAATCCCTGGACAGGATGTAATATTATATTTTGGCCCGTCACATGGTGGACTTGTGACTGTACTGTTTGGGCAGGGCAAATGTATACAGAATACTCAAGTCTTGTTAGAGTTTTGAGAGGATTAATTAAATTATAAAGCATGGCTTAGTTTTACATATGTTGGCAGAATGGGTGCTTCCAATACAAACATTTTCTGAGACTAATAAACTGTGAAAGATTATATTGAGTTGATGTGCAAATAAAGTAGGGAGGGGCTAGAATGTCTGCCTGGTTTTGTATGGATAAGTCCCCACTGCCAAGTTTACCCCTCATTTCCTGCTTTAGTGACCACAAGTGAGTGCAAGAACCCTAACAGCAGACTGCAAGAAAATACAAGATTTGGTTAGAGTTTGGTACATGTAAAAAAGAAAATCCAGAATTTGTTGCACTCCTCATTGTCTTTATTGGAAATATCACATGCACATCACACACAGTATGGGGACAATAAAAGTTAACGCGTTTCGCATTATAAACAGCGCTTATGTATGGTTCTGAGTAAGTGCTGTTTATAGCATGAAACACTTTCACTTTCATTGTCCCCATACTGTGTGTGATGTGCATGTGATATTTCAACGAATATCATATTGCAACGAATTCCGGATTCTCTTTCTTACATGTATCCACAGACGGGCTGTGCTTAGCACCCTCAGAATCTGCTCGCAGTAAAGGCAATCTAGACATGTTCACCTGGAGTCGCACAGAACTCTTGGTTAGTGTTTGGCTTTAGCTCCAGCAAAACACTACAGGTATTTTAACAAACTCTTTCCTACATCTAGTGGGTTAAGACTTATATAAGTCTTTTACAAACCATAGCACCGTTCTTACCTGGACTCAGCAGTAAAGTTTTAGAAGCAGACACACTGCACTCATCATGGAAGGAAAAGACGCCCATCCTACGTAAACATTTGTACTGGACAAACGTCACTGACTCATTAGACGTGTTCTTAATAGAAATAGGAAATATCTTTTCCTCATTTGATGGTAGAGGAAACCTTATTCGACCATCAGAGATGTCATGCTCTGTTGTAATCTGTATGCCATTTTTGTCACAGATGAATTCTCGTCTAAAAATGAAAACATTACATATTGTCAATTTGCTATTTTATTTTTACGCTTTTTCTCTCTTTAAAAATAGAGTATTTCAAATGATAGGTCAATCACCTGTTACTCTTCAGCTGCTGAATAATTTCACGTGCCTTTGCTCTGGAATAGCTCTGCTCACCCTGAACAGGGTTCGTGTCTCTGCGACTGGCTAACCACTGATCTGCTAGCACAGAATTTTTCCAGGCATTCTTTAAAAAAGAAAAGAAGAAAAAACAGGTTAGCACATATGTCAGAACTGTTCAATCTAACGTTTAATTAGCATTAATTACCGGTAAATTGCCAAAAAGAAAATATTAATGGTGGTTCCGTTATTCACTACTTGCCTATCAGGGACATTTTTTTATTCTTATTTTTTTTTTGCACAAGTGTTAAAAAAAACTTTATTCCCCCCCCCCCCCCAAAAAAAAAAGTATATATTTATATGCTGCATGATATTTGTACAGCTATTTATCAAACACATATTTTCAGGAATATGCATTAAAACAAATTTTAGTGCAAACAATATTATATCCGATTTTTTGGTAAAATCGAGTAAATAGATGCCAAACATGTCAAAGTCTTAAAGTGGTTGTAAAGGCACAAGGTTTTTTACCTGCATGCATTCTGTGCACGAAAGTAAAACATATTTTGTGTTTAGCAGCCTCCTAACACTTACCTAAGCCCCCTCTTGATCCAGCGATGTCCACGAGAGCCTTGCCTCTCCAGAGACTCACACTCCTGATTGGCTTTTGGCAGCAGCGGGAGCCATTGGTGCTTGCTGCGGGTGCAGGAGGGAGGAACCAGGAGCGCCGATGGGGGACCCAAAAAGAGGAGGCTCCGGGTTGCTCTGTGCAAAACCACTGCACAGAGCAGGTAAGTATAACATGTTTGTTATTTAAAAAAAAAACAAGGCTATCACTTTAACCACTTTCTGACTGTTCTATAGCCGAATGACGGCTACAGCGGCTAGTTCTGGGAGGCCGTCATATGATGGCCTCCCGTGCTCGCACAGCCGGAAGCATCTATAATGGCTTGGCCTCGGAACCCAGTGCATTACAGATCGGGCTAAAGGGCCAATCACAGTGGCCCTTTATCACGTGATCGCTCCATCCAATGACAGAGCGATCACTTGTCAACAAACCGGGGTCATGGCCGGTTCAGCTCTCGTTGCTGCAGAATTTCTCTCTCCTCACACGCTGAATTGGTGTGAGGAGAGGATAAACCCATGCCCATACAGTACTCATCAGTGCCACATCAGTGCCCAAACAGTGCTTATCAGTGCCCAAACAGTGGCAACAATGTTACATCAGTGTCCATCAGTGCCAACAGTGCTCATCAGTGCCCTACAGTGCTCATCAGTGCCACTACATTGCTCATCAGTGCCACTACAGTGTTCATCGGTGCCCTGCGGTGCCACCACAGTGCTCATCAGTGCCCTACGGTGCCACTACAGTGCTCATCAGTGCCCTACGGTGCCACTAAAGTGCACATTAGCGCCCTGCAGTGCCCATCAGTGAGTGCTTATCAGTGCACATCAGTGCCCTACAGTGCACATCAGTGAGTGCTTATCAGTGCTAATCAGTGTCCTACAGTGCACATCAGTGAGTGCTTATCAGTGCTAATCAGTGCCCTACAGTGCACATCAGTGAGTGCTTATCAGTGCTAATCAGTGTCCTACAGAGCACATCAGTGAGTGCTTATTAGTGCACATCAGTGCCCTACAGTGTTATCTGTGAGTGCTGATCAGTGCCACTACAGTGCTCATCAGTGCCCTACGGTGCCACTACAGTGCTCATCAGTGCCTGATGGGGCCACTACAGTCTATTTACTTTAGATGTTTGTTATTATTTGCTACTTTTATGAATTGATGTATAAATTTACATATTGATTGTTTAAATGGGTACGATTATACTGGAGCAGCGCAATCACATATTTATTTATTTATAATTATTGTGGGAACCACAGTTAGTGGTTGCAGCAGCTGATATCTAGGGGAGGAGGGTTTGCACTTATTGGCAGCGCGCAACATTTATATTATTTTAGTTCTTAATTTTTATGGATAATTTTGTTCAAGCCCTGTAAACCTACTATAGCAGATTATGCAGCTGCTTTATATTGGTCATGAAGTCCTGTTATTTCTGCTATAAACAGATAACAGGAGTCAGTTAACAATCGTGAGCTAGGAGTTCCCACTACATATTTGCACTGTTTTTGAACAGGTTCTGCAACACAATGTCAAGGCGCGAAATTACTGGTACAGTATATGTTAAGAATCACCCAAATACAGTCTTTCAGGTTATTTACATACCATGGGGATATTAAAAAAAATAGAATAAACACTCATTTAAAAACAACACAGAAGCAGACTGGTAGAAAAGAGAACACATACCTTGAACAGCTCAATTGTGTTACCATATACCAAAGCTTTCCTTTTAATTTTAAGTCCATAGATTGCTTGAGAAAAGGCTGTTAAATCATTACGCCTAAGACAAAAGAAGAAAAAAAATATATTTTGCTTTCATAGGAAACAGATTTTTCAACATTATAGAAGTAGAGATAGGAAGGATAGAAGGAAATACATGCCCATTTTTCCTATCATTTGTATAACAAAATCCTCTTGTTCAGTTACACTACTATCAACTATTGCCAGATAGGGCTGAGGTTTGGGTTCACCACTACCATGCGTTCCAGGTGATTCCTGCGGGTTTGAGATTTGCGGTCACGGAAAATGCTTATGTAGATTTTAAAAAATAATAAATACTGCACTATCGGTAAAACAACATTTATTGAGAAATATATAAAAATGAAAAGAACTTCACTGCAACTTCATGTGAGACACACACTATAATATCATAAAAAATAAAACGAACAAGATGCGCTGATTGCTAGTAAATAGTCAAGGATACTGCCTTGAACAGGTGAATAATACATACATTGATAACTGTGCAATCTGTGAAATGAATTAATTAAGAACTCCAATACAATTAATGAAAAAAGTCACTGATTGATTCCAGGGCAAATAAAGAACCAAAGGAAAGTACTTGTGTTGAAGATGCTAGTTCAATGTGATCATCCACAGGACGACGTCAGGTATGATGAAACGTACGTAGGGAGGAGCGACGTGCTGACGTCACCACATGTACACAGGTCCCGGAAGCAACGGGCTGCTATCGAGAGCCGGCCGGCTCGATTTTTAAATGCCGTTTTATTTAATCAAAATTGTAAGTGCAATTTCCTTCTATTAAGTTGATCAATAAAATGTTTTACACTATGCAAGCCTTCATTTTTCCATGGGGACCTTCTGAATGTATGTGTATATAAGGCCATCTGTTCGGTGAAAACGCTGGGAGCAGTGGTGCATTATACAGAGACCCGAGGCGGGGTAATAAGCCACAAGCGCAGTTTGATCTTCCGTAACAGGAGATCATTCACAGCTGGTAAGAGGCAGTTATTATAGAGGTGGAGGCACTACTACTTTTCTCACTTTTTCCTGGGGTGTTACATTTGTGTGCCAGTGTGAATGATCACATTGAACTAGCATCTTCAACACAAGGACTTTCCTTTGGTTCTTTATTTGCCCTGGAATCAATCAGTGACTTTTTTTCATTAATTGTATTGGAGTTCTTTATTAATTCATTTCACAGATTGCACAGTTATCAATGTGTGTATTATTCACCTGTTCAAGGCAGTAACCTTGACTATTTACTATCAATCAGCGCAACTTTCTTATGTAGATTTGCCTACGAGTTTTTTTAAACCATCATGCACTGCTTTGGCTTTGAACTATATCCAGCTGGCTTAGTAGGGCCAATAACAGGGCTTTTGGATAAACTACCCCCCTCACTATAAGGTTAAACACCAGGGGGTTGATTTACTAAAGGCAAATCCACTTTGCACTACAAGTGCACTTAAAAATGCACTGAAAGTACACTTGGAAGTGCAGTCGCTGTAGATCTGAGGGGAAGATCCAAAATAAGGGCAAGCTCTGCTAATTTTATCATCCAATCACGTGCAAGCTAAAATGCTGTTTTTTTTATCTTGCATTTCCCCCTAAGATCTACAGCAACTGCACTTCCAAGTGCACTTTCAGTGCACTTATAGTGCAAAGTGGATTTGCCTTTAGTAAATAAACGCCAAAGTAGCCATAGTTTCAGCAAACTCAAAGCTGTTGTAGGGAAAGCTGACTAACTGCATAGAGAAAGATTAGGGTCAATTTGGAAACTGTATTTAATTAGTTAGTGTTAGGTCTTTGAGCAATCAGTCCCCTTTTGTTCACTCACATTTAGATCATCCCCCTATCCCCACAGATAAAAAAAAGTTAGACATACACCAATTAGGCCTATTTTCCCTTAATAAAACGGTCCTGTTGCTGCTTCATTTTATACTGCAGTTTCCTCTGCAGAGTATTAATTCTTGTAGGAAAAGCCAGTGTTTTTTAATAATAGTAAATTTGGGCATAGCCTTGCTATTTAATATTATCCTTCCGTTGACACTGATGTTTGATCTGCAATCCCTTAAAGCAGAACTTCACTCTCTGTCAACATTTTTAATCCTTATTTTGCTAGCATTAGTAAATAGATGGGAAAGAATAGTATATTTACTTTTTCTAAACTTTTTTTTTTTACATTTATTCAGTTACTTCCTGGTTTCCAGGCCTAGGCAAATGATGTCAAACGTCTCAGGAGTCTTCAGGAAGGGAGGAGGAGCTTTCTCAGCTAAGCAGACCCTCCTGCCTGCATACCTGAGCTGAGGGCAGATGGATTCCAGGAAGTAACTGCTACATGAATCATCTGCCCTTACTTAAGATGGGCACAGCCAAAAATTCTAGGGGGTATTTTTCAAAGTGATTTCTCAGCAAAATAAAGCATGAAGATATGGATGGATGGGTAAGTTTGCTTTAAATATTAAAAAATTAACAAAAAAACATTTTTGGATTATGGTGCTCAGATGCAGAGTAGTTCTGCTAGTACTTCTGCTTAACCATTTCCATACCGGGCCATAGACAAATAATGCTGGCAGGAACACTCTCTCCCTCCAGGTGGATGTCATATGACACCGCTCGCTGCTACTGCGGGCCCCCGGGGGGGCCCACAGCATACTGATCGGGGATCAGGCGTGTCCCACGAGACACAGCCCATCCCCGATCAGGGTGAAGAGCCAATGAAATAACTGCCTGTTACCTGGTTGTCCTTCTCACACACCAATCCAGTGTGAGGAGGAGATCGCGGAACAGTGAGTTACCACTTTACTATGACATTTACTTAACCCAGTTTGCCCCCAGTGAATAAATAGGACCTGTCACCAGATCATCGAGGTACCTGTCTGTGAGCTCATCAGAGTACCTGTCATCCCATCTGAGTACCTGTCTGGGAGCTCATCAGAGTACCTGTCATCCCGTCAGAGTACCCGTCATCCCGTCAGAGTACCTGTCATCTCATCAGAGTACCTGTCATCCCAACAAAGTACCTGTCATCCCATCAGGAGTACCTGTCATCCCATTAGGAGTACCTGTCCCATGAGCCCATCAGGAGTACCTGTCCCGTGAGCCCATCAGGAGTACCTGTCCTGTAAGCGCAGTAGTGTAACTGTCTGTAAGCCTAGCAGTGCCTGTCATGCAGCCCAGTAGTACCTGACGTGCAGCCAATTACTACCTGTCGTGCAGCCCATTACTACCTAGCGTGCAGCCCATTACTACCTGACGTACAGCCCATTACTACCTGAAGTGCAGCCCATTAGTACCCGTCGTCCAGCCCAGCAGTACCTGATGTGCAACCCATCACTACCTGTTGTGCAGCCCATCAGTGTCACCTGTCATACAGCCACCATGTCTAAAAAAGTTTACACTCCAGAAGAGGCATATCAAATCCTAAGCCTGACCGATTAGAGCAGCGGGGAGCTCTCTTTGCCCCAGTACAGTTCCGATTCCAGTTCCGATTCCAGTTTGGCAGTACATCGATGCCCGAATTGGAGGAGGAAGCAGTCCGTCCTAAAAGAAGATGGTCTGAAGACCAGGCAGCTACCAACAGCGCCAGACACCCCAATGGCCAATCAGCAAATGCAAAAGGCGTTAGACCCCAGGAGGAAATCCCAATACAAGCATTGGAATTTCACACCAGTTTCAAAGAATTAGGGCCCAAACCCATCTTCTGGATGCCTTAGCAAACCCATTGTGGCTGCCTTCTAGCACAAGGTCAACCACAATCCCACCCTTTCACAGCACAGCCAGGTGTGCAAGCCAACACAGACATTTTTTTCTGAAATAGATTTTTTTTACTTTATTTCTCCCTAATAAATTACTTCAAAGCATCATGAACCAAACAAATCTCTTTGGCCGTCAATATATAGAGAACAACCTCAACTCAAGCTATGCCCGCCCTTTCAAATGGAGACCCCTAACACTGGAGGAGCTTAGATTGTTTTTAGGCCTTACTATTAACATGGGGCTTACAAAAAAATAAATAAAGTGCATGCATATTGATCTACCAACCCCATCTACCACATGCCAATTTTTTCAGCTGTCATGTCCAAGTCCCGCTATGACATGATAATGCACGTTCTGCATTTCAGTGATAATTCGCAGTGCCCCCCCCCCCAAAAAAAATCATTCCGACTTTGATAAATTGTATAGAATTCGCCCCTAATTAATTTTTTTCTAAGAGGTTTGCCAAACTTTATATCTCTGACCAAAACATCACTGTGAACGAATTCCTGGTCCATTTCACAGGCCGGCTGGAATTCAAGCAGCATATCCCTAGTAAGAGGGCCAGGTACAGATTGAAGCTCAACAAGCTCTGTGAAAGCTCCACTGGATATGTGCATGCCTTTCACGTGTACGAAGGCAAAGATTCCCAGCTCCAGCTCCCTGAGTGTCCAACGTACATGGGAATAAGCCGGAAAATTGTCTGGGAGTTGGCATTCCCACTCTTGCAAAAGGAGTGTCACATTTACATGGACAATTACTATACCAGTTTGCCCCTTTTCCGCCACCTATACCTTGAGAAAACTTTGGCCTGTGGTACACCAAGAAAAAACAGGAATTGCTTCTCACAGCATCTAGTCACCACAAGGTTACAAAGGGGGGAATCGGCAAGCCTGAGGAACGAGGAAGTGTTGGCCGTGAAGTAGAGGGATAGAAAAGATGTGTACATCATTTCCACCCTCCACGATGACAGCTTGGTGGAACTTCGCAGAAGACGCGTTCTTGTTCAAAAGCTGCAGCCCTATCTATCAACACGAAAGTCCCTCTTCTGGTATAAAAAAGTTGCAATTTACTTTTTCCATTTGGCTATTTATAATGCATACATCACCTATTAATGAGCATGTTGGAATTGTTGCCTATACTCCATTTTATTTACAAGCTTGTTTTATCGGATTTGCTGTAAGTGTAAAACCCCTTTTTTACCATTTAATGTCAAACAGTATCACACTATGTAAGGATCATTTGTTTTTCATGCACACCATTTGATGTGATTCATCGCATGTTTTGGAGTCCATCATGGATACCTGACAGTCCCCATTAAACATTGGGTGGAATCTTTCTTACCATTGTTCCAGTGGCGGGAGTTCCTGTTTGAGGTCATTCCCACAAGAGTGCCTGTTTGACCCACGTGCTATACGGTACGTGTGTCCATCAAATCTGGTAAGCGTGAACACTTTACAATTTTGACTGTATTTTCCAGATTAATCCCGGATTATCTAAGAAAGACCTTTTCACTTTATTTTGAACCTAAATGGACCTTCCATAGATGTTTTTAATTCACTTTGGACTTTTATGTTTTGGTTTTGTTCATATTCAGTTTTGCATTGCCTACCTCACCTTTTCAGGTTTACACGCTATTTACTTGCTCACTTAGCGCCACACTTTTGTTTTTTATTTCCATTTTGCACTGTATGTCTAGTGATGTGTTTGCAGCTTATCTTGTTCTCTATGCACAATTTGTTTCCTTTTTCACATATGTGAGAGGCTCCAGAATAGTGTTCTGAGTTGAGAAAAAAACGTTTTTGGTTTTCTCTTTGTTTTGTAATTCCCAGAACAGGGTCTGGAGTCCGGAGGCTTCCAAGCGATTTGGGCGATTTGGATGGGAGAAGCCTCTACCCCTGTCCCCATTCTTTCCTGACCGAGGCCCTAAGCTTGATGGTGCTGCCTGCTGCCAGAGAGAAATAACCTGGTAATATGACAATTTTGTGAAAAAATAAAATAAAATCTTAATTTTCCCAAGAATTGTGGGAAAAAATTACAACTTCAAAAAACTCAACATGCCTCTTACTAAATACAGGCAGTCCCCTACTTACAAACATCCGACTTACAAACAACTCCTACTTACAAACGGAGGGAGACAACAGGAAGTGAGAGGAAATCTAGCCCTAGGAAGGGAAATTCACTCCTGTAAGACTTAATATGGGAAAAAGGTGCCTCCACTGATGCTTTATCTCCAATCCTTGTTTCCCTAACAGCCCAAAATTTTCAAAATCCAATTGTCATTGGGACAGAAAGTGAGGTGAAATCTTCTGAACAGGGGGCACAGACAGCAAAACAAATGTTACAGGAGTGATAACCCTTCCCTATGCTATCCAAAAAGCTTAAAAATAGATTTTGGCTGGAGCTACACTTAAAAAATGTACCTGTTCCGACTTACAAACAGATTCTACTTAAGAACAAACCTACAGTCCCTATCTTGTTTGTAACCCGGGGACTGCCTGTACCTTGGATTGTCTACTTTCTAAAAAGAGGTAATTTGGGGGGTATTTGTACTGTTCAGGCTTGTTAGTATCTCAAGAAATGATACATTTTTAATGATTGGCACCATAGCTTGCAGAGTCTATATATTTCACACAGACTAAATAATATCAACAAATTTGGGTTATTTTTACCAAAGATATGTAGTAGTATAAATTTTGGCTCAAATGTATGAAGTAAAATGACTTATTTGCAAAATTTTACACGAGAAAATAAAAAAAGGTTTTTTTTTCTAAATGTTCGCTCTTTTTTCACTTATATCGCAAAAAATAAAAAACCCAGCAGTGATTAAATACCACCAAAAGAAAGCTCTATTTGTACGAAAAAAAATTATAAAAATTTTCTTTGGGTACAGTGTAGCATGACTGAGTAATTGTCATTCAAAGTGTGAGAGCGCTGAAAGCTGAAAATTGGTCTGGGCAGGAAGGGTGTATAAGTGCCCTGTATTGAAGTGGGTAAATTCATGCAATAAAACACCTGCCTGTTTCTTTAGAACATTTTGTCAAATCTCCCTCATTAAAAACATTCTCCTCTTTACCAGTTTCAAACTGCTATAAAATCTGCTGTCTCTTAAATCCTAATGAAAGATGAATATTTTGTCCCAAAATTTGCCCTGCTCTCTAGCTCCCTTGTAACTTCCTCCCATCCTCGCCTCCAGGATTTCTCCAGAGCTTCTCCCATCCTTTGGAACTCCCACCCCAATCTGTCCGACTGTCCCCTAATTTATCTATCTTTAGACGATCCCTGAAAACCCTTCTCTTTAAAGAAGCCTATCCT
Source organism: Lithobates clamitans (assembly GCA_037952925.1). Taxonomy (NCBI): domain Eukaryota; kingdom Metazoa; phylum Chordata; class Amphibia; order Anura; family Ranidae; genus Lithobates; species Lithobates clamitans. The sequence goes on along the minus strand of JBBGZY010000171.1, from coordinate 5,043,378 downwards.
GCTTCTAACTAACACTGTTTTACTTTCTCCATCAGCTCATCCTCCACAGCTATTACCTTTTGTATCAATTGACCCTTCATTTTTAGATTGTAAGCTCTAATGGGCCCTCTGATTTCTCTTGTACCAAATTGTAATGTAACTGTAATGTCTGTCTTTATTTTGTTAAGCGCTGCGCAAATTGTTGGTGCTATATAAAACCTATATAATAATAATAATAAAAATTGACCAGCGGCAGGACCGTTTGCATCAGCAAGAACAAGTACAACCACAATGTATTAGTGGCCAATATATATCAGCCAGTAAAAGTAGGTCTATTATAATTTGATGAAAATCACATGTCACTGCTAAAGCTACCTGAAAAAACACCATTGCAGCGCAGTAGAAAAGTGAGTACACCCCAAAAGAAAATGTCCAAATTGGGCCCAATTAGCCATTTTCCCTCCCCGGCGTCAGGTGAGTCATTAGTGTTACAAGGTCTCAGGTGTGAATAGGGAGCAGGTGTGTTAAATTTAGTGTTATCGCTCTCACACTCTCATACTGGTCACTGGAAGTTCAACATGGCACATCATAGCAAAGAACTCTCTGAGGGTCTGAAAAGAATTGTTGCTCTACATAAAGATGGCTTAGGCTATAAGAAGATTGCCAAGACCCTGAAATTGAGCTGTAGCATGGTGACTATACAGCGGTTTAACAGGACAGGTTCCACTCAGAACAGGCCTCGTCATGGTCGACCAAAGAGGTTGAGTGCACCTGCTCAGCGTCATATCCAGAGGTTGTCATTGGAAAAGAGACTTATGAGTGCTGCCAGCATTGCTGCAGAGGTTGAAGGGGTGGGGGGGTCAGCCTGTCAGTGCTCAGACCATACACCGCACACTGTATCAAATTGGTCTGCATGGCTGTCATCCCAGAAGGAAGCCTCTTCTACAGATAATGCACAAGCAGGCTGCAAACAGTTTGCAGAAGACAAGCAGACTAAGGACATGGATTACTGGAACCATGTCCTGTCGTCTGATGAGACCAAGATAAACTTATTTGGTTTATATTGTGTCAAGCGTGTGTCGGCAACCAGGTGAGCAGTACAAAGACAAGTGTGTCTTGCCTACAGTCAAGCACGGTGGTGGGAGTGTCATGGTCTGGGGCTGCACTGGGGAGCTACAGTTCATTGAGGGAACCATGAATGCCAAAATGTACTGTGACATACTGAAGACAAGCATAATCCCCCCTTTTTGAGACTGGGCAGTATTCCAACATGATAACGACCACAAACACACCTCCAAGATGACCACTGCCATGCTAAAGAAGCTGAGGGTAAAGGTGATGGACTCGCCAAGCATGTCTCTAGACTTAAACCCTATTGAGCATTCTCAAACAGAAGGTGGGGGAGCGCAAGGTCTCTAACATCCACCAGCTCCATGATGTTGTCATGGAGGAGTGGAAGAGGACTCTAGTGGCAACCTGTGAAGCTCTGTGAACTCCATATCTAAGAGGGTTAAGGCAGTGCTGGAAAATAATGGTGGCCACACAAAATATTGACACTCTGGGCCCAATTTGGACATGTTCACTTAGGGGTGTACTCACTTTTGTTACATTAATGGTTGTGTGTTAAGTTATTTTGAGGGGACAGCAAATTTACACTGTTATACAAGCTGTACACTCACTACTTTACATTGCAGCAAAGTGTAATTTCTTAAATGTTGTAACATGAAAAGATATAATAAAATATTAACAAAAATTTAAGGGGTGTACTCACTTTTGTGAGATACTGTTTATATATAGATATATATATATACTCTGCACTGCACTTTAGCGTAGACTAGATATTCAGTGTAGATTCTCTATATTTAGTCAGTTCAGGCAGTGTAGTTGATATATATATATATACAGTCTAGTATATATAGACTGTGTATGTATATATATATATATATATATATATATATATATATATATATATATATATATATATATATATATACTCTGCATTTAGCATAGACTAGATATTCAGTGTATACTCTATATTCAGTCAATGCAGGCAATGTAGTTTATATAACACAGTGTATTCAAGTGGTTAAGGGGAAACATGCGCCAATTCAGGTCTGGTATGGATTTTAAGGGGAACTCCGTGCCAAAATGTAAAAAAAATATGGCGTGGGGGTCCCCCCCAAAATCCATGCCAGGCCCTTCAGGTCTGGTATGAATTTTAAAGGGAACCCAACACCAAAATGTTTTTAAAAATGGCATTGGGGTCCCCCACCCAAAATCCATACCAGACCCTTATCCAAGCATGCAACCTGGCAGACCGCAGGAAAAGATCCTGCCCCCCATGGGAATAAAAAAGTCCACCAAAAAAGTGTCAAAAAAGTAAAAACGACAGCAGTTTTTGACAATTTCTTTATTAAAAAAAAAATTTAAAAATTAAAAATTGTCCCGCAATGTAAATCCATCTTCAATCACGGCGCCGACAGTCTCGAGAAAAAAACATGGTCCCGCCGACTGCAATTTTTTTGCGGTTACAGCTGTTATATAAGTAAGGGCAGGGCCACCTGGTGATGTAACTGGGTGACCCCGCCCCCTTCTGACATCATGTGACCCATTTACGTCACCGGGTGGCCCCACCCTTGCCTATATAACAGCTGTCAAAGTCAAAAAACAGCAGTCTGCGGGACGCCTCCCATTTTTTTTCTTTCTCGGGACTGTCTGCGCTGTGTTTGAAGATGGATGGACATCACGGGACACTTTTTTTTTTTATAAAGGAATTTTCAAAAACTGCTGTCGTTTTTACTTTTTTGACACTTTTTTGGTGAATGGGTATGGGTACAATGTACCCATTCACATGGGGGGGCGGGATCTGGGGGCACTCAAAGTCAGCAACATACCAGTACATTGCTGGTCCTTGTTGGGCATACATTGTAATGTTCTTTTTCTCATGCAGCCTGTGGGCTGAACGAAAAAAAGAGATTGATCAGTGGGTATGCCCGCCATTAGAATACCGCCCTTCATCCACCACTTCTAATGATGGGCATACATGCACCATTTTTTTTTAACTGTGGTAGTGAAATCACCTCCTACAGCACTGGAGTATCATGGGAGCAAATACTGTTGCTGTCAAGATAAATAAATCAGTGCTGCAGCTGAAGGGCGTACCTGCGAAGCAAATGATGGTTAACAATAAAACAAAGTAACATTACAGTATAACAGTAAGACATACCATACCTGCAAAGCAAATACAATAAAGCATAGTAAAAATAAAACATTTTTTAACGCAATATGTGCTGCCAGTTCACCAGAAGGATGAGCGGCACTAGTACTGGCTCTCTGCTCCATACGAGAGCCCTGCGGTTCTTGCACCTCAACAACAGCAGAAGAACAGGGTCGGGTATGCCTGACCTTGGCAAGGACCACAACTCCATCGTCAGAGCTATCTGTCAGGGTGCCGCTGCTGTCTACATTATTAGCCTTAGTCTGACAGAAGGGTGACTTCCTCTTCAAAATCCGTCATGCTCAGCACCGTGTAGGCCTCGCAGGTGCTAGCAGGTATCTGGGCTGATTCTGCTAACGCTGCGTTTTTGGGAACCCTAAACTTTTAGGGATGCTAATATAGATGCTAATATAGTTCAGATCAAAGATATTGATCCGTTCAGACACTATACTACTAAGGGAGGTGTATGGTGCGTGCGTGGGTGTTAGCACTACTGGCACTAATCTGACGCTGCCTGGGGTGACGCAGACCCCGACTGACACTAAAACCTAACTGATATCATCCGCCGGGTGATCAGGGGGTTAAAATTTTATTGGGTAATATACGGCGGGTGCCCTGACGCTATAAAAAACAAACAAACTAATCATCATCACCCGTAACACTAATACGGTGATCACTGGTGACAGGGGGTGAAAGGGTTAACTAGGGAGCAATCAGGGGGTTAAAACCTTTATTAGGTAATATATGGGGGTACCTGACGCTATAAAAACCTGACGGTGAAACTAATCAACTAACTGGCTAACTAGCGTCACCTGTGACACAAATACGGCGATCAGAAAAAAGATCAATTAGTGACACTGGCGACAGGGGGTGAAAGTGTTAACTGGGGGTGATCAAGGGGTTAATCCTTTATTAGGGGGGTACCCTAGACCTAATGGGGCCTACTACTAACTGCCCAAACACTTATTACAGTCACAAATGACACCAATGCAGTGATCAGTGAAAAATCTGAAAACTGCAATTGGTGACACAGAGACAGGGACTGAAGGTGTTAACTGGGGGGGTGGGTGATCGGGGGGTGGCAAGTGTACCTATGTGTACTGGTGTTAGTGTAGTGTTGTGCAACACACGGTAAGACGTCTTCCTCCTCTCACTGGAAGGATTTCATTCGTACCGATCAGCAGGTCCAGGCCATGAAACATAAGCCGGGACCTGAGTAGTGATCGGTCCTCTAACGAATTCGACCGCCGCAGGCACAGGGGGGGGGGGGGGCGCGTACGCCCCCTCGCCCACAGGGAGGGAGGGACGTACAGGTATGCCCATTTGCCCACCGTGCCATTCTGCCGACGTAAATCGGCGTGCAGCGGTTGGCAACTGGTTAACAGTGTTCGAATGTTTGCACTAATTATTTGTCTGTTCGCATATTCTGGTGCCATCTCCAAAACCACTTAACTGGAAAAACAACAGAGAAAATTCCATATGTGCCTAATTATGGATAGTACAGACAAGCAATGGGGGAACTTTTATGTACTACAACCATTACACATCCAAAAATAGGAGCTGACATCTCACGTCTAAGCAGATGTAGTAAACTTAAGCAAAGAGTGGAATGCAATGACAAACCACTACTAAAGTCAAAGTTTGAAGAACTTTGAACAAAGATGGGACTTATCTGAGAAGTATTTGCTGAATGGGGGAGTTTGCATGTTGACATACAGATATGGATATGGAACTATTTTCCTAGTGTAGCACCCTCTACCTTTAGGTAGCTGCTAGAGTAGTAGGTTTGTTTTTTTACTGTCAGCGCATGTACATTTAGGCAGGCCTGTTTGTTTTGATCTGGAGGCAGGGGAGTGGTTTAGTGTAGCAGTAGGTGACTGACATGTACTTCAGCTCTTGGGCGCCTCCTCTGTTTCCAGGGAGAAGGTTCTGAAAAAGGGGCAGGGCAGAGAGCTGGAGTGACATGGGGTGTATGTGGGAGCCCTGACCAATCCCCAACTAGGATTGGCAGGGGGCAGGCGGATGAACTGAATGATGGAGTGTTAGACTGTCGTGGTCTGAGGAAACCCCCTTTCTGGGGGGGGTGTACCTCTGGTCGGGAGCTCGGGAGCTGAGAGGGAGCCTTTTATGACACAGTCATTGAGAGGTGTCTTGGAACAGGAGCGGGAAAGAGGACAGTTGTGAGCACGTCCAAGCAAGTCATTCAGGAGGGATCCATGCCGGGGTCAGTGAGTGAAAAGCACAGTCGAAAGCTCTGGAAGAGACATGCCAGGATTTCGATGTGGAGCCAGAGGGAGAGACTGTGGGTTTGTTATGGAGTCAAGTCGCTGAAGACAGGAGGGCTGGCAGGATTTGCATCAGACGTGCTGATCAGTAGCCCACCAAGTGCCAGTTAGCACATTTATTCTTTTCATCTAAAATGGTTGCTACCTCAAAGGGGACTGAAAACCCCTGCCTGTAATGGGCTATCAGGAAAATGTCAGGACTTATTCAGAGTGAGGCCTAGTCATGTGCGAATTGTGACAGGAATAAAGATTTGGACAGTGAAGTGAAGCAAGTGATCTCAAGTAGTGTGCTGGAGGAGATGTGCAGAAGAAGAGACTGTCAGATTTGGATTCAAACTACATTTATTTCCATTGCTAAAGATTCATTTTCTGGGCATCCCATGTCTCTTTTCCCCATTCAAGTTTAATCCTCTAATAAAAACAACAAAAACAAGCAAGAGACTGTTCATTGTCTGGGAAAGTGTGCCAAAATGGATATCTGACCAGCAGGGTGAAATGTGTGAATGCATTTAGTGACCCTATGAGGGCACCGCTACACTATATTACACTACAATTAGCAGCGAAGTCTCTTGGTGGCAGTATTATGTGAATGCTTGTATAATATAATGCAAAGCTCCCAACTGTCCCTGATTTCGAGGGACTGTCCCTGATTTGGAGCAATGTCCCTCTGTCCCTCATTCCTCCTCATTTGACCCTCATTTTGGTCTGATCTATATAGTTGTTTATACAATGCACTTTTTATCTTATTAAAAGGTGTTTCCCAGTGCTAAACCTTTCATCTGAGTTCTAAATTGCTGCATTTGTAAATTCCAAAAGCCAATATAAAGGAATAGTAGTGGTAAAAAAAGCACTTGTGGGTTTAACCAATCATGTTTTTTTGCACAATTCTCTTTTAATGGGGCGTGGCAAGGGGTGTGTCCTATGCCTGCATACTTATGCTGATAGGTGTCCCTCATTCCCATCTCAAAAAGTTGGGAGGTATGTATAATGTTCTTCCCAGTGGAACTTTATGGTGGAAAGAAATGTTTTTTCCTGTTTCTGTGTTCCTGTTTGGTTTACACACAGTGTGTGTTTAAATCTCACAACATCCATGCCTGTTTTTAGTGAAGTGACTGGCCTCACTGAGAGATGAAACACAGCCTCCTATATAAGTTGTACCTGTTTATCTGCGGCATTCTCTTTTCTGCAGCCTTTTAAATTACAGAATTTAGACAGCTAACTGTAATCTGGGACCTCAGTGGAGAGTAAGGACACATTCCACCCTCCCCTGTACACAGTCTCATAGGGAAACATGCACAGCTGGGCCTGTCAATCACCTGCTGTGTGCTGGATGGGAATGGGGCTGTCACCTGGGATTGTCTGGTGTCAGCATAGACTGTCAGAAGTGACTCATGTAGATATTAGAGGCATAAGAGGAGACAGAAATCAAGCTTTGTGCTTTGGCCAAGGGAAGTACACACTATAGAAGGATATTTCAGAGGTTTACAATCACTTTAAGGCAGGCCATAAATTATCTATTTTTAACGCGCAGTGATTTGCAAAAGCCAGCAAAGGATCCTTTCACACGAACCATGTCCAGTCCATTCAGCAGAGGTTCTGTGAACAGACCCTCTGCTGAATTGTAGCAGAACTGGGTTAGGATGTCGCTTTTGTGACATCTGTGCTCATTCCTTTTTTTCCCTGCATTTTTACAGTGGACCTTTTCGGACGCAAAAGGTCCGCTTAAATCCGTTTACATCAGGCTACCTCCGATCTGGGACATTTAGTTATGGAATTCTGTATAAGACACAGTACTTTTCCATTTTTATTTCAAACCTGGGTGGACTTGGCAAAGCAATATTACCTGGGAGTAGTTTTACATCCGCCTGCTGACAGACTTACATGGAGCTTCCAATCAGGTCCGGAAAATTCTGACAGGCAGACCTGATTGAAAAGCCCATGTATAAAGAAACTTTTGAAAATCATTTGACCAACTTCCCTCCAACCAGCGTTCTCTCTCTTGTGTTAAACAGAGAGTACTCTGCAGGACACTATATCATTTATACAGCAGCCTGCATTTATTGAATGGACTGCAAAGTACAGATATAGTGCAACCCTGTGGAGTCTCCGTCATAAACGATCCCCTAATGCCGCATACACACGGTCGGACTTTCCGGCAGGAAAAGTCAGACGGAATTGTTTCATCGGACATTCCGATCGTGTGTGAGCCTCATCTGACTTTTTTTTCGAAAATTCTGATGGACCTAGAAATAGAACATGTTTTAAATCTTTCAGACGGAATCAGTTCCTATCGGAAAAAACGCTTGTCTGTATGCTGTTTCCGAATGACCAAAAACGACGCATGCTCTGAAGCAAGTACGAGACGGCAACTATTGGCTACTCGCTATTGAACTTCCTTTTTCTTGTTCCGTCGTACGTGTTGTACGTCACCGTGTTCTAAACGATCGGACTTTGGTGTGATCGTGTGTACGCAAGACAGTTTCAGCGGAACTCCGTCGGAACTGCGGTGGAAAGTCCTTCAGAGTTTATTCTGACGGAAAGACCGGTCGTGTGTACGCGGCATAAGAGCCAGTACCACCCCAGTTAAGCCAAAACACAAAGAAGGCCTAAACTGTGTAAAATGGTGTGCAAAACATACACTTTCACAAAATGTCAAGCTCACATTTCCAAAAGCTACACAAAAATCTATCATTCACTATGATTGCTTTCACACATCCATTGGAACAAATGCCTAAATCTACATCAGCGCAGCACAATGCTATTTGTATGTCCATGTAAAGGTAAATCTAAAGCTACTATGGCTTTATTAGAGTAACAAAAGAAAGGTAGGCGCTACTATATCTTTACTAGTCCATTGGAAAAAAAACAAAATCTTATAAAAGTGCCATCAGTGTTAATATAATCTTTATAGAGAACACCATTTACTGTGATGAAAGATGTGCACTGCTCATAAAGCTCTTCATATATGCATAGTTGCCAACATTGTAAAAAAAAAAATGTGGGACACTTTTGTGGCTGTGGGCGGAGCCGTCCAATAATTAGGGGGTGGGGCATTCGTCTGTAGGCGTGGCTTAGCAAAAATATACAAGTGCGGCGCGCGAAGCGCGCCCGTGGCGAAAAATGGGCGTGGTTTACGCGACACAGTGGGCGTGGCTTAAATGGGCGTGGCTCAAGAGGGTGTGGTTAGAGTCTGAGATGAATGAGGGATGGAGAGGGAGAGAGGGGGAGAGGAGGAGAGGGATTAGAGGGGGAGAGGGAAATGACGGGACAGCAGCCCCAGATCCTACACAACAATAAAAATAGGTGTATTCTAGAAAGTTTAACAATCAGCAGATAAAGATACTCCAAACACCTGGTGTTAGCACTTCAACCATCCCGGCACCATGGTTGTTATGGTGTCAGGATGATTGAAGTGCATTATTTCTATTATTACATTGTAATATAAAATGAAATCATTCAACTCACCATAATGCAGAATCAGTGGGATCCCTGAGCGTGTCACTAGCCACGTCGCCTGCCACCAGCCATCCGTCCTTGCATCAGATGTCCCAGCAGAGTCCGTCCTTGCATCAGGTGCCCCCAGCGGAGCCCCCCCTTACATCAGACGTCCCCAGCCGAGCCCCCCCTCACACCAGGAGTCCCCGGCGGAGCCCCCCTCACACCAGGAGTCCCCGGCGGAGCCCCCCCTCACACCAGGAGTCCCCGGCAGAGCCCCCCCTCACACCAGGAGTCCCCGGCGGAGCCCCCCTCACACCAGGAGTCCCCTGCAGAGCCCCCCTCACACCAGGAGTCCCCGGCGGAGCCCCCCTCACACCAGGAGTCCCCGGCGGAGCCCCCCTCACACCAGGAGTCCCCGGCGGAGCTCCCCCTCACATCAGGAGTCCCCAGCGGAGCTCCCCTTACACCAGGAGTCCCCGGCGGAGCTCCCCCTCACACCAGGAGTCCCCGGCGGAGCCCCCTCTCACACCGGGAGTCCCCGGCGGAGCCCCCCCTCACATCAGGAGTCCCCGGGGGAGCTCCCCCTCACATCAGGTCTCCCCGGCGGAGCCCCCCCCTCACATCAGGTGTCCCAAGCGGAGCTCCCCCTCACATCAGGAGTCCCCGGCGGAGCCCCCCTCACATCAGCTGTCCCCAGCGGAGCTCCCCCTCACATCAGGTGTCCCCGGCGGAGCCCCCCCTCACATCAGCTGTCCCCAGCGGAGCTCCCCCTCACATCAGGTGTCCCCAGTGCCCCCCCCCTCACATCAGGTGTCCCCAGTGCCCCCCCTCACATCAGGTGTCCCCAGTGCCCCCCCACATCAGGTGTCCCCAGTGCCCCCCCCTCACGTCAGGTGTCCCCAGTGCCCCCCCTCACATCAGGTGTCCCCAGTGCCCCCCCTCACATCAGGTGTCCCCAGTGCCCCCCCCTCACATTAGGTGTCCCACAGCGGTGCGCGCCCCCCCCCCTACCTCAGAGGTGTCCTAGTAGTGTGTCCGCAGCATCATGGCTAGAACCCCCGTCCCTTTCCATATCAGGCTGGCAGCGGGGCTGGGGGGTATGCGGGGCGAGGCGGAGCGGGGGGGTAAGAGGGGCGAGGCGGAGTGGGGCGGAGGGTGAGCGGCGACGCAGAAGCTCCGTCTAGCCCCCCCCCCCAGCCGTCTTCCTGAACTTCAATAAAATGGCGGCCGGCGGAGACAATGTCTCCGCTGGCCGCCGAGCTCTAGCGGCGGCGGCGGCTTCGAAAATCGAGAACCGGATTTTTCGGGACATTTCCCAGGACACCACAAATTCGGGAATGGAGTCCAAGTCCCGGGAATGTCCCGGGAAATCCGGGACAGTTGGCAACTATGTATATGCTTCACCAAAATGTGTGTGTAAAATGCACACTCACCAACCATCAATACAAATAGGAAGTGAGAGGAAATCCCAACAAATTAAGGGAATTTCTTGGGCACCCCCAGGTCACCAGAACTAGTGTCATTATTGGAAGATTTACCTTCTATTACTTTGCTGGGGAGAACTCAAAATTTGTGATTTTCTTTCACTTTTAATAATAATGGTAAACAGGACCAATAGAGACGGGTGCATCTCCCTAACAGGGACACAGACAGCAATAAAAACTGACGGGTGTTCTAATCGATCTCCCCTCTATTCATTACCAAGGTTTTGCCTTTAGTTATGCTTCAAGAGGAAGTAAACCCTGGTGGGTTTTACTTCCTCTTTATTTCCCTGCAAAGGTAAAGCATAATGGGCTACTATGCATCGCATCGAGGTGGATCCCTCCACTGAGGGCCTTAAACAGGCAGTCAGGAGGCATTATGACACTTCCTCATTTGTTTTAACCCCTAAACCCCTGAACCACTGCACTGCAACCATGTGGTTGCGGGGCTTTTGTGTTGCAGCTCCATTTAGTTTAATGGGTTACATTCAGTGGTACTGCACGCCATGTGGTGGCTGCATTAGTTTTTTTTTTTAAGACAATCCGACTGTGTGTGGGCTTCATCGGACCTGCAGCGGACTTTTTCGGTCAAAAATCAGACGGACTTTAGATTTGGAACATGCTTCAAATCTTTCCGACGGACTCGAGTTCGGTCGAAAAATCCGCTCGTCCGTATGCTAGTCCGACGGACAAAAACCGACGCTAGGGCAGCTATTGGCTACTGTCTATCAACTTCCCTATTTTAGTCCGGTGTACGTCATCACGTACGAATCCGTCGGACTTTGGTGTGATCATGTGTAGGCAAGTCCGTTCGTTCGGAAGTCCGTCAAAAGTCAGTCGGAAGACCGTCAGACCTTTGATGCCGAAAAGGCTGCCCGTGTGTACACGGCATTACTGACTGGAACACCAGATATAAATAGAAAGAAAGCCTTAAAAAAAAACAAAAAAAAAAAAACGAATGCAGTCATAACATCAGAAAAAGTGTGCACCTAGCACCCAGCCTAAGAGGCTTTCACAGACATACATTACATTCAGATTTTTATATTAATTTTAACATGTTAGTTCAATATATATATATTTTACATCTTTGTTGAACAACTTGGAATTACTACTGTAAAGGGGGTTAAAAACCCTGTCATTATTGTTTTGTTTGGTGTGCACTGTATGTTTTTTTTAAAAGATGCTTTTTACAGTGGCGGCCGGTGGTGTGGGGGGGCGGCAAACAGTATGCCAACCCCCCCGATCGGCCAGTCGGTAGCACTTACCCCGGCGGCCTCCCAATCTCCTACTCTCCACGGGTCATCACGGCGGTGGCGGCTTTAGTTTCCTCCTCGGCGGCAAATCGGGAGTCTCCTCTTTTCGGCCAATCGGAAAACGGGTCTCACACCTGCTTCTGACTGGCCAGATTGAGGATCAGTGTTTCAACAGTGAATATTCATTTGCTGTTGTAACACACCTGCATGGGATCGGAGTGCTCTGCGACCCGAGCTCACCCTATTTTGAAGCCTATTAGAGCCTCTGGCTCTAATCAGGTGCTTCAAAAAAAAAAAATCTGGTAGCTGTAATTCATGCTTTGGGGCACTAGATGTTAGTTTCAGTGAAGCAGGTATTTTCCTGTATCATGTGGAACAATTAAAAGTGAATGTGTCTCTTTTATTTTTGTTGTTGCTAAAATATATCACCACTAGTTGCTTAACGCCTCCTGCACAATTTTAATAAAACTGGAGAGTGCAAAATCTGGTGGAGCTGTGCATTGTAGCGAATCTGCTTCTAAGTTCAGCTTTTTCAATTAAAGGATACGTTCACCTTTCGTAACATGTTACATCCATTTCAGGGTGTAACATGTTGCAAAGGGACCAGCCCCTGTACCTCCCAGATCCCCGCTGTGACAGCTAGCGGTGTTCTTCTCCCTCCCCACTAGCTGTTACAATTTAAAATAAACGTGGCCAAGCGGGGCTCTGCCCTCCCAGCCATGTCACTAAATGACAGGGCTCTGTGCATGGAAAACGACAAGGTCCAGCAGCCTTTGCGTTGGAGTGCAGTGATAGTTCATTCGTGCCTCCTGTCAGGTTGTATCTGCTTACCCGTACAGGATGTATGGGGATGTGGAAGCAGGTACACTGGCAGACCTGCTGAAGACCTGCATAGCACCAGTGATCTGCTTATGCTGGTGCAATCCTGTACAGGCCCCAAATAAATAAATAAATGTACTTTTTTTTTTACCTGCAAAAAAATGTGCATTTATTATTTTTTCCCAAAAAGTGAACTTATCCTTTAAGCTTTGAAAAAAAAAAAAAAACTGGAAGCTGATTGGTTTTTAAGCAGAGCTGCACCAGATTTTCCTCTCTCCAGTTTTAGTAAAAAAGCCCTACAGAACAAACAGTGCATAGTCCACGCTTTTCTGCTGCTTCTCTGCTAATAGGAAACTTTATTACAGAGAAAAGAGCATATGCATAGCTGTAGCTACAAACTTATAAACACTGCCATCTACTGGCTGAAGAATAGCACAAAACACAATTCTGTATTCCAGCACCGATACATGAGGCTTTGGCATTTAGGCGTAAGTGGATGGCGGTCTGCATTCTGGGTATTCATCTCTGGCACATGCTGCCCTAAATGTAAGGACTGATAGGTGCACCATCCATCGGCAGCAACTGTCGGCCTTTAATGGGAGTTTGACAGGCTGCTGGATGGTGCACTTGTGCCTTCCGCCTGCAGCTAAATGCTGGAGCCTCATGAACCAGGGCTACATGGCCACTGTGCATGGGGCCTTACTGTTAATATGTACCTACATCAAACTACTGAGAGCAACTGTACATGCCATACATGCATCTTTCTACACAAGCAATACCTAAAGCTGGAATATATCAAAAAGCGATTGTAGTACATTTACACAGTAAAAATAAATCACTTCTAATGAAGTGTGCCCCATCTCTGGCTGTCTAAAGCGGAGTTCCACCCAAAAGTGGAACTTCCGCTTTAAGGACTCCTGACCCCCTGACATGCCACATTTGGCATGTCATTTTTTAGGGTGGGTGGGGGGGGGCTTGTACCTAGCTCCCTCTTCCGCTCGGAGCGCCCTGAGCGGAAGTTCTCCTCTCCCCCTCCCTGCAATCTTCTGGGACTAGTCACAGGTCCCAGAAGATTGCCTGGTCATTCAGGACGCGCATGTGCAGTGCACACCCAGATGTGAAGCCGCAAGCTGTCACAGCAGGGTGCCCACGCTAGTGATGCCGGGGAAAGGCAGGGGAGAGAACCGAGGCTGGATCATGGGACAGGTGAGTGTGTGTCTATTACAAGTCAGCAGCGACACTTTTTGTCGCTGCTGTCTTTTAAAGTGGAGTTTCACCCATAAAAATAATTTTACATAAATGTGCAGCAAATAACATAACAAATGACATTTGGAGAAAATTATTATTTTTTACTTATCTTTTAATCCCTGTTGCTACGTGGTCCCTTTAAATCTTCCCCTTCCTCACCATGGCTCCTGACGTCACTTCCCTCGGCTGCTCTGCTCGCTACTGTTCCTGGGAGATGTGTGTCATCATTTCCCAGGAGTCAATGGGCAGTGCCAAGGGCTAGGTTGCAATAACAACAGGGTGGGCACTTCCGCCGCCGCCCGTTGTGATGGCAACCTGTATAGTTTACAGCGCCGCTACTTGTTATTACTGTGCATGTGCGAAAACATACGGTGCATGCTGGGAATACAGCAGCGCCGTATCCCGGAAGAATATGCTTGTGGGCTTCTCCTGCCCACAAGCAAGATGGGAATGGGATGGGAAAGAAGGGAAAATCTGAGGTATTTTTGCAAGATAAATATATAATAAAGGCAGCGCTAATGACAAGAATAAGAATAGCTTCATATGCATTATGCAAGATTAATAGTAATTGCTAATTAATAGTTAATAGCAAATGCTTTAAGCATTTGTTAAGTTTCTTAATTTTATTCAACCCAGTTTCCTGCCAGAGCTGAGACCTAACTTTTGTCTGTTTACACCCACTTACCTAGGTCAGCCTGAAAAAAAGGAAGGGAGGGAGTCTGTTTACTCCCAGCTGCCCATAGAACTGAGCGGGTTTCTGTCCATGTCCAGTCTGAAGAAATTGAGCGGATGTGTCATCCACCAGCTCTGCTCCAATCAGCCGGGGATCTGAGAGCTGATCTGCTGCTGATCGGAACAGAATCCACCCTGTGTGAAAGGGACCTTAATTGCAGCACTAGTGCTTCAAGAGCAACGCTTTTAGAACCAAAGGCAAAACATGTTTTTTTTTTATAGTGAGTGGGGTTATAACCTCTGTCAGTTTTCTTTTTTTTACCATTTCCCACTGGAGAAATTTCTCTTCAATTCCTGTCCCGAAGACCAAACAAGAAGTGTGAGGGGATCTCTCCAAAGTGAGGGAATCCAAAATGAAAGTTGTCATCACAACTAATGTCACCATTGGAAGATTTCCCCCCTATTCCTGTTCTAGTGACAATCCCAAATGTTGGTATTTTGTGGCTTTTTTCTACAAAAGACAACAATAAAAACCTGACAGGTGTTATAATCCTTCTCCACTCTATCAATCGCTAAACAGTTTTGCCTTTAGTTATACTTTAAGAGAAATTAGTCCTATAATGTATGACATGACGAGGATCATCCCTTGAAAAACTGCCATACACTTGCTTTGATTACTGTTTTCTAAAATAATAGCGCTAGCACGTCAGACCTGTCTAGTTCTGCCCAAAAAAAATGTCACATGCAATTAAAAGTGAATTCAGTAAATATGAATGATACAACTAACTGCTCTTACTGCTGCTGGTGATAATAATAACAATCATGATAAAAAATAATAAAATGCTCTTACGTCTTTCGTAATTCATTATAGATTTCTCTCAGTTCTTCTTTGTTGGTAATATTTAGCCTGTCTGTTTCTTCAAGATGTTGTAGAAATGTATTTCCAGATTGGACACCTGCTTTCAGACTTTTTCGTGGCATTTTTCTTCTTTGTAGTTGGTATCCTCCAGTGTAGTGGTGAAATTGTAGATAGTCTATGTCCCTGAGAATCAATGGACAAAGAGATAATCTGCAGTTTATATATACAAAGCAGGTGTGGTTTAGAGAGAAAAGGAGAGGTTTTATGGCAGCACTTGTGGAAGAGAAATGAAAGTGAAACTTTCTGTAGCAGAGTCAGCATACTCTGTTACAATTCCTGACAGACTCCATGGCAGCAATGTGTTGGTTAGCCCCGCCTCCATAACTACCCAATAGGACCCCTCTCCCATAAATCTTTGCTCTAGGCTGCTATCCATGTCCTCTGTAGGACCAGATTGGTTCTCCCACCTGAAGATGACTTCCCTACGATCAAAGTCAGCCGAGTGCCAATTTTTGTTCCTCCAATAGGCTGTTATGCCGCGTACACACGAGCGGACTTTTCAGCATCAAAGGTCCGGCGGTCTTTCCAACGGACTTTCGACAGAGTTACGACGGACTTTCGAACGACCGGACTTGCCCACACACGAACGGACTAAGGTCCGTTCGAAAGTCCGTTGGTTTGAACGTGATGTTGTACGAAGGGACTAGAATAAGTTCATAGCCAGTAGCCAATAACTGCCCTTGCGTCCATTTTTATCCGTCGGACTAGCATACAGACGAACGGATTTTTCGACCGGACTTGAGTCCGTCGGAAAGATTTGAAACATGTTCCAAATCTAAAGTCCGTCTGATTTTCGACAGAAAAAGTCCGCTGAAGGTCCGATGAAGCCCACACACGGTCGGATTGTCCGGACAGTCCGGTAGAAAAGTCCGGTCGTGTGTACACGGCTTAAAGCAGGGTATGGAGTGTACAGCAGAGTAGCGCTGAAGAATTGGAACATGTTCATCTAAGTGCGTACGGCATGCTTGCCTATTGCTATTAGGTGGCCATTATCTGCTATGAGTCCGGCGTATGTGTGTGTGTGGCGGCTCTCTCGGCTCAGGTGATCGTAGGTGGAGTGGTAAATATATATATATATATAATTATAGATATATATATGCATGGCAGCAGTGTTTGTTGTTTGTACCTTCCTTATCCTTGTCTTTAGCGTTGCTGGTGTCCTATGCCTGGCGCTAACGCTTCCTGCGTTCCAGCAGCCGCTCTCTCTTACTTCCGGGTACCGGCGTGCGCTCTGTGCATGCGCAGACCTGATACGAAGATGAGGCTTGGTTCGCGCATGTGAAAGCTGTCGATGACGTCACGGGCGCCACTTTTAAAAGCTGTAGGACGCTTACAGAGCCCCAGGAATGATCGTGGGCTCTATGGCGACTTCCCGGGCAACTATCTCATAGTTGCCAACAGTCCCGATTTTCCCGGGACAATCCCGATTTTGGGACCCTCGTCCCGATCGGAGGCTGTCCCGAATCGGGATTTGCCCAGGCTAATCGGGAATGTTTGCATTTTACCATTTTTGGGCAAGCAGGCTTCAGAAAAATCGCCGCCACCGATACAATGCCCCCCCTTGTGTTCAGTAGAGAGAGGAAGGGGGCTCGATCCCTGCAGCCAATGAATCGGCTTCACCTCTCGCACGGATCGGCCTCTCCACTGAACACACGGCGCTGTAATGGACATGTGCTGGGGCCTGGGGGGCGTTATGGGAGGGGGGAGAGTCTGCACTGAGGGGGGTCTGCTGAGGGCGTCTGCACTGATGGAGGGGGGTCTGCACTGAGGGAGTCTGCATTGATGGAGGGGGGTCTGCCCTGAGGGGGGTCTGCTGAGGGCGTCTGCACTGATGGAGGGGGGTCTGCATTGATGGAGGGGGGTCTGCACTGAGGGGGTCTGCATTGATGGAGGGGGGGTCTGCACTAAGGGGGTCTGCACTGATGGAGGGGGTCTGCACTGATGGAGGGGGGTCTGCATTGATGGAGGGGGGTCTGCACTGAGGGGGTCTGCACTGAGGGGGTCTGCATTGATGGAGGGGGGTCTGCACTGAGTGGGTCTGCATTGATGGAGGGGTCTGCACTGAGGGGTCTGCATTGATGGAGGGGGTCTGCACTGAGTGCATCTGCATTGATGGAGGGGGGTCTGCACTGAGGGGGTTTGCATTGATGGAGGGGGGTCTGCATTGATGGAGGGGGGTCTGCACTGAGGGGGTCTGCATTGATGGAGGGGGTCTGCATTAATGGAGGGGGGTCTGCACTGAGGGGGTCTGCACTGGTGGAGGGGGGTCTGCACTGAGGGGGTCTGCATTGATGGAGGAGGGTCTGCACTGAGAGGGTCTGCACTGATGGAGGGGGGTCTGCACTGAGGGGATCTGCATTGATGGAGGGGGGGTCTGCATTGATGGAGGGGGGTCTGCACTGAGGGGGTCTGCATTGATGGAGGGGGGTCTGCACTGCTGGAGTATCTCAACCTCTTGGGCAGCTTCTCGGCATGTCGCGCCTGAAATTATTTATAGAGCCACCTCTTGGTCTTCTATCAACACATTTGTTTCTCACTACTGTGTTGAACTAGCCGCTCTGTCATCCATTAATTTTGATTTACAAGTATTGTCGGTTGACAATGTTAAATAAATTTTGTTTTCTTGCTCAACATTTTGCCCACCCGGGTGTGTATGGCGAGTTATTTCCCACACGTTGCTGCCATGGAGTCTGTAAGGAAATTGGAAAATTTATATCAAATACTTACCGTAATTTTCCTTTCCTGGAAACTCCATGGCAGCAGGAGTTCCCTCCCCAAATGTCTGGAGTAGGCTAGTTGTGGAACATGGATAGCAGCCTAGAGCAAAGATTTATGGGAGAGGGGTCCTATTGGGTAGTTATGGAGGCGGGGCTAACCCACACGTTGCTGCCATGGAGTCTATCAGGAAAGGAAAATTACGGTAAGTATTTGATATAAATTTTCCGTTATTATTCCACAAAATAGGAGCCTGTGTCCATCCATGGTCATTGGGCTTGTGTTGATATCTCTTTCCAGGTCAGGCCTCAAGCACACTTCCAAACGCTCTTCTACTAGCAGGAGAAAAACAGCTGCAAAAAAGCCCCCTTTTTTTTTATAAGACCGTTAAGCCCTTGGGCGTTTATTCATTTCAATGGGCCAAAACATTAAAAAAAAAATCCAAATGCAGCGCTAAATTAAATAAAGTGATTAAGTAATAAATAAGTCAATAAGAATTATTTGGAAAGTAAAGATGACGTGAAGCCTCCACCAAACTTCAGTGTGCACAGAGAAAGCACACCACACCCACGTGCTGCCAAACTTCTTACCAGAACAATGTAAAAAAACACGCAATGTAATCAAATGATGTCAAGGCTCAACATTAACTCCGAATGACACTCCATCACACACAGCCAAAAGATGGGAAAAGCCAGATGGTCTCAGGACATCAGGGTACACATGGGAAGGCGAATGGATTGTGCAGTTACCAGCAGGATATCCCAGTAAAAAAAGAGCAATAATAGTGAAGCCCGTATGGATAAAAAATAAGCATTTATTGTAGTCTACTTACAGGTAGAGACAGTAGATCATTACAAAAAGAAATAGGTCCGTGGCTCACAGCGTGCTTGCATCAGCCAGCCTGACATGTTTCATCCTATGTGGATATCATCAGAGGCGTGGCCAATGATGCAAGCACGCCCACATAAATAGCAAAACATCCCAGGTCACACTGCCCTCTGATAGGACAGTGCGACACACATAACAGCTGTAATCAATTGCGCCTCTGTCCGCACATGCGCATAGCGAGCGCTCTGCATGTGAAGCAGGAAGCAAAACATCAATCTATTCGGCCGCGCGGTTCACAAAAACAGGAGCTAGAAACCAACAGGTTACTGCGGCCGCACGGAGCGCCGTGCATCCCTCCTGATAGGATAAACACGGCCACGCATGCGCGCCATGGTCGCACTATACGGCAGGCCTGCATTAGACAGCTTTATATGCCCGCACATGCGCAGTGCAGCCGAACAATTAGGACACGGAGACACTAGTCAGCAAAACCGCATCTCATTAATGATAGGCGCAATAGAAACAGCGCCAAACAAGAGTGACCGCAGCTATGCAGAAAAACCCCTTATGCAACAGAGGCACATTAAAACCATGTTGGTTTGGGGCGCGGCTAGCCAACAGCGTGGATGGCAGCACACTAAAAAAGCTCCGCTACATCCAGGGCCAGAAAGGGGAACCACAGCGACTAGAAGCCTCGTTTTTACATCTTAATTAGCACACTAGCAGCAGGCAACACCACAGATGACATCCCGCAGGAGAAAGCAGTGCCCTATACCAGGGAAAATGACGGAATTTTACTCGTATCCGAGCCGCTCTCACAGCCAAGATGGCGCCGGCGGCATGAGAGAGGACAAACGCAGCCACAAAGTGCAGCACAGGACGGATCCTGGGATCAATGGAAGCAGCAGGAATAACAACACAAGTCAGTCATTCAAAAATTACTCCCCACCACCATCAGCTTCCTCCAGTTCAGCAAAGAGCAGACAGCGAATGTCTGTGGCACAGGCAGAGAATGAGGAGGTAAGCGGATTTAATTCCTCACTAGATGACACCAGGGAGTTACAAGACTCCATCACAGTTTTTTCTACATTAAACCAGCCAGTAATGGATACCACCCTTAAGGATATGCTGGTCTCTCTACGTTCTACTTTACATTCAGATATTCTGGCTATCACTCAGCAGTTTAAGTCAGAGGTTAAAGCGGTGTCCAATAGAGTATCCCATATTGAATCTAAAATGGGGGAATTTGCAAATACCTTCAATGACATGGTTGACGCCCAGAATGATAGAGACGACGAGATTATGCAAATTAAAACAAAATTAGCAGATTTGGAAGACAGATCAATGTCAAAATCAGAGGAATTCCAGAATCGGTCAAGCCCCCAGACCTGAAAAAATACTTTGTGGAACTCATGAAACTGGCTCTCCCAGAAGCACCAATGGAGGACCTGGTGATTGATCGAATTCACAGACTGCCAAAACCAAAAAATATCCCAGAGCATCTACCCAGAGATACAATAGTCCGTGTCATGTACCTTACTGTGGAGTCTAAAATGACAAGGGTGGCCTCTTGCACGGTTCCAGTCTTAACACCCCTGGAGGTGGAGACAGGGCTGCTAGGGCAACGGAAGGGTGCAGGTGCCTGTTGGCAGGATCAGGAACACCGGAGCCTTAGAGGTGCTGGTGAGATGTTGATCCTGGATTGGTTCAGGAAAGTCCAACAGGAGAACTTGCAAGGTCGGGAACAAGCAGGAGTCGGCAACGTGCTGGCAGGAAGGTACACAATCGATAGGCAGGTTCGTAGTCAGGGGCTAGCGGAGGTTGGCAATGGGCTGGCAGAGAGGTACAAGATCGGAAGACAGAGCCGTGGTCAGAAGTTCAAGCCGGGTTCGGTACAGGAAGCAGAAGTAAGCAGAGTTACAGGGATAATCCAAAAGAGTAGTCAGGAAGGCCAAGGTTTCAGGATCAAGGTTCAATCAAACAGCAATCAAGGATACAGGAACTAGCTGAGACAATCCAGCACTGATACTAGTATGCTGATCCTTTAAATAGGGCGCCCTGTGCTGTGATTCGTTGGCGTGCGGACGTGCCCACGCCATTGTGCACTCGTTCGTATGAGAGTACTAACGTGCGTGCCTGGTCCGGGGTTCACACGTTCGTGCCGCACGTCTGGCTGGTGCACGGAAACGAGCGTTTGTAATGGTTCTCTGACATTGCCCCCTCCTTATGGGCAGCCTCCGGATGCCCCTCTGGATCCTTCTTTCTGGATGAGAGCGATGAAAGGCTTGTATAAGCCTCGGGGCATGAAGGTTTGCTTCCGGTTCCCAGGAGTTTTCTTCTGGGCCAAAACCTTTCCATTTAATTAAATATTGATTATGTCCTTGCCATTTTCTGCAGTCCACAATGGTCTCGATCTCGAACTCCTCCTCTCCATCCACCATTATGGCCTCTGGGGGCCCCACTTCACGTCCTGGAAAGGGATTAACCATGTCAGGTTTCAACAAGGAAGTATGAAACACAGGATGTATCTTGAATGTGTCGGGAAGTTCAAGTTCATACGCCACTGGATTGATCTTTCTCTTGACTGGGAAAGGTCCCAGATATTTAGGTCCCAATTTCCTGGACGGGCAGGCCAGTTTCAGATTGATTGTCGAAAGCCACACACGGTCACCAACTTTAAAATATAGTTCTCCTCTCCTTTCTTTTTTTTTTTATCCAGAAAAAATTCTTTATTGAAAATTGACAGCATACAATCCAGAGATTCATAAGCCATATAAATACAACAAGGTATATCACTCCCAGTTCCCTGAGAGCCAAGCCACAAACATGAAAAATAATATAACATGCCATTCACCCCTATACACCCTACAATCAAAATACCCTACATGGCTTCCAATACTTCTGCATTTAAATATATGTTCTAACAGATTATTAGGGCGTGGGATCTCTCAGCCCACATTTAGTCTCAGGAGTCTATCCATGACTAGGTCCTCCGGGGCCAATCCCGGAGTTCCCAGCCACAGCTCCCACAATTTTTCGAACTTGGCGGCACAACCCCTTTGCTGGTATATGATTTTCTCCATCCTCAGCGTGTTGCCCACTGCTGTAATCCACTCCTTAACCGAAGGGGGCGACTCAGACTTCCAATGCGTCATAATCAGTTTACGGGCCATAAAAAGGGTCCTTGTAAGGGCTTCTCTAATATGTGTCTCCCACTCTAATTCGTCCAGTAAGTTCAGAAAACACTGTCTAGGGTCCATCCTCTCCTTTTTCTGTCAAAGAATCTTTTATTAACCTCCTGTGTCCTGGCAATGGTCTTTCTCAGCACCTGGTTATTAGTAGCAAGGAAATTTAGTCTGTCCTGAACAGCTGGTAACGGAGAGTCTGGAATTAGCGTTGGCAAGAAAGAGGGATGAAACCCATAATTAGAGAAGAAGGGAGATTGGTTGGTAGCTGTATG
Source organism: Lithobates clamitans (assembly GCA_037952925.1). Classification (NCBI taxonomy): domain Eukaryota; kingdom Metazoa; phylum Chordata; class Amphibia; order Anura; family Ranidae; genus Lithobates; species Lithobates clamitans. The sequence continues at coordinate 5,021,064 of JBBGZY010000171.1, read as the reverse complement.
GGCAGAGTTGTTAAATGCCACCAAGGGCAGTAGTGAGGCCCAATCTTCCTGGGAAAAAGAGGTAAAGCATCGCAGGTATTGTTCTAGCGTTTGGTTGGTACGCTCAGTCTGCCCATTGGACTGGGGATGGTAAGCTGAGGAGAAATCTAGTTTGATGCCCAGTGCTTCGCACAGTGTTTTCCAAAATCTTGAAGTAAACTGCACTCCACGATCTGAGACAATGTCACTAGGGATTCCATGCAATCTCACCACTTCTTTAATAAAAACTTGAGCAGTTTCTGTTGCTGATGGGGTCCCTTTCATGGGGACAAAATGTGACATCCTGGAGAGGTGGTCCACCACTACAAAGATGGATGAAAATCCTTCCGATGGAGGGAGCTCTACAATAAAATTCATCGCAATCTTATCCCAGGGTCTTTCAGGAATGGGTAGTGTTCTTAATAATCCCCATGCTTTGCTTCTTGTTTCTGAGACAAATTGAGCACGAGCCGACATATTTCCTGCAGTCCCTTGCTAAGCTGGGCCACCAAAAATGTCTCTGGACCAAATCCATGGTCTTGTGTCCCCCGAAATGGCCAGCCAGCGGGTAGTCATGGCACACTTGTAAAATAGTAGTACGCAGATTCTGTGGTACGAAAATTTTATTCCCCTGCCAATAGAGCCCATCGTCTTCTTGAAGGTTCATATCTGGAGGCAGAGAGATTCCCCTGGATGCTTGACGTATCTGTGTCATTAAATCGTTTTGTGTGAGCAAAAAATTCCCAGCCTGTAATATGGTATTCGTTTGAGGTGGAACCTCGATTTCCGTGAACATACGCGACAACGCGTCTGGTTTCACATTCTTGGATCCGGGTCGGTAGGTTATATGGAAACTGAAGCGAGAAAAAAAAAGAGCCCATCTTGCTTGTCTGGGTCTGAGACGTTTAGCAGTCCTGAGATACTCTAAATTTTTGTGATCTGTGAAGATCAGTATTGGGTGTATTGCTCCCTCCAAGAGGTACTACCACTCTTCCAGAGCCGATTTGATTGCCAACAGTTCCCGGTCCCCCACATTGTAGTTCCTTTCTGAAGGCCCTAATTTCTTTGAGAAAAAGGCCACAGGGTGCATTAAAGCTTTAGGTCCTTGGCGCTGAGACAGGATGGCCCCTACAGTGCTCTCTGAAGCATCTACTTCCAGTATGTATGGAAGGGCAGGATCAGGGTGCTTCAATACCAGGGCAGAGGTGAATAGTCTCTTTAATTTGTCAAAAGCAGCTTGAGCTACCTCTGTCCACTGAAAGCGGTTCTGTTTTTTGGTGAGCTGAGTGATGGGCATGATGATACCGAAAAGTTTTTAATAAATTTCCTGTAAAAATTGGAGAAACCAATAAACCGTTGTACCCCTTTCTTGGGAGGCGGCCAGGACATTATGGCTGCGACCTTTTGAGGATCCATTGCCATCCCTACTGTAGAGATTACTAGTTCGAGAAAGTGAATGGTCTGCCGTTCGAATTCACATTTCTCGGCCTTGGCATAGAGTCCATTTTGTCTTAACCTAAGAAGGACCTGTTTCACATGGTCACGATGTAGTTCCAGGGAAACCGAGAAAATCAAAATGTTGTCTAGATAAACGATCATGCAAAAGGTCTAGGAAGTCTCTGAAAATATTATTTACGAAATGCTGGAAGGTTGCTGGTGCGTTACATAACCCAAAGGGCATAACGAGGTACTCGAAATGGCCAAAACGCGTCCGGAAGGCCGTTTTCCACTCATCACGCTTTCTGATCCTGATCAAGTTGTAAGCACCTCGTAAATCCAGCTTGGTGAAAATCGTTGCAGAGCGGAGTCTCTAGAGCAATTCTGGAATTAGAGGCAGGGGATAGCGATTTTTAACGGTAATCCGATTTAGTTCCCTGTAATCCACACACGGCCGGAGTGGGTGGTCCTTCTTTTCAACAAAGAATATTCCTGCTCCGGCTGGAGAAGTAGAGTGTCGGATAAACTCCTTCTTGAGGTTCTCGTTGACGTAGTCTTTCAGGACCAAGAGTTCAGGTTCCGAGAGGGGGAAAATTCAGCCAAAGGGGATTTCTGCCCCTGGTAAAAGTTCAATCGGGCAATCGTAGGCCCGGTGGGGAGGAAGGGTGTCTGCTTTTTGTTTATCAAAGACATCCAGGAAATCGTGATATACGGCCTAATTGCATTGGCTCGGGAGCTTCAGTGACTGGAGCAGATAGTGGGGTTGCAGGAGTAGGTGGGTGGCTGGGTACACTAGGTAACATCCACATGGGCCGGTATTGGCTGGTTCTTTCAGATCTTCGCTCCCTCAGCCGGCGATCGATCTGAATAGATAGCTGAATCAGTTCTTTAAGAGAATTGGGGACCCCCACCCGAGCTAGTTCATCTTTCAATGCCTCTGACAGTCCTGAGCGGAACTGAAAACGGAGAGCGTCGTTCCACTGTGTGTCGGAACTCCAACGTCTAAAGTCTGTGACATAGTCCTCCACAGGCCTACGGCCTTGCTGGAGGGCGTGGAGACTGGCCTCAGCTGTAGTGGTGCCTAGCAAGGGACTAGCTTATTCTAATAGATGGTGAGCCCAGGTCTGGGGTTCTCCCTGTAGCAATGAGATGATGAATCCCACCTTGGTACTTTCCAAGGAGAAGGTGCGAGGCTGAAGTAGGAAATACAGATGGCAAGCGTTTCTGAAAGCGCGGAATTTACTGCGGTCTCCCATGAATCTTTCTGGAGCAGGAAGCCGTGGCTCTGGGGGTGGCACCACTACTGTGGGAGTAGAAGTTGAGATCGACGATGCAGGTGCTGCGGCTGTCTGGCGTGCCGAGGTGCTTGGAGAGAGAGACTCCACTCGTTGCTCAAGTCGCTGATAGCCATCCTGCAGGCCCTGGACTGCTTGAGTGAGGTTTGCAATCTGCTGGCACAGAGCATCCATAACTGAGGCCCCCCCCTTCAGACTCCATTTGGCTGGATTGTACTGTCACGTACCTTACTGTGGAGTCTGAAATGACGAGGGTGGCCTCTTGCACGGTTCCGGTCTTAACACCCCTGGAGGTGGAGACAGGGCTGCTAGGGCAACAGAAGGGTGCAGGTGCCTGTTGGCAGGATCAGGAACACCGGAGCCTTAGAGGTGCTGGTGAGATGTTGATCCTGGATTGGTTCAGGAAAGTCCAACAGGAGAACTTGCAAGGTCGGGAACAAGCAGGAGTCGGCAACGTGCTGGCAGGAAGGTACACAATCGATAGGCAGGTTCGTAGTCAGGGGCTAGCGGAGGTTGGCAATGGGCTGGCAGAGAGGTACAAGATCGGAAGACAGAGCCGTGGTCAGAAGTTCAAGCCTGGTTCGGTACAGGAAGCAGACGTAAGCAGAGTTACAGGGATAATCCAAAAGAGTAGTCAGGAAGGCCAAGGTTTCAAGATCAAGGTTCAATCAAACAGCAATCAAGGATACAGGAACTAGCTGAGACAATCCAGCACTGATACTAGTATGCTGATCCTTTAAATAGGGCGCCCTGTGCTGTGATTCGTTGGCGTGCAGACGTGCCCACGCCGACGTGCACTCGTTCGTATGAGAGTACTAACGTGCGTGCCTGGTCCGGGGTTCACACGTTCGTGCCGCACGTCTGGCTGGCGCATGGAAACGAGCGTTTGTAATGGTTCTCTGACAGTCCGTATCCATTTCTATCATATTAAAAACCAGTTCATGGCCGCAGCCAGACGCCGTGACGCCATGCCGCAGGAATTAGCAAATTTATCTTTCTTTGCAGATCTCTCTGCATTTACAATGCAGCAACGCAGACAACTAGCTACAATCACCAAACCGTTAAATAACCATCATATCCCATACAGATGGTTATATCTGGCAAAGCTGTTGGTGTCAAAAGATGATCAGTCATTTGTGATTACTACGATCAAAGATGGCCTAAAACTCCTGAAGGAATGGAAGATTCTGGAACCTCAGAATCCGAAAGTGAATTCATACGGTTCGCCGCCAACTACAGGGCCCAACTCTGATGCAGAATCAGGCTGAATAGACACTTATCCTTGCCATCTCAGATTTTTCCCCTGATGGCCCAGGAGAATGCCACAAGTTCGGTTTACCTTTACTATCCCCTCTTCAGCTTAGCGGTTGTTTTCCGCACAGGTTCTGAAGGAATCGCCAACTTTTTATACCTTTGACTCTTTTTTTTCTTTCTCTTTTTTGTTTTACTTCTATATTTTCTTCGCACAGGATACATACAATCAGAGTATAAGAGGAGACCGCAGGGGCCTACAGACCATCTCACCGTGACCTCACGTCATTCATTACAGCCATACTCGACCAGAAATATCTGCCTCAAGGTGATTGACGCATATTCGGCCCACAACCTCCACTTCATCCAGGTAGGTAACTTATAACTCTTATAAACCTACAAAATGACATTCAACATCACCTCCTTTAATGTGAAAGGACTAAACACTCCATACAAGAGGCAATTGGCCTGGAAGAAAGCTCTTAGACTAAAAAGTGAGGTGATATGCTTTCAAGAGACACTTCATCTCTAACAAACCACCAGCATTTCACCACCCAAAGTACCCTCACGTGATATTAGCAAATTGCCCGAAAAAGAAAGGTGGCGTGGCCATAGCCATTAAAGACTCCATCCCATTCACTCAGCTGGAAAAGCACCTTGACCCATCTGAAAGGTACATTATTCCAATATGTGAACTTTTCAAGATTAAATATACGTTGGTCAACGTCTATCTGCCAAATGTACACCAAATTAGATTTCTGAAAAAAATCTGGAAAAAAGTAGAATCCTTAAAACAGGGACATGTCATATTAACTGGCGACTTCAACGCTATCCCGAACAAAGAATTGGATTTATCTAACCCTTTGCGCTCCAAACAAAGAGGAGCAACTTTATCCCAATTTCTGGCTTCGTCTAACCTTTTTGATGTTTGGAGATGTCAGCCCTCTACAGAGAGGGATTTTACTTTTTTTTCCAATGTGCACCACACATACTCTCGTATTGATTTATTTTTGGTGGATAAATTCATGTTACAAAAAATTCAAAAGTCAAATATTCATGTTATAACTTGGTCTGACCATGCGCCCATTTCCATCAGTGTGGGGGATCAAGGCAAAGAAACCAGAGCAAATAGATGGAGGTATGATATATTTACCTTATCCCATCAAGAAAACCTGAAAAGTATTAGGCATGCTCTAAAGGAGTACTTTGAAATTAATGCCCAATCGATGGATGATCCCTTCACACTATGGAATGTGCACAAGGTATACATCAGAGGGTTACTAATACAAATGAATAGCAGGTTAAAGAGGCAGCAGAGAAAGCGGCTCAACGACTTGTTAACCACTATCCAAAACTTAGAAACCAGCAACAAACAAAACACAACTCAAAAAACTAGAAATTCATTATTTATCGCAAGACAAGAAATACGTACCCTTCTGATTTCCCGGCAGCAGAACCGCCTATGTGCTCTAAAAGCCAACTCTTACCGATGCGGAAACAAGGCGGGGAAACTGCTGGCTAATCAGTTAAAAGACAAGATTACTCGACAAAAAATTCAACACATGCACAACCCCAAATCAGGAAAAATAGTCTCTAACCCTAAAGAAATTGCTGACTCGTTCAGTGATTACTACGAATCCCTATATATTTTAAAGATGACCCTGTAACACATCAACCCTCGGAGGACGTCATATCTGACTTCCTAGCTTCAATTCGTCTTCCAAAACTTTCTCAAACAGATCTAACATGGCTCAATTTGCCATTCACAATCCCCGAAATTGATAAATTGATTAGAAGTATGCCGCACAATAAATCACCGGGTCCAGACGGTTACTCTTCTGAATACTACCAGCTGTTCCAGACTGAATTGTCACCGTACTTAAAACAAGTCTTTGATGCCGCGATATCCAAAGACTCCCTCCCTCAGGAAATGCTAACGGTAACAATTATTACCTTGCCTAAGCCAGGCAAGGATCCTTCCTTACCACAAAATTTCAGACCCATTTCATTGTTGAACGTGGACGTCAAAATATATGCCAAATTAATTGCCAACAGACTATCTATTCTTCTGTCGAAGTTTATCAATCAGGACCAGGTGGGCTTTGTGAGTGGTCGTCAAGCCAACGATGCCACCAGAAGAATGATAAACATCATTCACTCCGCTGAAAAGTCGAAAATGCCTTCTCTGCTTCTAACGTTGGATGCAGAGAAGGCATTTGATAGAGTGCACTGGGGATACCTGGTCAGAGTACTGGAGAAATTCAATATAATGGGCCCCATTCAAAAAGCCATTAGAGCATTGTACTCCTCTCCCTCCGCTTACGTTTACACAGAAGGAATGTTTTCTAAAAACTTTCGGATCACAAACGGAACTAGGCAGGGGTGTCCCCTATCACCTCTCATCTTCGCCCTGATTATGGAGCCCCTAGCGGAAAAAATTAGAACCCACCCTGAAATTCAAGGAATCTCATCCAGGCACCAACAGCATAGAATCTCACTCTTTGCTGATGATGTAATATTGACATTGTCTAACCCATACCAATCTCTCAGAGCAGCTCATGATACCCTCGCTCAATTCAGTGAGATATCTTATTACAAGGTCAACGCCTCTAAATCCAACATTCTAGGCATAGCAATAAATAATCCCACAAAAGCAGCTATCCAACACGATATTCCACACCCCTAGGCACCAGCTATCCCATACTTGGGAGTCCAGCTAACTTCATCTATCACAAAATTATACGAAGCAAACTACTTCCCCTTAATATCCAAAATACAACAGGAATTATCAAAAATCCAGAAGCACTATCTTACGTGGGGGGGCCGCCTAGCAGCATACAAAATGCTAATCTTGCCTAAACTGACTTACTTCTTTAGAGCTCTCCCAATTCCAACATCTTTCTTTACAGCCATGCAGAAACAACTATTGAATTTTATATGGGCTGGCAAGAGAGGGAGATTTCCAGTTTCATTGCAAAGACTGCATAAATCAGTGGGAGGGCTGGGTACCCCAATTTTAAAAGACTATTATATGGCGGCTATATTGGACCAGCTAAAAGGATGGTTTGAACAGCCAACAACTAAACCTTGGTGCCAATTGGAACAGTCTTGGTTGTTCCCTCACACACCAAGATCTATCTTAATTGCACAGAACTTATCAAAGTCCAAACTAGTAATTGACCACCCAACTATACAGGCGTTTCTATATGCCTGGTCATACTTAAAAGAGACAACACACGCCAATATACACTCCACCAAGGTCCCTATCCCCTTAAGCTCTCTACATTGGTTAATTTCGAACATCTCCCTAGGACACTGGCTACAGGGAGATACTTTCCAACTAAAAGATATCACAAAGGATGATAAACTATTGAAGTTCTCAGACATACAAAATGAGCTTAAGATACCGGCCTCTGAATTTTTAACATACTCTCAAATTGCATCCATCTTTGGACAACTTAACACGAATAACCATCCAATTCCTACAAAAATATGGAACTATTTAACATCAACCAATCCCAAAGAAAAAGGTATTTCTCTATTTTACGACACACTTAACTCTAAATCAGTCTTTGTTAAGTAGAATTCACAACATAAATGGGAAAAAGAGGTGGGTAAAGTTTTCACAGATAAACAATGGTTGAACGCGATCAAATGCAACCAATTCTCAAGATGCGCAAACTATGACGAATTGGCACAAAAACTTCTGGCCAGATGGTATTATATATAGTGGTAAAGTTTTCCGATACTGATTCCAATCTCTGCTGGAGGGGTTGCGGTCAAGTCAGGACACTGGCCCATATGGTTTGGGCGTGTCCAAATCTTCGGGGATTCTGGTCAGCAGTTTTTAAACTGATTGCAAGAGTCACGGGGGTTATCACACAACCATCCATTGAAAAAGCTATTTTAAGCGTAAATATGTCAGAATACCCTATTCAAGTGAAATCAATAGCAATGCATATTCTATTCGCGGCTAGATCCCTGATAGTATGTAACTGGAAATCTAATGAAATCCCAAGCGTAAGAGAGCTAATCTTAAAAGTTAATGCCATTGCCGAATATGAAAAGATACTTGCAGTCAGAGATGGTAGCATGTCTTTCCAATTGGTCATTGTGGTCCTCTGCGGTCTCTTCTCCTCAAAAGCTTTCACAAGGGTTATAAAAGAGTACCCCAATCTTTACTAATCTTTCTGTTTTTTCTCCTCCTCCCCCTTTCCTATTGCCCCATCCTTTTTGTATAAGTGTTTTTTAGATATACTGTTTGAAAGATGTTACTGTCTGAGGTTAACAAAAGTTAAGTACCTTGATCCTTTCTAGACAATATCGGTTACATATAAGGTGCGCTGTTAAACTGAAATCTATTCTGTATTATTGAGATTTTCAATTATCTGCAGCATAAAAGTAGTTAAGAGATCCTATATGATAGGGTGTTACTAATATGCCAAGTTTGCGCTGTGTTGCGTGGGTTGCGCCCATGATTCCCTGACACAGTTTGTTCCCAGAGGGGGTGTCGGGGGCATGGGGCCTGCTCGATGTCAATACGGCACTACTACAACTCCTACTTTATGTATGCTAACACCTGTAGTTACCCAACAGGTATTATTGTTGAGACTTAAAATACAACTGACGGTGCCCTTGCTCTTGTGCATTGTAAACAGTGTGTTTTCATCTTGTTACACTATGTGTTATATATTTCTTTTTGATTCTTTTTTTTTCCTTCTATGTCTTTATAAAATATCAATAAAAAACTATTGAAATTAAAACCATGTTGGTTTTTGTTAATAATATACAAAAATCTAAAAAATGGATAAAAAAATTAAGTATGTAACTGTGGTGATGAAATCACCTCCGACAGTGCTGGACTCACGGCTTTATGTATAGTGGGAGCAAACGCTGTTGCTATCAAGATAAATAAATCCGCGCTGCAACTGAATGGCGTACCTGCTAAGCAAATGATGGTTAACAATAAAACAAAATAACATTACAGTATAACAGTAAGACTTGCCATACCTGCAAAGCAAATACAAAAAAAATAGTAAAAAATAAAACATTTTTTAACGCAACCTGTGCCTAAAATATATATATGCCGAAGCATGGGGGCATCCACCCGCAAAAGGTAGGAGCAAATCGCTCCTCCGCCCCTGCTGCCCCCATGGTTCAGCATATATGCTGAATTATGTAACTGTGGTGGTGAAATCACCTCAGACAGCACTGGAGTCACGGCTTTATGTATCGTGGGAGCAAACGCTGTTGCTGTCAAGATAAATAAATCCGCGCTGCAGCTGAATGGCATACCTGAAAACTAAAAAAATGGTTAACAATAAAACACAGTAAACAGTAAAGTATAAAAAAATTACATACCTGAAAAGCAAACGTGATAAAACATAACAACAATAAAACATTGCAGAATAGAATACAGTAAAAGCAGAACAACAGAGAATAGAGAGAGAGAGAACAATAAAACGACAACTATTTTTGTTTTTTTATTTTATATTTTTTTTGCATATTTTTTTTTTTTTACTTTTTTTTTACAACTGTGACTTTTGTAAATGTAACCGGTTCCAGGTTTGGGTCTCTCAAAATTGGGAGACCCTGTGAAAGTGTGCATAGTCTGTGCAATGTTGTACCCTACGCTAAAACTCAACTAGTGTATGGTAGCGCTCAAAACATTTACCAATGCAAAGACCAGGATTGTCAGGACAGGAGGGACAATAATAGCCGGTGTCACGCCTATATCCGCGCTTTCTGCAGACACAACATTTTCTTTGGGGGGCTCGTTGGGTAGGGGTACGCGGGAGGACATAAGGAAAATGCCTTTCATGCAGCCAGCTTACTGCATTTGGATTGGGAAGGTAAAGTGGAGCACCGTCTGGAAACAGAAGGGCTCTGACAATCCCTTCCTGGAATTTAAGGAAGGATCCAGTCCGTCCTGAAGCTTTGTATAGCACATGAGCGTTCAGCAAAGCCAATTGAAATAAGTATACAGACACTTTTTTATACCAGCGTCTGGCCTTACCGGCAACAACAACTGGTCGTTGAGGTCCACCCCTCCCATATTTTGGTTATATACGTGGACACAGAGGGGTTTCTCCACAACACCAGTCGCCGTAGTAATTTGACTGTTAGCGACTGTATCAAAACGCTACCAAAAAACTGTTAGCGATCGCAGGGATCAGGCCTGACTCTGCGAACACTGCAGTTATGTGTTTAGTGTTTTGTAAGTGACAGTGATCGATCGATCGATAATGCACTTGGGTTGGCTGGGCGGAGAGGCAAAACGCAGGTGCTAGCAGGTATCTGGGCTGATCCCGCTAACACTGCGTTTTTGGGAACCCAAAACTGCTGGGGACGCTAGTATAGATCTGATCGGATCAGATATTGATCCGTTCAGATACTATACCACTAAGGGAGGTGTATGCTGCGTGCGTGGGTGTTAGCGGTACTGGCACTAACCTGATGCTGCCTGGGGCGACGCAGACCCTATCTGACCCTAAAACTTAACTTATATCACCGCCGATTAGGGGGTTAAACCTTTATTAGGTAATAAACAGTGGGTGCCCTGAAACTATAATAAACAAACTAACTAACCAGCGTCACCCGTAACAGTTGTACGTGAAAGGGTTAAATAGGGGGCAATCAGGGAGTTAAAACCTTTATTAGGCAGTATATGGGTGTTCCCGACACTATAAAAATCTGACGGCGAACCTAAATACTTACCTCCCTAACTAGCGTCACCTGTGACACTAATACAGCGATCAGAAAAACGATCGCTTTATGACACTGGCGACGGGGGGTGATCACGGGGTTAAAACTTTATTAGGGGGGTTAGGGGTGTGCCCTAGACCTAAAGGGGCCTAACACTAACTGCCCTACCACTTATAACTGTCACAAACTGACACCAATGCAATAATCGGAAAAAAAAACTGCTATTGGCGTCACTGTGACAGGGGGTACAGGGGGGTGATCGGGGGGTGATGCGGAGTGAAAAGTGTGCCTAGAGTGTTCTACTGTAAGTGTAGTGTTGGTGCAGACTTACTTGATGTCTTCTCTCCTCGGCGCCAGGACGAAAAGACCGACTCGAGGAGAGATGACATCACCTCCTCCGCTTCTGTTTACATTACAGAAGCCAAGGAAGCTTGTCATTCGCCAGGAGTGATCATGAGTGGGTGGCCATGAATCAGTGGCCTCCCCCTCACCTCGGATCGCTCCTGACGAGAATCCGAACGCCACAAGCACCGGGGGGGTGGGTCCGGTTGGACCCCCCACCCGCGGGCAGGCAGGGACGTACAGGTAAGCCCTTATGCCTGCCCGTGCCATTGTGCCGACGTACATCGGCGTGCGGCAGTTGGCAACTGGTTAAACAGAAGTCCTTCCACGGCCATACTGATGCTTAAAAAAAAGTGAATACAATAAAAAATATACAGTATATACCAGTGGTGGTCCGTCCATTAAGGGTGCACGGGCACCGCCCCCTCTATCACGCCACTCCCCTATATGAGTAATGGATAGATTAATTCGTAGCATGCATGAATCTATCCATGGCCGCTGTGACCACCCCCTATTCATGCATCCGGCCCCTTTCAGGACGCCAGGCGCCTGAATGACAACGGTGGGGGAGCTGGTTAAATGCCGCTGGGGGGTCACAGTGGCTGCAATTGATGGGCACAGTGGCTGCAATTGATGGGCACAGTGGCTGCATTTGATGGGCACAGTGGCTGAAATTGATGGCACAGTGGCTGCATTTGATGGCACAGCGGCTGCATTTGATGGGCACAGTAGCTGAAATTGATGGGAACAGTGGCTGCATTTGATGGGCACAGTGGCTGCAATTGATGGCATAGTGGCTGCAATTTGATGGGCACAGTGGTTGCATTTGATGGGCACAGTGGCTGCAATTGATGGGCACAGTAGCTGCAATTGATAACACAGTGGCTGCATTTGATGGGCACAGTGGCTGCATTTGATGGGCACAGTGGCTGCAATTGACGGGCACAGTGGCTGCAATTGATGGCACAGTGGCTGCATTTGATGGCACAGTGGCTTCATTTGATGGGCACAGCGGCTGCAATTGATGGGCACAGTGGCTGCATTTGATGGACACAGTGGCTACAATTGATGGCACAGTGGCTGCATTTGATGGGCACAGTGGCTGCAATTGATGTCACAGTTGCTGCATTTGATGGCACAGTAGCTGCATTTGATGGGAACAGGGGCTGCAATTGATGGGCACAGTGGCTGCATTTGATGGGCACAGTGGCTGCATTTGATGGGCTCAGTGGCTGCAATTGATGGGCACAGTAGCTGCAATTGATGGGCACAGTAGCTGCAATTGATAACACAGTGGCTGCATTTGATGGGCACAGTGGCTGCAATTGACGGGCACAGTGGCTGCATTTGATGAGCACAGTGGCTGCAATTGATGACACAGTGGCTGCATTTGATGGCACAGTGGCTTCATTTGATGGGCACAGTGGCTGCAATTGATGGGCACAATGGCTGCATTTGATGGACACAGTGGCTGCAATTGATGGCACAGTGGCTGCATTTGATGGGCACAGTGGCTGCAATTGATGTCACAGTTGCTGCATTTGATGGCACAGTAGCTGCATTTGATGGGCACAGGGGCTGCAATTGATGGGCACAGTGGTTTAATTTGATGGGCACAGTGGCTGCATTTGATGGGCACAGTGGCTGCATTTGATGGGCTCAGTGGCTGCAATTGATGGGCACAGTAGCTGCAATTGATGGGAACAGTGGCTGCATTTTATGGTACAGTGGCTGCAATTTGATGGGCACAGTGGCTGCATTTTATGGCACAGTGGTTGCATTTGATGGGCACAGTGGCTGCAATTGATGGGCACAGTGGCTGCAATTGATGGGCACAGTGGCTGCAATTGATGGGCATAGTGGCTGCATTTGATGGGCACAGTGGCTGCATTTGATAGGCACAGTGGCTGCATTTGATAGGCACAGTGGCTGCAATTGATGTCACAGTTGCTGCATTTGATGGCACAGTAGCTGCATTTGATGGGCACAGTGGCTTCATTTGATGGGCACAGTGGCTTCAAATGATGGGCACAGTGGCTGCAATGGATAGGCACAGTGGCTGCAATTGATGTCACAGTTGCTGCATTTGATGTCACAGTTGCTGCAATTGATGGCACAGTAGCTGCATTTGATGGGCACATTGGCTGCAATTGATAGCACAGTGGTTGCATTTGATGGGCACAGTGGCTGCAATTGATGGCACAATGGCTGCATTTGATGGGCACAGTGGTTGCATTGATGGGCACAGTGAGGCTGCAATTGATGTTTTTTTTTTAGTATTTTTCTGCTTGTTTGTGCCCCCCCCCCCAAAAAAAAAAAAAAAAATTAGCACCAGCCACCACTGGTATATACTACATACTTATATAGCACAGCAGATGTGGTATGTATTCCACTGGCTTCAGGGTTCTAAGAAAGTCATGTGACTGGCACCTCTTCCAATCGCCTTGGAATTCTTTCTGCTGCATTATGCAAAAAGACCAGTATGGGATACACTGCAGACACCCTGTGGCCTTCATTTTATAATGCTACCCCCCTTCCCTCGCTGAAAGGGTTAAATCATTCAGTCTAGGGCGGGGTCTCCAATCTTTTGAGTAAGAGGGTCACGTTGTATATTTTATAAATATTGGCAGGTCAAAAAAATGTGTTTTATAAATGAATGATTCAAATTTAAAATTGATGGGCAAAGTGGCTGCATTTGATGGGCACAGTGATGCTGCAATTGATGGTTTTTTGTTCAGTATTTTTCAAAAAATTTCAGTCTGTTTGCGCCCCCCCCCCCCCCAAAAAAAAAAATTTTGAGCACCAGCCGCCACTGGTATATACTACACACTTATATAGCACAGCAGATGCGGTTTGTATTCCACTGGCTTCAGGGTCCGTCCATTAAGGGCGCACGGGCACCACCCCCTCTATCACACCACTCCCCTATATGAGTAATAGATAGATTAATTCATAGCATGAATCTATTCATGGCCGCTGTGACCACCCCCTATTCATGCATCCGGCCCCTTCAGGACGCCAGGCGCCTGATTGACAACGGTGGGGGAGCTGGTTAAATGCCGCTGGGGGGTCACAGTGGCTGCAATTGATGGGCACAGTGGCTGTAATTGATGGGCACAGTGGCTGCATTTGATGGGCACAGTGGCTGAAATTGATGGTTTTTTGTTCAGTATTTTTCAAAAAATTTCAGTCTGTTTGCGCCCCCCCCCAAAAAAAATTTTGAGCACCAGCCACCACTGGTATATACTACACATTTATATAGCACAGCAGATGTGGTTTGTATTCCACTGGCTTCAGGGTCCGTCCATTAAGGGCGCACGGGCACCGCCCCCTCTATCACGCCACTCCCCTATATGAGTAATGGATAGATTAATTCATAGCATGAATTAGAACAATGAATGTTCTAAGACGAATGGAAAGTCATGTGACTGGCACCTCCTCCAATCACAGAATCCTTTCTGCTGCATTACGCAAAAAGACCAATATGGGATACACTCCACTCCACACTGTGGCCTTCATTTTATAATGCCACCCCCCCCCCCTTTCCCTCACTGCAAGGGTTAAATAATTCAGTCTAGGGCGGGGGTCTCCAACCTTTTGAGTACGAGGGTCACATTGTATATTTTATAAATATTCGCAGGTAAAAAAATTTTTTTTATAAATGAATGATTTAAATTTAAATGAATGAAAAAAAAACACATTCCAATAAATAAACTCCTAGGAGGATTGGAGCACGGGAACCGTCACAGACTGACGATAGGATACATAGCCTTCTGCTAAATGTAAGTGTACCATGTTGTTTTTAACCTAATAAACTGATTTATATACGGGATCACGCTATGTGCACTCTCTTCCAACACTCCACATATATTCATCCCATTGTGACGAGCATTGAGGAAACGGGGACGGTTTGAAGACACCCTTTGGAGGTATACGAACTCTGCGTTCGTTGGATTGACGCCCACACTCATTTTACAAAAGTGAGTGCATCCCCCTTCTGTGTCCTGTCCCCTTTTTCACTCTGGCCGCCATGGAGTTACACTATATACTGTCTGCTTATGTTTTTTATATACCATCCTGCACACCCACCACCCGAATCGCCTGAATTACTGGATGGGACCCTTGCCTGCTGGTGATTTGTTATTGGATTACAAGCTGTTGTCTTGCAGCAGTAAGGTGAGCTGCTTGCGAGCACAGAGGTGTCCCCACTGAAAATCTTTTTCCCTTCCCTGTGGCTTGTGGACTTGCCTTTTTGGAACTGATGACTCATTGTTTTGAGCACTTTGTACTAGTACAAAGGTGGTGGGACTGTTCACCATTTATTTATTTACTTGGAGTCATTAATAAGAATTTGCTGAGTTACCACATATGTGCTAGTATGATACTAGCCCTTTTGCACTGAGATGTTTTCTTTTCTTTTGTTTCAGTATTTATATTATTTTTTATGTGCTAGTATGATACTAGCCCTCATGCACATGGACTTTTTTTGATTTATATATTTTTATTTAAAAAACATTTTTTTTGTACCCACACTGTATTTGTCACACATTTTATAGCTTTTTATACGTCTAGGCAATTTGGTTTCTTCAGTTTATTCGTACTTAGTGCTCATGAGACTGCACTATTACATTTTCATTATACTTTTATATTTTGTATAATTTTTTCATTTTGCCTTTTCTGGAACTGATGACTCATCGTTTGAGCACTCTGTACTACTAGGTGGTGGGACTGTTCACCATTGATTTATTTATTTACTTGGAGTCACCAATAAGAATTTGCTGAGTTACCACATATGAGCTAGTATAATACTAACCCTTTTGCACTGAGATTTTTCTTTTCTTTTGTTTCAGTATTTACATTTTTTTTTATGTGCTAGTATGATACTAGCCCCCATGCTCATTATACTTTTATATTTTGTATAATTTTTTCATTTTCATTCACCTCTCTATACATTTGAGCTAGCCCCTTCCCCTTCCTCTTCCCCCCTACCCCTTTTATCACAGCGCAATCACCACTCACTTTACTCAAGCCCTCTCCACTGGTTTTACAACAATGTAAGAAAGCAACAGTAATTTTGATGTTTTGTTACCACTACAAAGTACTGCTCATTAAGAGCCGGTTCACACTAGGACGACTTGTCAGGCGACTTAGCCGCCTGACAAGTAGCGTCCCGTTCTGTACAATGGAACCGTTCTAATCGGAGCGACGCAAGTCGCTCCGACTTAGAAAAATGTTCCTGCACTACTTTGGGGGCGACTTGCATTGACTTCTATATAGAAGTCGTTTTGCAAGTCGCCGCTGCAGTCGTGTTCAAGTCGTCTGAGGCAGTCGCGCTGCAAGTTGTGCTGCCTCAGTGTGAACCGACTCTAATAGTGCATCTAAACCCAAAAGCAAAAATGTTAAATGTTGTAATGCTTATTCCAACACCTGGCTTTGGCCTCATTTGCTGCTCTGTCGGGCAGAATAATCCCCTGCCAGACATGAGCACTACATGGTTCTGGCAGAGAAGGGCCAGAGCATCTGCTCCTGTGCTTTTGCCTCTGTCAGTTTCCTGTAAAATTCCTCCACTCATCAACCCCCTGCTCTATGAGATACTTGATGCCTGGCCACTGTTTTGGGGTGCTGCACATTGCAGAGCCCCTGGCCCGCCTGTATCATGAAGATCCATGGCAAACTATGGGCCTATTAAAGTTGGAACAGCAGTAGCCAAGTTTCATTTCTCCTGATGGGAGCAAAGTGAAATTGCATGACTTATCTTTACTTTTGTTTACTTTGTGTGTAGTGTGAGGAATTTATTATTGATCAGTACATTTGTCAATAGCAGTAAGATAGAAGAAGTGATCTTTTAAATTGGAAACCTTTGCAAGTTCTGAAAAGATAAGATGTTTTCTATGTAGTACTGCAGCTGTTCAAATATCCATACCCACTAACAATTCTCTTAGCACTGATCAAAGTCCCCATGAGTACTGAATGACCATTAAACAGATCAGACTGTGCTAAAGTAGAATTTCAGTAAAAAAATAAAAATAAAGAAAAAATAAATAAACAGCTTGCTACAAAATGTAAAAAGTAGCCTTCACTGCCACACTCACTGATAGGGAAACCCAAAACTCAAGGGGTTTCAGTAACATTTTGACTGCTGAAGCCAGATTATACAAGCCTGTAGCTACCTACAAGCAGGGTGAACAATACAGTACATGGTGATACATTCAAAAGAATTATTTTGAATGGCTAGGGCCTTGTAATACAATTTATACATTTTGAAGGGAGTGGCACCTTGCACCTGGCTAACTAAATGCTTTTGAAGTCCTATTTGAGGCTCTAGTAACTTTCATTGATATACGGATGGTCATTCACATAAGCTTGTAAATTCGAATGCCGCGTACACACGATTGGACTTTCCGCCAACAAAACCGTGGATTTTTGTTCGAATGTTGTTGGCTCAAACTTGCCTTGCATACACACGTTCACACAAAGTGTACGGCGAGCCGATAAAAAGGAGGTTCAATAGCCTTTGGGCTCCTTCTGCTAATCTCGTGTTAGTAGAAGTTTGGTGAGAGACGATTCGTGCTTTTCAGTTCATTTCTGCTTTTCAGCTTGTGCTTGTCGGTTCGTATCTGTTCTTCAGTGCGTGTTGTCAGTTCGTTCCTGTCTTTCAGTGCATTCTATTTATAGTTTGCTTCTGATTTTCAGTGCGTTCTTGTCCGCTCGTTTCTGATTTTCAGCTCATTCTTCTTAGGTCCTTTCTGATTTTCAGTGCGTTCTGTCAGTTCGTTCTGAGCAGCCGTTTGTTTTCTAGCCATGTTGCGTTCTCGTTGGGGAGCTTGTGTCGTTGTTGGGCTTGGTGTTGGAGTTCTTGCTTTGATCCAAGTCCAGTCCATGAACAGGGGGAGGAGGAGTTCTTGGACCAAGAATTGGTTACTTAACCGTGACCAATTCTCTCATATGCCTTTGTTGCGGGAGCTCCAGTAGAATAATCCTGATAATTTCAGGAACTATCTCCGGATGACGGACCCCATCTTTCACCGTCTGTTGGCTTTGCTGTCCCACTATATTACCAAGCAGGACACCTGCATGCGGCAAGCCATCACTCCCGAACAAAGGCTCGTCGCCACCTTGCGGTACTTGGCAATGGGGAGAAGTCTCCAGGATATCAAGTTCACGACTGGGATCTCTCCCCAGGCTCTGGGAATCATTATTCCAGAGACCTATTCTGCCATCATTCAGGTCCTGCAGAAGGACTATATTAAGGTAAGTTTTATCCTTTAACATCACATTCTATGTATTTAATGTTTGCTAATTTATTTTA
Source organism: Lithobates clamitans (assembly GCA_037952925.1). Lineage (NCBI taxonomy): Eukaryota > Metazoa > Chordata > Amphibia > Anura > Ranidae > Lithobates > Lithobates clamitans. The sequence goes on along the minus strand of JBBGZY010000171.1, from coordinate 5,002,707 downwards.
TTTATTTAATCATTCCATAATTACCATGATTGTAATATGCTGTGAATGTCCTCTTTTTCGGCATGCATGCTGTAAGCTTTTAATGCTCCTTTTTTGTCCTTCATGCATATTTGCCTTCACTAACCTCCCCAGCATGCTATCCTGGGCCCATACACACCTAGCTTAGTCACTTAACAATGTATTTTGTCAGCTCCATTGTAGTGCTTACCCTAAACACCCCCTAAAATGTGTCCAAATATTATTGTTGTTATCAAATTCAGGGAGTGCAAGTGCAAGAGTCTTTTTTTTTTGGGGCCCAAAACTCATTTTGAACCTTCCCTCCCCCCAACCGCTAAGTCAACCGATAACAATACTCTATCTGCTGACTTTGCCCAACCCATGCACACTATACCTACCACTTTTGTGGTCAGATTTATGACTTCACCAAAGCATGTAGTGTAAGTGCCTGCCTGAATACTTTCAAATGGTACTGTTTAATGTTTTGTTCTCCTATTATCTTGATAGGTAATTGCAGAATGTAAAAATGTGCTTCAATTTGGACAGTGTGTATTCATATTTTTGGATTATGACACTTCTTACCTGTCCAGTGGGCTGCCAATAGTGTAAGTAAGGAGGGGCTGGCCAAAGTAACACACATTATTTATGCATTTAACTCTCAATAAAGTGGAGAGGGTTACCTGTCCAAAACATCTACCCCCCACCATAAAATTTTTACAATGCCCCATCAGAGGGGGTAAGGAATTTGATAAGTGGACCTTATACTTTTGTCTTTAAATACTAATTTTAATAAATGTTATACTTATGTTGGCAAGGAAGAATGTTTGTGTCTAATCTGCTTGCAATGTTATGTGCAAAAGTACTATTTTTTTGTTGTTTGACTCCACAGTTTCCTTCCAACCCACAGGAATGGCAGACTGTGGCCTCCCAATTCGACCAGCAGTGGGACTTTCCCAACTGCGGTGGTGCGATAGATGGGAAGCACGTCTGGATTGTCCCACCCCTAACTCCGGGTCATACTACTTTAAATACAAGGGGTACAGTAGTATTGTGATGTTGGCGGTGGTGATGGCAAATTGTGAGTTCTTATATCTGGACGTGGGGAAGAATGGCCGTATGTCAGATGGTGGAGTCATCCCACAGACTGAATTTTACAGGCGTCTCCAGAATAGCAGCTTGGGGTTGCCACCTCCAGTGGATAACGTGGTGCGTTTCCCGTTTTCTTTTTTTGGCGGATGAGGCCTTTGCGCTGGGGGAGCATTTGATGAGGCCGTTCCCCATGAGAACACTGACCCCGGAGCAGAGGGTTTTTAATTACCGGCTGGCCCGTGCCAGAAGAGTGGTCAAAAATGCCTTTGGCATAATGGCCAGCCGATTCCGGCTTTTCCAAACGGCCATCAATATGGCTAAATACAAACTCAACCATATCATTCTACTGAAGAATGCAGCCAACTATCTGGCCTCAGCTGCGACTAAGGCCGACTCACCAGCACAAACAATGACGGCGCTTGAAACTGGCTGTCCTGGCTTGCCCCCCAAAGCGCCCACGAAGTACGGCAAAGCTATGTGAGTACTTTGTGGTTAGGGGGGCAATTGATTTACCAGAGAATCTGGAAGCTCTTTAAAATAAATTTTTTTGAAAAACTAAACTCATATTTCATTTGATTTACTGCCTGTGTTTCTTATCTGTCTCCTAGGTTCTCCAATGGCCTTTTATTATTAGCCATTTTCTTCAATAGTGCAAACGTAACTTATTTGATACATGAGGTGACAATCTCAGCTAACTATTATGTTATGTTGTGCTGTGGGTCTGCTACACACACACACAATGTTTTTGTTGTTAATGTATGTAATGCATTAATGATAAAAATAATCATCCTTTTCAACTCCATGAATTAATTGCTTGTAGTCCCTAAAATTGCCTGATTTAGGCAAATTTTACAGCACAGTGGGGGGTTATTTACTAAAGGCAAATCCACTTTGCACTACAAGTGCACTTGGAAGTGCAAAGTGGATTTGCCTTTAGTAAATACCCCCCATTGTCACTGTAACTACATCAAAAAACTGGTATTGAGCATTGAAAGAAGAAGCCACACATTGTTGAGTATAAAATATTTTACTCCAAGCACATTCACATGTGCGTTTTATAAGGGTTTTTTAACAAACCAACATCTTTGGTGTATAACATGTATGTTTGACAGTATATAGCCTTTTTTGTGGCTAAACAGGCATGTTTAAAACCATAACATACACATCCCCAACTCAGGAACTTACAAAGTTCAACTTTGATAAAGTGAAGGCCATATGAGACATTAGTATGTCAAAACTGTGTTGATTTTGCCTTCATCAGATGGGGTGATCTCACCCCTGTAAAAGCCAAATTTTGAAAATGCACACAAATTGGGCCTCAAAATTTACATTTCCCTCACGATCCCATGCCTAAAATGTGTCTTTTCCCTATATCTATTTTGATAAAGCCAGTGTTGACACACTGGGCCTTATTTCAGAAAGGACAATCCACTTTGCCCTACAAGTGCACTTGCATTGCACTTATAGTGCAAAGTGGTTTTGCTTTTTTGAAATAAGCCACAGTGTGTCAACATGTGCTAGCTCCCATCATGGGGGATCAATGAACATGTTTTGGGGGTGCAACCCCTTCCTCTCACCTACTTTAGTTTCGAGGAAGGGTTGCACCCACAAAACGCGTACATTGATATCCCATGATGGCAGATAGCACATGTTGACATACTGTGTGCATCTTCAAAATTTGGCTTTGCAATTACTTTAAAACTTTTAAAAAACATACAACAATAACGACAAAATTTACATTTTTTGGGGGGTTTCGATTTTGCCTAAAACATCAATGATGTTGCTCAGTCTTTTTTGAACATTGATATTTTGCTTCAGCTTTTCTAAATCTCGATTGCACACCATGATCTCACTGATGAGGACTTGTGCACTCGCACTGCTTCTTCTTCCACAACATCCACATCACCTAAAGATAAAAAAAAACACACCATGTATTATAAATATGCAGGCATCCATCTATTACCTGAAGCTGTGGTCTCAGACACTGACCTGTCTTGGACACCATTTCAACCACTTCCTGAACCTCTGCATCCACATCCTCAGGTTCTGCATCCACATTCTTAGTTTGTGTGCTGAGTTCCCCTTCTTCAGGAGGTGTGGGGTTCCTGGTGTCCTCAGATGTCCCGATTCTTTTCTCCCCTATTTGAATACAAAAAAGGTATACTTAGCAGACAGATATTTGAGGCAAGAAATAGTAATATGAAACATTGCTTGGAAGTGTCGTCCAATTGTCTGTTTTGGAGTTCCAAGCTGAATACATGATTTTTTTCCCTTTCAAAAGCTGGAATACTTAGCTGTTTTGTTCAAGTTTCACACATGGAGAGACCCCTAGTATCTACTGGAGCACCTGCGTGGGACACCATAAAAAGGTTGTTCTGGTGTCTCACACTAGTGCTCCTGCGTCCAGATGTGTAAACAGCTGCTGAGTGTCCTCTCCTTACACTGAATCAAGTTGGCATTTCATTATAGTTTCAAACACATCTAGACAACAATGTAATAAACTTCTTTTAATACAAATAGGCATGAACAAATGTAGTTAACCTCCATCTGCCAAAAACTTCGTATTAGTGGTTGAACGAAAGATGTTTAATACGAACGATTACTTTGCCCACTAACCTCAAACTTGGCATTTTAAACTGTACAACAGTAAAGAAAAGCACATGGACCAGCACAAAAGTAATAATAATAATAGAAACACACGACAAATACTTACTTTTTTAAAGCACTTTCCTGATCCTTCTATACTGATCCTGCTCCCTCAATTTCAGGTCTGACCAGCGTTTCCTCAATTGCTCCTTGGATCGTCGTACCCCAAAAGTCCTGTGCAGACTTCTCACAACTTTAGCCATGATCTTGGCCTTTCTCACATTAGGGTTTCTGTAAGGTCCATGCCCCATCATAGTCCACCATCTCTTCAAAAGACATATTTGAGGCCTTATATCTCCTACTGGATCTGGAAGTGCCTTGCTCAGGGCTTTCATTGTCTTTGCTGATAATAACAGCACACACCTCCTGTGTCCCCGCCATGTGCTCTCCCACTGGCCGGAAAGAGAAGAGGCGGGGATACATTAGAAAGAAGGACAGGGGCGGAGTTTCAAACATGCGCAGTGTATATATAGCATAACACACGGGCGTCGTACGTACGATCTGTGAGTGGAGGACGGAGGATCGTAAGCACCAATCGTGCAAACGAAGGTACAATTGTAACTTGGGGTATCAGTGGTTAGTGGCCTATACTGCTTATAGATTGAGGCCCATATTGGGACAAGATTAGGAGAGTTTAGCCTGACATTAGGGTTTGTCTTGTTTTGTGTCTTGCAGCTAAAATGGTTGATAAATTCACAGACCACGACTTCCTGCCCAACTTCCTAGACATGTACAGGGAGCTGCAATGTCTCTGGCAAGTCCAAAGCAGGCACTACTCGAACAAGCAAAAGAGGAAGGCAGAGCTGAATAAACTGTTGGAATTGGTGAAGCCAGTGTATCCCATGGCAGACATCAACTATTTGAAAGCCAAAATTGGTAGCCTGAGGAGCACATATAATAGGGAGCGCAAGAAGGTCCAGGATTCCCTGAGATCCGGAGCAGCAGCAGATGACGTATATGTACCCAGGCTGTGGTACTACGACAGACTGTGTTTTTTGTCAGACCAGACGGAACCCAGGCCATCACTATCTACACTTCCTTCCACATCAGCTGAGGCTCCTGAAGTCCAACCTGGGCCTTCCACCCAGGAAGATGTGGAGGAGCCCAGCTTGACCCAGGTATAGCATTGTTGAACATATTTCTTGTCAAAAATTGAATGATGTTAACTAGATGCTATTATTGATCACTAATTTCAGATTTAACAAAGTGGTTTACATATCAATAGACAGTAGTAGCCAAAAATGGTTGGGACAAGAATGAAAAATACTGGGGTCAGAATGAAAGTCTTTTCTATTTGTTAACATTCAATTTGCAACAGTCATTAGCTCAAAATTGTGTGTGATTGATGACCAAAAAACTACAACTATGTACCATTATCATACACAGGAAAGTCTCAGCCAGGAGGTGGCCGTGGCAAGCAGCCTGATGGATCCCAGGTTCCTCCCCTCCGCCCTCCAACCAAAAGGGCCAGGAAGGCGAGGAACCTGGAGGATTCCGCGGCTGCTTTCCTTCGCCAGGCTACTGCGGCACTTACCACGGCCCCTGGTGGCCACGAGGCATTTGGATGTGTGACAGCAAGCAAACTAGAACACATGGAGGAGGGCCAATGCATGATCTGTGAAGAAATAATTCCCTAAACAAGGGGACGAGGGGCCAACTCACAACTCAAAGCCACCTGTGTGAGTTGGACCATACTCCTCCACCACCTCCAGCAACACCACCAACAACACAGCCACCCAACCCACCACAGCAGCATGGAAGGAAGCGTGGAAGGAAGTGTTGAGAGTGATGGCCTGGGTTTGGTGTGGTCTGGCAAAAAAGCAGGCTGTTGTAAGACCACAGCCTCGCGACATATACGTCATCTGCTGCTGCTACCGATCTCTCAGAGTCCTGGACCGTATTGTGCTCCCTATTAAATGGACTCCTCAGGTTACCAATTTTGACAGTCAAATAACTGATGTCTGCCCTGGGCTACAATGGCTTCACAAATTCCAACTGTTTCTCCAGCATTGCCTTCCTCTTTATTTTGTTGTGACCACTATTAAATTTTTTTTTTTTTTTGACAAATACTTGGCTATGTGTTACTTCAAAAAGGACAGTTTGTTTGTGAGTAGGCAGGTACATTTCAAAAATACAATGTCAAATTAACAAGGGACACCAACATAGTTGTATCCTGGAGGTTAAAAAATACAAGATAATAATGGTGTTGTGGTAACTTGACACACAAAACGAAAAAAAAAAATAGGGAGATCACTAGAAAAAATAATTGTTCTGGAGATCACGAGGAAAAAAAAATTATGGAGATCACTAGAAAAAAAAAAATATTCTTGAGATCACGAGAAAAAACAAACAAAAAAAAAATATTATTCAGGAGATCAGGAGGAAAAAAAACAACAAAAACAAATTTTATTCAGGAGATCACGAGAAATAATAAAAAATACGTTAGAATATGTCAGAACTCTGTGAATATCAGCAGCAAAGCAACTTCTTTATTATAGTATTATAAAGAAGAAGAGAATGCGCTGCATTGAGGGATTTCAAAATTTGCCACGTGACGAATGTGATATCTCCATTACAAACGCTAGTTTTACAAGACCGAGCGCTTCCGGCTCCTACTTAATTCCGAGCATGCGTGAACTTTTGTGTGCAGATTTGTGTAGACTTTTGGCGGAAAATTTGAGAACCTGCTAGCAAACATTTGTTGGCGGAAAGTCCGACAGCAAATGTTCCATGGAGCATACACACGGTCGGACTTTCAGCCAACAAGCTCACATCCAACATTTCCCATTGGAAAATCTGACCGTATGTACGCGGCATAAGGCTTCCTGGCTGAACAGGTCTTCAAAATGAGATAACAATCTTGCAAATGAAGGTGTAAATAGCATTTGAACACAACAACTAATGTTGACTTCTAACCATTTGCATCAAATATATCTGCTTAGTCAGAAATACATGTATTGATAATCATAAATGAATGTTTGATAGGGTAAATGGAATAGCCATTCAATTTATCACTACTATCTTGCAAACCTGGGATTATGATCAACACATTTACCCGGACTGTGTTATCATCAGATGGCCTAATCAAGCTGACCTACGGCATTACATCACCACTATCGGATCGTCAGGGAAGCCAATCCAACAGCCGAATCCACGTTACTACTGGTGATGTCACAAGCTGTTTTGTTCTTGAATCAGCATGGAACATAGCTCTGTTTATGTGTTGTTCCACAGGAAGTAGCATTTCACATGGAAGGAATCCTGCTGTGGGGACACTTCTGCCTGTGCTGTTTTCTGCTGGACTGTGCTCCTGATTCCAGCAGTCACAGGAAGTGGCCTAAAAGTGATGTATTGGCCTGTTGCCTTGGAATTGCCAATATGTCTTACTATTGAAAATGACATGCTGATCTGTTGCTTTGGAAATTTAGCGTGTCCTTGTCATCCATGTGTGAGGAAAATAGCATCAGTCTCCTGGAAAAGGCTGAGTCATGTTCAAATGTCTGTGTTGCCTGTGTGAAAATGTACAACACTACAAGTTCTAGTCTTTAGTCCCTTGAATCGGTGACTATGGAAAAACAAGTTGTTTCTTTACTGTGAGCTTGCTAACTAAAAGCAAGGTTGCTGTTACTCTATAATGGAACCCTATACTGTTACTTCAAATCCAAGGAAAATACCTGTTGGACTTTGGTGTGACAGAGCCAGCAAGATTGTTCACACTAAAGTTTGTACCTACTGAACTTTGGAGATACAGAGGCACTATGATTCTTCAAAGAGATGACTTTGTGTTGGTGCACTTGAAAAATGTCATGCCCATTGGACTCTGGGGTTACAGAGACAATGTGATTATTATTATTATTATTATACAGGATTTATATAGCGCCGACAGTTTACGCAGCGCTTTACAACATTACGGCAGACAGTACAAGTACAATACAATTCAATACAGGAGGAATCAGAGGGCCCTGCTCGTTAGAGCTTACAATCTAGGAGATAATCTAGTTAGGTAGTCAGGTAGGTTGTGCTTTTGTGGGCTGGGGCCAGTTTAAATCTGAAACCTATACTACAAGGACATAGTATTCAAGTGACTATTTGGTTTACTGTAGATGGCAGCAAAGGAGCCAATCTGAGCGAACAGTAAATTTGTTACCTTTATAGGAAAATGTTTAGGAATTTAATGCTTCAAGTATATAGACAGGATGTATAAACTTCTTGGAAGGAGGTATTATCCTCTTGGGAGTGGCCTGCTTCTTACTGTTGATATTTCTGTGTACAGTTAATTGCTAGAACTGTAGAATATAATAAAAATATACTACTGTGAGTTTACCTTATACACTCTTGTCTTCCTCAGCTGAGCGCAGACAATGTTCTGGATAGATATATGTAGATATGTGTTCTTTAGTGTAATGTATAGTAATAATACTTGTCTCCTTCTGCTGAGGACAGACAACAATTCAAACAGGTACATAAATGTTTGCTTTAGGATAGATATTACTATAGTGGTAGATACAGCATAGTATGTTGCTAAGATGTCGTATTTTCCATATTGCATGCTTTTCTATTTTTCAGGTGTTCCTGTACCCCTCGCGTCTTCCTTGGCTAAGGAGAGACAATACTCTAATTTTGTACAGTAATGTTCATTTTCTATTAACAGTGATTAGTCAACTGTTTATATGTGTTTTCTATACATTTCGTCTTCCTCGGCTGAGGAGAGACAGTGCCTTCAATTGGTTCAACACCAATATTTTCTACCATTTATCGTATAGTATATTAGATAAACAGTTAGGCCACTTTCACACGAGGCGGACTCCGTTTCTACGGAGCCCGCCTTGGTCCGCCGGCTCAGCGGGAGATCAGTCCGTTGATCTCCGCTGAGCCGGCGGATGACAGGTCCCTCTCTGCTTACTGAGCGGGGAGGGGCTTGTCAGGCGCCGCTGCCGCCTATGGAGGGATCGGATGAAAACGGACAGCATCTCACCTGATCCGATCCGCCAGCGACGGACCTGGACAAAGAGCCATCCGTCTGCTTTTAGCGGATCGGACGGGGTCGGATGTCAGCGGACATCCGACGCTCCATAGACTAACATGGAGCGCCCGTTCAGGTCCGCCGTCAAAACTGACAGGCGGACCTGAACGGTCCGATCGTGTGAAAGGGGCCTAAGGATGTAATGCCATTATGTTATGCCATTGATCTATTGCATTTTTCATCTGTTTTCGTGTGGAATGCCACACATATTTGTAACTCAAGGTTTAACCTTTCCTATACCCTTTCCCATCCACTTTTTGCTAGAACATCCACTCTCAGGCTTGAGAGCAAATGTTTTTTGCAGACTCTGAGGATGTAGTCTCCTTGGCAGGGGGAGAGTGTAGCACCCTTGTCCTAAAAGTAGGGCTACAGGTAAATTTAGTTGTGCTTGGTGGTAGCCAGCCTGGCTAATTTGTAGTGTTTAGTGGTCAAATGACTTCTGCCTGTTGGCTGTGGTTTCTTCCTTTTGTCAGTAGGTGGTGCTGTTGCCTTTGACATTAGAGTGATAAGCTACAGTGAAGTTTAGGTTATGGATAAACATATCTTTCTCAGCCAGTCAGAGTGGTAGCTTTGCATGCTGGGAAAAGGTGAAAATCTGGAAGAAGTCAGGTGATCAGGGTCAGTCTGCTCTGGGTGGATGTGTGTACAGTTACTGGCTGCTAGGCCTTAAGCCTGAGGCCTATCCAGGTGGCTGCCGGCTGCTAGGCCTAACCGAGGCCTATCTGGGTGTTCAAGTTTATTCAGAAAAAAAGCCTGCCAAAGACCCGGAAACAATTCTAGAGAGATGGAGTTCGTCTGCCCTGGGTGGATGTGTGTACAGTTACTGGCTGCTAGGCCTTAAGCCTGAGGCCTATCCAGGTGGCTGCCGGCTGCTAGGCCTAACCGAGGCCTATCTGGGTGTTCAAGTTTATTCAGAAAAAAGAGCCTGCCAAAGATCCGGAAACAATTCTAGAGAGATGGAGTTCTGAGGAAGCACCAGAGGTGACTCTTCATGAGTTGGAGGCTATGAAGTGGCTGGGAGGACTTCAAGAGAGAACTCATCCAAGGGAATCTGTGCATGAAGCTTTGAGTAAAGTTCAGTTACTAGAGGCTGTCCTACAAAGCACAGATGTGCTGGTTCTGCTTAAAGGCTTTTTTTCCTGTACTGCTGTCTGCCTTATCTCACCTATTTTTATCTAAGGAGTCTGCCAATCTGCCTGTTGCTGATCATTATTAAGGGTGTCCTGTGCCCGATCCCCTCTCCCACATTTTTCCTGTTCAAAAAATAAACTTCACTCTGTTTAAAGCATAAAAGTGACTGGTGCACAATGTTCTTTCTTGTTCATCACCCACCATGCCCACAAGCCTGCACCCTGAGAATGTATGTCAGCCATCCCTACCCCCGGTAGCCACCATCAGGCTCCCGGAAAATCGGGGTAGGCGCTACACATGAAAGAAAACATCAGTGTAATTTTAAAACAAAAATGTAAATACTAGCCTTGTGAGTTTGCTGCTGTAGCATAAATGCCATTATACTTAAAGAGACCCTGTCAAGCACTGACAATTAGATCTTTAAATATTATTGAACTAGCTAGAAAATCGGACTACTCCAGGAGAGTAAATTTCCTAGCACAGCTCCCTGCCTCCTAGCATGTCAAAGAGCTATCCTCTTTTGGGAGTGTTTATTTAGACCTCATGCACGCAGGACATTTATTTAATGTGTGGTTTCACCCCAAAAAAAAAAACTACATGAAAAATTCTAAAAAAAAAATACAAAAAAACATTTGGATATTTTTTTTTTTTTACTCACCTCTAAATGCCTGTTGCTAGGGGGTCCCTCGTAGTCTGCCTCTTTCAGTGCCTGGGCTCGTGACATCACTTCCGTCTCGGCACAGGAAGGGCTCAGCTCTGCTCCCTCCCTCCTGTCAATCATCTGGGACCCATTACAGGTCCCAGGTGACTGAGCGGCCAATCACGGCGCGCAGCGCCGCTCACACATGCGAAGTGGGTGCCAGGCTGTGAAGCCACAGCCCGGCGCCCACAGTTGCAATGCTGGCGCCGCTGAATGGAGGGGGAGACGAGCGGGGCTTCGATCCCCTGCATCGCTGGACTCAGGGACAGGTAAGTGTCCAATTTAAAGTCAGCAGCTGCAGTATTTGTAGCTGCTGACTTTTAAGTTTTTTTTTTTTTGACTGGCACTCCTCTTTAACTCTCCTAGAAGCCAGCAGCGTTTTTGCAGAAAAAAATGCCTGACGCTTGTAAGTGTAAAGCTATTACAAGCTTTTAGGAGCTTTTACAGGCATTAGTTCATTTCATTGGCAGAATAAATAATTTATTCAGGCCTTTTTAATGAATTAATGCACAAGCACTAACATTTAGGCACGTTTAGAAGCTTCTAGCAGCTTTTAGTAGCTTCAAGCGTTTTATTCTGCCCAAACTATGCTGCTCCTGGATGTACTGGCAGTGTTTTTTTCCTGCATCTAAAAGCTCCTGCCACTAAACGCTGCTAAAAGCCTATGTGTACATGAATACATATGATAGCATGGAGGGGAGTTTAGAGGCAGGAAAAAAAAGACAGATGCCCCTAGAAACAGCTGTAAAAATGTCAAGTGTGCATGAGGCCTTTACCCTATGTGCAGACCAAGCATCACCTCCCCTCTGCCCCCCCCCCCCCCCCACATAACCATTTATGTAGCTGCTGGGAGAGGAGTAAAGGGCAATACTATGAGTGTCACTTGAGTGACATTTCTGAGTCTACTGGGGCTGCTGATATCACTTCCAAGATACTGAGGCCTAGTAGAAGTCTCAGGGTTTTGAATGTTTACACAAGAGAGGCGTGTTGAATGTACTTATAATTTTATGGGAAGATTTAGAATGAATGGTCGAGATGGGATTTTATTTTTTAACAGATAGGAGTTTGACTGGTCAAATGAAAGTCTAGAGAAAGAGAAAGTTACAGCAGCAGAAGAAATAGGGTACTTAACCACTTTAGCCCCGGAAGGATTTACCCCCTTCCTGACCAGAGCACTTTTTACAATTTGGCACTGCGTCGCTTTAACTGCTAATTGCGCGGTCATGCAATGCTGTACCCAAACGAAATTTGTATTCTTTTCTTCCCACAAATAGAGCTTTCTTTTGATGGTATTTGATCACCTCTGCGGTTTTTATTTTTTGCGCTATAAACGGAAAAAGACGGAAAATTTTGAAAAAAAATGATATTCTCTACTTTTTGTTATAAAAAAAATCCAATAAACTCAATTTTAGTCATACATTTAGGCCAAAATGTATTCAGCCACACGTCTTTGGTAAAAAAAATGTCAATAAGCGTATATTTGTTGGTTTGCACAAAAGTTATAGCGTCTACAAACTAGGGTACATTTTCTGGAATTTACACAGCTTTTAGTTTATGACTCCCTATGTCATTTCTTGAGGTGCTAAAATGGCAGGGCAGTACAAAACCCCCCAAATGACCCCATTTTGGAAAGTAGACACCCCAAGGAAATTGCTGAGAGGCATGTTGAGCCCATTGAATATACATTTTTTTGTCCCAAGTGATTGAATAATGACAAAAAAATAAAAAATTTACAAAAAGTTGTCACTAAATGATATATTGCTCACACAGGCCATGGGCATATGTGGAACTGCACCCCAAAATACATTCAGCTGCTTCTTCTGAGTACGGGGATACCTTGTGTGGGACTTTTTGGGAGCCTAGCCGCGTACGGGGCCCCGAAAACCAATCACCGTCTTCAGGATTTCTAAGGGCGTAAATTTTTGATTTCACTCCTCACTACCTATCACAGTTTTGAAGGCCATAAAATGCCCAGATGGCACAACCCCCCCCCCCCCCAATGACCCCATTTTGGAAAGTAGACACCCCAAGCTATTTGCTGAGAGGCATGTTGAGTCCATGGAATATTTTATATTTTGACACAAGTTGCGGGAAAGTGACAAATTTTTATTTATTTTTTTGCACAAAATTGTCTCTAAATGATATATTGCTCACACAGGCCATGGGCATATGTGGAATTGCACCCCAAAATACATTTAGCTGCTTCTCCTGAGTATGGGGATACCACATGTGTGGAACCTAGCCCCGTACGGGACCCGAAAACCAATCACCGCCTTCATGATTTCTAAGGGTGTAAATTTTTGATTTCACTCTTCACTGCCTATCACAGTTTCGGAGGCCATGGAATGCCCAGGTGGCACAACCCCCCCCAAATAACCCCATTTTGGAGAGTAGACACCCCAAGCTATTTGCTGAGAGGCATGGTGAGTATTGCAGCAGCTCTCATTTGTTTTTGAAAATGAAGAAAGACAAGAAAAATTTTTTTTTTTTCAATTTTCAAAACTTTGTGACAAAAAGTGAGGTCTGCAAAATACTCACTATACCTCTCAGCAAATAGCTTGGGATGTCTAGTTTCCAAAATAGGGTCATTTGGGGGGGTTTGGTGCCACCTGGGCATTCCATGGCCTTGTAATTGAAATTTGTAAGTTCTGTAAATAATTGTATTCTATTTTGTATGTATTACACACTGCCCTCACTGTGCACACAGCACTAATAATGTTTTCAGTACATGTTTACATTCTTTCGAGTCCTGATTAGAATTTGGCTGCCTATATAACGCCCCTTGTTACCATAAACGTACAATTGTAATATTAATGTGATACCTACGTAATCATGTGTATGAAAACCTTCAATTGCGTCATATTAAAGCAGAACAGTTGGCCATGAGTCTGCAGTAGGATTGTGAGGGAGGAGTCGGATGTGGGCAGCTCACCTGACGCGATGCTGAGCCCGGGAGGCTTGGGATCCCCTCCCTGAGACGCCGACCTATGCATAGCTAGGGCCCTTCTCTCGTCCGCTCTGCTGCTCGTCTCCCCCCCCCCCCTGCCCCGTTGTATCTCCCTAAGGGGGAGCGGACCTCCTGGCCGTCTGCCTGCATCGTCTGTACCGCCGAAGACTGGCGGTTTACAGTCTCCCTGTAGCCTGCTCCAGCCTCCGCTGCCTCTTCGTCCACCCCTTTTCTATACAAGAACGCCGTCGCTACGGAGACACTGCGCAGCTGATGGAAGGAACCGAAGCGGCTGGGAGCTGTGTGCACCCGTCCCCTGGCTGCCTCTCTTAAACCCGCCTGAGAAAGACGCTGCTTCTAGTGTGGGGGGCTCTGGGCTAAGGTAAAAAGGATTGGACTTTTAAAAAAAAAAAACACCAAAACAGGAAAAAAATAAATAAATAAATAAATAAATAAAAAATAAATACTAAAGGAGAGAGCCTGGAGAGAGCCTGGAAATCGCAGGAAGGGGTAAGTGCTGTTAACCCCAGTTTTATCCCAGTAAGGGGGAAAATTGAAGGTAACAAAGGAAAAATAACAGCCCCCAGAACAGAACGGAGAAAGAGGAAGACGGGCAAGTAATATAAATTTATGTTTTATCTTTGGTTTGACTACTCGGTCTTATAGGGTGGATTGCATATGGCCTGGTGAAGATGATATATCCTATAATACAGTTAAACACTGTATAAATTTGGTCTAAAAGCTGCGTTTTAGAGGGTCTGCCCCCAGAGGGAAAAGATATTGATTAAAGGAAAAAAAAAAAAAAAAAAAAAAAGAGGATTGCTGCAACTCAAGTTGTGTATAGAGGAAAATCTGTCTGACCACACACCGAGGAACACCTGTGACATATATCTACGCATAGAGTATAATTGTGGTTTTGGTTGTATAAACATTCAATCCGAGTTAAAAGGCTGTTCTGTGATATCAACATATTTTTTTTCTTTTTTTTTCTTCATCCCTCACTGCCAATATATAGCCTAGGGGAGGAGGTCATCGCCCCTGTGAGAGCAGAGGATTGAACGCTTGGGAGGGGGTACCCTGCTTGGGGGACGGGATTTACCACCCTGTCCCGGCCGGACCAGGGCTACAGGGAAAAAAAAAAAAAGGGGGACAGTTATAAAAAGCTATCTGTCAGGGTGTTGAACCTCTTATACTTATACAGAGGGGAGGTGGTGGGCTGTTTGGTCGCTGTTTAGTCGCCAAACAGCAGTAATTAAGTCGAATAAATTATCTTGGTAGCCAACTCAGTTGATGGAGATGTTTGTCTAGAGACTCAGGAACCCTTTTTTTGATAGATATTGTAAGTCTGGGCCAGACCTGTTAAAGGAAGTAGGAGCTCCCTGGGACCTAGAAGTGAGCCCTTGGAACAGGGCAGGCGGCCGGAACAAAAAGCCGGATTCAAGAGCAGTTCCAGGAAAGAAATGAAAGGTAAAACCACGAAAGGAGCGTCTGCTAACACAGCTAACCCATCCAGGACAAGTGCAAGCCCGGGAACCATTAGAAAGTACATGGTGCAGGATTCCGGCAAGAACAGTCCAGGCAAACAGAAAGAGACCAAAATCAAAACACCTGAGTGCACCCCTAGGATAGGGACAAGAAGACAGACAGTAGAGGCAGACATCCACATAGGAAGCAGTGAAATAACTGAAGAGGCAACAATGGAACCCCAGCAAAAAAAACTACTCCCCACTAAAAGTGAAATGGCGGAAATGTTTGCCAAACTGGAAGTAACTATAAAGGGGGAAATAGGCTCTCTCCGAGAAGAGATGAATCATATGCTGCAAAGAGTGGAAGAAACAGAAACAAAGATGGATAAACAAAATGAAGAGATAAAGGAACTCAAATCCCAGATGGAAGAGCTACAAAGAGAACAGAGGAATCTACGTTACAGAGCGGAAGATCAGGAAAATAGAAGTAGAAGGAAGAATTTACGGATCAGGGGCTTGCCGGAACCACAAGGGGGAACCGAAGACCTTCAAGAAGTGATGGACAAAATATTTGGGAGAATGGTCTTTACTCCGGAGAATGTGAAAAAAATAAAGTTCGAGAGAATACACAGGATAAGAAAACCGGCAGAAATAAAGGGGGAGGTTCCAAGAGATGTCATCGCAAGATTTCACAAGTACTGTAGAGAAAATTATGCACTAAATGTGCATGGGGGTCGCCCTTAATGGATATTTTTGGCCACAGGTGAGTATTAAATCTCATAGATTATTGTATATAAAAGTGCACTAGAGTGCCATCTTTATTAAATACATTCAATACATAAAACAATTTACTGACAGTAGGATTTACAATTGTGTAAAGTGCAATTACAAACACTATACATTAGCTTGCATATAGAGGATATGGCACCCATGTGCCTACAGCCCGCAGCCTGTGTGGGGAGAGTCAGGCAGATGAGTTGTATGGCGTGTACCCGACATGTTTCGGAAATAGATATGTATTACTCCTTCATCAAGGGATTTATAAATGGGTGCTCAGATCTATCTGTAAATGTCAAAGGACAAAATAATAATGAAAATATATGAAAAAATATATCTGTGTCGTCATAAATTATATGCGACTGCATTTTTGCGATATATGCGATTTTAGTAATCATTGAAAAGAAAATATATATATAGTATGAAAAAGGTTTGGTATGGACTAGTTATACTTACATCAATCTGATTCATAAGGACAAAAAACAGCAGTAAAAACAATATAATATAACTGGGAGCAGGCTGGCTTCTGGTTCACATAACACAAGGTGGGCAACCAAGGGTGTGATGCGGAGCGTTGCAGCACTTTCACAAGGGATGACCGATGGAGATCTATGTATTTTAAAAAAAGTAATGTTTGTAAGTATACAGGGCATATAAGTAAGCCCATACATTGCTGAAGGATAAAATATTCCTTCAGCTGTAATTGAAAAGAAGGAGAGTAGATGTATAAAGTAAGTACTCAGATAGTCTAAAACGAAGTATCTATTTTAATTACCTTGTGGTTGTTTGGTAATCTCCTGAGACCAGACCTCCCGGCAGCAGTTCAGGACTCAGGTCTCAGGAGATTACCAAACAACCACAAGGTAATTAAAATAGATACTTCGTTTCAGACTATCTGAGTACTTACTTTATACATCTACTCTCCTTCTTTTCAATTACAGCTGAAGGAATATTTTATCCTTCAGCAATGTATGGGCTTACTTATATGCCCTGTATACTTACAAACATTACTTTTTTTAAAATACATAGATCTCCATCGGTCATCCCTTGTGAAAGTGCTGCAACGCTCCGCATCACACCCTTGGTTGCCCACCTTGTGTTATGTGAACCAGAAGCCAGCCTGCTCCCAGTTATATTATATTGTTTTTACTGCTGTTTTTTGTCCTTATGAATCAGATTGATGTAAGTATAACTAGTCCATACCAAACCTTTTTCATACTATATATATATTTTCTTTTCAATGATTACTAAAATCGCATATATCGCAAAAATGCAGTCGCATATAATTTATGACGACACAGATATATTTTTTCATATATTTTCATTATTATTTTGTCCTTTGACATTTACAGATAGATCTGAGCACCCATTTATAAATCCCTTGATGAAGGAGTAATACATATCTATTTCCGAAACATGTCGGGTACACGCCATACAACTCATCTGCCTGACTCTCCCCACACAGGCTGCGGGCTGTAGGCACATGGGTGCCATATCCTCTATATGCAAGCTAATGTATAGTGTTTGTAATTGCACTTTACACAATTGTAAATCCTACTGTCAGTAAATTGTTTTATGTATTGAATGTATTTAATAAAGATGGCACTCTAGTGCACTTTTATATACAATAATCTATGAGATTTAATACTCACCTGTGGCCAAAAATATCCATTAAGGGCGACCCCCATGCACATTTAGTGCATAATTTTCTCTACAGTTCTAGTTTCTAGGATATTGGCCCCCCTTTTTTTCCCCCCCCTTTGCATACACCGTGCTCTCATTTTTTCTTGTAGATTTCACAAGTACAGCGACAAAGAGAAAGTCAAGGAAAATCTGAAAAAGAACTAACCAGTGAAGTACGGCGAGACAAAGTTTCAGATATTCCCGGACCTGGCAGCAGAAACACTAGCTAGGAGAAGAATACTAAAACCACTCCTTGAACAGTTAAAAGTTCATGATGTCCATTATTCATGGGGGTTCCCAGCATGCCTTACTGGTCGTAAAGATGGCAGATCGGCCACTTTAAGATTTCCAGAAGAAACAGCTAAATTTTGCGATCGACTAGAGGTTCCTCTGGTGGAAATACCGGGTTGGTGGGTTAAAACCGGGGACGTAGAAGTTCATGGGATGCAGCAGGCTTGGAGGCCAATACTTAAAACAAGAAAACCGTAATAGATCAGTCATAAGACCTAGTCAAACAAGGTTTAACTAAGATCTGGGGGTGTGTGAGGGTTGGGGGGGGAGTGGGGGTGGGGGGTGGAGGGGGGGGACTAACCAGGCTTGGGCACCCCCTAATATCAGGGGGAGCATTGGGAAAGGGGAGGCCCAGTCCGATCTCAACCTCAGGGGGAGAACCGAAGGGGCGGGTGGAGATGGAGGAGCCACGGTTTTTTTCTTGGGCCACGAGAGGGCCCAATATCCCCATGGGGGAAGGGGAGGGAAGGGGGAGTGGGGTGGGTATTGGGGGAGGTTGGAGGGAGGGGGAGGGAACGGGTTGGGGGAATAGGAAGGAGGGGAGGGCCGGTAGGAAAGTACAGCGATTAATTTTGAATTTTGAATCCCCCGGACACCACTCTGCTGCAGGGACTAGGAAAGAACTTCTGTAAGATAGATGAGCAATATTAAAATAATCTCTTATAATGTACGAGGTCTGAACGCAAGGGTAAAGCGTATTAATATTCTGCAGGAACTGAGATTCCGGGGGGCTGATGTGGTATTTCTTCAGGATTCTCATTTTCTCCTGGAGAGGAACCAAAAAATCTTCTCCAAGGACTTTCCAGTTTGGTTCTATGGTGACTCATCCACACCACGCGCAAAAGGAGTAGCCATTGGGTTTGCCAATGGAGTAAGGTTCGAACTACACGAGAGAAGGACTGACCCAGAGGGTCGGTTTTTGTTCCTAAAAGGGAAACTCAATGGTGTTGAATGTTCACTGGCAAACATTTATGGCCCAAACAAAAACCCACATAATTTTATGATCAGGAGGTTGGCAGAATTTACCGAATTCAAGGAAGGCCTAGCTATAATGGCTGGGGATTTTAATCTGTGTTTAGAGCCGGAGAAGGATAAATCGTCCCATGTGCGGGGGGCAAGTTCGGTCTGGGTCAGTAGAGTGAGAAAGAAAATGCACCAGTGCCAAATGGTGGACGTGTGGAGGACGCAACATGCTGACAGTAGAGATTATACGTTCTACTTCCCCGTACATGGGACTTATTCTAGATTGGACTTCTTTTTGATCGAGCATTGCTGGTTAGAGGAGATCGCTAGCTCAGAGATAGGGGTGGTGACTTTCTCTGACCACGCGCCTGTAGATTTGACGGTAAACATGAGACAGACCCATAATAAGAGCTTTAGTTGGAAGTTAAATGAAGAACTAATAAACGATAAAGAGATACGGGACTTGCTGTTGAGGGAACTAGAATTCTATTTTAAAACTAATGAAACAGCTGAAGTTTCAGAGTCAATAATATGGGAGGCCCACAAAGCCTATATTAGGGGGATCCTGATTAAGGCAGGTGCGGAAAAGAAGAGAAAGAGAAGGGAAGATAAACTTGTAATCATGAGTGAAATAGAGGAACTTGAACAGATCCATAAAAAGGAGGGGGGGAAGAAGGTGCTCCTTAGACTTCACAACAAAAGAGAGGCCATGAGAACCCTAATCGAACAAGACACGCGAGAAACGTACAATTTATTAAAAAAAGAGAGATATGTGGGAGGTAATAAACCGGGGAAGTTCCTAGCAAAGATCCTAAAAAAAAGGAAGTCCAACAATTATATCGAGAAAATCAAGACTTTAGAAGGGGAGGTAAAATATAAAACAGGAGAAATTGCCAAAGTTTTTCAAAAGTACTATGAGGGACTGTATTCGACCAACAGTACTACCTCAAAAAGAGAGACAGAAAAAAAAAGGGAAAGAACTAAAGTTTTTTTTCAAGAACTCGGTTTAAGGAAAATAGAAGAAGATATATATAATCTATTTGAGGGTCCCATTACGGAAGAGGAAATTAAAAAAGCTTTGAGGGAGACGTCAGTAGGGAAAAGTCCCGGGCCTGATGGTTTCTCAGTAATATATTACAAAAGGTTCCAAGATCTCCTAATTCCTAAACTCTGTACATATATGAACGGGATAGGCACGAAGTGGGAGATGGGAAAAGAAGCGTCAGAAGCAATTATTGCCATTATTTTGAAGGAAGGCAAGGACAGTACTCTCTGTTCTAGCTATAGACCAATAGCGCTCCTAAACGCAGACACAAAACTGTTCGCGAAAATACTGGCAGGGAGAGTGAAGCACATTCTAAATAATATGATACACCCAGATCAGGTGGGATTCATTCCAGGTAGGGAGGGACGGGACAATGGAATCAGAACCCTTATGGTAATTCAAAAAATGAGAGACAGCGGAGCCCCAGGTCTACTCCTGTCAATAGACGTTGAGAAAGCTTTTGACAGGGTAGACTGGGGCTTCATGTTCAGTGCGCTGGAGGAAATAGGATTCGGACCAATTATGATCAGAAGGATAAAGGCACTGTATACATGTCCCTCAGCAAGGGTCAAGGTCAATGGAGCGCTGTCTGAACCGTTTAAAATGTCAAACGGAACAAGACAGGGCTGCCCACTGTCCCCCCTTTTGTTTGTGCTGATGCTTGAGCCCTTGCTCGAACTGATAAGGCTCAACCCGGATATTTCGGGGGTTTCGGACGGTGAGGAAGAACACAAACTGGCTGCTTTTGCAGATGATATTTTGTTGTATATTACTAGACCTAGAATAACTCTTCCTAACCTGCTAAAAACTCTGAAAGAATACGGAGAAATATCAAACTTTAAGATTAATCCAATTAAATCTGAAATATTAGAAATTAAGACTGACAAAAAAGATCATATGGTCCACAAAGAATTCCCATTTTCATGGGGAAAAAAGGAGATAAACTACCTTGGGGTAAAATTAACAGGGAATAGAGAGTCACTGTTTCAGGCTAACTTCATTCCTCTCCTAAATGAGATCAAGAAGGAGTTGAATAGAATCACAAGAGGACAGCTGTCATGGGGGGGAAGAATCAATATTATTAAAATGGCAATCCTACCAAAGATTCTATTTAAAATGCAGATGTTACCAATCCCGCTTCCACAAGTATATCTTAAAAAACTGCATTCTCTTATTATTAAATTTATTTGGAGGGGAAAAAAGTCACGTATAAGTTATGACACTTTGGCAAGAGATAAAGAGAAAGGGGGGTGGGGAGCACCAGACATTAGATTATATCACGAAGCAATCACTTTATCTAGAATTATAGACTGGGCAAAAGGAAATAACGAGAAGAGGTGGGTAAAGATGGAAAATACAATTAGTAAAGTAGAGTTAAGTAAAGTTATCTGGATACCTTCACATTAAAGGAAACTTTGTTTTGAGGCACATAGCATCACTAGACATACTTTGAAAATATGGGATAATTTGCACAGGAGGGAAAAATGGGAGTATAACTCTCCTTTGATCCCTCTGAGGGACACCGAGTTTTTTGCACCGGGAATGGAGAATCTAAGTGGGAGATGGATACTGCAAGGAGGAGCTCAGCTAAAGGATGTTATGCAGAAAGGTAAAATATGTTCATTTCAGGACCTGAAAAGTAAAAGTGACCTTCTGACCCTTAACAGGTGGCGATACAGTCAGTTAAAAAACTTTGTCGAAACACTCCCCCAACCAATTAGAATGATGGACAACCTCAAACCGTTTGAGAAGCTCTGTGTTGGGCAAGATGGGAAGAAGGGAATTTCAAAAACCTATAGGATACTAGTGGATCTGAAGGGAACAGACATTCCAGCATACATCAAAAAATGGGAATTAGAACTAAAATCAAAACTTAAAGAAGACGAGGTTACAACCCTACTGAAACGAGTTCATAGTACTTCGGTAAACTATAATGTCTGAGCTAAATTACAAATGCTTGTCAAGATGGTATATTACCCCAGATAGAGTTTCTAAATACCAGAATGAAATTTCACAACTATGCTGGAGGGGATGTATGGAATTGGGCACAATGGCACACGTTTGGTGGCACTGCACAAGGATAAGGGAATTCTGGGATGATATCAGGGAAATCACTGGCGAGATTACCCAAATAGCTGTGCCGGATGACCCATGGGCATGTCTGTTCCACGGCTTCAGAATGTCAACTGAATTATATTTGAGAACACTAGTCCCCCAAATGTTGAACGCAGCTAAGAGTCTGCTTGTAAGCCATTGGCAGGAGAAACATGGTCCAACAATACAAGAATGGTACGACAAAATAAACGAAACCCAGAATTTAGAGTATTTGAGGTGTACTGAGGAAGCGGAATTGGAAGAGTTCGAGGAAAAATGGAAGAAGTGGCAAAAATTTAAAAGCTCACCAAGGGTGTTAGAGGTCTTGAGAATTCAATAGAGCTTGCTAGGGAGAACCCAGCGAGAAGGATAGAGGAACAGGCAGCAGAAGTGGTGTCCATTGTGGGAGGGGGATTCAGTTAACATGATGGAGTACGGAGGAAGAAATATAAGTTTTTGTGAAGGAGTAGGCTGAGGTAGGGGGAGGGAGGGGAAGGGTAGGGGGTTTGATTAGTGGGGTTTAAATGGGGTTTAAGTTCAGATCTACGACTAAAAATTAGATGGATCAGTTTGATGCTATAAATAAGTAGATAGTTACAAAAGAGATCTGTAATATTGAAAGAAAAAAAAACAAGAGATAAAAAGTATCAAAGCCACCATGATGTGAGTAATGAGCCGGGAAAGTATTGAACCGCTAAGGTGAAACTTTCACCCCCGAAAACGAACACTGATGTGGCAAAAAAAAAAAAAAAGCAGAACAGTTATTTGGAAAGATGCTGAGCGTATCTTTTGTGTCTGTTCCCTACTGCAGTAGTTATTATTAATTTGGAACCACTAATCAATATGAGGATAGGAGTTGCCTATCATCAATTTAACCAAGTCAGCATGGCGAGCTTTGCCTTAGGAGGAGATTCCAGGTGACCCTGAGTATCCGAAACGAGGAGCTTGAGACGATCCGAGAATTTCTGATAATCAGCCGGCTGAGGTAAGCCTTTTGCTTACATTTGAGTTATCAGACTTCCTTGATCGGTAAGGCATTTTCGGGACAAAGAGTACCTATTTTACTCCCCTTAATCGAACGGTATTGATTAGTGGTTATATGTTATGTTGTCACTGTCTATTGTCCATCGGAGTGTTATAGATAAGAAAGGGAAGAATAGTGCTGTTCACAGGTATATGTAGTACATCTGCTAGATAGAGTAGTTTAGAGGCAAGAGGGTATAGGCACAAGTAGAGAAGACTGGCCAGTCATTATGGGTATTGAATTAAGTAAGGGAATGAAGGGTAAGAGACCCTCAAAAATGCCCAGCACAAGAGGAGCGCTATATATGAACCAAAGTTGCGGTTCCGCCTATACTGAGCCCCTAGATTAATGGTTAAAGTGGACAGGGATCCACAATGGGTAACTGGGTTACCAAGGTCCACAGGGACTAAGAATCATGCAGAGTAAACAGCTAGAGAAACAGCTATCTATGTGAGCAGGATGGCTCAAGAGTGACATTAACACTAGACAGAAAGGGACATTTTCATGTTAAGTTGTGGGATGAATTTGGGGTCAGGCACTACAACTAGTAAAATCAGAAACAGAGAAATGAGAGGTAAAACAGAATACTTTATATGTTGTCAGAGAGGGAAGATGGGATGAGCACTCTGGCTGCCCGTCTAATCATAGAAGCTAGATAAAAAAGATATCTGAACAAAATAAGGAAAGCAGACTTTAGGCAGGGAAATATTAAAGAGTTAAAAGAAAGTGAGAGAATGATATGCATGTGTTGTGTACAAATGGGAAAAATGTAAGTGATTTTAGAGAGCTATTGGTGTATGTGTGTGCGAATGCTAGGACCTTTAGTTCTATTGCTTGTGTGGGTCATGTACGCAGATGTGTCCATCTCCTTTGTGCTCTCCTAAAAGAATGTGGCTGAGATGAGAAATCAGTGATAGCTGGAAGGACACCATGCCAATTCCAGTTTTTTAGACAAAACATTTATAACAAAATGTGCCGGGTTAACGAATCTAATGGTAAACAATGTGAACACAATTATTTTTTAATCTGTTTTCCAGGCATGGTAAAATAAAGGTTACAATTAACCATGTATTACACAAATTGAATATCCTTTGATAGTGTAAACAGTGCATTTAAAAAGGGAAATTAAGTAAAATTAAGTAATAATGAGTATTAATTTCTAATATGAGTTTAACAATTTTATTAACAATAAAGATATATTGAAACTGGTTTAGACAACCTTTGGTTGGAAATGAAATCCAGGTTATTGGGGAAATTTGTAAAAATGGGATTAGTTTAGATTAAGATAACAATTTTATAATTTTACATTTATACAAAAAACCCTTATTGAGAGAAAAAAAAGATTAAGATGAGGTTGTTATGTGAAATACAGCTGCCATAATATTTAACAAAGCCAAGATGGATGGGATACATAAGAAGTTTTTCTACAAAAATGAAATTTGAAGGTTTTTGATAATAACTTGATGTGCGGTCCATGATGTGAGAGTAATAATAAATAAAATTTAAATAAACAGACCCATCACATCAAGTCCACACACTTTGTTAGGATAGATGCCACCTGCAGCCAGTTGTTTTATAGTTTTTGATGCCTTTTGGTCCATCATACAGATTGTTGGTCCTTTTTGTTTTTATTTATTTTTGAAATCCAAAGCAGAAAGTGTGGATTGTGAAATGATGTGCCCCTTTTCCTTGTAAGTGCAGTGGTATAAGCAGAAGAATATTTTGGATTTATGGACATCTCTCCATGACCGCAGGGTATTGTTATCATTTAATATAATATTGCCAGGAAAAAGTTGTCTTTTGAAACATGAAACTGGAGTTCTTACACAAACAGCATGATAGAAAACAAGCCATTGTAATATATTTATGCAAGCTGGACCCAGTAATGAAGGGTTCATCCCGATATATCAGAGCTGTAGCTTTTATGCAAAAGTGCTATTAGACAAAGTTAGATATTGATAAGGTTTAAAATATGAATTTGTTTTGTTTGTTTATGTACAAATCTAACAATGAAAAATGCGTACATTTGAATCCAGCCACCTTATTGCCTCTATTGGAGGAGGCTGGAGACAGAGGAAGACACATGTGTTAAATTGATGACGTAGGAAACAGCTGCTGTGAGCCCAGTGCAGGACACACTCCCTGAAGACCCAGATATTACATTTTTTGTAGATTTGAGTATGCAGTTTATCACCCAGAAGGATACTCTGTATTCAGAGTCATTGGATCCTTTTTCCCCAGCTCAAGAAGCAGAGCTCCATGTTTTAGCAAAGCCTGTGAGCTATAAAAAGAATGTATATTTATATAGATAGTCGAGATATAGAGAGCTTTTGGTTTTATTTGAAGGGCCAGAAGTTTGTTTTTACTTCGGCAGGTAAACCAATAAAGCATGCCAAGTTAATTTGATTGGCTGTTTTCAGCCTTCCAGGTTCTTGCTGAGGTAGCCATAATAACTTTCACACATGGAAGCAGACCAGGTGACTAAGGATGCTGCATTTACAGCCCCGGACATGTGATGGGTCTGTGCAACTCACAGATTCCACCCTAGTTCTGGCCCAGTATAGCTGGGATTAATAATTCAACTTTAAGGACCCCAGAACAAGACGAACAAGTGGTCCACAGGGCGCAACTTCTTATGAAACAGGACTTTGGAAAAGGTGATCATTTAGGTCTGCCAGCCACTCTTTTCCCTCCAGCTTGACACATGGACTGTGTCATCAGTCACAAGCAGTTATGGCTGCTTTAGTAAATGAGCATGGGATAGAGCCAGGGTTCTCCACAGTTGTTTTTATAACATACCACTTCTTGTTTTACCTGTTACCAAAGGTGTTACAAAAAGCTGAACATCTCTTCCAGAGATTACAAAAAGATATGTCCAGATGCCCAAGTTAGGATCTTACAAGTATGCATTTTGTCCGTATGGACATGTTTTTTGGATGTCCAGTGGCAAATGCTACTGCAAAGGCCACAGTAAAAAGTGTTATCAGAAGTAGCTTGTAAATATAGAGTGCAGAAAGTACAGAGAGTAACAGAGGGAATCATTTTTACAGGAGAGTCCTTACTAGAAGTTTTGAGGTTTTATTTTTACACCCCCTACTGACTACAATGTAGCGGACAAAGTAGAGTAAGAAACTAGAAAACTTTTGCCTGAATGTTTTCTTATATTTTATGAAGCCCCTAAAGGGGATATTGGACTCTCTCCCTATGGGATTTGGTTTGGGAGTGTGTTACTCACTTGCTTATACTTTGTCTCAGTAGCTGAAGTCCTCCATTCGGATCTTACAGAGAATGTTGCTGATTTTTTAAGGTTTTTGACAAACTCGTTTATGTGTTTTCTCCCCAATTCCAGATCCTAAAAGTTTGGAAGGATCTAAAACTAAAGCCAGGTGACTTGTGGATTGTTAAGAGACATTTATATATAAGGAAATGTTTGGAGACTCAATACAGCATCTATTTCATGTACAGTTTTTGCAAAACTTGAAGGAAAAGTCACCTGGATCCACACCAAACTGCAAAAATGACTAAATTAAAGAAATCTCTGTGTTTGATTTTGTTTCCTTCTTGTGATCACAGTCTAGGGTACTTTTTGATTCAATTACTTTAATTGTAAGGGATATATATATATTTGAAAAGTAGTTTAGCCATGTTGAAGTCATATTTTGTCTTTTGTATGTCTTCCATTTTATGTAGAATTGTCTGTGTTTTCATATTCTGATAAGTCAGCATGCCCACAATTCAGCTAGAATGCCATTCTGGCCACAGGAGTGTACAGCCAGTACTCTGTAAATATGTCTTATCAATCATTTGTTTTTCACAATGAAAAGTCATTTTGTAATGAAAAAGTTGCTCAGCTATTATTTTCTCCACAATGGAGTTTTTTTTTGCCTGTTTGGCCAGGACTACCTCCACCTAAGCATGTGGAGGTTCCAGGTTAAAGGTGATAGCAGGTATGGTTAGTGATCAAAATATTGATCAAAAGAGGGGAGACTGTAATGGAAATTTGTAAGTTCTGTAAATACCGGTAAATGTATTCTATTTTGTATGTATTGCACACTGCCCTCACTGTGCACACAGCACTAATAATGTTTTCAGTACATGTTTATATTCTTTCGAATGCCCCTTGTTACCATAAACATACAATTGTAATATTAATGTGATACCTACGTAATCATGTGTATAAAAACCTTCAACTGCGTCATATTAAAGCAGAACACTTATTTGGAAAGATGCTGAGCATATCTTTTGTGTCTGTTCCCTACTGCAGTAGTTATTATTAATTTGGAACCACTAATCAATATGAGGATAGGAGTTACCTATCATCAATTTAACCAAGTCAGCCTCCGAAACTGTGATAGGCAGTGAAAAGTGAAATCAAAAATTTACGCCCTTAGAAAGCCTGAAGGCGGTGCTTGGTTTTTGGGGTCCCGTACGCGGCTAGGCTCCCAAAAAGTCTCACACATGTGGTATCCCCATACTCAGGAGAAGCAACAGAATGTATTTTGGGGTGTAATTTCACATGGCATGTTTGAGCAATATATCATTTAGTGACAATTTTGTGCAAAAAAAAAAAAAAAAAATAGTCTTTTTCCCACAACTTGTGTCACAATATAAAATATTCCATGGACTCGACATGCCTCTCAGCAAATAGCTTGGGGTGTCTACTTTCCAAAATGGGGTCATTTGGAGGGGGTTTGAACTGTCCTGGCATTTTATGCACAATTTAGAAGCTTATGTCACACATCACCCACTCTTCTAACCACTTGAAGACAAAGCCCTTTCTGACACTTTTTGTTTGCATGAAAAAATTATTATTTTTTGCCAGAAAATTACTTTGAACCCCCAAACATTATATATTTTTTTTAAAGCAAATGCCCTACAGATTAAAATGGTGGGTGTTTCATTTTTTTTTTCACACAGTATTTGCGCAGCGATTTTTCAAACGCATTTATTTTTTGGGGAAAAAACACACTTTTTTAAAATTCTAATGCACTAAAACGCACTATATTGCCCAAATGTTTGATGAGATAAAAAAGATGATCTTAGGCCAAGTACATGGATACCAAACATGACATGCTTTAAAATTGCGCACAAACGTGCAGTGGTGACAAACTAAATACATTTTTAAAGCCTTTACAGGTTACCACTTAAGATTTACACAGGGGAGGTCTACTGCTAAAATTACTGCCCTCGATCTGACCTTTGCGGTGATACCTCACATGCATGGTGCAATTGCTGTTTACATTTGACGCCAGACCGACGCTTGCGTTCGCCTTTGCGCGAGAGCAGGGGGGGACAGGGGTGCTTTTTTTTTCTTCTCTTTATTATTTTTATGCTTTTTTATCTTATTTTTAAACTGTACCTTTCATTTTTTTTTTAATCATTTTTATTGTTATCTCAGGGAATGTAAATATCCCCTATGATAACAATAGGTAGTGACAGGTACTCTTTTTTGAAAAAATTGGGGTCTATTAGACCCTAGATCTCTCCTCTGCCCTCAAAGCATCTGACCACACCAAGATCGGTGTGATAAAATTCCTGCCCAATTTCCCAATGGCGCTGTTTACATCCGGTGAAATCTAAGTCATGAAATGCTCGTAGCTTCCGGTTTCTTAGGCCATAGAGATGTTTTGAGCGACTCTGGTCTCTAATCAGCTCTATGGTCAGCTGGCTGAATCATCGGCTGCATTCTCAGGTTCCCTGTTGGGAGAGTGGGACAGGAGAGCCAGAGAAAAACATGGAAGACGGTGGGGGAGGGGAGCATTCCCTCCCACTGCTTGTAAAAGCAGTCTAGAGGCTAATTAGCCACTAGGATTGCTTTTACATGAAAGCCGACCGCTGGCTGAAAAGAATGATACCAAGATGATACCTAAACCTGCAGGCATCATTCTGGTATAACCACTCAAAGTCCAGCAACATACCAGTACGTTGCTGGTCCTTGTTGGGCATATATTGTAATTTTTTTTTTCATGCAGCCTGTGGGCTGAACGAAAAAAAGAAATTGATCGGTGGGTATGCCCACCATTAGAATACCTCCCTTCATCCACCCACTCTAATGATGGGCATACATGCACCATTTATATATGCCGAAGCATGGGGGCATCCTCCCGCAAAAGGTAGGAGCAAATCGCTCCTCCGCCCCTGCTGCCCCCATGCTTTGGCATATATCACCTCCGCTGGAGTCACGGCTTTATATATCGTGGGAGCAAACGCTGTTGCTGTCAAGATAAATAAATCCGCGCTGCAGCTGAATGGCGTACCTGAAGACAAAAAAATGGTTAGCAATAAAACACAGTAAACAGTAAAGTAAAAAAAATTGCATACCTGAAAAGCAAACATGATAAAACATAATACAATAAAACATTGCAGAATAGAATACAGTAAAAAAGAGCAGAACAATAGAGAGAGAATAGAGACAGAACAATAAAACGACAACTATTTTTTAAATTTTATATATATATATATATATATATTTTTTTTTTGTAACTGTAACTTTTGTAACCGTAACCAGTTTTAGGTTCGGGTCTCTCAAAATGCGATGGCATCTTGGGAGACCCTGTGAAAGTGTGCCTAGTCTGTGCAATGCTGTACGCTAATACTCAACTAGTATATGGTAGCGTTCAAAACATTCACCAATGCAAAGACCAGGATTGTCAGGACAGGAGGGACAATAATAGCGGGTGTCACGCCTATATCCGTGCTTGCTGCAGACACGACATCTTTTTGGGGGGGGTTCGTTGGGTAGGGGTACTCGGGAGGACATAAAGAAAATGCCTCTCATGCAGCCGACTGCATCCTGTTGGGGATGTGAATGGGGGAAGTACGGGTGCTGCAGAAGTGGTGGGTTCCCAATTAGCGAATGCTATTAGCGATTTGGCGAATGCAGCAGGAAGGGCATTATGGGCACGACGGGCCTGTGTTTGTCTTCTTCTTGGTGGCAGCGGGACACTACTTGTGCTTGCCACCTCACAAGATTGAACTGCACTTATGGGTCTCGCCACATCACCAAGTGTTACTGCAGTGCTGGTTTGACTACAACCGGGGTGTACTAGGCCACTGGTGCTTGCCAGTTCACCAAAACGCTACCAAAAATGGTTATGCGTTTAGTGTTTTGTAAGTGACAGTGATCGATCGATACTGCACTTGGGTGGGCTGGGCCGGGCGGAGGGGCAAAACGCAGGTACTAGCAGGTATCTGGGCTGAACCCGCTAACACTGCATTTTTGGGAACCCTAAACTGCTAGGGACGCTAGTATAGATCTGATCGGATCAGGTATTGATCCGTTCAGATACTATACCACTAAGGGAGGCGTATGCTGTGTGCGTGGGTGTTAGCGGTACTGGCGCTAACCTGACGCTGCCTGGGGCGACGCAGACCCTAAAACCTAACTTATATCACCGCCGGGCGATCAGGGGGCTAAACCTTTATTTGGTAATAAACGGCAGGTGCCCTGACGCTATAAAAAATAAACTAACCAGCGTCACCCATAACAGTTATACGGTGATCACTGGTGAAAGGGTTAACTAGGGGCAATCAAGGGGTTAAAACCTTTATCAGGTAGTATATGGGGGTCCCTGACGCTATAAAACGCTGACGGCGAACCTATATATTTACCTCCCTAACTAGCGTCACCAGTGACACTAATACAGCGATAAGAAAAATGATCGCTTAGTGACACTGGCGACGGGGGGTGATCAAGGGGTTAAAACTTTATTGGGGGGTATCCTAGACCTAAAGGGGGCTAACACTAACTACCCTACCACTTCTAACTGTCACAAACTGACACCAATGCAGTAATCAAAAAAACAAAAAAACTGCTTGGTGGCACTTGGACGGGGGGGGGGGGGGGGGGTGGGGGGGGTGATTAGCGGGTGATCCGGGGGTGTAAAGTGTGCCTGGTGTGTTCTACTGTGTGTGTATGTGTTGTGCACTCACATCGATGTCTTCTCTCCTCGGCGCCGGAACGGAAAATACCGAGCCGAGGAGAGATGACATCACTTCCTCTGCCGCTGTTTATTATACAGCAGCAGAGGAAGGATTTCATTGGCTGGGAGCGATCGCGAGGGGGGGCACGAATGGATGGCCTCCCCCTCACCTCTGATCGCTCGGGGACAGAAGCCGAAGGCCTCGGTCACCAGGGGGGGTCCGATTGGACCCTCCGCCCACGGGAGGCAGATCATGTACCAGGTACGTGATTTTGCCTGCCCGTGCCATTCTGCCGCAGTATATCTGCGTGAGGTGGTCGGCAAGTGTTTAACAGTGCAGATGCCTTTTGGATAATGATTCTTCACATAGGTTTGTAAAGCGTTGTCACAAGTATCTCTCTAGGACTTTAGGCTGTATCTATTGTCAGCAGGTTGAGGGTCACTTGCATCTTTTCTCAGGTGGTCGAATTTAAAAGTAATGCAATTTCGGGGGTCCAGAAATCTTCCATTGCCCAAATCTCCATGTTCAGTGGTTAGGACCGCGAAGGTAAATAATATGGCTCTTGAGTTTATTGCAATCACATTTTGCATTTTCTGCTGCTGGGATCACCTTTTACATGTTTCTGAGCTAGTGATGTTTGGTAAAGATGGCAGTTCATTATGGGGTCCTTGCTTATTGTGAGGGCCCTGCTCATCTGGCCTGCCAATTACCGTCCACCACCATCAACTACCATGCACCAGAGGAGGTAAGGGGGAGGAACTACACATTGTGTTACACATCAATGTCTACTGGCACACTGTATGTGTCAGGGTTCAGCAGCTAAGGAGACCAGACACATAGCTACACATGGAAACTGAGATCAAACAATGTATAGATCCTTAAATTGAGATTTAATTACAGTGAAACACATGAATAAGCATACACAGCAAACAAGAACAAAGCCCAATGACAAAATAACTAGAGAACCTAACCACTGACTATATACAAAACATATACCATATGAAGGACAAGGGTAACGGGGCATACAGGGATACAGGGAAGAGGGGATCAAGACTGGGTACTCGGGCAGAAAGCAGGAGCAAGGCAGCAGGGTACAAGATAACTCAGCATAACAGGAAACAAGAGCAAAAGGCTCTGACAGCAAAGGGTGCAATCAAAATAGTGATGTGCTAGGGAAAGGGAGGAACAGCCTTAAATAGCCACCTGGCAGCTGAACACAGGGGTAACTTGATTATTACAGCATGCTGGCTTCTGGGAGACACCTGCTGGTTAACACTGGAAACTTCAGCAAACAGGCCAGAGCAGCACAGTGCCACCAGCAGGTGAACTCAATACTAACAGTATGTAACTTTTCTACATTACCTAATCCTGGCCACTAAACTCCACATTACTTAATTCTGATCTATGAACTCTGTATTACCCAATCCTAGCACCTGAACTTTCCATTACCTATTCCTGACCCCTAAACATTCCATTACCTAATCCTGACCACTCTATAATACCTAATCCTGATCTGTGAACTCTGTATTACCTAATCCTGACCCCTAAACATTTCATTACCTAATCTTGACATCTGAACTCTATATCAACTATCCTGGCCCCTGAACTCTGCATTACCTAACACCAACCCCTGAACTATGCATTACCTTATCCTGACCCCCTTAACTCTGCATTACTTAAAGTGGTTCTAAAAGCAGATTTTTTTTTTATATCTTAACCACTTCAGCCCCGGAAGGATTTACCCCCTTCCTGACCAGAGCACTTTTTTTACAATTTGGCACTGCGTCGCTTTAACTGCTAATTGCGCGATCATGCAATGCTGTACCCAAATGAAATTTGTGTCCTTTTCTTCCCACAAATAGAGCTTTCTTTTGATGTTATTTGATCACCTCTGCGGTTTTTATTTTTTGCGCTATAAACGGAAAAAGACAGAAAATTTTGAAAAAAAATGACATTTTCTACTTTTTGTTATAAAAAAAAAATCCAATAAACTCAATTTTAGTCATACATTTAATTTAGGCCAAAATGTATTCGGCCACATGTCTTTGGTAAAAAAAAATGTCAATAAGCGTATATATATTGGTTTGCGCAAAAGTATAGCGTCTACAAACTAGGGTACATTTTCTGGAATTTACACAGCTTTTAGTTTATGACTGCCCATGTCATTTCTTGAGGTGCTAAAATGGCAGGGCAGTACAAACCCCCCCAAATGACCCCATTTTGAAAAGTAGACACCCCAAGGAAATTGCTAAGAGGCATGTTGAGCCCATTGAATATTAATTTTTTTGTCCCAAGTGATTAAATAATGACAAAAAAAAAAAAATTACAAAAAGTTGTCACTAAATGATATATTGCTCACACAGGCCATGGGCATATGTGGAATTGTACCCCAAAATACATTCGGCTGCTTCTCCTGAGTACGGGGATACCACATGTGTGGGACTTTTTGGGAGCCTAGCCGCGTACGGGGCCCCGAAAACCAATCACCGCCTTCAGGATTTCTAAGGGCGTAAATTTTTGATTTCACTCCTCACTACCCATCACAGTTTTGAAGGCCATAAAATGCCCAGATGGCACAACCCCCCCCCCCCAAATGACCCCATTTTGGAAAGTAGACACCCCGAGCTATTTTCTGAGAGGCATGTTGAGTCCATGGAATATTTTATATTTTGACACAAGTTGCGGGAAAGTGACACATTTTTTTTTTTTTTGCACAAAGTTGTTACTAAATGATATATTGCTCACACAGGCCATGGGCATATGTGGAATTGCACCCCAAAATAACTTTAGCTGCTTCTCCTGAGTATGGGGATACCACACGTGTGGGACTTTTTGGGAGCCTAACCGCGTACAGGGCCCCGAAAACCAATCACCGCCTTCAGGATTTCTAAGGGTGTAAATTTTTGACTTCACTCTTCACTGCCTATCACAGTTTCGGAAGCCATGGAATGCCCAGGTGGCACAAAACCCCCCCAAATGACCCCATTTTGGAAAGTAGACACCCCAAGCTATTTGCTGAGAGGCATGGTGAGTATTTTGCAGCTCTCATTTGTTTTTGAAAATGAAGACAGACAAGAAAAAAATTTTTTTTTTTCTTTTTTCAATTTTCAAAACTTTGTGACAAAAACTGAGGTCTGCAAAATACTCACTATACCTCTCAGCAAATAGCTTGGGGTCATTTGGGGGGGTTCATTTGGGGGGGTTTTGTGCCACTTGGGCATTCCATGGCCTCCGAAACTGTGATAGGCAGTGAAGAGTGAAATCAAAAATTTACGCCCTTAGAAAGCCTGAAGGCGGTGCTTGGTTTTCAGGGTCCCGTACGCGGCTAGGCTCCCAAAAAGTCTCACACATGTGGTATCCCCGTACTCAGGAGAAGCAACAGAATGTATTTTTGGGTGTAATTTCACATATTCCCATGGCATGTTTGAGCAATATATCATTTAGTGACAACTTTGTGCAGGGATCAGGCCTGACTGCGAACGCTGCAGTTATGCGTTTAGTGTTTTGTAAGTGACAGTGATCGATCGATACTGCACTTGGGTGGGCTGGGCAGAGAGGCAAAACGCAGGTGCTAGCAAGTATCTGGGCTGATCCCGCTAACACTGCGTTTTTGGGAACCCTAAACTGCTGGGGACGCTAGTATAGATCTGATCGGATCAGATATTGATCCGTTCAGATACTATACCACTAAGGGAGGTGTACGGTGCGTGCGTGGGTGTTAGCGGTACTGGCGCTAATCTGACGCTGCCTGGGGCGACACATATCACCGCCGGGCTATCAGGGGGCTAAACCTTTATTCGGTAATAAACGGCGGGTGCCCTGACACTATAAAAAATAAACGAACTAACCAGCGTCACCCGTAACGGTTATACGGTGATCAGTGGTGAAAGGGTTAACTAGGGGGCAATCAAGGGGTTAAAATATTTATTAGATAGTATATGGGGGTCCCTGTCATTATAAAATGCTGACGGCGAACCTAAATATTTACCTCCCTAACTAGCGTCACCAGTGACACCAGTACAGCGATCAGAAATATAATCGCTTAGCGACACTGGCGACGGGGGGTGATCAAGGGGTTAAAACTTTATTGGGGGGGTTAGGGGGGTATCCTAGACCTAAAGGGGGCTAACACTAACTGCCCCACCACACTAACTGTCACAAACTGACACCATGCAGTAATCAGAAGAAAAAAAAAAAGCTTGGTGTCAGTGTGACGGGGGGGGGTGATTGGGGGGTGATCGGGGGTGTAAAGTGTGCCTGGCATGTTCTACTGTGTGTGTAGTGTTGTGCACTCACAGTGAAGTCTTCTCTCCTCGGTGCCGGAACGGAAAATACCGAGCCTAGGAGAGATGACATCATTTCCTTTGCTGCTGTTTAGCATACAGCAGCAGAGGAATGATTCTGATTGGCTGGGAGCGATCGCGAGGGGGGGGCCACGAATGGATGGTCTCGCCCTCACCTCTCATCGCTCCCAGACCAAAGCCGACCGCCTCGGGCACCGGGGGGGGTCCTGTCGGACCCCCCGCCCGCGGGAAGGCA
Source organism: Lithobates clamitans (assembly GCA_037952925.1). Lineage (NCBI taxonomy): Eukaryota > Metazoa > Chordata > Amphibia > Anura > Ranidae > Lithobates > Lithobates clamitans. Next base: position 4,967,369 of record JBBGZY010000171.1, on the reverse strand, counting down.
ATCACGTACCAGGTACGTGATTTTGTCTGCCTGTGCCATTCTGCCGCAGTATATCTGCGTGAGGCGGTCGGCAAGTGGTTAATGCATTGTATGCATTAAGATAAAAAACCTTCTGCGCGCAGCAGCCCCCCTAATATTTACCTGAGCCCCATCTGGATCCCACAATGTTGCACGAGAGCCTCGGCTATCCGGGATTCTCCCTCCTCATCGGCTGTGACAGCACCGGCGCCATTGGCTGCTGTCATTCAAAATCAGTGAGCCAGTGAGGAGAGAGAGGGGGCTGGGCCAAATCACAACTCTGTGTCTAAATGGACACACAGAGCAGCAGCTCGGCTCGGATGCCCCCATAGCAAGCTGCTAGCTGTGGGGGCATTCGGCAGGATTGAGGGGCCAGGAGCGCCAGGGAGGGACCAGAGAAGAAGATCTGGGCTACTCTGTGCAAAACCAAAAAAAAAAGACTTTAAGATCACTATCAAAAACAAGTCAAAACTCCTGAACTCTTTGTTACCTAATCCTGACACCTAAAAGCCGCTTGTCTTTTTTTTTTTTGGGGAAAAGCTTCCAGAGTTAATTTCTTCTTCAAAAGTAACTAATCCTTAGGGGACACTGTAACACTTGCCAACCAGTCAGTTTATTGCAATGGCCATGTAACTGTCTGAATGTGAGTGACATATGTTGCTGCCACCCCAAACGGGTTATAATATGGAAAAGTCTCCCCCAGCAGGGTTTTTCCGAAGCAGAAATCAAAAAGATGAATTGGTTTAAAAGATTTTATTTTGAATTATAAACAACATAGGGTGAACACACATGAACAATTTAAAATATGAGCTCTGGTCAGACGTGAACATTCAGTTTTACAATATTACAATTATGCAACAATGTTTTATTAATATTAAAAAATACAAATTCCCAACGCAATTCAACGTGCGTGGTCAACTTCTTCCTCAGGGGATTAATTTGCTGTCAAAAGACATATATACAATCATTATTTGTACATTAGCCATATAAACCTTGACAATGCGAAATCCCTCCTGCACACATAGGAGCAAATCACAAAGACAAAATATTTACCAATGAAGAATGCACACGAAGGGTTCTGGCCAGAGGTCCCCTTAAAAGTCAGTCAGACGATCCCATACCCTCAGGTAGTGTCCGCTCCAATGGGGGAGATCCACTCACATGTGACAAACAGGAGGCCACAAACAAGGCAGCCAAAGGGCAAGCGGAAAAGGTGGGGTTCCAAGTACCTGCAGTGGAGGTCCCAATAATTATTTTATAATTTATTATAATGTGAGTTTAAGAAAAAAAGTGGTCAGGATGGGATAAGTGACATGTGGGAAAAAGGGTGAATGTGTGAGAGATTTGTACAAAATCTCAAGATATAAGACAAAGAATGGTGCCTCAGCAACAGAAATGTGAATGCCTAAACAGTAAATGTGAGAGAAGAGGACACCATGGTCCAAACATAAAGTGCATGAGAAAGTGTCGGAATGAAAGAAGGAAAAAAGGAAAAGAAAAGTGACCCTAGTGAAACTATCAAAAAACAACCAAACAACCAAAAACCAGGATCAGAAATAGCAACTGCTGTGTATACAATAGAACCCAAGTGATGAATATAGATGAATATATTCGTGGAAGAATGAATGTGTTCATGGAAAGAAAAATTCTACCTTAGAAAAGGGGTGAGTGAAAGGAAAGTGGATGGGAACAGTGTATTGTGAAAAACAGTGTATATACGGTGATATGATGTCCCATAGTGATCCCCACTTTTATTAAAATTAATTACCGTATATACTCGAGTATAAGTCGAATTTTTCAGCACATTTTTTTGTGCTTAAAGTGCCCCCCTCGACTTATACTCGAGTCAAGCACTTTTCTGCAGCAAAAAATTTCATTTTCCGAACCGACTTTGGGGCCCGGTATCTCAGGGCCACTTAGTGCTAGGAACCCCAAATTTGGTGTGCAAACCCAGTGGATCTGGTACCAGAACATATCCAAAGATGAAGTTCCTAGCTCTAAGTGGCCCCGAGATACGGGGCCCCAAAATCGGTTCGGAAAATGTCATTCTCTGCTGCAGAAAAGAGCTTGACATTTTCTGAACCGACTTTGGGGCCCCATATCTCAGGGCCACTTGGTGCTAGGAACTCCAAATTTGGTATGCAAATCCAGTAGAATTGGTACCATAACATTCCAAAGCTGGGTTTCCTAGCACTAAGTGGCCCTGAGATACGGGGCCCCAAAACTGGTTCGGAAAATGTCATTCTCTGCTGCAAAAAAGTGCTTGACATTTTCTGAACTGATTTTTGGGGCCCTGTATCTCGGAGCCACTTGGTGCTAGAAACCCCAGCTTTGGAAATGTTATGGTGCTAGTTCCACTGGGTTTGCATACCAAATTTGGGGTTCTTAGCACTTAGTGGCCCCGAGATATGGGGCCCCATATTCAGTCAACTGTGTCCATCTGCAGCAATGTCATTTCGGGACCCTTTGGGTTCAGAGACCCCAAATTTTGGCTGCAGCTAGGGGGCATCTAGGAACCCGTAACTACCGAGTTTGAAGTTCAGGGGACCTATGGCTGCAAATGGGCACAGTGAGGCATGCAAATGGGAACAGTGATGCTGCAAGTTGGCATTGTTGACCCTCTTTTCCACTTACAGTAGCTGTGCATTTCTCACCCTCGTCTTATACTCGGGTCAATAAGTTTTTCCCATTTTTTTTGTGGTAAATTAGGGCCTCGACTTATACTCGGAACGACTTATACTCGAGTATATACGGTATGTATTCTTAAAGTAGTACCTTAAATATTCAGTCCCAACCGTCAATAGGTACAGCATCTAAAATAAATGCCAAACTCAAGGGAAAATTCCTCATGTGGCCATATTAGGCCTGATGACTGTGGGAGTTATCTGAAAAAGGTTAAAGATTTTCTATTATAATCGCTCCAGAAAATGCTCAAGATATCAAGCAAGGAAAAGAGCAATGTAATAACAAGAGTATAGAAAGGACTAACCTGTATTGAGTTTTGGTAATGTGTACGTCGACCTTCAACTCCGGGTGCTGGGAATCAACTAAGGACTCCCAGCAACACTGGTATTTAAATAGCCATGCCAATTAGTCATGGTTGGATGCAGGTGATCAAGACAAATCGAGGAAAGCTGGAAGCCGCACACCGGTATAATGATGAATGCTTTATTTAAAAAGCTGTATCATGAAGAAGCACGAAACATAACAGCAGAAGCGTACAAAAGCCTATGAATAAGCACTCATTGTAGTGTGAAACGCGTCAGCTGCTTTTGTACGCTTCTGCTGTTATGTTTCGTGTTTCTTCATGATTCAGCTTTTTAAATAAAGCATTCATCATTATACCGGTGTGCGGTATCCAGCTTTCCTCGATTTGTCTGCCTCATTTTGCAAAAGCCAGCACCTGGGACTCTTCCCTCTTGAAGGATAATACTACACTGGCTTTCATCTCCCCTGGTCTGCGCCTACCTGAGCGGTGGGACCCCTCTCTGCTTAGCTTGCTTTTCTGGATTTATGCAGGTGATCAAGGGGGACCCCTCCTTCGCCGCCACCTGACACCCATACTGCATGGCGGTGCGTGTGGTGTCGGAAGTCCCGGCCACCGACGTCACTTCCGCTGCAATCGCGGGACGGAGTGACGCCATGCGCACACGGCGCGCGAGCACCAACGTCCGGAAGTGATCCGGAACGCCGCCAGCAGGAGGAAGAAGCTCCATCTTGTGGGCGAAAAAGTTATTTCCCCTATCAAAGGAGAATAGGTGAGGCAGTGTGGAATTGCCTCTTTTCCTGCCGTGAAGGCACATGGACAGGAAATCCCAAAGAGGAGCAGGATGCATAGAGGGCACAGGAATCTAACGGGCAAAAAAAGGGGGGGGGGGAGAAGAGAAAGATTATTCAAAATATTTACTATGCTCAAACATTTTTTCATTATAACATTTTAAATTATAACTGTAACACATAAAGAAAAAATGCTTAAGGCAAATCAACATCTGTGTGGTCAGTTGAATATATATTGTGTTTTTATTACCAACATTAATTTAACCACTTGTTTACTGGGCACCTAAACCCCCCTCCTGTCCAGACCAATTTTCAGCGCTGATGCACTTTGAATGACAATTGCGCGGTCATGCTACACTGTACCCAAATGAAATTTTTATCATTTTTTCCCCACAAATAGAGCTTTCTTTTTGTGGTATTTGATCACCTCTGCGGTTTTTATTTTTTGTTAAAAAAATTTAAAAAGACGGAATTTAAAAAAAAAAATATTTTTATTTTATATTTTGTTCTAAAATTTTGCAAACAGGTAATTTTTCTCCTTCATTGATGTACGCTGATGAGGCGGCACTGATGGGCACCAATAGGTGATGAGCACTGATGGGTGGCAATAATGGGCACTGATTGGTTACACCGATAGGCAGCACTGCTAGGTGGCACTGATTGGCACCACTGGTGGGCATTGATAGGTGGCACTGGCAGGGGGTACTGGTGGGCACAGATGAGGCGTAATTGACTCTTCCTCTGCGGGATCGATGTCCCTTGCAGATAAGCCGGTGATCGGCTTTTTTTTCTCCTCACCCTGTCAGCGTGAAGAGAAAAAAAAAAAAAGGATTACAGAGCTTTTGTTTAAGTCATGTGATCAGCTGTCATTGGCTGACAGCTGATCACGTGGTAAGGGGACGGGACCAGCCCCTTACTCGGATCTGTGATCACCCTTGTCTCAGTGACTCGGTGATCACAGCGCGGGGCGCGTGCACAGGAGAGGCCGTCTAATGACGGCCTCCCGGAAATTTGGGTCCGCGCTGTCGCCGTCATTCGGCTATAGTGCAGACATCAAGTGGTTAAAGGAGCAATGCATTATTTTTAGACTGGCCCAAGTGTCACATTTATATCTTTTGAAATGTTCAAAATACAACCATGATCATCCTTTTTAATCGTGATTTGGGGCTTTCACTGTGTTTTGCCTGACACAAAACCCTTGAGAAATGGTGCAAAAGAGATTGAATCTTTCAGACCTGGAGTAAGATCTTATTCCAGTCACCTCCTCGTTGGGGGACATGGACATGTTCCAATGCCACAAAAGAAACCCTAGGTACTTTGTAGTTGTGTTCAATTGCAGTACAGTATGTCTTCCTACAGGGAGATGGCGATTACCAATCTCCATGCTTTACATATGTTGTGATATGCGGCATCTAAGTTACTGTTTTGTCTTGCCGACATAGAATGCGCCACATTCGCATGTCATGAGGTATACTACTCCTCGAGTTTGACAAAATGAAAAAAGTATTTCACAGTTGGTGAGATGGGGATTTTTGTCCTTCCGCATGAGGGAACAAAAAAGAGTAGCGTCCACATGGAAAGGATCCAAAAATTGGACAGCGCTTCTTTCGTTGCTGTTCGTTCTTGAATTCACTCTGAATTAATTTATCTTTTAAGGATGTAGCTCTTTTGTAAGTTATTGAGGGAAAGTTAGTCACAAATGAATTTACTCTAGGGTCATCTATCAAGATGCTCCAAAGTTTTCGAACTATTTTTCTGATTTCTTCATGTTGATTTGAGTATCTCATGATTATTCTAGTAATGTCGAAATCAGAATCTTCTGTTAATTTTTGTTTGAACAAAAGTTCAAATCGGGTTTTAGTTTTCCTCTGATTGTACGCCTTACGTAGACACGATCTACTGTATCCCCTTGCCATCAATCTTTTTTGAAGTTTTGTAGCCTCTTTGTTAAATAATGTCTCAATTTTTGCGAATGCAAAAATATTGCCCATAAGGGATTGAATTTTTTAATGGAATTGGATGGAAACTGTCCGCGTGTAGGACTGTGTTTCCCGCAGTGCTTTTGCGGAAAAGTGTACTCTGCAATTTTCCTTCCGAGCCTTGTTTAACCTGAACATCCAGGAAGGTAATGGTGTCAGTCATACATCATGGTAAATTTCAAGTTATGTTGGTTCACATTGATCAAATCAAAAAATTCAATGAGAATGTCCATGGTACCCTCCCAGATGATGAAGACGTCATTGATATACCGGAGCCACGTAGAAATGTGGCCCATGTATTCGACAAGGTCTTCGTCATCCAGGAGGGACCGCTCCCACTCCCAAAGATACAGGTTGGTGTACGATGGGGCACAACATGTCCCCATCGCCACCCCCTGTACCTGGAGGTAGTGGGAGCCATTGAAAAGAAAAAAGTTATGGTTTAGGATATACTCCAGACCATTCAATATAAATGCATTTAAAGACTTGTCATGGCGAGAGCCCTGTTGGAGAATCTTCTGTATAGTAGCCATCAACCGCTGGTGGGGGATCGAACTATACAGGGCCTCAACGTCGATAATGACAAGAAAAGCATTTTCAGAAATTGTAAGTTCCTCAATAATTTTCAAAAAGTGGATTGTATCCTTAACGAAAGAGGGCATTGATAAAACATAAGGTTGTAAGTATGAGTCAATGACCCTACTTACATTTTTTTAAATACTGCCATTGCCAGACACTATGGGCCGGCCTGGGGACTTTTTTGGATCTTTATGAATTTTGGGGAGACTGTAAAAAGTTGCTACTTTCGGATGTTTTGTCCTAATGAAGTCACGTAAGTCCTTTGAAATGGCTCCATTGTTAAATGTTTGGTCTACCAAAACATAAAACTTTTCACTAAGGGAATCCACTAGATTGGCTGGTATTTTTTTTTATACCATTCTTTGTTATTTAAAATTCTCTCACACATTGTTACATAGTCTTGATTGTTTAATAATACGACGTTGCCACCCTTGTCAAAGGGTTTTACCACAATTGTTGTATTATTACATTTCAGCAATAATTTATGTGCAAAAATTTGTAAGCTTCTTATAGGTGCCCTATTGGTTCCGGTGAGTGCATTACCTATAGGGAACCTATAAGAAGCACAGAATACAGCTTATGAAGAGCACCTGTCATGTTTTATTATTTTACTGCTATTTCACTATTATGGCTTAAGGACTATTTGTGCACATAGCATTTTCTTTATTCGTTATCAGAGGGTTTAATTATAAGGATATCAAGTTTTATGCCTTTACTTATGTTTTATACACGGGCACTGTTCTCATATTTATAGGACTGTTTGCACTTTTTGCATGGTTTAGAAAAACAACATGGAGACGTTTTTATATTAGCGTCACACCAGATTGTTGTTAGATTAGCACACAGGTGATTTGATATTGGAATTGCACTTCACTTATTTTGCATTTCATTAGGATTGTTTTTGGGGCCATCTGATTAGTGGCACACTAGATTGTTGTATAAAGATACAGGTTACATGTGCATTGGGTTTACACTAATATATACACACTTTTTTTACGCTTTGTCCCATCAGGGACTTTCCTATTTCAGGGGTTCTAAGACATTCCACCCCAGAACAGCGCCACTTCTACCCTCCTATCTTTACTTACCTTATATTTTCTGCTTAGGTGGATGTATTGGTAGAGGCAGCAGTTCTCTTTCTTCTTATAGCTTTTATTCCCCATAAGCGCGGGACTCCAAAAATCCTTTTACCTATAAAAAGGTGTCTCATTACCAAGGTGCCATACAAGAAACATCTCATGATGGGTAAACGCAAAAAGCTCTCTCAAGACCTTCGCATCCATATTGTTGCAAAACATACTGATGTCATTGGTTACAGAAGGAATTCTAAACTTCTGAATGTTCCAGTGAGCACTGTTGGGGCCATAATCCGGACTTGTAAAGAACATAATTTCATCAAAAACCTGACAGAGGAATGAAAAGAATACCTGCTGTATAAGAGATTTAAGGAAGCTAACGTTTGAAAACATTGGAATATTTATCAAAGCAAATCTACCACTGCATGTAATAGTCAATTACAGTATTACAGTCTGGCTCCAAAATCGGCAATTTTAGGTTGGATTTCCCATGGTAGACTAATGATTGTCTTTGCACTTACCGTAGACTTTAAGTTTGCCAACAATAACTTTCTTGAATTCTTACATTTTTTTGAGGTTTCTGCCTTATTAAGATATGGCAGACATTTCTGGAACATACAATTCATTCAAGAGTAGTATTTTCAGCTACAGATGTGGATAATGTTTGATCAACATCCATAGTTATATCTGGCAATTCTTTGTCATGAATTTCATCAGAAATGGGATATTCTTCCAAGATCATAGGCATTATGGAGGTGCCAGGCTGAACTTTATTTTAAAGCTCAGGAGAAACCGTTTCCATTATGCCACAGATCTCCTTAGGACTTATGTCAGATAATGTTAATTGAATTGAGGTTTTTATTGGTATAAAGCTCAATTCTGGAATATGATGACCTTGATTAATTTTTATAGGTGTGAAATTCAATAATTTTGGCTCTGTATTGTGGGAATGTACAGAAAAGTCAAGATCTTGAGAGATATCTGTAACTTGCACAGAAGGCATAGGATTTCTCAGCTATGGACAAGAATTCATTGCCAGAGGTTTGAGTACCAAACTTATCCCTTCAGTGCAGGCTTCATGACATGGGAAACAGCATGCTAACGCTTCTACTTCCTGTGCTAATGGACTATCTTCAAATAAATAAACAGAAAATCCGTGTGCTGTTGTAAAGTCCTTCTTTTGGGGAAAAAAAATCCAATAACAATCAGCCCTTTTATCTGACAAAATAAGGATTCTTCAAACTAGTAAAAGAATGACAGATTTAAATTTTAGCCAATGTTTTGGGAAATAGATGAAACTGTCTGGACACAGGTTTTTTTTTTAATCATCAGTTTTAATGGCAGTGTGGAAATATACACTTTATTTTTTTTTCTCCAGAATAATGCTAAATAAACAAAACAATTTTTAAAAATATTTAAACCCCCCCATATTAGAAATGTATAAATATTTTCTGGAATAGAGAAACAATTTCTAAAAATGTACAACTTGCACTATTAATAACTAAAGGAGCAAAGCTAAGGCTTGGAACACACACCAACCACAACCTCCTGGGACACATCACATGTCCCAGGAGAGTGCGGAACCATTCACAAAAGTACCAGGTCTTGCGCGAGTGCAGTGGGGAGCCAGATATGAATCAAGTCCCAAAGAACAGTGATTGACCAGCAAGGGTGAGGACAGCACTAGACTCCTTCACTAGTGAGTAACTTTAATAGTGATCAGCTAGAGTATTAAAAAAAAAAAAAAAGGAGAAAGAAAAAAAAGAAGTATACCCAAACCTATTTTGGCTATGCTTCTCCTATTGATCACAGAAGTGCAGTTCATTCTGCTAAAGCCTGTTGTCGGCTGACATCACTCAGCCAGTCCGGGCTTGGGAAAGACCCCAACTTTACAGTCGGGATCCACACAGATGCCTGGAACAACAGCAAGCTGCTGAGAGACTGAGACGGCCGCTCCTGCCTCCTTCATAGCACCTGGCAATCCAGTAAGCGCTGGAGGGACAAAGCAGAGCCGGTGACACAGTCACCAGCTCTGTGCAGGCTGAAGACTGAGAACCAAGCAATCAGCAGTCTTTAATCCCTCAGTTCTTAGGAGGCAGTGGGGGACAGTTGCAGCTATCTGGGTGAGTATGATTGTTTTAAGCCATACTTCTTTTAATAATCATTTTAAATGAGCGAGCATACACTCCCAGGCCACATGCCCTTAACATGGGGGGTGCTTTGGGCACAAGGGTCTCTTCCCCACAACCCACTCTGCCATGTAGCTGCGGCTCAACTCCAGCTGCAGAAAACATCCCCAAACCATGACGCTTCCCCCTCCACCTTTCACTGACTTCTTTACACACTTCGGGTTCAGTCTTTCCCCAGTTTGACAACTAACATAATGTTTCCCAAATAAATTAATCCTGCTTTCATCACTAAAGTGAAATTTGGACCAGTTCTCCTCTGTCCACACAACATGCTCTTGAGCAAAGGTTAGTCTAGCCTTTTGATTCTTTCTGCTAATGAGAGGTTTGGTCACTGCAGTGTGGGCTTTCAGTCCAAATGCTCTTAAACGGCGAGACACTGTATGACGAGACAGATCCTTACTCAGTTCAGGGCTAAAATGGCGAGCAAACGCAGCTGCAGTGTTGACCCAATTGCCCATTGAGATTCTCTGCATTATCCGGTCCTCTCTTGCATTTGTCTTTTGTTGACGACCAACCTTGTTGGGGGACTTGAATGAGTTTGTGACTCTTGCTATGGCTGAAAGGGTCATCTCTTTGGCCTTCAGCTGGACAACCTGCTGCTGGAGGGTTTCAGTCACTTTAGAACGGCTCACCATCTTGCAAAGTCAGTGAAAACTGGAAAGTTAAGCGGCCAGTTAAATAGGGTTTGTCAGATAATTAACCACTTACCAACCGGCCCATAGCCGAATGACGGCTGCAGGGCGGTTGGATAACTCTGGGAGGGCGTACTATGACGTCCTCCCAGAATTCCCCTCTCGCGTGCCCCCTGGGGCGCGCACCCGAACACATCCGTGACCGCCGGGTCCCGAGGACCCGGCGCATCACGGATCCCGGTAAATGGCCGCTGATCGCGGCCGTTTACCATGTGACCGCGCTGTCAAATGACGGCGCGATCACATGTAAACAGACCGGCGTCATCTGATGACGCCGGTTCCTCTCCTCCCCGCCTGTGTACCGATCGGTACACAGTGAGTGGGGAGGGGGATGGTAGGATGTCTGCAGCGCTGTGGGCTGTATGTGTAGTGCCCACAGCGCTGCACAGAGACATCCAGGCATCCATCCATCCATGCTCAGCCATCCCCACTACACTGCAATGCTGTGCAATACTCTGCAACACCCCCACAATACTCTGCAATACCCCCACAATACTCTGCAATGCTGTGCAATACTCTGCAACACCCCCACAATACACTGCAACACCCCCACAATACTCTGCAACACCCCACAATACTCTGCAATGCTGTGCAATAGTCTGCAATACCCCCACAATACTCTGCAATGCTGTGCAGTACTCTGCAATACCCCCACAATACTCTGCAATACCCCCACAATACTCTGCAATGCTGTGCAGTACTCTGCAATACCCCCACAATACTCTGCAATGCTGTGCAGTACTCTGCAATGCCCCCACAATACTCTGCAATGCCCCCGCCATACTCTGCAATGCCCCCGCCATACTCTGCAATGCTGTGCAATACTCTGCAATGCCCCCGCAATACTCTGCAATGCCCCCGAAATACTCTGCAATGCCCCCGAAATACCCTGCAATGCCCCCGAAATACCCTGCAATGCCCCCGAAATACCCTGCAATGCCCCCGCCATACTCTGCAATACCCCGCCATACTCTGCAATACCCCGCCATACTCTGCAATACCCCGCCATACTCTGCAATACCCCGCCATACTCTGCAATACCCCGCCATACTCTGCAATACCCCGCCATACTCTGCAATACCCCGCCATACTCTGCAATACCCCGCCATACTCCGCAATACCCCGCCATACCGAGCCATGCTCAGCTGTACTCGCCCTCTGTATGTGGCCAGGCTGTGGAAGTCTCACACATGTGGTATCGCCGTACTCAGGAGGAGCAGGGGAATCTGTTTTGGGGTGTCATTTTTGGTATGTACATGTTATGTGGTAGAAATATTGTATAAATGGACAACTTTGTGTTAAAAAAAAAATGCGTTTTAACCACTTCCCGCCCACCGGCCGTCATACAACGTCCTTGACTTTGTGCGGAGATATCTGAATGATGGTTGCAGCTACAGGCATCATTCAGATATCGGATTTTTCAGCCGGCGATTCTCTACACCATGAGAACAATCATAGCAGCTGTTCCACTGCTTGATCGTTCTTACGGGAGGCGAGAGGGGATGTCCCCCCCTCCCGCGCTTCTACCGACTCACCGCTACGATCGAAGCCAGGATCGTTTTTTTTTTTTTATTTCAGGCTTCCCAGCCTAGAGGTGAGATGTGGGGTCTTATTGACCCCATATCTCACTGTAAAGAGGACCTGTCATGCCATATTCCTATTACAAGGATGTTTATATTCCTTGTAATAGGAATAAAAGTGGTCAAAATTTTTTTTTTTGGAAAAAAGCATCAAACTAAAATAAATAAAGTAAAATGAACAATAAAAAAAAATAAAAAATTTTTAAAGCGCCCCTGTCCCTGCGTGCTCGCATGCAGAAGCGAACGCATATGTAAGTCCCGCCCACATATGAAAACCGTGTTCAAACCACACATGTGAGGTATCGCTGCGATCGGTAGAGCGAGAGTAATGATTTTGGCCCTAGACCTCCTCTGTAACTCAAAACATGTAACCAGTAAAAAATTTTAAAGCGTCGCCTATGGGGATTTTTGAGTAGCAAAGTTTGGCGCCATTCCACAAGCGCGTGCAATTTTGAAAGGTGACATGTTGGGTATCTATTTACTCAGTATAACTTCATCTTTCACATTATGCAAAAACATTAGGCTAACTTTACTGTTTTGGTTTTTGTAAAGCACAAAACAGTTTTTTTCTAAAAAAAAACGCGTTAAAAAAATTGCTGCGCAAATACCGTGCGAGATAAAAAGTTGCAACGACTGCCATTGTATTCTCTAGGGTCTTTGCTAAAAAAACATATATAATGTTTTGGGGTTCTATGTAATTTTCTAGCAAATAAATGATGATTTTTACATGTAGGAGAGAAATGTCAGAATTGGCCTGGGAGCTACAGAACGCCTGAAGGTGCTCCCCTGCATGTTGGGCCTCTGTATGTGGCCACGCTGTGTAAAAGTCTCACACATGTGGTATCGCCGTACTCGGGAGTAATAGCAGAATGTGTTTTGGGGTGTAATTTGTGGTATGCATATGTGGTGTGTGAGAAATAACCTGCTAATATGACAATTTTGTGGGGAAAAAAAAAAGTAAAAAAAAAACCTTGATTTTGCAAAGAATTTTGGGAAAAAATGACAACTTCAAAAATCTCACCATGCATCTTTCTAAATACCTTGGAATGTCTTCTTTCCAAAAAGGTATCATTTGGGGGGTATTTGTACTTTTCTGGAATGTTAGGGTCTCAAGAAATTAGATAGGCCGTCAGTACTTCAGGTGTGATCAATTTTCAGATATTCGCACCATAGCTTTTGGACTCTATAACTTTCACAAAGACCAAATAATATCCACCGATTTGGGTTATTTTTACCAAAGATATGTAGCGGTATAAATTTTGGCCAAAATATATGAAGAAAAATTACTAATTTGCAAAATATTATAACAGAAATGAAGAAAAATGCATTTTTTTTTACAGATTTTTCGGTCTTTTTTCTTTTACGGCGCAAAAAATAAAGAACCCAGCGGTGATTAAATACCACCAAAAGAAAGCTCCATTTGTGTGAAAAAAAGGACAAAAGTTTCATATAGATACAGTGTTGCATGGCTGAGTAATTGTCATTCAAAATGTGAGAGCACCAAAAGCTGAAAATTGGTCTGGTTAGGAAGGGGGTTTAAGTGCCCAGTTGTCAAGTGGTTAAGGAAAATTAGCACAAGGTGCCAGATTAACACCAATAACTGGGAGGTATCTGAAGTGTTATCTAATTTTGATCAATGTTCTTTTTCAAATCTCATTGAAGTTTTTTTTATTCTGTGCTTCAAAATATATGTAACTCATGAAATATGCTTAACAAAACAGCTCTTACTGCTGTTTAGATCATTTCAAATAGGACCAAGCAGGGACCTTGAAATTTAGCAAATTGTAGGTTGTTCTCCAATTTTGATCTACCTATTTTTTTTAATTTATTTTAATTGTAGGTTTATTTTAACAGTGAGAGATAGAACAAAAATATCCAGAAAAAATGCATTTCAAAAAAGTTAAATTGATTTTCATTTTAATGAGTAAAATAAGTATTTGATCCCCTATCAATTAGCAAGATTTCTGGCTCCCATGTGTCTTTTATACAGGTAACTAGCTGAGATTAGGAGCACTCTTAAAGGAAGGGCTCCTAATCTCAGCTTGTTACCTGTATAAAAGACACCTGTCTACAGAAGCAAATCAGAGATTCCAATCGCTCCACCATGGCCAAGACCAAAGAGCTGTCCAAGGATGTCAGGAACAAGATTGCAGACCTACACAAGGCTGGAATGGGCTATAAGACCATCGCCAAGCAGCTTGGTGAGAGGGTGACAACGGTTGGTGCGATTATTCGCAAATGGAAGAAACGCAAAAAAACTGTCAATCTCCCTCAGTCTGGGGCTCCATGCAAGAGCTCACCTTGGGGAGTTTCAATGATCATGAGAACGGTGAGAAATCAACCCAGTACTACACAGGAGAATCCTGTCAATGATTTCAAGACAGCTGGGAGTCGCCAAGAAAACAATTAGTAACACACTACGCCATGAAGGACTAAAATTCTGCAGCGCCCACAAAAGTCCCCCTGCTCAAGAAAGCACATGTACAGGCCCGTCTGAAGTTTGCTAATGAACATCTGAATGATTCAGAGGAGCACTGGGTGAAAGTGTTGTGCTCAGAGATCAAAATCAAGCTCTTTGGCATAAACTCAATTCGCTGTTTGGAGGAGGAGGAATGCTGCCTATGACCCCAAGAACACCATCCCCACCGTTAAACATGGAGGTGGAAACATTAAGCTTTGGGGGAGCTTTTCTGATAAAGGGAAAGGACAACTTCACCGCATCAAAGGGACGATGGATGGGGCCATGTACCATCAAATCTTGGGTTCTCAGCCAGAGCATTGAAAATGGGTTGTTGATGGGTATTCCAGCATGACAATGACCCAAAACACACAGCCAAGGCAACAAAGGAGTGGCTCAAGAAGAAGCACATTAAGGTCCTGGAGTGGCCTAGCCCAGACCTTAATCCCATAAAAAAAATATGTGGAGGGAGCTGAAGGTTCGAGTTAACAAACGTCAGCCTCGAAACCTTAAAGTGATTGTAAAGTTTTGTTTAAAAAAAAATAAAAATATATATATTTTAAACATGTTATATTTACCTGCTCTGTTGCAGTGGTTTTACACAGAGCAGCCCAGATCCTCCGTCTCTGCTCCTGGCCCCTCCCGTCGAGTGCCCCCACAGCAAGCAGCTTGCTATGGGGGCACCCGAGTCACAGCTCTGTGTGTTCAGACATGGAGACCCAACCCGCTCTCTCTTCTGATTGGCTAACTGACTTTGACAGGCACAAGAGCCAATGAGGCCACTGCTGTCTCAGCCAATCAGGAGGAGAGTCCCGGGCGGCTAAGACATTCGTGGACATCACTGGAGAGATGGGGCTCAGGTAAGTAATTGGGGGGCTGGGGGAGGCTGCTACACACAGGTTTTTTTATCTTAATGCAACAATGCGACATTGTAACCAAACAAAATTGACGTCCTTTTTTCCCCCACAAATAGAGCTTTCTTTTGGTGGTATTGGATCACCTCTGCGGTTTTATTTTTTGCGCTATAAACAAAAAAAAAAAAAAAAAAGCGTCAATTAAAAAAAAAAATATATTTTTTTACTATAATAAATATCCTAATTTTTTTTTTTATATATAATTTTTTCCTCAGTTTAGGCCGATATGTATTCGTCTACATATGCATTTGGTGGGGCACGGTGAGGCTGCATTTGAGGGGGCACAGTGAGGCTGCATTTGAGGGGGCACAGTGAGGCTGCATTTGAGGGGGCACAGTGAGGCTGCATTTGGTGGGGCACAGTGAGGCTGCATTTGAGGGGGCACAGTGAGGCTGCATTTGAGGGGGCACAGTGAGGCTGCATTTGAGGGGGCACAGTGAGGCTGCATTTGGTGGGGCACAGTGAGGCTGCATTTGGTGGGGCACAGTGAGGCTGCATTTGAGGGGGCACAGTGAGGCTGCATTTGAGGGGGCACAGTGAGGCTGCATTTG
Source organism: Lithobates clamitans (assembly GCA_037952925.1). Classification (NCBI taxonomy): domain Eukaryota; kingdom Metazoa; phylum Chordata; class Amphibia; order Anura; family Ranidae; genus Lithobates; species Lithobates clamitans. The sequence goes on along the minus strand of JBBGZY010000171.1, from coordinate 4,951,556 downwards.
AGGGGGCACAGTGAGGCTGCATTTGAGGGGGCACAGTGAGGCTGCATTTGAGGGGGCACAGTGAGGCTGCATTTGGTGGGGCACAGTGGTTGCATAAGATGGGCATAGTAACTGTATTTGATGGGGCACAGTGGCAGCATTTGATATTGCACAGTGGCTGCGTTTGATGGTACAGTGGCAGCAATTAATGGGCAAAGTGGCTGTGTTTGATGGTATAGTGAGGCTGCAATTGATTGGGTTTATTTTTCAGTTTGTTTGCGCCCCACAAAAAATTTTGAGCACCAGACGCCACTGCTCCTATCCCACAGATAAAGAGTGAACAAATATTTTATTCCCACCCCCCAAGAGGAGTAATCTGCCTCTCCTGAGAAAGCTAACTCTACCTGTAGCAAGGACTACAAGGCTGAGGATTTTAGCTGGCTGACCACCTTACCTCAGTAATCCGCTACTAATAGACGTCTGTTGCGTCAGCGGTATTAATATAGCCATGAAATGCCCGCCAGTCTGTCCCCACCAATCCCGTGCTGCGCTCCTCCCATTCCTCACACTGGCACAGCCCAGCCCGTATGAGGTTGGGAAAGAAAACAACAAACATGGCGGAGCACTCCAGCCCCGTCAGCGCTTCCTTTGCCGTTCGGCTTAAAGTTTACTTGCGCCGATACGGGTCCTACGTGTGGCTGTTGCTGCTGCTGGCGGGCCTGCTTCTTCTTTACCATTTCCGAGCCCCGCTCCGCCTTTACGAGACCGTGCTGGCCGGTGAGTGCACAGCCGCTTCATCCAGGCCCAGGCCGTTGGCTCTGCTCTGTTGCCTAGCAACGGGGATTCAGGTGTGTCGGCTGCTGTTTTGCTGAGCAGTTGCGATACAAACCCATCATAGGCAATCCTCGTAGTGTTGTGCTACTATAAGCTGCAGCCTGCCTAGATAGTGTGTCTTCAGGGATACAACATGTAGATAATTCTACTTGCACAGCAACACAAGGTTAAATACTTGAAGTGAAACTTTTAGCCCGGGTTCACACTATAACGAACACAGACATCGCATGTGATTCGCACCCGCATTGCTGTCCTGATCACATGTGATGTCTGTGCAATGCGAGTTCGGTATCGCTGAACTCGCATTGGATTTGCATAAAAAAGGTGCAGGAACTTTTTTTTTTTCCTGCACAGGATTCGATTTGCATTGGTGTTATCGCCTATGCGATCTGCTTCCTTTCTTAATCCACAGTTCGCACTGCGATCTGTGAACCGGTCTGGGGGTGTCATTAACATTGTATTGACACCCGCATCGGTTCGCAGAGGGCAGTGTGAACTCCCTGCGGGGGAGATGCGATGAGGGAACCGGCGCTGGAATCGCATTATAGTATTGCTATATATCGCTAACCCAGGCTTATGACCCGTACACACGAGCGGAATTTCCGTCAGAAAAAACTTGGATGGTTTTTCCGACGGAATTCCGCACAAGCTTGCCTTGCATACACAGTCACACAAGTTCTCTGAACTCTCGACCGCCAAGAACGCGGTGACGTACAACACTACGACGAGCCGAGAAAATTAAGTTCAATGCTTCAGAGCTTGCGTCGAATTGTTTCCGAGCATGCGTGATTTTTTGCGCTTCCAAATTGCATACAGACGAACGGAATTTCCAATAGGAACTTTTTCCGACCAAAAAATAGAGACCATGCTCTCAATCTTTTGCTGGCTGGAATTCCGCCAAGAAAAAGTCCGATGGAGCATACACACGGTCGGAATTTCTGAACAAAAGCTCTCATTGGTCTTTTGCTGGCAGAATTTCTGATCGTGTGTGCGGGGCATCGGTCAGAAAATGAAGTCCTGCTAGATCGCATCAGGCTGGCCCCTTTTGCAGGTGTAGCTATGTGAAACATTAAAAATGTCTAATACTAATACAGTTTAAAATCCAATAACACCTCTCTGATGAGGGGAGGGCCCTCAACATAAGTATCTCAAAGACAAGTGCGTAGCTTCCTACCTGTTTCCCTGAGCCATCGTCACCTCACCCTGTACATACCCGTTCCCCCTCCTCCTCCTTCTATTCTGATTTCTCTAGTCTATCTGTTTTCTCTCATTTCTTCTCTGCTAATATTTAAGGAAAGTGGAAATTGAGCCCGGGCAACCCCCCTATTTATTTTATTTTTCAGTGATGATACCTTAGTCACTACTGCGCCAATTGACATAAATTTGTTCGCCACTATTTAAATATTATGTACCGATACTTACATTTACTGTATATATGTCCATTATATAATTGTTACACATGGGCCGTGTCCTGTGATTGAGATTTAAGTTATCCTCGAGTTTTAACCCTTTTTCGGCCGCCAGCGGGGGTTAAAACCGCACCGCTAGCGGCCAAATACCGCCGCAAAAACAACAGTAAAGCGGCGGTAAAAATAGCGCCATTTACCGCCACCGCCCCAGTGTGAAAGTCACTGCTGTAATGATTGGGTTTTGTCCCTTAAAAAAATCCAGTAATACACTGTCTTGCCCCTGCTCTGCACATGTTTAGTTGCTCTTCTTTTTTGGGCACTGCCAAATTTGTAGAGGCCGGTCTGCTTAGAGCATAATCAAACCCTCCTATCCGTCACAGCCAAGGAAGCTGCTTCTGTTTGATCTCCAACTGTCATGGTGCTGCACATGTGATCAGTTATAACACCAGCCTTTTGATGGTTTGACAGTTTGGTTGAGGACACAAGCAAATGCGATAGTTAGACTACTTTCACACTGGGGCGTTGGCCCAGTCTGCAGAAAATCGCAGCGCCTAACCGTCATTTTTGCAGAGGTTTTCAGCCGTGCACTTTTAACCCCCGCTAGCGGACAAAAAAGGGCCCGCAAAGCTCTGCTGCAGCGGCGCATTTCCGGCGGTTCGGTGGCACTGCCCATTGATTTCAGTGGTCAGGGGAGCTTTAGGAGTATACACCGCTCCTACAGCACTGCAAAGATGCGGCTTGCAGGACTTTTTTTTACCATCCTGCCAGTGCACCACTCCGGTGCAGACTTTCACATTGGAGTGACAGGAGAGGCTCTTTCAAGGCGCTTTGCAGGTGTTATTTTTAGCACTACAGTGCCTGTAAAGCTCCTCAGTGTGAAAGTAACCTTAGCAATCCCGGCATTCCAGGAATGGAGCTGTTTTTTCTTTTAAACTGTTAATTTGATGAATTTAGTTCCGCTTTATGATTTACTGCTGTTCAGGGGCTCTGGGCAAATTAGCAGCCTCCAGCAAGAAGAAACAGGAGCAAAGCTGGAAGCAATTTACAGCACACACTAATTTTGGTGGCATGATTATTAATATGAGTAACAAAAGTTCCGCGCTTAGGACAATGAAATAAAAAAGGGACTGCTGCCCCCCTAAAAGTGGAAAACACCAAGGTGTAATCCAAACTGAAATATATGTTCTAGATAGGGGATAAGGCGCTGTCCTACTGTGTTTTGTGATAAATCTTCTCAAGAGAATACAAGAAAATATTGGTTTAAAAGCAAAAGTGTCATAAATATCAGGAGACAATTGATGTGCAAGAATAATTGATAAGTGAATCACCTGTGAGGTGAAAATAAAAAAAAAAAAAAAAAAAAAAAAAAAAAAAAAAAGTGCAAAGCGTGCTAAAGTGCATATAAATGGCATATACAAAAAATCGCATGTGCAAAAAATTGTATATCTATGTAACATGAGAAATCCCTATACATGAAAAAGTGCTTGGGGAACCAAAACCAGTGGAATAAATATAAAAGACATGTATTTGATGATCCGCTTAAACAATAATTAAAACAAATGCATAGCGTAAACCTCAAAAAATAGAAAGTTTTCGTGTGGAAAAAACCTTAGTGTGTGTGAAAACACAATTGCAATCAAGTCAATCAAGGCAGACCCTACTAAAAGTATATAAACACACTCAGTGGATAATACAATCAATAATAAGTTCTTTGGAACAGATTATTTCAGCAACAGTTCTGGAAGTATGTCCCACTGGTGTAGGGAAAAAAATCACAATTTTCAACCGTTGGTGTCCCGACCTCCGCTGCACCCCCACTCGTGTGTACACTTACCGGACTGCCTAACCCCTGCAGGGGTAAAAGGCATATGTAGACAGTCCTGCGATGACAACAGCGGGAAGTGGTCCTCGGTTCAAGGGTGCTATATACTGCTCTGGCGTGAGGTCAGTCCCAGTGACAGGTATCCGTGCAAGGTAAAAACAGAAAACACTTCATAGTGTGAATCCATAAAAGGTAGGAAGTTTATTGAAAATCCATAAAATAACAGTCCATAAACTGGAGTTAAAACCACAACTAAAAAACTGTGCAGGAAGCCGACTAACAGTCGAGGGGCAACGTGGTGAGGCGTGCGTTCCACCGCCCGACAACTGAAAGCGGAACTGACACGAGCTGGAAGAGAGCGATGCTGACGTGTGCGTATCACGAGGCCACGCCTTACGCGTTTCGTCATCAAGACGTCATCTGAGGCGTCTCAGATGACGTCTTGATGACGAAACGCGTAAGGCGTGGCCTCGTGATACGCACACGTCAGCATCGCTCTCTTCCAGCTCGTGTCAGTTCCGCTTTCAGTTGTCGGGCGGTGGAACGCACGCCTCACCACGTTGCCCCTCGACTGTTAGTCGGCTTCCTGCACAGTTTTTTAGTTGTGGTTTTAACTCCAGTTTATGGACTGTTATTTTATGGATTTTCAATAAACTTCCTACCTTTTATGGATTCACACTATGAAGTGTTTTCTGTTTTTACCTTGCACGGATACCTGTCACTGGGACTGACCTCACGCCAGAGCAGTATATAGCACCCTTGAACCGAGGACCACTTCCCGCTGTTGTCATCGCAGGACTGTCTACATATGCCTTTTACCCCTGCAGGGGTTAGGCAGTCCGGTAAGTGTACACACGAGTGGGGGTGCAGCGGAGGTCGGGACACCAACGGTTGAAAATTGTGATTTTTTTCCCTACACCAGTGGGACATACTTCCAGAACTGTTGCTGAAATAATCTGTTCCAAAGAACTTATTATTGATTGTATTATCCACTGAGTGTGTTTATATACTTTTAGTAGGGTCTGCCTTGATTGACTTGATTGCAATTGTGTTTTCACACACACTAAGGTTTTTTCCACACGAAAACTTTCTATTTTTTGAGGTTTACGCTATGCATTTGTTTTAATTATTGTTTAAGCGGATCATCAAATACATGTCTTTTATATTTATTCCACTGGTTTTGGTTCCCCAAGCACTTTTTCATGTATAGGGATTTCTCATGTTACATAGATATACAATTTTTTGCACATGCGATTTTTTGTATATGCCATTTATATGCACTTTAGCACGCTTTGCACTTTTTTTTTTTTTTTTTATTTTCACCTCACAGGTGATTCACTTATCAATTATTCTTGCACATCAATTGTCTCCTGATATTTATGACACTTTTGCTTTTAAACCAATATTTTCTTGTATTCTCTTGAGAAGATTTATCACAAAACACAGTAGGACAGCGCCTTATCCCCTATCTAGAACATATATGATTATTAATATAGAATAAATGTTCCTTGCTAAAGGACATTATTATTTATCAAGTTGTTATGGGTAAAGTTCCGCTTTTAAGGCCCCTTTCACACGGGACAGACTTTACCAGTTCAGCAGGGAATCTGTCTGCTTATCCCCGCTGAGCATAGTGGTCACAGACACAGCCCGTTCTCCTCTATGGGCAGTCGGATGTAAACGGACGGTCTGTCGCTTTACACCCGACAACCATCCAGTCTGATCCCCTAGATGGATGGAACTGATCCCCATCCTTCTGTTTTTAGAAAATCAGATGTCATCAAGTATAACACATGTTCCATGAAAGATAATGGGAGGTCCGATCACGTCCGCCTAGGAAACTGACAGGTGGACCCGATGGGTTCATCTGTGTGAAAGGAGCCTTAAGAGGATCTTCAGTCTTAACAAAGAAACTTAAAAGGCAGCAGCCAGAAATACTGTAGCTTCTGACTTGAGGTCCCTGGTACCAGCATGTTTACTAAGGCAAAGCTTCATAGCCAGCGTCCCACTGTGTCTCAGAAGGTTTTGGGCAGGGAGGGGTGGGGTGAAAACCTGTGCTTTAATCACCTAGGTGGTCAGAGCGGAAGTGGGAGAGGGTACTAAAACTAGGTTTAAAATAGAACCTCCAAAAGTGAGAGAACAGGGGGGAAGGAGGTGTTAAAATGGAGGCCAGTTCACACCATAGAAACACAGTCCTGATGCGTTCCAGATACTTTTCTGCATGCACGTTTTTGATGCGTTCCAGTGTGTTTTTGATGCAATTTTGGTGTGTTTTTGATGCAGTCCAGTGCATTTCCTCTTTTTTCTTAACCTTAACTAAGGACATGTGTTCCAGTGCGTTTTGGTGTGTTCCAGTGCGTTTTTGATGTGTTTTACAGCATTTCAGTATAGTCCAGTGCAGGAAAAATGCAGCATGTTCTACTTTTTTTTCTGGAACTGGAGTGCATTGGAACGGCAAGCACTGGTGTGAACTTTGCCACTGAAAACCATATAATCTACCTTCCATGCCTTTTTTGATGCAGAAAAAAAACACACTGGACTGCATGTGGTATGAACTGGCCCTTAGAGCGAATTTCCACTTTAAACACAGATTTCTTTTGTGGTAATGCTAATAATCTGTCGCCTAGTGGTGCTGAAAGCCCAGTAAAAATCCTGCAGGTCCTGTGGGGCAGATCCTGCCTATTTAGGTCTAGGGGAAATGGAAAAGCAGTTTTACTCACCCAAGCCTCTGCTCCCCACTAGATGGCACACCCCCATTCTTCAGTGGTGGACTGTTCCCCTACATTTTTTATGTTGAATGAATGGCTAGGGGCCCTTCATCACTTTTGATGATGCCAGGGGCATCTGACCACCCGAGCATAGGGGAGGAGCGGCTGAAAAGGCCAGTCTTGTAGTACGAATAAATCATTGGGAGCAGAGGATCAGGTAGATAAAAATGTTTTTCCCGGTCCCCTGGATGTAAACAAGATTTAAAGGATAAGTCTACATTCACACCGCCAATAAAGTGCATCCAGAAGCCATTACTGTGCAGAGAGCAGCTCATAGCTGCATCCACTGGCGACCTGTCATTATAGTGAATGGGGTCGGCTGCAGCAGGAATCTGTGATTCCGGCCGCTACTATTCACAGTGGTCCAAATCATTAGTGTGAATGTAGCCTAAGGCAGCCCATATATTAGTCTTTTTTTCATTCAACCATTGATCAGCGCTACTAGCTATACCTGGCAGTGCTGATCATGTGGAAATTTTCCAACAGTCTTATTGTACAGAAGCTGATCAGTAGATTGACTTCTGTATAACCAGCCTGCCCATACATGGATCGAAATTCATCCCGTCTCTACTAAACCGGCTGAATTTCGATCCATGTATGGCTGGCTTAAATTCATTTTAGAATCATGCTACATGTTACACCCATATTTAAGGAGTGAAATGTTACTAGGCAGCGCCCCCCAATTCTGCGTTGTGACAGCAAGTGGGGGGTACTTCTCCCTACAGCCGCTGTTACAATTTAACAACTTACCGACCGCTAGCAGTACATTTACTGCTGGTGGGTGTCTGTCCCAGGCACCACAACATACCCATACGTCGTGGTGCACATGTGCCTCCCCCTGCAACAACACAGAGGATTGCAGTGCTTGGTATTGGGCCGCTATGAGCGGCCCAGATACCACATGATCCATTCATGAAACCATTGTTTACTACTGCGTATTCCCCCTAGCTGACTGTTGAGAAAGGCTGCCTTAGAGCCTAATCTGCTTTATTAAAGTGGTTCTAAAGACAGAAGGTTTTTTTACATTACATTTACAAGAAAAAAAACCTGTGTGCAGCAGCCTACCTCAGCCCCCCTAATACTTACCTGAGCCCCATCTTCCCTCGTCTCTCCAGGGACTCTCCCACCTCATTGGCTGAGACGGCAGTGGGCGTCATTGGCTCCCACTGCTGTCAATCATAGCCAGTGAGCCAATGAGGAGAGAGAGGGGGTGGGGCCGAGCTGTGGCTCTGTGTGTGAATGAACATGCGTTGTGCAGTGTGAGTCAGGAATAAATGGGGTACTCCTGGAATTATCTCTGGAAAGGACTGCAGAAGGTATGTGTAATTTGTTAATAACACCTATGCCTGTGCTTTCCTTGCCAAGATACAGACCCCTGAAAACTCTGAAGGGAGCGCAGTCTTATCATAGGCTCACAGCTTCTGGCCCCCTTCACAACATGGCTGAGGCTGGTATTTTACCTTGGCAATCAATGTAGAAGTGCACTGTTATATTGGCTTTGGAAAACCCCCTCTTACACTGGTTCTCATTATAGGGAAGAGACCATCACTGCTCAAGGAAACTCATAGTAACCTCTGGAGGGATCCTGCTTGAGGAGGCTGCAGTAGATCATAATAGTTTTTTGGATGTTGTGTGATTCTGAACATATCTGCACTCCACCTAAGGCTACGTTCACACTGGGACTCCCCGGCCGTTAGAGCTAAAGCGCCACACGTTTTTGCGGCGCTTTAGCTCCGCTTTTCGGCTGCTAGCGGGGCTGTTTTAAAAAGGGCAAAAACACCCGTTTTGCGGTGCTTTCAAAAGCTTTTAAGGCGCTTTGGAAGCGCTGCCCATCCATTGCAATGGGCAGGGAATTTTGGGAGCACTAAATACCCACCTCAAAGATACTGCTTGCAGGACTTTTCGTAACGTTCCGCAAGCGCACAGTCCCAGTGTGAAAAGACACACTGAAATGAATAGGAGGCGGTTTTCAGGTACTTTGCAGAGGCTATTTTTAGCGCTAAAGCGCCTGAAAAACGCCCAGTGTGAAAGGGCTCTCAAAGGGAAGTTATCAAAAAAAAAAGTGGGAGCTGCCTTTATTCAAATTTCTTGTTTTACTACTCCTCGAATCACAGACCAAAAAAACAGCAATAATCTGTGATGCCAGTTCACAAATCACAGAATGTGACAAGCAAAATGGGAGAGTTTGTTGTTTTGTTGCCCAGTAAGTTAATTGGTAATGCAGATATGGGGTTTGATGCTTTACATCAGCGGTCTCCAAACTGCTGCCGGAGACTTGCCTTTATCCGGCCTTTGGGGCGCTATTCCTCCCACTGATTTGAGGCACTATTCCTAAAACTGACACCAGCAGTGGGGCAATATCCCCCAACTGGCACCAACGATGGGGCACTATTCTTCCCACTAATATCAATGACGGGGCACTATTCCATCCACTGAAACCAATGGTGGGACACTATTCTTCCTGCTGATAGCAATAATGGGGCACTATTCCTTCTTCTACTCACCCCAGGTCCTAAGCAACTGAGCACCACACCTGAGGCATTGTTTACTCAACCTGATGCCAGGCCTGGGACATATTCTACCCCCACTGGCCACAATCCAGCCCCCAAGTCTGAAGGACAGTAAACTGGCCCTTCGTTTGGAAAGCTTGGAGACCCTTGCTTTACATGATTGGACTGCTGTGCCCTCTTTCAAAGGGACAGGAGGAATGGAATAGGTAACAGTCTTTATATAGAAAGTGAATATGAAAGTTGATCTTGCCAATTAGAGAACTTACCTGGTGATCCTGACAAATACCGCTACTTTTTTCTTGGTGGCAAAAATATTTGGGCTCATAAATCCTCTGCAGCGTTAACACAGTGCACATGCTCTCCTTTTAGAAAGTAAACCATAATGGTCCTAGCTGCTGCTCCTGACAACTACAACTGGACAAAAGGGCATGAAAAAGCTTAAGTCGCCAGGTTGTGTTGCCCACTACGGCTTAGCCCAGCCCCCAACCTGGGTATTGCAGAACTGAGAACAAAATTGCAATCATGTCACCTGCAAGATAAAAATTTAAAACAGGTATTTATGTTTTTCTTAAATTCATTGCTGTTAGTGTGCCCTATCCATAAAAATTATAAAAAAAAAATCTGTACCTTACCATAGTGCTTAGACACACAAGTATCACTCATTTTTGTAGTTGGATTCAATTGGAATAATGCATTAATCCTGCGTGAAAGTTGAAAAAACAACTTGTGTAAAAACATTTATCACTAGACCTTTAAAATTATATACTGTCCGTTATTTATTTTTTATGCTTCTCTTTTGTCTCAGTGATGTCATCACAAGGATCCTAAATCTTCTTTCTTCAGCAGCAGTCTGGAGAAGGGATTTGCAGGACTTCATACATCATCGCCCATTGATGTATGTGCATCTTGCAAAGCTGCCAAATCTTTGATTCCTAGCCTCCTGTGCTGGCTGTAGGGAGTAGGAGCCATTGCTTTTGGAGGCTTTGGGAGGGTTTGTGGGTGTTTACAGGGGAGCAGAGAACTCCCCATCCTTGCCATTATGTACTGACATGTACTTTAGTTTTTCCACCACATGCAGAATGGCAAACAGCTGAGCTCCTTTGCTTTGCACATGTGTTTGATAGGCCAGCATACTCTCAAAACAAAAAAGGCTCTGCGGTTTACTATCCTTCGTACAGGGAAAGTCTGACTAGGCTTTACATCTGTCATTTTCTGGCCTCCTTACATTGTGGAGTTGCAAGACATTGGGGTTGGTTTGCTAAAACAGAAGAGTACAAAATCTGGTACAGCTGTGCACGGTAGCCAATCAGCTTCTAACTTCAGCTTGTTCAATTAACCCCTCCCCGGTTGCGCTATAGCCGAAAGACGGTTACAGCGCGGACCTACTTTGCAAGGATGGCGTCCATAGACGTCCTCCCATGCTTGAGCGGCCTGCACGCCCCCTGCGCTCTGTGATCAGCCGTGTCTATGAGACTCAGCTGATCACAGATCGGAGTATCCTGACCCCTTACCACGTGATCAGCTGTCAGCAAATGACAGCTGATCATGTTATGTAAACAGAGCCGGCAATTGGCTATTTTTTCTCTTCATGCTGGTAGCCGATCACCGGCAGCTGTGAGAGGGACATCAGTCCCAATCGTGGAGAGCCCCTGCAGAGGCATCTGTGCTCACCTATGCCACCTAACAGTGCCATCTACCAGTGCCCACCAGTGCCACCCATTGGTGCCCACAGTGCCACCTATAAATGTCACCAATCAGTGCCTCATCACCAGTGCTGCCTATCAATACCACCTACCAGTGCCCATCAGTGCTGTCTTAGTGTCAAGTTATCTGTGCCTATAAGTTTCGCCTTATCTGTGCCCATCAGTGCAGCCTCATCAGTGAATATCAATGAAGGAGAAAAATTACCCGTTTGCAAAATTTTATAACAAAGTATTTTTTTTTTTTTTTAATTTCTGTCTTTTTTTGTTTAGCAAAAAATAAAAACCCACGTGGTAATTAAATACTACCAAAAGAAAGCTCCATTTGTGTGAAAAAAATTATAAAAAATTCATTTGAGTACAGTGTTATATGACCGCGCAATTGTCATTCAAAGTGTGACAGCGCTGAAAACTAAAAATTGGTCTGGGCAGGAGGGGGGTTTAACCACTTGACCACTGGGCACTTAAACCCCCTTCCTAACCAGACCAATTTTCAGCTTTCAGTGCTCTCACATTTTGAATGACAATTACTCAGTCATGCAACACTGTACCCATATGAAATGTTTGTCCTTTTTTTCACACAAATAGCGCTTTTATTTGGTGGTATTTAATCACCTTTTGGGTTTTTTATTTTTTGCGCTATGAATCAAAAAAGACTGAAAATTCGGTAAAAAAAATACAAATTTTTGTTTCTAGTAAAATTTATTGGCAGAGTATTGGCAGAGTATTGCACATTATTACAGAGTACTGCAGAGTATTGCACATTATTGCAGAGTATGGCACAGAGCAGCGCTGTGGGCACTACAGATCCAGCCCATAGCGCTGCTATAAACAATCTCTCCCCCTCTCCCCTCACACTGTACAGAGAGGGGAGGGAGGAACCGGCGTCATGACATGATGCCGGTTTGTTTTCAAGTGATCGCTCCGTCATTTGACGGAGCGATCACGTGGTAAACGGCCGCTACAAGCGGCCATTTACCACGATTCGTGATGCGCCGGGTCTTCCCAGGGGGCGTGCAAGAGCAACATTCTGGGAGGATGTCCATGGACGCCCACCCAGAATAAGCCGACCACGCTGTAGCCTTCTTTCGGCTATGGCCTGGTCGGCAAGTGGTTGAGTGCCCAGTAAGCAAGTGGTTAAGCTTTCACAAAAAACCTGGAAGCTAATTGGTTTCTATGCAGAGCTGCACCAGATTTTACACTCTCCAGTTTTAGTAAATCAACCCCATTAATTAGTAGAGAAAGCCTACACTCATTTTGTTTAAATAAAGCCCATATAGGTGAAAATTTACACCTCCTTGTTTGTATCATGAACTTCAGGCAATTAACAGCTGCAGGCCATATCAGCAATGCTGATTGACCATGGATTTGGTAGTAAAGTGTAGAGATAGGCTTGGGCGTGTTCGAAATCCCACGCGCTCGATCCCGCCAGAAAGCTGACACTGCCCCGGGCTAATCACAGGCAGTGAGATCTCCCGATCTGTGCAGCTGCTAACCGGAAAATGTCTCACTGCCTGTGATTAGTCGTGTGCAGTGTCAACTTCCAGGCGGGATCGAGCACGTGGGATTTCGAACACGCCCGGGCCTAACTCTAGTAAGGTGTCCTAAAATACGCCTAATCTGCTCTGCAAAGAAGTAAAGTAGAATTCCAGGGACCACCTAACATCTGTTGTCAGCACTTCCTCCTCTTCCCTGCAGCCACTGCTGGCTGACACAGGGGAGCTGGATCATGTGACCGGACCAGGGCAGCCTGAAAATAGGTAAGTCTACAGACCTTTTATACACAGGTTAGTCAAAGTAGGTGTAAGGAGGGGGGAGGGAGCATGTTTAAGATTAGGTGGTAGCTTGAATTCCACTTTAAGGCTAGGTTCACACTTCTACGTCTGGCTGAGGGTGGGGGAATTGCAGCGATATCTGCAACTACCCGCAGTAAAAACGCACTGCTTTGCTGAAATGTGTGAGGCATGTAAAATCACAGTGCGGGAATCGCTTGGTCAAAAATACTTTGAAAAGGTGCATGTATATATATTTTTTTGTTGGAAACGCAGGCATGGCAGCCCATTCATTTCGATAGGCTGCTGTGCCCGCGCAAATGCGGCACGTACAAAATGCATTAGGTGTGAACCTAGTAATAAAATGTTGATACACACTGCAGCACCAATTCTGCTGTGGGGATAGAGACTTTAAAGTGATTGCTACCCCCCTATTTTCACTTTTACCTATAGGTAAGCCTAGAATAAGGCTTACCTATAGGTAGTGGAAATATCTCCTAAACGTGCGTCGTAGGAGATATTTACCTTGTGGTGTTCCAATAACATTGTCGGCGCATGCTCTGTGAAGAAAGGGACCTCCGTGCCGTTTCTTCACTCGCAAGTGCCATGATTGACTGCTCCTGCGCGCATGCGCTGGAGTGACGTCACATGGCTCCGGCCACTCACAGAGCCGGAGTCTGCGGCCCCGGAAGGAAGAGGGGCGAAGATGGATGCGGCCACCAGCGGGGACAGCGCGGGCTTTGTTTGCAGGTAAGTGCGCAGTGCATACTAGCCCATTATGCTTTTACTTTGCTGGAGGAAAAAACAGGAAGTAAAACCCATCAGGGTTTACTTCTTCTTTAATGCACTGTCACTCTGTAAAATGCGTTGGGGTGGAGGGCCATAAACTGTTTTTGTTTCCTTTTTAATTACCTGATAAAAAGTTCAAATCCAGAAATTATATTGAACTCAAAGGGTGGCAGTTTTCAAGAATTGTGCCAAACTGTATTTGAAGTGTGTAACCTGCTTGTATATTACTGAATTTCACACAGATGTGATACCATCTACTAAATGATTTCTGCGCAAATGTTTGTATACTTTACAGCTGTAAAATGTTAAGGTATAACTAAGGTGAAACTTATTTGTTTTTGGATAGAATAGAGAACTTTGTTTTTATTGCTGTCTGTGGCCCCTTTAGAGGAATTTACCCTCTCTATTTGTCCTGCTTACTGTTATCACTGAAAGGTGTCCGTTTATGAAGCAGTGAAATATATTCACTGCTTCATTCTCCGGCATTCACAGTGAAGATTTTTCTCCTCTGTGTGCAGTTTATGAAGCGGTGTAGATCGCTTCACCTTTGGAGGAGTGAAGAGATCTACAAATGCTTCAAATAGTGGAGAACGGCCCCTGATACTGGAATCTCGTGAGACTTTACGAGATTACAGTACCAGATGTCAGTTTATCAAGCAGTGATAAATTATCACCGCTCAACGGCGTGGATTAATGTTAATAAAATAATGTGTCCCCCTACATTATACACATATGTATACACACACACACACTATATATACATGTATATACACACACATGATATATATATACATATACACATTATATGTATATATGTATAAATATGTATACACATAAATATGACAGGGGGACATGCTTACAGTGTTGGGGGGTCTGAACGAGGCATAAGGAAGTTAAAAAACTTCCTCCTTCCCCCTCAGATCCCCCCAGATTTCCTCTTCACTCCCCGATTCACCACCTCTGAGCTGGTGAACCTGGGAGTGTGAATTCTGACACAGATCGCCAGTGAAGCGGTGAGATCACCGCTTCATAAACTGGCCGTTACTGTGTCATTCATGAGGATTCTCTGTGTGTAGAGATAATCGGCGGGAGAACAAGTTCAAACATGTTCTCACCCGATTATCACTGTTTGATAAACTGTTTATGGACTGTGATCAGCGGCGATCCTCGGGATCACCGCTGATCACTGCTTCATAAACGGACACCAAAGTGGGAAAAAAATTGGAAGTTTGGGTTATCACCAGAACAGGAATAGAGGGAAATCCTTCCAAAAGGGACACTAGTTCTGGTGGCAATCAGGGATTCCCTCCCTTTAGGGGAATTTCTTTGTGCTTCTGTTTTGACTATGGGACAGGAAGTGAAGGGAAATCTCCACAATTAGGAGAATTGAAAAAAAAAATGAAAACATTTTTTTACAGGGGGTTATAACCCTCCCTTACCTCTATCCAAAAAAAAGGTTTGCCTTTAGTTCTATTCTCGCAAAATTGCACACGTTCCTGATGCGAAGGCAAATGTACTGCTCTTTAGCAGACATGCAGGGCTGCCGATAATTTTTCATGGCACCCCCATGCATTGGCAAAACACCTGCAAAATAAGTATGGTTATTAATAATCTTATTTTTTAAATTGCGTAAAAAAAATAAAAAATAAAGCTTAAATTGCAATAGCTCACACTAACCTGTTTTTGTTTACATTTGACAGACAAGAACAAGATATAATTCTGATTGAATGTAATCTGTACTGTAAAGTAAATGTTGAAATTGTGTTTTTATTAATATTTTACTTTTTTACTTCTATGTTTATGTTATGTTCCCAAGGCTCCATTCACAGATATGCGGGTGGAACAGTGCATCATGCATGCTTTGGTAAATCAGGTTTAGCACAGCCCAGCTCATGTGAAAATTGCTCCAAAGATATGCAAGCATCTTTTTTTTTTTTTTTTTTGTTACTTGTGCCACACCAAAACACATGGGGTTTGATTTATTAAAACTGGAGAGTGAAAAATCTGGTGTATCTCTGCATCTCTCCAGGTTTTATTTGCTACTTATGGCCTTTACCACAGAATCGCACCCCTGTGCTGCCCAGATCTAACCACTTCCATTTACAACAACACGCTGTCATCCTCCCTAGACATACTTGCTCCTCTTTCTACACGCAGAACCAGGTCCCATCTGTCACAACCCTGGCAAACAGACGACACCAGAAGTCTCAAGAGACGCAGCCGTGCTCTTGAGTGAGCATAGCGTGAATCTAAATCCCTGCAAGACTTTACCCTCTACAAATCTGTCCTTCTCAAATACAACTCCTGCCTCCACTCTGCTAAACAAACCTACTACAACACTCTCATCAAAACCCTCTCATCCAAACCTCGTCAACTATATTCTACCCTTAATTCCTTTCTTCACCCCCCACTGCCCCCACCCACCAACTTGCTTACCGCTCAACAGATTGCCAACCATTTCAAAAGCAAAATGGACACAATTCGCAAGGAGATATCCAGCATTCAACTTCCTCCCCTACCCAGCACATCAGGTCCAACACCACACTCAATACTCTCCTCCTTCTGCCCAGTTACCACCGACACAGTTGATAAACTCCTCTCCATGGCCCACCTCACCACCTGTCCCCTGGACCCTGTCCCCTCACAATTACTGCGACCACCTTCCCACTGTATCCTAAACTCCCTAACCCACATCTTCAACCTCACCCTCTCCTCCGGCACCTTTCCTTCCCCGCTCAAACATTCACTGGTTACCCCCGTACTTAAAAAACCCTCACTAGACCCCACCTGTTTGAATAACTTAAGACTCATCTCCCTGCTCCCATTTGCCTCCAAGCTCATCGAATGCCCTGTCCATGACAGAATGAGACGCTACCTCACGGACAACAACTTTCTCGATCCCCTACAGTCCGGCTTCCATCCACAACATTCCACTGAAACTGCCCTACTAAAACTCACCAATGACCTACTAACTGCTAAAACCAATGGCCATTACTCCATACTCGTACTCTTAGACCTCTCTGCTGCCTTCGGCACAGTTGACCACCTGCTCCTCCTCAGCAAACTACACTCCCTTGGCCTCTGTGAATCTGCTTTATCCTGGTTCTCCTCCTACCTATCTCAGAGCACTTTCAGTGTCACTTACAACTCCATCTCCTCCTCTCCTCTTCCTCTCTCTGAAAAATGTGTGGGTTAGGGATAAATGGCACTGCCTATGAACTGAAAAGTGATCTAGTGAATCGCCCTTCACAGGTGAATGTGCATTAAAGTGCAATGTCAGTTAATCTAAAACAGTCTTATGTGTTCTCAAACTCCACCTATTGCAATGGTTGGAACATACTAAATCCTAGGAAAAGTACTGTTGTGCATTCATCAGTTGACTACTACGTGCATTACCACCAAGTTTACCAACATCTGCTATAGACATTTATATTCCTAAATCAAAAGAGGTCCACCTTAGGCCCCTTTCACACGGTCGGACTGTTCAGGTCTGCCTGTCAGTTTTGACGGCAGACCTGAACGGGCGCTCCATGTTAGCCTATGGAGCGACGGATGTCAGCGTTGACATTTCCGCTGACATCCGACCCGGTCCGGTCCGCTAAAAGCAGACGGATGCCTCTACGTTCAGATCCGTCGCTGGCGGATCAGATTGGGTGAGATCTGATGAAAACGGACATGCTGTCCATTTTCGTCCGATCTCTCCATAGAAACCAGCGGCGCTCGACAAGCCCCTCCCCGTTCAGTGAGCAGAGAGGGACCTGTCATTCGCCGGCTCAGTGGAGATTAACGGAGAGATCTCCCGCTGAGCCGGCGGACTCTGTGGAAGCGGATCTGCCTTGTGAGACTGAGGCCTTATACACAAGTTATACACTCAAAGTGATCAGATGAAGGGTTTATGATCACACTTACAGTGGTAAAAGTGATTTAGGTGCTTCACCAAGCACTGTGCAAAAAACAGAAAATAACAATAAAAAAACAAACAGTCCAGTATAAAAGTCATAACATAATCTTTCAAGTGACTTGTGCAGTTTTCAAAGTGACTTGTGCTTGCACTTGGTTCCAATCCTTGTGCCAAAGTGATAAAGTGACTGTTGTGCCCCCCTTTGGATCCCTACTCACCAGATCCTGGCACCCCTGCAGGGGCAAAATGCATGTGGTGAGTATGCATCAGGCAGCCGGACCGATCATTTCCTCCTTTAGCTTGTCCTAGGAAAGCCAGAGCCTCCAGGCCCTCAGGGGACAATCTCTGATACCCTGTTATCACTAGGTCAGGGGGTAGTAGTTTCCTTCTTTGTGACCCCAATAGTGTGTCCTCATATAAAAAAAGAGATAGGCTCCAATAGTGTATTTCCGGATAATACTTTTATTTAAAAAAACAAGTTTCTAAAAACAAATTTCCGAAGGTAAATGGGTGGTAGATACCAACCCGAATCCGCTTTTTAAAAATTGGGCGCTCTAGGTCAGCGTGCGTACCACCCTCTTTGTTGGGGTACCCCAAGGCTCTGTCCTTGGGCCCCTCCTATTTTCGCTCTATACCTCTTCCCTGGGCCAGTTGATAACCTCCCATGGCTTCCTTTTTTTTTTTTTTTTTTTTTTTTCTTTTTTTTTGTTTTTCAACCACTCAGTTTACTTTATATAATGAGACAACCATCAACTTTTCCATTCATGTACGTCTCTCTTTTCCTTCACATCACTGTGGCTGAAATAAATTTTACATTGACAGGGAAGGGGGAGGACCGATACAAATCTCACATAATGTAACATTCTTCCTATCCCAATCAAAAAACCCCTCCCTTCTTTCTCTTTGCCCACCCTTATCTGTATAAAAAAGAATAAAAGAAAAAAAAAAAAAAGAACAACCTTTATTGTATTATCTCAAAAGCTCTTTTACCTTAATAGTTTACTCTATTTCGTCTCCCCTCCTCCCCTCCCCTCCCTTATTCCCAGGTACAGATACTTCCCCCGAATATAACTCTGCTAAAACCCAATATTCTCAGCGTAGCTCCATATTTTTTTAAACTCTCTCCAACTCTTCCAATTATCTTTTCTTCCCTCACCCCCCTCTTCCTTGCTACCATGAAACCTCTCCATGGTGTAGGTTTCCTCCACGGCGTTAATCCACTCCCATATCTGTGGGGATTCTTTTTCTCTCCAATTTTTGGGTATTAATTTTTTGGCTGCATTGATTAAATGAGGCACCAACGAGGCTTTATATTGTTTCTCACTATCCTTAATGCCGTGGAAGAGCACCAACCATGGCTCTTTTTTTTACCTCCTTTCCCGTAATTTTTTGGACCATATTCAAAACTTTTTCCCAAAATTTTTGAATCTTCGGGCATTTCCACCAAATGTGTGCCATTGTACCAATTCCCCCACATCCTCTCCAACATTCTGCCGATGTTTCTTTTTGGTACTTACTGGCCCTCTCTGGTGTTATGTACCACCTCACTAAACACTTATAGTTCATTTTGGTTGTTTTTACATCTATCGCCGAGGTGTGGGTAAGGTTCATAATCTTTTTCATCGTGCTAAAATCAACCAGTGTCCCCAAATCCTTTTCCCATTGTTTGATATATGTGGGCTTCTCTATTTCATCTTCAACTAATAATAATTTATATAGTTTTGATATGGTATTTTTTGTGTTTTCTAACGTGCATAATTTTTCTAATCCCGTCAATTCTTCTCCTGATCTTATGGGTTGTGGTAGTTTTCTAATGAACCTTTCTAACTGTGCATATCGCCATTCGTTAATCACCCATGTTTCAGTATCTTGTTGCAACTCGTGTATTGTTTTAATTTTCCCCTCTTTCATTATCTCTCGTAGTTCCACCTTATCTTTCTTTATCCATTTCCCCCCTATACTCACTCTCCCTGGTGCAAAAAACTCATTGTCATTGACTCTTATAAGTGGTGAATTGTAAGTCTTATTTAACTGTTTATAGGTTCTATTCCATACCCTAATTACCACCCGTGTTAACATATGTGTATTTTCGTCTATCATTCTGTGTTGGGGGGGATTCCAAATAATTACCCCTAACTGTGCATTACTATAAAATTTTTCCAAGTTTACCCATCTTTTTTCCTGATTATCCCTTACCCATTCTATCACTCGTGACAGGATTATTGCGTTGTAGTATGTTTCAATATCCGGTGCCGCCAGACCCCCATTCTTTTTCCCTTTTCTTAGCGTCTTTAAAGATACCCTCGGTTTTTTATTTTTCCAAATAACGTTTGTTAATATTGTTTTTAGTTTTTTGAGGTAATATATTGGTAGATCTATAGGTAGCATTTGGAATTTATAAGTAATTTTTGGAAGCAGGGTCATTTTTATGGCATTTATCCGGCCTATCCAAGAGATTGGTCTGTTCTGTATTTTTTTGCCCTCTTTCCTTATTTCATCCAATAGGGGTATATAGTTCACTTTATAAATTTTATCCAGGGAGTTGGCTAGTTTTACGCCTAAATATTTTATTTCTTTTTTCCATGAAAATTGGAAGTTCTTCCTTAAGTTTTCCTCTTCTGTTTTTCTTAGATTTATGTTTAGGATTTCAGATTTTCCCATATTTATCTTGAAATTTGAGAGCTCTCCATATTGTTCTATCGTTTTAATTAATTTTGGCAGGGTACATTCTGGTTTAATTATATAGAAGAGCACGTCGTCGGCAAATGCCGATAGCTTGTGCTCTTCCTTGCCCACTTTTAGTCCTTTGATAACGGGGTCACTTCTTATTGTTGCAAGAAAGGGTTCTAATGATAGGATAAAGAGTAGCGGGGACAGGGGGCACCCCTGCCTTGTCCCTCTCCCCATTTCAAAAATTTCTGAAATTACCCCGTTGATCCTAATTGCAGCTCTCGGTTGTCTGTACAACGTTTTTACCCTTTCCAACATCCTTGGGCCTACCCCCATTTTACCTAATGTTTGGAACATGAACCCCCAGTCTACTCTGTCAAACGCCTTTTCCGCGTCGCAAGACAAGAGCAGACCGGGGGCCCCGTCCTCTTTTATTTTTTGTAGAAGGAGCAGAGGTCGTACCCCGTGGTCCTTCCCCTCTCTTCCAGCCACAAACCCCGTTTGGTCAGGATGGACCAAAGAATTCATTAGCCCCTTCATCCTCTTTGCCAATATTTTTGCGTAGATCTTTATATCTTCATTTAATAGCGATATGGGTCTGTAGCTGGAGCAGAGGGTCGTGTCTTTTCCTTCCTTTGGGATCACCGTGATCAGGGCCGTTTGTGCCTCTCTGCTCAGTTCAAAGTCTTTTCCTAACCCATTCATGTACTGACACATTTTTGGTATTAGGATATCTTTAAATTTTTTGTAATAACCTGCTCTGAATCCGTCTGGCCCTGGGCTCTTTCCTTGTGCTGCCTCTAATATTGCTTCCTTTACTTCTTCTTCCGAAAGTTCTTCCTCCAAGGCTTCCCTATCTCTCTCTTGAATCTCGGGTAACCCCGCCCTCTTTAAGAATTCCCTTATCTTTTCTTTTTTCTTAAACCTCTCTTGCTCCCCCTTATGTTCTCCTGCATACAATTCTTTATAATAGTTTCTAAATACCTCTCCAATTTCTCTTGTTTCATGGACCATTGATCCCTGCTTAGTCTGTATCCTATCTATAAAATTACGGGCTTTTTTTTCCCTTAGCATTCTAGCCAGATGTTTCCCTGTTTTATCCCCCCACTGATATCTCTCTTTCTCAATTTGAAAATATTTTTCTTTTATTTCTTGGTCTACCAATCTTTTTAATTCATCTCTTTTGTCTATCAACTTTTGATATATTTCTTTATGGGGTCCTCTCATTTTTTTGTGTTCTTGTTCTATGTTGAATATTTCAGTCGTAAGATTTCCCATTTTGATGTTTCTTTCTTTTTCCTAGCTCCCTCTTTTATTAATATTCCCCTTATGTATACTTTATGGGCCTCCCACACCACTGCCCCCGAGACATCTCCGGTTTCATTTACCCTAAAGTATTGTTTGAGTTCCTCTGTTACTCTTTGGACCACCCCCTCATCGGACAACAGATCTTCATTTATTCTCCATAGGGGGATTTTTCTCTGCATTTGGGAGATTTGTATTTCCACTTCTACAGGGGCGTGGTCTGACAGTGTGATGATTCCTATTTTTGCTTCAGTGGCCCTCTCTAACCACCTGTGTTCTAGTAAAATGTAGTCCAATCTGGAATATGTCCGGTGTACAGGGGAGTAAAACGTATAATCTCTTGTTCTACCATTCAATATTCGCCATATATCCACCAGTTGATTCTCATGTAATTTCTGTCTCAGTCGTCTAAGCTTCACGTTGTTCGTCCCCTGCACACCGGACATACAATCCAGCCCTGGCTCTAAACACACGTTGAGATCTCCCATCACTATCAGACCCCCTTTCTTGAAGGTTGTTAATTTCTCCAGTGTACTTATCAGGAAATTGACTGTGTTTTTATTAGGGGCGTAAATATTTGCAATAGTGCATTCCAGCCCTCCTAGAGATCCCTTTAAAAAAAGGAATCTTCCTTCCGTATCCTGTATTCTTCCGTCTAATTTAAATTGCACTTCTTTTGCCATTCCTATTGCCACTCCTCTTGCTCTATTAGATATTGTATCTCCATAGTACCATGTCGGAAAATTTTTAGACCATAATCTGCTGTTGGATTCATATGTCAGATGGGTTTCTTGTAATGACACTATTCCTGCCCCCTGCTTTTTCAGCTCTCTTAATAAGTTGTGTCTTTTGGAGGGTGTATTCAGACCTTTAACGTTATATGTCAAAAATTTAAGAGTTGTCATGTTTGTCCCAAAATAGATTGCTACGCTTCTCTGGCTTAATTCGAGTTATACACCTATTTTCCTTTTGTACCTTGTAATCCCCCCTTGCCCTCCCACCCCCCCCTCTCCCCCTCTTCCACCCCACACCCCACCCCCCCTCCCATCCCCCTTGCCCCCCTCCCCTCCCTCCCCCCAATTGGCCCCTCAGGGCCCCTAGGGTCATCCAGGATCTCCATCTGAGCCCTTTCCGAACCCTTTGATCATAAGGTGGAGCTCCAGGTATTCAGCTTTCACCCACTCCTTTGAATAACTATTGTAGTGGGGTGGCCTGCCTATTTCATTCTTATCTTAGCTTAGTTTTCTTGTCTGTTGTTGTTATCCCACCTCCCCCCTTCTCCCCCCGGATGGGGATTTGACAAGTCCCCTAGATTTCTGATGTCCAGCCTGGTAAGTCCGGAACCTGTATGTCCAGCCTTTTACAAAATTCTCCTAAATCCTCCGGAAAACGTAATTTAGCAGACCTCCCTTCCTTATATCCTTTCAGACAGGCCGGGAAACCCCAGGTATATTTGATATTTTGTGCAGTCATTAATTCCAATAAGGGTTTCAGCAATCTTCTTCTTACTAGGGTTTCTTGCGCCAGGTCTGCATAAAACTGGATTTCCACTCCCTCGATCTTTATTGGCGGTCTTAGTTTCAATTTCTTCCAAACTTCCCATTTATCTTCATAGTACCTAAATCTAGCTATAATGTCCCTTGGGCGTACCCCACTCGATGTATCCTTTCTATCTTTAGACAGTCCTCCCCTTCTCTATTAATCAGAGGCCGGAAAATTGTGGAAGCCAATTTCATCAGATCTTCATTCTCTTTTTCTGGGACTAAGCGAATCCTAATGTTCTTCCGTCTGCTCCTGTTCTCCTGGTCTTCCAGCCTGTATAACAACAATCTTTGATTTACCTGTGTTTTTTCCACTTGTTGTCTTAGACTATCGATTTCTTGTTTTTGTTTTTCAGTGTTTTTTTCCGTAGACTCCACTCTTTCTAGTAGATGTCCCAGGTCTCCTCTCAGATTTTGAATATCCATTTTAATCGAGTTTTCCATTTTCCGGAGCATGTCACTCATCTCTCCCTTTGTTAGTGTAGAGGTCCCTCTTGCTTCCCCATCCGTTTCACTTGCGTCATAATCCCCCTCTGTTGATAAATCATCTCTAGAGTGTTCAGGGGTGTCTCCTGTTTTTTTATCGGATCCCTTTTTTTTTTTTCCGTTTTACTTTGACTTTGTCTAACCGGCTCCATACTCCTAGGGCTTATTCCTTGCGTCATATATTGTTTTAGTGTGCTTGTAGTTGGTTTATCTTTTGGGGATTTGGGGGCATTCCCTCTTGTTACTTTCGTTGTGCTTTTATTCATTTTGTCTCCCTTTCTTGGCCCCCTAATTCGCTTCCCCAGCCTGGTTTTCTTGATATCCCTCCACTTCCGTGAAGGGGAGCCCTAGACCTTGGAGAGTCTATTTGGAGGGGTTTTTACAGGTTGCAAGAGAGGAAACCGAGAGAGGACAACAAAGAAAAGAAAAAGAGAAAAAAAAAAAAAAAAAGAAAAACACAGGGGGGAGGGGCAAGGAGAGGGGGGGGTGGCACGGGGGTTCCACAGCTTAATTAATTCAAAAACCTCTCCCTTCTAGCTTTACCCCTGCCAGTCTCCCCTTTTCCCCTTCTCTTCTCTCTTCTCCTTTAGAGGACTTGTATGGTGTATAATGTGTTTGTCTTTATTGCTATTATGACTGTTATGACTAATTGTTCCTCTATTTGTGCCCCTTAGTCTGGGTTCTACTGTTGGGGGGGTCTTACCAGGTTACTGTCCTTTTCCAGTCCCTGCTTATGTACTTTGTATTAGTCCACCCCCGTTTATTTGTAGGCTGCTTTATTCTCATGCACACTTGGTATATATCCACCTCAATACTGGGTACTTTCGCCCCCTTCCTTCCCAGACCAATTTTCAGCTTTCAGCGCTCTTACAATTTCAATGACAATTGCGCGGTCATACAATGTTGTACCCAAATGAAATTTTTATCATTTTGTTCACACAAATAGAGCTTTCTTTTGGTGGTATTTATTCATTACTCCGTTTTTTATTTTTTGCGATATAAGCGAAAAAAAGAGCGGAAATTTGGAAAAAAAACAATATTTACTTCTTTCTATTTTAATAAAAATCCAATAAAATCGAATTTTGTCATAAATTTAAGCCAAAATGTATTCTGCTACATGTTTTTGTTAAAAAAAATCCCGTTAAGTGTATAATAATTGGTTCGTGTGATCACGGACACATGTGCGCAAATGATAATGTACAGATGTGCACAGGTGATCACGGACATATGTGTGCAGATAATCATTGGGACATGTGATTTTACTGGGACATATGTGGGGGACAGGTGTTTTTACTATGTGGGGACATGTGTTTTGGGGACATGTGTTTTGGGGACATGTATTTTGGGGACATGTGTTTTGGGGACATGTGTTGGGGACATTGTGTGTTTACTTTGTGTTTTTTACATTGTGGGGACACTAGACTGGCGATCAGTGAGTAAAAAGCTGTAAAAAACAGCTCATACTCACTGATCACCAGCCGGCTGCAGCGATCCGCTCTCCTCTCCTCACTGACAACTTCCGTGTGAGGAGAGGAGAGCAGATTGCCTAGCAACCGGCTCTGTGTATACATCACATGACGGCTGTGATTCGACACGGCCGTCATGTGATCAGGAGGGCCAATCACAGAGCCCTCCTACCGATCGGAGATGCGCCGTGTCCGGGTGACACGAGCGCATCGGGATCACGCCGCTGCGCGGGCACGCGCGCGATCCCGCTCCTTCTGAGGGACGTTCCTGAACGTCCACTCAGAAGGAGAGATAGCCCACCCGGCCGTTTATGTGCAGTGGCCGGGTGGGAAGTGGATATAGGGGGCACCCCCACCAGCTGAGAGAGACCTTTAGTGGTTCATATAGGTGATTGTTCGTCTCCCGTGTTTACTGGTCAGACCTCCTTTCCCAGTAGCAGGAATATGTGCATATCAAAAAGTAAACAGTACCAATCATTCAGAGCGCCGTTTAGGACCACCGCCTATAGACAATGAAAACTTAGTCCTTAATTGTTACCTTGTTTCTGCTCTTCATTTAAGATATTTCCTCCCCTCTCGTGGGGTATCAATACTTACAACCTTTTAGGGGTATTTCATTCATCCGGGAGGGTATGCTATGATCCCGGAAGGCGGGGGGGTGGCGGTTTCAGTATCTCGCCGTACCAAGAAGTCAGTCCTGAGTGCGCTGTCCCCGCTGTATCAGATAGTCTCTGGCATGCCTCCCGTTCCATCCAGTCGAAAAACAGCACTATCTATCTCTCCTTCTGAGGGGGGACAATGCCTCTCATCATACCGCCTGTGTGCCGACTGTCCGCGGCATCAGCGTCTCTGCGTCCTTCCCTGCTCTCGGCGGCCAGCTGACACTCTGGAGCTCCTGCCTCCGTGACGGACGTTACGTCCTCACGTCCTCTCCTCCCATCTCCATCCCATGCAACGTCACCTCCCATGGCTTCCAATACCACCTCTACGCCGATGAAACCCAGATCTATCTCTCCACTGCTCACCTCACCCCCTCGATCTCCTCACAGACCTCAAACTTATTGAATGACATATCGGTGTGGATGTCACACCACTTTCTCAAACTCAATCTTTCTAAAACTGAGCTTGTTATTTCCTCCTTCTAGGTCCCCCTCCCCATGACTTTACCATTAATATCAACAGCACAACCATTGGTCCCTCCACACATGCCAGGGTGCTGGGTGTAATCCTTGATTCTGACCTCTTCTTCAGCCCCCACATCCAATCACTGGCTAAGTGCCGGTTCACACTGGTGCGATGCGAGAACACTGCGAATCCACTGCGTGTTCCCGCATCGCATGTCAGTTCACACTGCCATATGCGAATCGCTGGGGAGTGTCAATACATTGTTAACGACCACCCCCAGTTCAGCTTGCATATCGCACTGCGAACTGACAGTTCGGACATGAATCGGATCGCATATGTGTGAACACACATGCGATCCGATTCTGGTCCGAACAGAAAAAAGGGTCCTGTGCGTGTTTGCACCGAATGCGGTGCGATATCAGCCATACTATCTCTATGGCTGATATCGCACCACACAGACATCGCATGTAATGTGAACGGCAGTGCGCTGCGAATTACATGCGATGTCTGTGCGATGTTTGGCATCGCACCAGTGTGAACCGGCACTAAATCCTTCTGCCTTAACCTCTGCAACATCTCCAGAATTCCACCCTTCCTGACTAATGACACCACAAAGCAACTTATTCACTCCTTATTTCCCGCTTTGACTATTGACTAACCCGCTGTCAGTGAGAACCTAGGCTAAATGCTACATTGCAAGTAGCAATTCCAAAAGTGAAGGTTAGTAATCCCCTTATGATACACTGTCCCAAACTAAACAAAAGATTTGACTGAAGTTTCACTTCAATTAAATTCAGATTCTGAACTTGTGATTCAACTATGCAAACCTGCTGGGGTAACTGAATTATGTGTTTAATTTTTGCTCTGTGCAGCTATATCACTTGGGTCCTACGTTAAACCAACATCAAGAATTGTACTGTATTTCCTTTCCTGTGAAGCTCACACTGAAGTAAACTACTGTGTTCATAAGTGAAAGGTTCTCAGCTTGGTACTACCTGGGGCTGTGCTGGCAAACCAGGAACTCTACTCATTGTTCAATGAGCTGAAGTGTTTAACCCTTTCACTGCCAAGTCCGTACGCCGTAAAGACCTACAGACGTGCCTGCAGGTAGCCAAGTCCATACGGTATAAGTAACCTCATTTCTCCCTCTCCCTCATAAGCTTATGGTCACTTCAATGACCATAAGCTTTTATCAGAATTGTACAGAAGACTCTGCTGAACAATTCTATAAATCTGATCAGCAAATTACAACCTGCTGATCAGAGTTATTAACCCCTAATGTGACCGCCACCCCCCTGCACTTATGTGGCTGCTTCCCTGTCCCCTGCCACTCCACCTCCTGCTGCTCCCTTTCATCTTAATCTGCCCCTGCTCTCCTATCCCCTTCACTCCCCTTCTCCCCCCCCCCCCCTCCACCTGATCTGACTCCCCTCAGCCAACATCATTAGCCGGCATCCCTCCTTTGCTGCTCCTGCCGGCTTCAAGTGCTACATGGGGTTTGGGGAGGATCTAGATGTGTCTCCACCCGCTGGTCAGATCACCCCCCCAACAGTACAGTGAATATATATTCACTGACAGCTGATCATTGTAACTGTGAGTGTTAAGATGTATCAGACTGTCATTTTCTGAATGAATGGAATCTCTATACAGATTCCTCATTCATTCAAGTAAACGGCTACAAAGAAATGGACTAGCTTCAGTCCCTTTCTCTGTCTCAGAAATAGAGATATGGGGGTCTGTTTTAGACCTTTGATATCTCACCAAAGACCCCCCCCCCCCAAAAAAAAAATAATAATGTTAAAAAAAAAGTAAAAAATAACAAATAATAAAAAGTAAAACTAAAAACAAAGTAGGACTGCCAAGGTCCACCTGCATTCACCCCTCCATGGTGACGCCCCCCACCACACTCGCCCCTCCTGGGCTTCCTCAGCTTCTCCTCCCAGCCAACCTGATCCATCCTGATTGGCCAGGAGGAGAAGCCGGAAGACAATAGCAAATATTAATTCGCTATTGTCACAATTGGGTGATTTCGGGGTGCAATGCTCTGTCCCCCGAGCCCAATCTTTTTCAAGCCAAATAGAGCCTCAGGCTCCAATCATGTGGCTTAAAAAAAAAACTCATGCAAATGCTTGAGTCTGGCACCCTGCAGGGGGGCAGCACCCCAGCACCTTTCACATGGAGCGGACCCTGTCAAGCAAGTTTGCCTGCTCAGCAGGGGATCTGCCTGCTGATCCCCACAGAGCAGGCAGATGACAGATGCAGAGCGGACACAGCTCACTATTCTCTATGGCGGTTGGATAGAAACGGACCGCCTGTCCAGTTCCATCGGATACCATCCGATTTGCTAGATGGATGGGGAATGGAATCCCCATCCCTGTTTTTAGCAGATTGGGCTGGATCGGATGCAGGGGAGTGTAAACGGACACATGTCCATTTACATCAGCTTCTCCATAGAGAACAATGGGTGGTCCATTTGGGCCCGCCTAAAAAATGGACAGGCAGATTTGATCGGTGTGCTTGTGGGAAAGGGGCCTAAGGCCTTGTTCACACAGGACATTCACAGCGTAAATTTACAGGGAAGCACAGGTGTTCCGTGCATCTCTGCAGGTAGTTCCATTGATGTCATTTGGGATGTAGCAACTGCACAAACAGAGCTGTTGCTCCCAATTTGACATCCATGTAGGTCAGCATGCATGTCCCTGAGCTCCCACTGTCTGCGTTCGGGGTCATTTACCCACACCGATGTCAGATTGGGAGCAGCAGCTATGCCTGTGCAGCCGTTGCATTCCAATTGACATAAATGGGACTGCCTGTACGGGGATGCACGGAACACCACTGCATCCCTGTGCGGGTAAACATGACCCTCCATGGGCGTACACTTTAGTATGCCACATGTGAACGATGCTTTAGTATCAATTTAGCAGAAATTTTGTTATGTTGTGTTTATGTGCACTATTAATGATTTTAGTGTATGTTTAGAGAAAATATTGATTTGATAAACATTTGCGCTAATACCGTGCTGTCTTAAAAATCAGTAGCACCTTCTTTTTTATTCTACTGGCCATGTGCTTTCAGAAAATGTATGGTTTGGGGGGTCTTTTACAAATTCTGAAAGCTGTAAGTGAAAAGGGAAAACCTCCAGATTTTCTAAAACTTTTGCGTAGCTCCGATTTTTACTATTTCTCAAAAAGGCGCAATTTAAAATGTACAAATAATTGTTATTTATTAACTCAATACAGGTTAAGGTTTTTATATTTAGTAGGAATTTAGCAGAAATTTTGTAAAATTAGCTTTTGTCAATTCTTAAAGCTGTAAGGGAAAAATGAAAACCTTCAAATTTTTAGAGAAATTTGGATATTTACATTTTTGTGTACGATTTTGCAAAAAGCCGCAATGTAAAAATTATTTTTTTTGTTATTTATTAACTCCATACAGGTTAAGCTTTTATATTTAGTAGGGATTTAGCAGGAAATTTGTAAAATTAGCTGTGTTTTTATCTGCTAATAATGGTTTTAGTGTAGTTTTTGTGAATATATTGGTTTGATAAACATTTGCGCAAATACTGCTGGGTCTAAAAAATCAGTAGTACATTCTTTTTATTCTACTGATCATGTGCTTTCAGAAAATGTATGGTTTGGGGGGGGGGGGGGTCTTTGACAAACTCTGAAAGCTATAAGTGAAAAATAAAAAAGCAAAGGAAAAATTGCAAAAATGGTCTGGCCGCCTGAGTGTACAAAATGGAGCACAGAGCTAGGCAGCGAAAGGGTTAAAGCCCATTAAAAGCTAAAATGGCTAAACCCACTTTTACTGCAATTCAGAGACTTCCCTAGTACCTTTTTTAAGCTGTCCTCAGTCCAATAATGGCATCGTTCAACCCGCTTACTCTAAACTCAGGTTGTCCTTAGACCCCCTAAAACCCCTTTCACACGAGAGATCTGATCGAGTCCGGGTGTCTTCTCTATAGAGCTCCGGATGTAAATAGACTTGTGTCCATTTACATCTGGCTACCTCTGGGTCCGATCTGATCTGGAAAAAAAAACAGAAGGGGAGATCCGTACCACTCCAGCTGGCCGGATCGGAAGGGGAACGAGGTTTACATGAACCCCCAGTCTGGTTACATCTGGCTGCCCATAGAGCAGAGCGGGATGTGTCTGTGTCCGCTCTGCATAAGCAGAGTGGGCACAGACCTGTCACCCATCCGCTTCACTCAACTCAGCAGGGGATCAGGGGACAGATCCTCTGCTGAGCATAAGAGCCCTTTCACACTGAAAGCGCCCGGGCGTCAGCGGTAAAGCGCCGCTATTTTTAGTAACAAAGTAGTCTGTATGCTATTCTTAGCGGCGCATTTACCGTCGTTTTAGCGGCGCTATGCGGCCGCTAGCGGGGGCAGTTTTAACCCCCCCGCTAGTGGCCTAAAAAGGGTTAAAACCGCCCACAAAGCGGTTGTTTCAATGGGCAGGGGCACTTTAGGAGTGGTGTACACACCGCTCCTACAGCGTTGCAAAGATGCAGCCTGCAGGACTTTT
The DNA here is from genome assembly GCA_037952925.1 of Lithobates clamitans. NCBI lineage: Eukaryota > Metazoa > Chordata > Amphibia > Anura > Ranidae > Lithobates > Lithobates clamitans. The sequence continues at coordinate 4,920,953 of JBBGZY010000171.1, read as the reverse complement.
TTTACCGTCCTGCAAGCGCACCGCTCCAGTGTAAAAAGCACTCAGGCTTTCACACTGGAGAGACAGGAGCGGCTCTATGCAGGCGCTATTTTTAGCACTGTAGTACCTGTAAAGCGCCTCAGTGTGAAAGGGGTCTAAGGCTGCATTAACACCTGAGCGTTTCATTTTCGGGCAGAAAGTCGCTCGTTTTTACCACGATTTTACCGCGTTTTTTGCTGCGATTTTGTACAGGTCAAAAGGTCACCAATGTAAAAAGCAGAAAAACGCCTGTATTCTTCCTAAAAAGAAGCTCATCTGCTTTTTTGAGTTTCAGGCGTTTTTCAGGCATTTAGCTTCAGGTGACAAAACGCTCAGATGTGAACAGGTGCTATTGAAATTAATTGGATTTTGCTTGTTGGGTGTTTTTCAGGCGTTTTTTTGAGTGTTTTACAAGCGTTTTTCGAGCTGAAAACACTCAGGTGTGAATGCAGCCTCAACGTATCCGAATCGCGTGAAAGGGGCCTGATGCCACGTACATACGGTCGGAATTTCCATCAGAAAAAGTCCGATGGGAGCTTTTCATCGTATTTTCCGACCGTGTGTGTGCCCCATCGGACTTTTCCCATTGAAAATTCAGACGGACTTAGATAGAGAACATGTTCTATATTTTTCAGACTGAACAAATTTACTATCGGAAAAAACGCTCGTCTGTATGCTATTCCAACGAGATTAGCAGAAGGAGCCCAAAGAGTGGCGCACTGGCTATTGAATTTCCTTTTTCTAGTGCCGTCGTACGTGTTGTATGTCACCGCGTTCTTGACGGTCGGAATTTGGTATGACCGTGTGTGCGCAAGACAGTTTGAGCGGAATTCCGTCGGAAAAACCTTCAGAGTTTATTCCGACGGCAAAACCGGTCATGTGTACAGGGCATTAGCCTGTTACTGCACGGTGAAAGAAAAGGCAGCCCAGTGATGAACTCCTCTTTCTGTCACTCAGCTTTCTCTTCCTGTCAGCACGCTTCTTATCAAAATGTGAACTGATTGGCTCCTTGTACTGCTTCTTCCTTTGACAGTTCAACTCTTCTATACAGAGACTGCCAAAAGCCTTATACCAGGTCAAATTTAGAACCTACACTGCTTATATTTTTAACAGTGCATTTAATTATATAATAATGATTATAGAGTCTCGATAATTTGTAACTTTTTTATCTGCTTAGATTAATGGCCAACTCACATTATGTGTGGTGACCGATGTTTTACTGCATTGTAAAATGCAGATCACTACAAGGACACACAGAAAACAATTGTCTTCTGTGTGTCCTATTCACACTGCAAGGCAGCACAGACATTTTATTGCAGCATGCTGTACAGAATCGCATGTCTGTATACAGCAGTGCTTCACACAGCTATACAGTGGCCTGAATGGAGTGTACTTTCTTACACTTAAAATACAGTTCAGTGTTAAAAAAAAAAAAATGTGTAATGTACTAACTCATGCACAACACCGCCCCCTACTGCAGACAAGTAAAGAGCTGCGGCTTGCTCTTTGGCAGCTGTTCATGCAGTGTGAATGGGCCTTTAAGCTAGGCAGCTTCAGACAGGTATAATTGTACATTTACACCCCTTTCACACTTGTGCGACAAATCGTACCCTATGGTTTCCAATGATAACCATTCATAGATGTGCAACTTAAAGTTGCAGCGACTTCAGAGTAGGTGGAGCACTACTTTGGTCTGACTTTCATGCAACTTGAGGGTCATAGACTTCAATGGTAATGCTCAAAAGTTGCGTGAAAGTCATACCTGAATGTTTTACATGCAACAGTGGGTCCGACTTTGCAGTGGGACAACAAGTTACATTCAAGTCTCACCCATCCAAAGTTGTACCAAAGTTACACACTAAAGTCCTGCAACTTTGGAGTTGTACAAGTGTGGATGGAGCCTAACACTATGCTCCAAGGATCCACTTGATGCACTGTCCACAAATATTCTTAGTGGTTGATTTACTAAAACTGGAGAGTGCAAAATCTAATGCAGCTGTGCTTGGTAGCCAATCAGCTTCTAACTTCAACTTGTTTAATTAAGCTTTGACAAAAAAAAAAAGCCTGGAAGCTGATTGGCTTCTATGCAGATCTGGGCCAGATTTGGCACTCTCCGGTTTTAGTAAATCAACCCCTTGGAGTCCAGACATTTAACCAATTTGTTATCCGAATGTAAAATCTGTAATTGTTACTAATTATATTGCTTTATATTGTTATTCAACACTTCATTATATAAATAATGCTTATAAATGTGTCTTGTGTTTCTGTTTTAGTGTCTGCTTTTATCAGTACACTGACTCCAAAGTTCTATGTTGCTCTTACTGGCACATCATCCCTGATATCTGGACTAATACTGGTATGTATTGTAAGTTATTGTGTACAATATGGCCTGAGTTTAAAGTCCTACACTTGTACATATTGTATAAAAATATTGTCCAATGAATATCCAAACTCATGAAGAAAAAAGTCAGGAAAAAAATGATATCCAATTTGAATCCACTTCAATCACCACTGTGACATGTTATACGAAACGTGAATCCACCACTTGTGGATGAGCCTCTCACCTCACTGCCATGACCCCTGTATTACCAGTAGGTCTCACCACACTTTTTTCCCTCTCTGGGGATGAAGAAAACATGCATAGGCACTAGGTCTGTGTGCTATTACTTCCTGCATGCATGCTGTAGGGATTGGAATCTACCAACCCATCCATCCATCCGAATAAGAGGCATTGAAGACAGTAGCTGTTTTCTTCATCCCCAGAGAAGGAAAAATGCATGGTTAGACCTACTGGTAACGCAGCGGTCATGGCAGTGAGGTGAGAGGCTCATCTAACAAGTGTGGTGGAATTCACGTTTCGTATAACATGTCACAGTGGTGATTGAAGTGGTTTCAAGTTGGATATAGTTTTTTTTTTTTCTTGATTTTTTTTTTTTTTTCATATGTTTAAATATTCATTGGACTATATTTTTATACAGCATTTATTGCACATATTTTTGTGTTTATATATTATGTTTATTTCTTTGAGAGTTGCGCGACATCATTTTTTGATATTTAGTATAGTACGTTTAGAATCATTTATGGGTGTCGGCCAGCAACTTTTCTAGCACAAGTTTTAGCACTTATTTTTGTTGTGGTTCACATGTTATTGGATTGTGCAGATTGAATTCTGATACACTTGTACATACTTCTTCCTCTTTCAGTTGCATTTTCTTGAACCTACTCAGCATTTATTTCACACTAAACATAGACATGGATGAGAAATTTTCTTTCATGTTTCAGAGACTGTTGACTTCTTATTCCTTGATTTAAGGATAAGTACACTTCAAAATAACATTATATCTTTGTCCTGATCTAACTGATCCCACCCTCCACAGATGCAGACTTACAAAGATCTGATCTTTTGTATCCCAGATTTGCAAGACTGCCACCTGTTGTCTGTTTATACATTCTCTTTTTTTTGTTTACAGACTTTTTTTTGTCACAGCGTACAGTGAATGTACACAAAAATAGAACAGCAAAGACTATTAGGCCTCTTTCACACGGACTGTCCGTTCAGGTCCGCCTGTCAGTTTTTTAGGTGGACCTGAACGGACACTCCATGGAGGTCTATGGAGCGTCGGATGTCAGCGGTGACATGTCCGCTGACATCTGACCCACTCCGATCCGAAAAAGTGTAACGGAGGAAAAACCTACTTTTCCATCCGTTTTCGGATCGGGTGACGGCGGACTCTACGGTCCGTCATCACCCGATCCCCCATAGGGGAGAGTGGCGCTCTGACAGGCCCATCGCTGCACAGTGTGCAGCGACTGACCTGTCATCTTCCTGCTCAGCGGGGATCGGCGGAGCGATCCCTGCTGAGCAAGTGGGTGTCCACGGGGCGGATCATCACTGATCCGTCCCGTGTGAAAGAGCCCTTAGGCCCCTTACACACTTGCAGGCTCCAGTAGATTCCCTGCTGAGCAGGCGGACTCCGTCTACTGATGCCAGCTGAGCTGGCAGATGGCTGGTCCATGTCTACGTCCACTCTGCTTATGCATAGCGGACACAGACACAGCCCGCTTTCCTCTATGGGTGGTCGAATGTAAACGGACTGCCTGTCTGTTTATACCCAACTGCCATCCGATCCTATCCGCCAGATGGATGGGGACCAGATCTCATCAATCTTTTTTTGGCAAATAGGATGTTGGCAGGTGTCAATGGACACATGTTGTTGACATCTACCACTCCATAGAGGAGACTGGAGGGTGCAATCAGGTTCACCTGGAAAAACTGATGGGCCAACCCAATTTGTTCGCCCGAGTGAAAGGGCCCTTAAGATCACATACAGTATATAACAGCTGTGATAAAAATAATAGAAATGCAATTCCAAAGAGAAATACAACATGGGGGGGTTATTTACTAAAGGCAAATCCACTTTGCACTTGGAAGTGCAGTTGCTGTAGATCTGAGGGGGAAAAGAAAAATAAAAAACAGCATTTTTGCTTGTACATGATTGGATAATAAAATCGTCAGAGCCTCCTCTCATTTCAGATCTTCCCCTCGGATCTAAAGCGACTGCACTTTCAAGTGCACTTGGAAGTGCACCTGTAGTGCACTTGTAGTGCAAAGTGGATTTGCCTTTAGTAAATCAAACCCAAAGGGTACCAGATTTCATCTTAAGTGAAGTGAGAATTGCCATATACTTACCAAATTCACATACAGACGAAGGCATACAATATAAAATGAACACTTGACCATCCTGCTGCAGGAATGATAAATGTTTAGAATTTCAAAAAAAAGTTCTTGAAAAAGAAAGTTGGAGTCATTAGGTGCAATAGCTAACATGACTGGCAGGCAAACATCCAGGGGTATTCCTTGTATCGGAGGGTTCGGGAGGGTAGGAGAGGGAGATGGGTGTGTGTGTGTCTATATATCAGGAATGATTTACGGGTAGAAGAGCGGCATGACATCAGTGATGGGGCAAGGGGGGAGGTGGAGTCCGTATGGGTGGAACTCCAAAGGGTGGAAGTGTGAAATTACTAGTGGGGGTATGTTACAGGCCCCCGAACCTGAGGGAAGATGTGGAGTTTGATCTCCTTCCACAATTAGAAATGGCAGCAAGACAGGGAAATGTCATCATAATGGGGGACTTCAACTATCTCGACATTGACTGGGCGGAGGGGACAGCCCACTCATTAAAGGCCTGTCATTTGTTTTCTACAGGCAGCTTCATGCCCCAATTGGTGGTTTCCCCGACTAGGAGTAACGCATTGCAAGATATTTTAATTACAAGTGATACAGATCTGATTCCAGATGTGGAAATATGGGACAACTTGGGAACTAGCAACCACAAGATTATTACATTTCACATAAATCATTGGAAAGGGAGGCACGAGGGGAGTACAAGAACACTAAATTTCAAAAGAGCCAAATTTTCTAAACTGTGCTCAATGCTGCAGGATATTAAGTGGGACCAAATCCTTGAACCATTGAACACAGAGGAAAAATTAGAATGCTTTAAGAATATATTAAATAAATGTATCACCAAGTGCTTTCCAAGGGGTAATATATATATATATATATATATATAGAAGAACAAATGTTAAACCTGGGTGGCAGAGCCAAAAAGTAAAATGTCATATAAAGGACAAAAAAATGGCCTTTAAAAAGTACAAAGAGGAGGGGTCAGTGTCAGCATTCAAACAATACAAGGAATGCAATGTGAGGTGTAAAAACGCAATCGGGGTGGCTAAAAAAGAATATGAGAGCCACAGCGGAGGAAAGCAAAAATAATCCCAAGGAGTTTTTTAAATCTATTAACAGTAAAAAGGCGAGGCCGGAACACATAGGCCCGATAAAGGACGAGGAAAGGAAGGTGGTCACAGATGACAAGGAGGAGACAGCTGTGCTAAATGCTTTCTTCTTTTCAGTCTTCACAAAGGAAAAGGATGGGTATACCAACCACGACAGTAGGGTTAGCAACGTGCCACAGGAACTACACTTGAGGCTAACAGAGGCCAGAATCCGGAAAGGATTAGAGAAGCTTAACATAAATAAATCACAGGAACTAGATGGCTTACACCCGAGAGTCCTTAAAGGACTTGGTCAGGTTATAGCCAGACCGCTATTTCTAATCTTCATGGACAGCATACTGACAGGATTGGTACCAGCTGATTGGCGAAAAGCCCACGTGGTACCAATATTCAAATAAGGGCAGAGATATATTACTGGAAACTTTAGGCCTGTCTGTCTAACATCAATAGTTTTGTAAACTATTTGAGGGGATGATAAGAGGCCATATCCAGGAATTTGCTGATGAAAACCGTATCATTAGCAGTAATCAGCATGGGTCGCTCTTGCTAAACCAACCTATTAACATTCTACGAGGAAGTGAGCTGCCATCAAGGTACTCCAGTGAATGTGGTGTATCTGGATTTTGCAAAAGAATTTTATACAGTCCCCCACAAACGCTTAATCTACAAACTGAGGTCTGTAGGCAAGGACCATAGGGTTTGTACCTGGATAGAAAATTGGCTATGAGGGTGGGTCCAAAGGGTTGTGATAAATAACGTGTACTCAGAATGGTCTAGAGTGGTTAGTGGGGTACCCCAGAGCTCTGTCCTGGGACCAATTCTGTTTTATTTATTTATAAATGATATAGAGGATGGGATAAATAACTCAATCTCAGTGTTTGCTGACAGCACAAAAATATGCAGGACAATAACAACACAGCAGGATATAGAAACTTTACAAGTGGACCTGAATATATTAATTGAGTGGGCTACTACATGGCAAATGGAGTTTAATACTGGTAAGTATAAGGTAATGCTCTTGGGGGGTAAAAATATATGCGCAAGTTACTTTTTAGGGGGAGAATCCCTAGGGGCTTCCAGGATGGAGAAGAATCTGGGGGTCCTAGTAAAAGACAGACAGAGCAATAGCATGCAGTGTCAAGCTGCGGCTACCAAAGCCAGCAGAATATTAGCATGTATTAAAAAGAGAATTTACTCCAGAGATAAGACGATAATTCTGCCACTTTATAAAATTCTGGTTTGGCCACATCTGGAGTATTCCGTCCAGTTCTGGTCACCAATTCTCAGAAAGGATGTGCGGGAGCAGGAGCGAGTCCAAAGAAGGACAACTGAATTAATATGGGGACTGGAGGACCTCAATTATGAGGAACAGCTACAAGCGCTAAATGTATTCTCCCTGGAGGAGAGACGCTTGAGAGGAGATATGATTACGATATACAAATATCGCAACGGTGATCCCAGTGTAAGTATATAGCTTTCTTTATCGTACATCATGGGACACAGAGCACCATAGTAATCACTATGTGGGTATATAGGCACCTTCAGGTGATGGACACTGGTATATCCAAAACAGGAAGTTCACTCCCTATATAACCCCTCCTCCTACCAGGCGTACCTCAGTTTTTTCGCCAGTGTCTAAGGTGTTGGTCATGAGTGAAGATGTGCTCTGAGGAGCTCCACTGGAGGGATCCTTGCTGGATTTAAACAGCCTCCATAGACCGGATCTATCCAAAGTGCCACTGAGGCCAAGCTGGATGGTACCTGGGCCTTGTATACGAAGCACAAGGTTTTGCCTATAATGCCTCTCCTTGCAGGGCTGGACCCCGGGACCCAGAGCTTTTTGGTCATGCTTACATTACCTAAAGATTTTACTTACGGGGTGCTAATACAGGTCCAAGGGAGTGGAACCCTGATAAAAAAGGGACCCAGTCCTTGAAGGTTTGTTAACACAGCCTGTCGTGATGGGTGAAGTTTGGATCTGTCTGTCACAGCAGTATCCTGTGGTGAGTATAAGGTAAGTGAAGAAGCCTAGGAACTGTAAAAAAGTCAACCTATGTTTTTTTTCTTCCATGAGTAAAATGTTGTCATGTCTTAAAGTCTCCACTAGAGGGAGTAAATGCACATACCTTGATACGTTGCTTCTCAGTCAGCTCAGTGTCCAGCTAAAACAGCATGTGTGTGGTCTCAGCAGCCAGGGGGGATTCCTAATCTTGAACAAGGTTTGCAGCATGTTCTTCTCCCCCCTGGGGTAACTAAGGGGTTGGGAGGTACAACAACAGTTTGTACTCCCCCTCCCCCCCTCGGGGGGTGCGGCGGCGGATTCCCTTTCTGTATATTTATTCCCCACAGTAGCCATAAAGTGAAGCGCCTCCCCTTGTCCTCCCCTCTTACGGGTCTGCACTGCCAGACCCGAATAGCGTCCGCATGCATGGACTACTGTTAATTTTAAACAAGAGGGGGTGCGGGTTAATGAGCGAGGGGGTGTGGCTTAGGCGCGGCGCCGTTTGCGGGACGTAGCGTCCCAGCGCAGGCGCTGGGGCTCGAGCAGAGCTCGCAACTGAGACATTTAAAACAAGACGTTTCTCAAGCAGTAGATCTCTACCTTGAATGCAACTGGAGAGATGGTGGTCTGACACACAGGAAACAGGAGCGCTGGGGGCACGTAAGGAAAAGATGCATACAGGCATTTCCAGCAGAGGAAATACATTTTACTCAGCAACAAGCTGAACTTTATAGCGGCATTTGTATTGCTAGACTATTGCTTAGCATATAGTGCATTTACTTAGTGCCTCTGCTTTTGTGCTTAGCACTATGGCTTCCAAAAAAAACACCACTAAGGCTCCATGCACACTGGACTTAAAAAAACGTTGATTCTACAGGCGTTTGACGTTTTTTTCTCCTGCCTCTAGAAGCACTTCTATTGTGTTCTATGTGTCTTTGCACATTATGACTACTACAGGCGTTTTCTGTCAGGGCAGTTCAGAGGCAGGAAAAAAACCCCTTCTCTATCGCATTTTCTGGGGAAGTTTAGGAGCTGTAAAAACGTCAGTCTCTCCTAAACTCCTCTTATCTTTTCTGAACGTCAAGTTTCAACGTTTTTTTAGTAAAAATGCAATGCAATGTGAAATGCATTCTGGTTATTTTGGGAGTAAAACTTGTAGTGCAAAAAACGCCTATAAACTAAAATGCTTAAACTCTCATAGACTCAGCTAAACTTTGTACAATATGCTTTCTTTGTGTCTTTTATGCCACGTTTTTAAAGCTAAAAACGTTGACGTTTTTTCTGCTCCTAGTGTGCATGGAGCCTAAGAAGGTGCCAAAAATTCCACCCCCAGGCGCTGGGAACTCCAGTCGTGCCTCCACACTGTCATCCTCTCCTGAAATACCAGATGGAGCAAGCCAGGGTGAGTCATCAGAATCAATTGGGGGTGCAGCTGCTTCTCACATCTCAGCCCCTGTATACATGACTGAAGATGCATTTTCCTCCGCCCTGCTGGGCTTAGAAAGAAGATTAGCCGCTTTAATCGCATCCTCCATCCAAAAGGATAGGAAGCGTGTTAGATCCCCCTCCTTAGACCCTTCACCAAGGGGAGAGTGGGTAGAGGATGAGGTGTTACCCTCAGGCGACCAGGAAGAAAGACAAACCGATTACTCCTCTGCAGAGGGATCAACGGTGGATGAACCCTTTTCAGCCTCGCAATCTGAAAAATTGCTGGTGCAATCTCTTACAGAGATGGTTCGTTCCACTTTCAAGCTACCCCTAACGGAGTCAGCTGAAAGTTCAGTTTCTTCTTTGGGTTCCTTAACCACTTACCAACCGGCCCATAGCCGAATGACGGCTGCAGGGCGGTTGGATAACTCTGGGAGGGCGTACTATGACGTCCTCCCAGAATTCCCCTCTCGCGCGCCCCCTGGGGCGCGCACCCGAACACATCCGTGACCGCCGGGTCCAGAGGACCCGGCGCATCACGGATCCCGGTAAATGGCCGCTGATCGCGGCCGTTTACCAGGTGATCGCGCTGTCAAATGACGGCGCGATCACATGTAAACAGACCGGCGTCATCTGATGACGCCGGTTCCTCTCCTCCCCTCCTGTGTACCGATCGGTACACTGTGAGCGGGGAGGGGGATGGATGGATGTCTGCAGCACTGTGGGCTGTATGTGTAGTGCCCACAGCGCTGCACAGAGACATCCAGGCATCCATCCATCCATGCTCAGCCATCCCCACTACACTGCAATGCTGTGCAATACTCTGCAACACCCCTACAATACTCTGCAATGCTGTGCAATACTCTGCAACACCCCCACAATACTCTGCAATGCTGTGCAATACTCTGCAACACCCCCACAATACTCTGCAACACCCCCACAATACTCTGCAATACCCCCACAAAACTCTGCAATGCTGTGCAATACTCTGCAATACCCCCACAATACTCTGCAATACCCCCACAATACTCTGCAATGCTGTGCAGTACTCTGCAATGCCCCCACAATACTCTGCAATGCCCCCGCCATACTATGCAATGCCCCCACAATACTCTGCAATGCTGTGCAATACTCTGCAATGCCCCCGCCATACTCTGCAATGCCCCCGCCATACTCTGCAATGCCCCCGCCATACTCTGCAATGCCCCCGCCATACTCTGCAATGCCCCCGCCATACTCTGCAATGCCCCCGCCATACTCTGCAATGCCCCCGCCATACTCTGCAATGCCCCCGCCATACTCTGCAATGCCCCCGCCATACTCTGCAATGCCCCCGCCATACTCTGCAATGCCCCCGCCATACTCTGCAATGCCCCCGCCATACTCTGCAATGCCCCCGCCATACCCTGCCATGCCCCCGCCATACTCTGCCATACTCTGCCATACTCTGCCATACCCCGCAATACCCCGCCATACCCCGCCATACCCTGCAATACCCTGCAATACCCTGCAATACCCCGCCATACCCCGCCATACCCCGCCATACCCCGCCATACTCCGCCATACTCTGCAATACCCCGCCATACCCCGCCATACCCCGCCATACCCCGCCATACGGAGCCATACGGAGCCATGCTCAGCTGTACTCGGCCTCTGTATGTGGCCAGGCTGTGGAAGTCTCACACATGTGGTATCGCCGTACTCAGGAGGAGCAGGGGAATCTATTTTGGGGTGTCATTTTTGGTATGTACATGTTATGTGGTAGAAATATTGTATAAATGGACAACTTTGTGTTAAAAAAAAAAATGCGTTTTAACCACTTCCCGCCCACCGGCCGTCATACAACGTCCTTGACTTTGTGCGGAGATATCTGAATGATGGTTGCAGCTACAGGCATCATTCAGATATCGGCTTTTTCAGCCGGCGATTCCCTACACCATGAGAACGATCATAGCAGCTGTTCCACTGCTTGATCGTTCTTATGGGAGGCGAGAGGGGATGTCCCCCCCCTCCCGCGCTTCTACCGACTCACCGCTACGATCGAAGCCAGGATCGTTTTTTTTTATTTTTTATTTCAGGCTTCCCAGCCTAGATGTGAGATGTGGGGTCTTATTGACCCCATATCTCACTGTAAAGAGGACCTGTCATGCCATATTCCTATTACAAGGATGTTTATATTCCTTGTAATAGGAATAAAAGTGGTCAAAAATTTTTTTTTTTTGGAAAAAAGCATCAAACTAAAATAAATAAAGTAAAATGAACAATAAAAAAAATTTAAAAATTTTAAAGCGCCCCTGTCCCTGCGTGCTCGCATGCAGAAGCGAACGCATACGTAAGTCCCGCCCACATATGAAAACCGTGTTCAAACCACACATGTGAGGTATCGCTGCGATCGGTAGAGCGAGAGTAATAATTTTGGCCCCAGACCTCCTCTGTAACTCAAAACATGTAACCAGTAAAAAATTTTAAATCGTCGCCTATGGGGATTTTTGAGTAGCAAAGTTTGGCGCCATTCCACAAGCGCGTGCAATTTTGAAAGGTGACATGTTGGGTATCTATTTACTCAGTATAACTTCATCTTTCACATTATGCAAAAACATTAGGCTAACTTTACTGTTTTGGTTTTTGTAAAGCACAAAACAGTTTTTTCCCCAAAAAAAACGCGTTAAAAAAATTGCTGCGCAAATACCGTGCGAGATAAAAAGTTGCAACGACCGCCATTGTATTCTCTAGGGTCTTTGCTAAAAAAACATATATAATGTTTTGGGGTTCTATGTAATTTTCTAGCAAATAAATGATGATTTTTACATGTAGGAGAGAAATGTCAGAATTGGCCTGGGAGCTCCAGAACGCCTGAAGGTGCTCCCCTGCATGTTGGGCCTCTGTATGTGGCCACGCTGTGTAAAAATCTCACACATGTGGTATCGCCGTACTCGGGAGTAATAGCAGAATGTGTTTTGGGGTGTAATTTGTGGTATGCATATGTGGTGTGTGAGAAATAACCTGCTAATATGACAATTTTGTGGGAAAAAAAAAAGTAAAAAAAAAACCTTGATTTTGCAAAGAATTGTGGGAAAAAATGACAACTTCAAAAATCTCACCATGCATCTTTCTAAATACCTTGGAATGTCTTCTTTCCAAAAAGGTATCATTTGGGGGGTATTTGTACTTTTCTGGAATGTTAGGGTCTCAAGAAATTAGATAGGCCGTCAGTACTTCAGGTGTGATCAATTTTCAGATATTCGCACCATAGCTTTTGGACTCTATAACTTTCACAAAGACCAAATAATATCCATCGATTTGGGTTAATTTTACCAAAGATATGTAGCGGTATAAATTTTGGCCAAAATATATGAAGAAAAATTACTAATTTGCAAAATATTATAACAGAAATGAAGAAAAATGCATTTTTTTACAGATTTTTCGGTCTTTTTTCTTTTACGGCGCAAAAAATAAAGAACCCAGCGGTGATTAAATACCACCAAAAGAAAGCTCCATTTGTGTGAAAAAAAGGCAAAAATTTCATATAGATACAGTGTTGCATGGCTGAGTAATTGTCATTCAAAATGTGAGAGCACCAAAAGCTGAAAATTGGTCTGGTTAGGAAGGGGGTTTAAGTGCCCAGTTGTCAAGTGGTTAAAACCCTCACAGCCTTTGCATGCGTTTCCTGTCCATGCATTATTGGAACAGCTTATTTTTGCTCAATGGTGTCACGCGGATAAGCATTTTCTCCCTCCAAAGAGATTCTCAGCTCTCTGTCCCATAGTGGAGAAACTCGCCAAAAGATGGAATGTACCAGCAGTTGATGCTGCGATTTCAAGTGTGAAAAAAAGTCTAACTTGTCCAGTAGACAATGCACAAATGCTTAAGGATCCAACAGTTAAAGTTTGGAATTCCTGTTTAAATCCTCTTTTTCTTTGGCAGGTGCGGTTACTCAGCCTGCAGTCGCTGCAATAGGCATCTGTCAATCCCTAAAGGACCAATTTAGACAGGCCCTTAAAGAGGTTCCTGTACAACAAGCCTGGGATTTGGCCGAACTACCAAGAGCTTTATCTTTTGCCCTAGACGCCATTAAAGATTCTATTCACCAGGCATCCTGCCTTGCGCTTGTGCTAGTACACATGCGTAGGATCCTGTGTTTTTAAAAAATTAGTCAGCCAAAGCACCATGCAATAAGCTCCTGACTGGGTTTCCTTTTCATGGGGATCGGCTATTTGGGGATGATCAGGCCCAGGCACAAAAGAGGCTTTAAAACAGAATTCTAAAGCCTCGTTATGAAGGGGGTCCTCCCCTCGCCAGAGAGGGGGGAAAACTTCTGCAATACTCAGAAGTCTGGCAAGAGGAAATTCAGGACAGATGGGTCATCTCCACGGTGTCTCTAGGGTACAAACTAGAATTTCGGGAGTTTCCACTGTCTCGTTTACTGAGGTCAAACGTTCCCAAAGATCCAGGGAAAAGGCAATCTCTGTTTCAGGCACTAGACCGGTTACTGGCTCAGGGGGTGATCATACAAATCCCCACAGAAGAGCAAGGTTTGGGGTTTTATTCAAACTTCTTTACGTTACCAAAACCGAATGGAGATGTCAGACCCATTTTAGATCTAAAATATCTAAATCAGTTCCTGAAGATCCGCTCCTTTTGCATGGAGTCGATCAGGCCAGTGGTTTCTATCCTACAAGGAGGAGCACTTCTGGCGTCTATTGACATCAGGGATGCATATCTGCATGAGCCTATATTTCCCGCTCACCAAAGGTTTCTGCGGTTCGAGATGGAACTACAGCATTTTCAGTTTGTAGGCTTGCCCTTCAGGCTAGCTACAGCACCCCGGGTGTTTACAAAAGTTCTGACCCCACCTCTAGCCAGGTTAAGGGCACAGGGCATAACAGTCTTGGCGTACCTAGACGATCTATTGCTAATAGACCAGTCGGCGGTTCGTTTGGAGCAGAGCGTGCGCATTGCAACCAGTTACCTGGAAAGTCTAGGTTGAATTTTCAACCTAGAGAAGTCTTCCTTAAAACCGCTAAAAAGGCTGGAGTACTTGAGTCTGATTATAGACACAGCTCAGAAAAAGGTGTTCTTGCCTCAGGCAAAGATCAACTCCATAAGATTGCTGGTGCAGATGGTCAGGTCGAAAGGAGATCCCTTCATTTGCCTTTGCATGAGGTTGTTGGGAAAGATGGTGGCTTCATTCGAAGCTGTTCCCTATGCCCAGTTCCATTCAAGACTGTTGCAAAACAGTATCCTGTCTGCTTGGAACAAAACAATTCAAGCTTTAGACTTGCCAATGCGGCTGTCCCCAATTGGTTGCCAACCCAGAATATGCTGAAAGGAAAATCCTTAAGACCAGTTATCTGGAAGGTGGTAACGGCAGATGCCAGCCTTTCAGGCCGGGGAGCACTGCTAGAAAAGACAACTGTCCAGGGACAGTGGTCAAGGACAGAAAGGACCTTGCCCATCAACATCCTAGAGATCCAGGCAGCAGGTCTGGCTCTAAAGGCCTGGACATTCAGGTTACGGGGTTGTCCTGTCAGGATCCAATCGGACAATGCCACAGCTGTGGCTTACATCAATCACCTAGGGGGCACCAGGAGTCTTGCAGTACAGAGGGAGGTGAACCATATCCTAACTTGGGCAGAAAGGAATGTTCCGTGCCTATCAGAATTTTTTATTCTGAGAGTAGAGAATTGGCAGGCGGAGTTCTTGAGCCGCCAGCAGTTTCTCCCAGGGGAATGATCTCTTCACCCCGACATTTTTCGGGCTGTTTGCCAGAAATGGGGGACTCCGGGACGTAGATCTTCTGGCATCCAGGTTCAACATGAATTTGGTCAACTTTGTGTCCAGGATGAGGGATCCACTCGCATGCGGAACAGATGTGTTGGTGACCCAGTGGGATCAGTTCTCACTGAATTATGCATTTCCCCCTATTCAGTTGCTGCCACGACTTCTTTGCAGGATCAAGCTGGAAAGAAAGCTGGTAATTCTGGTGGCCCCGAAGGTCCTGGTATGCAGAAATCGTAAAGTTGGCGGTGGAGGATCCATGGTCCCTTCCACCACAGCCAGACCTACTCTCACAGGGGCTGATATTCCATCCTACCTTTCGAATTCTAAATTTAACGGCTTGGCTATTGAAACCCACATTCTGAAGAAATGTGGGCTTTCTGGGTCAGTTATCTCTACCTTGATTAATGCAAGGAAGCCAGCTTCCAGAACCATATATTATAGGGTCTGGAGGGCTTATGTTTCCTAGTGTGAATCCAAGGGTTGGCAGCCTCTGAGGTATATCATAGACAGAATTCTTGCTTTTCTACAATTAGGGGTAGAGATGAAGTTGGCCTTGAGTATTAGGGCCAAGTCTTAGCTTTATCGGTCTTATTTCAAAGACCGCTTGCTTCACATTCTTTACTCTGGGGTTTTATGCAAGGGGTGATGCGGCTTAATCTGCCAGTTAGATCACCTTTGAACCCTTGGGATTGCACTTAGTTTTGTCAGTGTTACAAAAACAGCCATTTGAACCGATACAGCATATTCCCTTAGTCCTTCTGACAAGGAAGTTAGTGTTCTTGGTTGCTATATCCTCAGCAAGGAGGGTTTCGGAATTGGCTGCTCGTTCTTGTAAAGAGCCATACTTGATTATTCACGAGGACAGAGTGGCGTTGCGCCCTCATCCAGGTTTTCTGACAAAAGTGGTCTCAAGTTTCCATCTGAACCAAGATATTGTCCTGCCATGATTTTTTCAAAAACCATGTTCCAGGGAAGATAAGTTACTACATTGTCTTGATGTGGTGAGAGCGGACAAAGACTTAAATTTAAATTTAATTTAAAGACGACTGCTCAGATCCGGAAGACTGAGGTCTTATTTATATTGCCAGAAGGTCTTAAGAAAGGACAGGCAGCGTCGAAATCCACTGTCGCTAAGTGGATTCGGCAAGTTATAATTCAGGCTTATGATTTAATATTCCACCTTTTCAAGTCAGAGTGCACTCTACCAGGGTGGTTAGTGCTTCTTGGGCAGTGCATCACCAGGCCTCCATGGCTCAGATCTGTAAAGCAGCAACTTGGTCTTCAGTACATACATTCACCAAGTTCTATCAGGTGGATGTAAGAAGGCAGAAGGATATCGCCTTTGGGCACAGTGTGCTGCAGGCAGCAGTATAGGTCCTCAAGTCTGGGGGTGCCCTACGGGTTGTCTCTCCTTCCCCTCAAATAGCATTGCTATGGGACCTCCCACATAGTGATTAACATGGTGCTCTGTGTCCCGTGATGTATGATATAGAAAATAGGATTTTTATAACAGCTTACCTGTAAAATCCTTTTCTTGGAGTACATCACGGGACACAGAGGTCCCTCCCCTCTTTCTGGGGTTTAGGTATATTGCTTTGTTACAAAAACTGAGGTACTCCTGGTGAGAGGAGGCATTATATAGGGAGTGAACTTCCTGTATTGGTTATACCAGTATCCATCACCTGAAGGTGCCTATATACCCACATATTGATTACTATGGTGCTCTGTGTCCCGTGATGTACCCCAAGAAAAGGATTTTTATAGGTAAGCTGTTATAAAAACCCTATTTTTCAGTCCCATGGAGTTTAAATGGACATGGGGTCACACGATGAGACTGGAAGAGAAACGGTTTAACCTTACGGTGCGTAGGGGGTTTTTCACTGTCAGGGCGATAAGGATGTGGAACTCTCTTCCGCAATTGGTGGTGTCAGCAGGAAGTATGGATAGTTTTAAAAGACTCTTGGATGTGCATCTTAACTAAAACAATTTAAGGGGATATGGGAAATCATTTTTTTTTCTACACACACCCACACACACCTACACAGGTAGAACTGGATGGATTGTTGTCTTTATTCAATCTTGCCAACTATGTTACATGCACATTAGCAATAGTCGCTTCATGACCTGTTATCAAACCCTTAAGAATCAAGAATCTGCTATCTTTATCAGGATAAACACATTGTACTTCAAATGAGAGAGAGTGGTGGATAGAGATGGCACACCCCTACTTTTAGAAGTGTGTAGTGCATTAAAAGACTGATTATATGATCTATAAAAAATTCTGATAATTGGTGCTAGGAAAATGTTTCCTGCAATAAATTTATTTTAGCCCCAAGCGTTTATACTGTATTGCAGGAAGGCTTTGTTTCCTTTTTATATGGGAAAATAAATCCCTGAATATTATGGGAAATACATGTTATAGCCATTTGCAGTTAATATTAGCAACAAGGGTAGAGAAGAAAAGAGATAAATAGGCTGAAGGAATAGATTGCTTCCTAAAAGCTGCAAGTATTTTCGGGGGGGATGGGGCCATCCGCAACCACCACACAACATGGTGCCAAAAATACATCACATTGACAATTCAGTAGTAACCATAGAATTATCTGAGGTAAATGCTGGTATCCAATAGTATCCATAAAAATGAACAAGTCTTAGTAAAAAAGAATTTAAATGTAGAAAATTTTGAAGTAGCAACCATAAAGAAATAGTAACTGAATCACAAACTCAAAGGTCCCAAAATCAGTCTAGTGTGTCTGACAAAAAAACAAAATTAGAAAACAAATTTCTCAAGCATCAAAAATAGGCCCATGTGACTGTAGTAATTGAACATAAATTGCCACGGACTGAGTGGGGGAACATTGCGTTGATGCAGAGGGACAGTGCCTGAAAGTGATATAATATATTGTTCCCCATGCATGCCTGAGATAATATTTAGGTATTCCCCCAAGACCGGAAAAGAGAAATCCTAAAAAAAATATAAATTCATTTTTTTAACCACTTAAAGACCAGCCTTATTTTGGAATTTAGGTGTTTTACATGTTTAAAACAGTTTTTTTTTTGCTAGAAAATTACTTAGAACCCCCAAAAGTTATATATTGTTTTTTTTTTTTTCTAACACCCTAGAGTATAAAATGGCTGTCATTGCAATACTTTTTTTCACACCGTATTTGCTCAGCAGTTTTACAAGCGCGCTTTTTTTGGAAAAAAATAAAATTTTTTGAATAACAAAAATAAGACAACAGTAAAGTTAGCCCAATTTTTTTTATATTGTGAAAGATAATGTTACGTTGAGTAAATTGATACCCAACATGTCACGCTTCAAAATTGCGCCCGCTCGTGGAATGGTGTCAAACTTTTACCCTTAAAAATCTCCATAGGCGACGTATAAAAAATTCTACAGGTTGCATGTTTTGCGCTACAGAGGAGGTCTAGAGCTAGAATTATTGCTATCCCTCTAACGATTGCGGCGATACCTCACATATGTGGTTTGACCACCGTTTTCATATGTGGGTGCTACTCACCTATGCGTTCGCTTCTACACATGAGCTTGTCGGGATGGGGCGTTTTTAACGTTTTTTTTTATTCTTCCTATTTATTTTACTTGATTTTAGTTATTTTTACACTGTTTAAAAAAAAAAAAAAATGTGCCACTTTTATTCCTATTACAAGGAATGTAAACATCCCTTGTAATAGAAAAAAGCATGACAGGTCCTCTTTAATATGAGATCTGGGGTCAAAAAGACCTCAGATCTCATATTTACACTAAAATGCAATAAAAACAAAAAAAAAGTCATTTAAAAAAATGACATTGAAAAAAATATGGCTTTAAGACGTATGGGCAGAAGTGACGTTTTAACGTCGCTTCCGCCCTGTGGTGTCATGGAGACGGGTGCGCGCCATCTTCCCCTCACTCGTCTCCATGCACAGCTAGGGAAAGGACGCGATCGCCTCTGCTGTTGCCGACGGCTTCGGTAAGCGGCGGAGGGCACCGGACCGCGGCGGGAGGGGGGGGGGCCCCTCTCCCGCCACCGATTAAAAGTGATCTCGCGGCGAATCTGCTGCAGAGACCACTTTTATCTTGCAGGCGGCCGAAAACGGGGATACCGGGGTTATGGCAGCTAGCTGCTGCCATAACAGCGATATCCGCCCCCAAAAGTAGGGACGTATATGTACATGCGGCGGTCGGCAAGTGGTTAAATTATTTATTCTTTATTGATTTTATTTCTCAATACAAAATATCATAAAATAATGTAACAATTACAATCAGAGTATTTCTCTAATCTATTTTCTTTTTCCAGCATTGTAATACACATTAGCAAGCTTTATGCCTATCCCCTTCTCTCCCCCCCCCCCCCCCCCCCAATAGTTCTCTTTTCTGATGAACTGCTTAGTGTTCCCATGGAAGAGATAAGAGCAAGAGTTCAGTCACACTACTCAAAAACAGCACAATATATAAAAGATGAATAATGTAGAAGCAGAGCTGAACAGCCTTGAAAATTGTTAGAGTTAAAAAATATTCTGTAACATAAATAGTAAATAAAAGTACAAAAGTCAACCAATCTCATGACAAATACTACAACCTTCTCTGCGAGGAGAAGGGGTGCTCCTATTCAGTAGTGGGGCAAGCAACTTCTTGTTCCGGGTCAAATGCATGCCTGGCCTTTTTTCTGTGTTGCATCATAATTGCGTGCTAAATTTTATGAAACAAACACATCTTTTCCAGCATGGTGAGCTCCCTTACTTACTTACTATAAATATTAAGGCCCCTTTCACACTTATACGACTTCAAAGTCGCGCGATTTTACGGCCGCTATTTTACAGCGATTTTACAGCGATTTGGGAGCAGTACTACTTTGTACAACTTTGCCACAACTTTGGCATTAACCATTCACAGCTTGTGCTTACAAAGTAGTGCTGAAATCGTGTCTATATTATTCAGGTACGATTTGCATGCTACTTGAGGGTTTAACATTGAGGTCTATGGAGTACAAATCGTATGGAAGTTGGACCAAAGTAGTGCAGGGACTACTTTGAAGTCGGCACGACTTAAAGTCATGCCAATATGAATGGTAGTCATTGAAAATCATGGAGAATGACTTGTCATATGATTTTGCAGTACAAAATCGTGGGACAAGTCCTATAAGTGTGAAAGGGGCCTTAGGAAAGTCTGTGTAAAACAATAAAAATAACTTCGACCAATAGGAATTAACCTCTAAAAAAGAACTGCCATGACACAATATTAAAAGACAAATCACGCTCCTCACATACAGTATTCAAATAATTCATATATCATAAAAAAAATCATGTAAATACAAACTTGAATAAAATGAATAAAGTGACTGATGCTGAGTGATAGTCCCAAATTAAAGTGCAAATCACATATTATAACATTAATTCATATACAGTTTATCATGAT
Source organism: Lithobates clamitans (assembly GCA_037952925.1). Taxonomy (NCBI): domain Eukaryota; kingdom Metazoa; phylum Chordata; class Amphibia; order Anura; family Ranidae; genus Lithobates; species Lithobates clamitans. The sequence continues at coordinate 4,900,512 of JBBGZY010000171.1, read as the reverse complement.
CTTCAAATAGTGCTTGCTTGTGATTTTCTATACAAGTAACAGCGGTGATGAAAAATATATATAAGTGGTGTCCCGGTGATAGAAATACACCCCAAATCCGTGTTGACAAGTGGGATCCCACCACACTTACCAGAAAGATTTTACCCCTTTTCTCAAAGGAGTTCAAACAAACTTGAGGTAAGTGTATCTCCGGATGGGAACTGTAATAATCCTCCCTTGATGATCTGAGTAGTTTAATGCATCAGAAGTGGCTCTCCTATATCCTTAGTAACTTGTAGGCAAGGGGGAGACATAAATAATTCCCTCATAGTGTAGTAGTTTAAAAGATTTATTCTGAAATGTTCAAAAACACAATTACAATGTGATAGAAAAAAAACAGCATCAATAAAAACCCAGAATGACGATTTGCATTCCAACGAGCAGAAGTGACGTGCGCTGGAAGGTCCCGCCTTACGTGTTTTGTCAGTAAACCTCTGATGTTATCAGGGGACCTCTTACTTGCTTTTACCTGCACCAGCACTAGACTGAGGGACCCAGGGATTGGGAGATATGTAGTTTATTCACAGGAAATGTTGATTTTTAGACTTCAGACAGAGTTCATGCATTAACCTGTGCAGTACCTTGCTGCATGTCTCATTTTTCAAATAAACAGAAATTTTGATGATTTACACTACTGTAGACTGTCCATACAGGCAAATATATAACACCATGAAACTATATAATCGATGCACTTCTTATAGGGGTGAAAAAACGCAAGGTACAGGTAGAAAGGTTTATAATGCCTTTAAAAATGATATAACTAGCATTATACAGTACATACACTAACTGAAATCATGTCGTGTGCAATCAATTTGGGCACTGTTATGATGGGCCTCAAGATGGCGCCATGTAGCTACTAATATGGTACCTACTTTGAAAAGTGATTTTATTTTAAGATTTGATGCTGTCATAGGTTATTTTCACGTTCCGTTGCCCATACATGTCAATCTGATCATTCCATATTTCAAATTTGCAAGCAAATTAGCACATTTTTCATCACGTTCAATATTTCTCTTAAGTTGAGGTGAAAGAGAAGCCATCAAACAGACTGTACACATTTTGTCATTGAAGTGTTTGTGATGTATGTAGCATTGCACAAGTTTTTCCATCTTTTATGTTATGTCAAATTTAAGATCTAATAATATTGCTCAAAATTACAATATTACCCAGTACACAACAAAATTGTGGAATTTTGTTTGAAGGTTGTTGGCTCCAACTGGTCTTGCATACACACGGTCACACAAATGTTGGCCAACAATTACAAACGTGGGAATGTGGAGACGTACGACGAGCCGAGAAAAAAGGAAGTTCAATAGCCAGTGCGGCTCCTTCTGCTTGGTTCCGAGCATGTGTGAACTTTTGTGCGTCGCAGTTGTGTACACACAATCGGAAATTCCGAGAACAAAGTTTTGTTGGCGGAAAATTTGAGAACCTTCTAGCCAACATTTGTTGGCGGAAAGCCTGACAACAAATGTTCGATGGAACATACACACGGTCGGACTTTCAGCCAACACGCTCACAGAAAACATTTGTTGTCGGAAAATCCGTTCGTGTATATGGGGCATTAGAATTTTGGTTGATCCTAAGACCCCTTTCATACTAGAGGCGTTTTTCAGGTGCTTTAGAGCTAAAAATAACACCTGTAAAGCGCCTGAAAAATTCCTCATCTGCAGTCTGTGTGAAAGCCCGAGTTCTGCGCTGGCAGGACGTTAAAGTCCTGCAAGCAGCATCTTTGGGGCACTTTAGGAGCGGTGTATAAACTGCTTCTAAAGCACCCTACTCATTAAAATCAATGGGCAGCGGCGCTTTGCGGGTGCTTAGCAGGGGTTAAAAGCGCCCTGCTAGTGGCCAAAAAGCGCCTCTAAAACGATGGTTAACGTTGTGGTGATGTCAGTGTGAAAGGGCTCTAAGAAAAGAAAAAGTAGCATTGTGTGCAAATTGAAAAGAAATACTTCTTCCTAAATGCAAAAAGAACAATCTATCTGTGATACTTTTTTTATTTGCACTAGCACTAATATCCAAATTATCAGAACAAGCTTTCAGGGTGAGTCCCCTTGTTGAGTAAGGCAACCTTTGAGGGAAAAAAACCCACAAATGCAGCTTTTTGCAACTCTTCAGGCTGAGGCTGAGAGCTGGCCGCTAACATCCCATTTAAAGCAAGACAAGGTCATGTGCGACAATGGGACTAACTTGCTGGCTGCCCTACACTAGGTAAAATGCAAGCACGTACCTTGCCTGGCACATGTTGTCAACCTGGTGGTACAGCGGTTGCTTGTTAAGTACTGTGGCTTCCAGGAGGTCCTTGGTTGGGCCATAAGAGTTTGTAGCCACTTTAGACAGCCATACCCTGCCAGTGTTCACTTGGCAGAAATACAGCACCAACACAGGTGCCTGTACACCACCTAATCTGTGAAACCCCCATGTGCTGGAACTCAGTGCTTGCCATGCAGCAGAGGCTGCACCAACAGCAGTGTGCCATCAAACATTACCTGAGCGAATATGGTAAGAGGACAGGCTCTGGGGAGCTCTGGTTCTTTTCACAGCATCAATGACTCTGCAATGCATCGGCATTCAGGATGCGAGCAGCATCTATGCGCCTTTCAAAGAGGCAACTAGAATGGCGAGGCACAACGAGGTTGCAATTAGTGATATGATACCTCTTGTATTCCCCCTGCAGCAGGCACTTCATGGCCTGATAGACCATGTGATGGAGGCAAAGCAGCAGAAAAAAAGGAGGGCATGCTGCAGTTTTAGATCCGCAAGATCCTCTACCTACTGCCTTCATCATTGTAAGGCACAGGCAGCAGGAGGCAGAGGAGGGATATGAGGGAGATGAGAAGAGTTTCAGTTCTGGCACTGAGAATGAGGAGGTAGTAATGGGGCAGGATTCATAAGGGATGGTTAAACACTACCAAACCCTAGGGTGAGATTTTTGAGGACAATATTGTTCTCAGCGACACTGAGGGTCAGATGTTCAATTTGGGGGCTCTTTTATGCTCAAATACCTGTGTGGACCCCAAAGTTTGGAACATGAATGACAGGGACCACTATTGGCCAATAAATGGAAACGTTGAGAATACCCACTATGGCCAGAGCGTACCAACTCATAGTATGATGCTGTCTTTATAACCCTTCATAAACAAAACAAGATACTATCACCACAGACAGTAACAGGAAGCTAGTGGTTAATGTAGGGACAACCATGGTTTTCGCTAGTTTATTTAATCCTCTAGAGTCTAGACAAATGCAGTCCAAAAAGAAACCGAAAAATAGATAATAATTAATAACAACCCTAAACCTCCACTCACTGTAAAAATAACGTTGTCATGGAAACACCTACCTTGGTCCTGACCACATACCACCACTAAACCAGAGAGACTTATAGTAAAAATTGTAGGCCATCAAAAGTATGGTGCCAGTGACAATTCTGAGGTCAGTGATATTCACTATATAAAAGTCCTGCAATGCTGTAAGATATCGACCTTAATATCTGTGGTGATAATATATAGTTTTATTGACCACTATGACCACCTTTCCAGAGGGAGAACAGAATGCAGCACTTTAAGTGCTGCATAAGAACCTCATGGCCGTATTTTCTTCTGATGGCAGGATACACTCTTATGACCAACATGCTTCTGATCCTTTAATCACTGAAAGAAGCAGCAGTGGTGGCAACTGTCTCAGTACCGCTTTTAGGAGTTTATCCACTATAGTGGACAGACCTGGCTGCAAGCAGCATTTATAGATGGCTCCTGAACCACATAATTGTCCCATTTGCACCATATTACATGTTATACCCTGAATACAGGTATAAGATGGTATACAAAAGGTGGAGTTTGCCTTTAAGCAGCTGGACCTTAGTTGCCAAGTTTTAAATGTCAGAGGGTAAATACTGCTTTGTGTCTCTTAAGTTTGTGACCTATTCCATTGGTCCAGACTGTAAAGGTGCCACACGGTGGGGTTGATTTACTAAAGGCAAATATACTGCACTCCAGTTCTTAGGAAATGAGGTAAAGCTTCACTTTGCAAAGAATACCCAATCACATGCAAGGAAAATAAAAAAAACAGCAATTTTGCTTGCATATGATTGGGTGATAGTAAAGGAGTAGAAGCTCTGCTGATTTCTAAGATCTAAAACAGCTGCTTTCAGTGCACAGTATATTTGCCTTTAGTAAATTAACCCCAATGTTTCTGCAGCTGGACCTTAACTACCAGTTTTCTAATGTTTGCTGCAGGATAAATGATGCCGTAGTTTGTTACAGTGCCCCAGCACTCAAAATTTTTTGTCTCATAATGAACTCTAATATTTATCTCAAGATGAAACCTGCCTCTTCTCTCCTTATACAGTACTGTAGCCCAAAAAAGCTGGTTGTATACTATTCAGTAACTATACAATATTTGTGGCTATGGTCTTTCAAATAACACTCTAATGTATATTGCAAGGTAAAACCTGCCTCATCTCTTAAAGTGCGACCTTAGCAATCTGATTATATACTATCCAGCAACTGAACAGTATATTTGTGGCTATTGTCAATTAATACACTCTGATGTGCTGTATACTTCAGCCCCGGAAGATTTTACCCCCCTAATGACCAGAGCATTTTTTGCAATTCGGCACTGTGTCGATTTAACTGACAGTTGCCTAGTTGTGCGATGTTGTACCCAAACAAAATTGACGTCCTTTTTTTCCCATAAATAGAGCTTTCTTTTGGTGGTATTTGATCACCTCTGTGTATTTTATTTTTTGCGCTATAAACAAAAAAAAGAGCGACAATTTTGCAAAAAAGCAATATTTTTTAATTTTTGCTATAAAAAATATCCTCACAAAATATATAAAAAAACTAATTTCCTTCTCAGTTTAGGCCAATATGTATTCTTCTACATATTTTTGGTAAAAAAAAAATCGCAATAAGTGTATATTGGTTTGCGCAAAAGTTATAGTGTCTACAAAATAGGGGATAGATTTATGGCATTTTTATTATTATTATTTTTTTTTTATTAGTAATTGCGGTGATCTGCGATTTTTATCGGGACTGCGACTGCGGTGGACAGTTTGGACACTTTTGGGACCATTAACATTTATACAGCGATCAAAGCTAAAAATAGCCACTGATTACTGTTAAATGTCACTGGCAGGGAAGGGGTTAAACACTAGGGGCGATCAGGGGGTTAAATGTGTTCTCTCAGTGTGTTTTAACTGTAGGGGGGATGGGCTACTTAGGATATGACAGGGAGCAGTAGATCTCTGTCATGTCACTAGGCAGAACAGTGAAATGCCTTGTTTACATAGGCATCTCCCCGTTCTTCCTCTCCTTGTCACAATCGCGGGCCACCGGGGCACACGCCCGCTAGCCCGGGAGCATGAAAGGACATACGGGTATGCCCTTTTGCACACCCGTGAAGTCCTATATTTTAACTTTTTTTTTTTTTCTATCATTTTGCATATGGAGTTTTGAGGGGGTTTTGTGAATGTGGGATTGTAGTTTTGAAATGTTTTATGCACTTTGTTTTGACAGTTTATTAAACTTTTATAATGCACCGTGGTACTGCAAAAAAAAAGATGTTCCCAAACTATACTATTAAACTGTTGTGCCACTGGCCAATCTCTACAAGGTGAGAACTCTGTGCTTATGGAACACTGGCATTGAATTTCAAATGTGATGGCTTACTGGAAGCCTCTCGCCTTCTTTCTCAATCAGGTATACTTTTGGTACCTATGCGCAGGGTGCTGGGCTATCTGGTTTGATATGCATTCCCTTTTGAGGGGCAATATCTCTTCAGACCAGCACTAGATGTTCTCATCAAGGGTGTTACTGGTCATTTCATCTCATCCTTTTTAAAAATTCTCATGATAAACTCCAGTCTTTTGGACTGGGGGAGTCTTGGTCACCTTGCTGGTGCAGGGGACTTAGTAATCAGAAGCATCTCCCAATAAATGTCTTGGTGGTTCAGGAAATTTGGTTGTTCCTTTCAGCACTAGACCAAATCGTTGGTTGGCCATTGCATCAAGATTCAATTGGAGAACGCCATGGCTGCTGTGTACTACAACCATTGGGGAGGAACTATCTTGCTGCTGCAAGAAAGGTAGAGTGTATCCTGTTCTGGGCAGAACTGCACGTTCTAGCCTTGTTAGTTGTGTACATTACGGGCTTACACATTTAGGCAGATTACCTCAACTTGAACCTTCAAGCCCCAGAAGAGTGGTTTCTATACCTGAAAGTGTTTCAGGACCAGGTGTCACAGGTGAGGGTGTTGGATGTGCACTTCAAAACCTCCAGGTGCAACATCATACTGGAAAGGTTTGTATCCACTGGCAGAAGTCAGTATACCTAGCTCTATGCCTTTCCTCCCCTGAAACTTCTTCCTTATCTGCTTCAAAGGATTGAGATGAAGGGCATTCTGGTGTACCTCAGTGCTCTTTGTTTCAAGGAACAGGTTCCCCTCTTTCCTGGTTAGGCTCACTTTACTAGATCTGTGAGCTCCTCTTGGACTTTTTGGCATCAGGCAGCAGTTTCCCAGATTTGTAAGGCTGCCACGTGGTCTTCTGTTCATATTCACTAAGTTATAAAAGGGGGGCATTTCTGCCTCATCTGATGCTAGCTTTAGGCGTAAGGTAGTTTAGGTGGCTTATTGAGCTAAAGGCAGTCTCCGGTTTTTGTTTTATGCTGGGCTTGTTAACATTCGTTAGTTAACTAATTAGTTAGTCCCTCCTCCCTGTCATTATGGTTATGCTCTTAGTACAACTTTATTACAAAACTGAGCTTTGCTGGTAGTAGGCCTACAGTTTTTCTTTTTTTGCCAGCGTCCAATCTGCCTGCAGGCGGCAGTATAACTTGAAGATTTAGGACTTCCTGCGCCCTTCAATGTAAGGATTTTATGGTGTGTGTACAAAAATTCTATTTTTCCTACCACACATGCCTTAGAATAATGTTGGCCCATTACTATGATGGTTGATATCAATAATAGCGTTGCACCGATACTGGTATTGGTGCCGATACAAAGCATTTGCACACGTATTTGTACTCATGCAAATGCTCTGATATTAAAACTAATATCTTCAGACTTGGTCACATATGTGCGGGCCGGTTTGCAGTACGATTTCAAAGCCCGGTCCTGTGCGATTTCATTAGCGGTTCAGGTACGATTCCAATGTAAATTGTATTGTATGAGATTAGAAATTGCACCTGAACCGGACTGAAATTGCATCAGACTCCTTTTCAAATCGCACTGCAGATGGCCTGCGCTTATGTGAACAGGCTATAAAAACTCAATGAAAAGTTATGTGAAGTGATGTCAGTTTTCATGCATTTATGGTGTGAACGAGCCCTAAAAAAAGCTGTCACATGACACTAAAAATAGATATCGGTAATTGGTATCGGCGATGACTTAAGAAATAGTATTGGTACCCCTACCCTGTCTTAATAAAAACTGGTATCAGTGCATCCTTACTTAATGGCCAATAGTAAGGTGGAGGGGATTGGAGTGAGCAACCGCAGAAGCTGATTAGTAGGTTCAATACAGGGAACCCATGGTAACTGGGGGTTAGAGGTGGCATGCAGACACCCAGAAGAGTCTGGAACTTTACAGTTTTCTCTTTTTGTCCCGGGGCTGCATCTAGTATAACAGCTCCTGAATAAAGTACGGTGTGTATCTATATTTCATCACTAGAGGGAGCAGCTCACAAAGAAAAGTAGGAGTGCAAGTAAATGTGCCTCAAGCCTAATCCTGTTGACTTTGTTTTACTGCATCTCCCTATTCTTGGTTTTGTGGGAATCTGCATTGATTTGCTGTGGTGGAATAATTAAGTCTGCAAAAGTTTGTTTAAAATTTGGTCACATCATTATGACCGTATAAGGGATGCCATTATATTTAAATGTTTAAGAGGATTATTAGGAGTTAAGATGATCGTAAAGAGAAAATACTGCATGCTTTCAACAATTCACAAAATTCGCTTTTAGGCCTCATGTATACAGGGTTTCTGTTTAGCCCCTCTCAACGCCAGAACTCTTGGCAGGAGTAAAGCTACTTAAAAAACATGCTGCCGTGTATTGCACATTTATTTAGATGCATTTTGGCCAGAATTTGCGCTAGATGCATGTAGTGTTTAGGCACGTTAAGCATCTTTTTTCAGCTCCTCTCCTGAATGCGCCTTTGGTGTTTTTTTTTTTTTTCCTACCTGTAAACGCCACTCTTCTAATATGCCTGTAAAAACCTATGTGTGCATTGACACATAGGCTTACACAGAGGTGCTTTTACAGGCTGGAAAAAAAAAGCCAAATGCTTGTAAAAATGTGAATTTTTTTAAGCCTAATGTGCATGAGGCATTATTGAGAAATGACTGCTCTTGTCATGTGGAAAATCCTCTACATTTAGAAAGATTGTTTAACTGTGTAAGGGAATTTACTATTGCTTTATATTTCAGATTAATGCTAGCAAAAACAACTCTCTCCCTCCCTCTCTCTTACTCTGGGAGAAGACTTTTACTTTGCCCTTATTTGATAAGCATGTGAAGATAAAGAAAATGCAAATGTCAATAAATTAATGTTGTTTTTATCAGTAATTAGAGTTGACACAAGGAAAAAGGTTAGCCTCAAGTGCCACATTTGGCACTTTTTGGAGGGGAGGGGGGAAAGGATACCTGTCTTTGACAGGTATCCCGTTCCCACTTTCGGGAGCCACAGCCGAGGCTGTTGATGTCACGGCTCGGCTCCCTCCTCTCTCCTCCTTCCCCTGCCGCCGGGCTAGTAGGAGAGAGGAGCAGAGCCTCGTGCATGCGCAGTAGGGTTCCTGGCATGCAGCCGTAATGCTACACTGCCAGGTTCCCTTACCCGCAATGGCGGCGGCAGCACCTGACAGCTTATGGAAACATCAGCTGTGGTGCTGACATTGCTGGACTCCAGGGCAGGTAAGTGTCCTATTAGTAAAAGCCAGCAGCTGCAGTATGTGTAGCTGCTGTCTTTTAATTTTTGCAGTGGTGGGCGGACCTCCGCTTTAAAGAGCAAACATTTCCAGATTAAACTGAGCCTGTACTCCTTTTTAAATTTAGTGCAGGCACTACAGGATGTCTTCCATTATCTTTAGTAGCCTGTAAAAATTTTGTACTTTTGTATGATTTAGGGTAAATGTACAGCATAAAATTCAAGTGTATTTCCCTTCCTTGGCACTACAGATGCTGCATAAGACCATACCATAAACATGAATTTCTGTACGCAGATGTGGGTTTACACTGGTACTTGTATGAACCTATGCATGCATTACATACAGATTTAAAACCCCAGGTGCAGATAGCCAAAGTATATCTAACCTTTTTTCATTTTGGAGAGAATAGGGTATGGTTAAAACCTCATTTTATTGCTGTTCTACTGGAGAGATTTCCTTTCACTTCCTGTCCTGTGGACACATCAAGTGAGCGGAAATCTCTCCAAATTGAGGTTTTAGTACCTCTTCGATCGTTGTCAAAGGAACCGCTGTCCCCACTGAAAGATTACCTCCCTTCTTCCTCTTGTCCTCCTCTGGTTACAAATCACCATTGTGGGATATTCTTTCAGTCTCAGTAGTTGTGGCAACCAGGACAAATTGTCCTAGTGGGGACACAGAAATCCCAATAGGGATTGTAACCCCCCCCCAAAAAAAAAAAAAAAGTTTAGGTTTTGCATACACTTAAGCCGGCCATAGATGGATCAACATTCAGCCAGTTCAGCAGTAAGGGATTCCCCTGTCAACATTGGCTGTGCAGATGGGGGAACCAACCTTTTTCCTTTTTTTTTTCATTTCATGGTTGAAGGAAGGAAAATTGCATAATGTATGGCCTGCGTTAATTTACAAATGTGCAAGTCTAAAGAAGAGATTATTATCCAGGAGTCTAATCATTCTTATCTAAACAGTCAGATCATTCAGCCTGATCATTATGTGCACAGCTACTTTAAGCTGGCCATAGATGGGTAGAATGAAAATTATTGGGAAAAGAAGGTTCTAAGAAAGTTTGTTTATATTTCTAATTATTGGTGGGGAAATCGACTATTGTTTTCGACCGCAGTGATAACAAAATTCAAAGGAGCAGGTTGGAAAATGTTATAAGTGTATTTCAGACGTAGGCAACCTTTGAGAGGTGATGATCTACCATGAAAACAGGGAAGAGATCAAAGGTCACTGTGGTGCCGCACATTTTTTTTTTTTTTTTTTTAGATGACTATCAAGCCCCCAAAGGTCAGTAGTGGGTAGGACAGTTTACAGAGGTCAGTAGTTGGTAGGGCAGTGTACAGAGTAGGGGTGCACTGAATGGAAATTTTGGTCCCGAAACCGAAAATTCAGGATGCACTTTGCTGAAAAACTGAAAATGACAGTTTTTAAAAAATATTTATATTTTTATTCATAATTGTGTTGTATTCGACTTTTTAATTAATATCATCAATTTAAGCACAGCGCAGGGGGGTCTGGAGGGCACAGCGCAGGGGGGTCTGGAGATCACGGTACAGTGGGTCAGGAAGCCACAGGACATAGGGGTCAGAAGGGCCTGGTATAGGAGGGTTTGGAGGTCATGGTACAGAGGGGTCTGGAGGTCATGGTACAGTGGTTCAGGAAGGCACAGTACAGAGGAGTCAGGAGGGCCATGTACAGGGGGGTCTGGAGGGCACAATGCAGGGGGTTCTGGAGGGCATGGTACAAGCTGGACTGGTGGTCACAGCACAGGGGGGGTCTGGTGGGCACAGCACAGGGGGGGTCTGGAGGATATGGAAAAGGGGGTCTGGAGGACATAGCAGAGGGGGTCTGGTGGGTAACTCGATATGTTTCTGTAGCAGTGCTCTTATTTTATCTGCTTGGTTATCATGACCACTTTATTTTATTTTTATTTTGTAACTTATTTTATAGACCTGAAATAAAATAAGAACTTTGTTTCCAAACTACGTGTAATGTTAGTTTAATAAAATGGATGTAGCATTTTAGTAATGAATACTAGTCAAACAAATACCACTTCACCTTTCTATAGCAACCTACTAAAGTATGACTGTTTGCGCACAACTTTCACGGACTGTGGAAAACGTTACATTTCATTTGGAAATCAAGGTCCCAGAGTCTGGAGGAAGAGTGGAGAGGCACAGAATCCAACTTGCATGAGGTCCAATGTGAAGTTTCCACAGTCAGTGATTGATTTGGGGAGCCATTTCATCTGCTGGTGTTGGTCCACTGTGTTTTATCAAGTCCAAAGTCAGCGCAGCCCTCTAGCAAGAAATTCTAGAGCACTTCATGCTTCCCTCAGCTGACCAGCTTTATGGAGATGCTGATTTCTTTATCGTACATCATAGGACACAGAGAATCAAGTAATTACTTATTGGGTTATAGCCTCCTTCAGGTGTTGATACTGGCAATCAATAAGGGAAGTTGACTCCACTATATAACCCCGCCTCCTACCAGCAGTACCCAAGTTTTTTTGCCAGTGTCTAAAGGTGTTGTCACGAGTGAAGATGTGCTCTGTGGAGCTTCAGGAGGGATCCATGCTGGATTTAAAAAACCTCCACAAACGGATCCATCCTGCCACTGCGGCTCCGAGATGGTACCGGGCCTCGCATAGAAGAACGAGGTTTTGCCTGTAATGCTCCTTTTTGAGGGCTGGACCCTAGGAACCAGGACTCTTTTTTGGTCTTGCTACATTACCTAAAGTTGTCCTGAGGGGTGCTATACATGGCCCAAAGGAGTGGAACCCCTATAAAATGGGCCCCAGTCTTTGAAGGTTTAACCACGCTGCCCGCCGTGATGGGTGAAGTTTGGATCTGTCTGTTTACAGCAGTATCCTGCAGCGAGGAGAAGGTAAGAGAAAAGCATAGGAACTGCAAAGTCTACCTATGACTTTTCTTTAAAATATATTGTAATGCCTTATGTACTCCTATAGAGGGAGTAAAAAAAGTGTAAATGTCCTGTTTAAAAGTGCTTAAAACAGCGTGTGTCTCAGCAATTGGAGGGGGGGTGGTTTCTTTCCCCCTAAAACGAGTGGCGGAGGATATATGTAAACCTTACACCCTCCTTCCCCCCGCTGCTCGCCCGCCCGTCTATGTTGTTGCTAATGCACAGAACATTACTTGCTGGTAATATGAGACATCGCAGCATGGCTGCAGTCTCCTCTCCTTCTCTACTGTGTACGATGCAAGCCGCCGCCCGTGTGCGCACGAAGCTGACTTTAGAGAAAGGAGGGCAAGGAAGGGGCGTGACTTAAGCGGTTGGCGCCGTGTGCGGACTCGGTGTCCTTACAACACATGGTGCACAGTAATCAGGCTCACACCTGAAAAAACTTAAAAGCTTTTAGAGCTGATACTCTGTAACAGACGGTGTCTATCTAAGCAGCAAAAGCAAGGCTGACACACAGACGCGCTGGTGCATGTCAGAGGTTTACACATGCATATACAGTACAGGAAAAAAAAAAACTTATTGTCATTCTATGCTGCCATTGTTTTTTTTCCCTACTATTGTTCAAGTAAATAGAACAAACTTAGAGGGTCTCTGCTTTTGTGCTTTGCACTATGGCTTCAAGGCTTACTACTAAAGTACTAACCACCCCCAGGCGCTGGGAACTCCAGTCATGCCTCCACATTGTCATCCTCTCTGGGGATACCTGGCATGGCAAGCCAAGGTGAGCCGTTAGAACCGGCTGGTGGTGCAACTGCTTGTCACACTGCCTTGCAAGGCTTAGAGGAAATTTTAACCGCTTTAATCTCATCCTCCATTGAAGGGGATAAGAAGCGTGCTAGATCCATCTCTCCCACTCCAGACCCTTTAACAGGGGAACAGTGGGGACAGGATGAGGTATTATCCTCAAACGATCGGGAAAAACAAACCGATTATCCCTCTGCAGAGGAAACAGCTGATGTTCCAGCTTTACAATCTAGGGTGCAAATCCTTACAGACTTGGTGTGCTCCACTTTCATGCCACCCCTAACAGAGTCAGCTGAAAGTCAGGTTCCTTCTTTGGGTTCTTTGAAACCTTCACAACCAGTGCATGCGTTTCCAGTCCACACATTACTAGAGAAGCTTATTTTCTGAATGCATCCATCAGGATAAGCATTTTCTCCCTCCAAAGAGTTTTCTCAGTTCTCTATCCTATGGAGGAAATATTAACCAAAATGGAAAGTTCCAGCAGTAGACGCTGCAATTTCCAGTGTGAATAAGAGTTTAACTTGTCCAGTGGACAATGCACAAATGCTAAAGGATCCAACAAGTTGGAATTCCTGTTAAAATCTTCCTTTTCCTTAGCAGGTACTGTAGCTCAGCCTGCAATTGCAGCCATAGGCATCTGTCAGTCCTTAAAGGACCAGTTCACAGATGCTCCTAACGAGCTCCCTGCACAACAGGCCTGTGAGTTGTCCAAATTACAAAGGCATATGTTTGCCATAGATGCTATGAAAGACTTTATTCGCCAGGCGTCTTGCCTGGCCCTTATGTTAGCAGGACCCTTTGGTAAAAGGTTGGGTCTGCTAAAGCCTCCTGTCAACAGGTTCTGTCTGGTTTCCCATTTCATGGGGAGCGACTATTTGGCGACTATTTGGCGATGATTTGGATAAATACATCCAAACAAATTTCCAGTGGAAAGAGTACTTTTTTTGCAAGTCAAAAGAAAACTTAAACGTCCTTCGCTCAAACGGACTCTCTCTCCTGCGCCAAGTGCACCCGCCTCTCGGCAGTGGCGACGGCTTCCACCGTAAAATTCCAGAGGAAAATCACATGGTCAGACTCAGACTCATGGAAGACCTGAAGCTGCAAAACTGCAAAGCAGAACGTGAGGAGACATCACCCCTCAACAAAATGGGGGGGAAGGCTTCTGCATTACGCGGAAGTCTGACTAATGGAAACTCGGTACAGATGGGCTCTCTCCACAGTGACTCTAGGATACAAACTAGAGTATCGGGATTTTCCACCATCTCATGTGCTAAGATCAAATGTTCCCATTCTGGATCTAAAAAATCTAAATTGGTTCCTGAAAATTTGCTCCTTTCGCATGGAGTCGATCAGGTCAGTGGTCTCCATCCTACTGGAGGGAGAACTTTTGGCGTCCATCGACATCAGGGATGCATACCTGCATGTCCCTATATTTCCCACTCACCAAAGGTTTCTGCGATTTAAAGTAGAACAGCACTTTCAGTTTGCAGATTTCCCCTCCGGGCTAGCCACAGCACCACGGGTATTCACAAAGTACTGGCTCCACCTCTAGCCAGATTGAGGGCACAGGGCATAACATTGTTGGCGTACCTAGACGATCTATTGTTAATAGTCCAGTCAGTGACTCACTTAAAGCAAAGCTTACATATTTCAACCAGTTACCTGGAAAATCTCGGTTGGATGCTCAACCTAGAGAAGTCTTCCTTAAAACCAGTAAGAAGGCTGGGTTACTTAGGTCTGATCATAGATACAGCCCAGAAAGGGGTGTCTTGCCTTCAACAAAGATCAGATCCATACAAGAGCTGGTACGGATGGTCAGGTCAAAAGCAAATCCTTCAATTCACCTTTGCATGAGGTTGTTAGGAAGATGGTAGCTTCAATCGAAGCAGTCCCTTATGCCCAGTTCCATTCAAAACAGAATCCTCTCAGCTTGGAACAAGACGATCCAAGCTTTGGGCTTACCTATGCAGGCTGACCCCAAGAAGGTCTCAAAGCCTCAGTTGGTGGTTACGAAGCCAGAATTTACTGAAAGGGAAATCCTTCGGACCAATAATCTGGAGAGTAGTAACGACAGATGCCAGCCTCTCAGACTGGGGAGTTGTACTAGAAAGACAACTGTCCAGAGACAGTGGTCAAAACTCAAAGAGCCCTGCCATCAATATCCTAGAGATTCGAGCAGTGTAGCTGGCTCTGAAAACCTGGACCTCCAGGTTAGAGAATTGTTCTGTCTGGATTCAATGCGACAATACCACGACTGTGGCCTATATCAATCACTAAGGGGGCACCTAGAGTCTCTCAGTTCAGATAGTGGTGAACCATATCCTAACTGGGGCAGTAAGGAATGTCCCATCCCTATGGGCAGTTTTCATTCCGGTAGTGGAAAATTGGCGGGCGGACTATCTAAGTCGCCAGCAGTTATTCCCAGAGGAATGGTCTCTTCACCCCAAAGTGTTTTGGGCTGTTTGCCAAGGATGGGACACTCTGGACATAGATCTTCTAGCCTCCAGATTCAACATGAAGTTAAACAACTTCGTGTCCAGGACAAGGGATCCACTTGCATACAAAACAAATGAGCCGGTAACCCTGTGGGATCAGTTTTCACTGATCTATGCATTCCCCCGATTCAGTTGCTACCTCGACTTCCTTGCAGGATCAAACGGGAAAGGGAGCCGGTAATTCTGATAGTACCAGCAGGACCCAGAAGGTCATGGTATGCAGGAATTGTAAAGATGGCAGTGGAGGGTCCTTGGCCTCTCCCAGGAGGGGTTACAAGGGCCAGACCTGCTCTCGTGGGGGGCGATATTCCATCCTACTTTACGAATGCTAAATTTAACGGTTTGGCTATTGAAACCCACATTCTGAAGAAACGTGGATTTTCCAGGTCAGTTATCTCGACTTTATTCAGCGCAAGGAAACCAGCTTCCAGAGCTATATTATTGAGTTTGGAAAGCGTATGTTTCCTGGTGTGAATCCAAGAGTTGACACCCTCGGAGATATTTTATAGGCAGAATTCTTGCCTTTCTACTATTGGACGTAGGGATGACGTTGGCCTTAAGTATTATTAAGGGCCAGGTCTCAGCCTTATCGGTTTTTTATCAAAGACCGCTTGCTATGCATGCTGTAGTCTGTGGTTTTTCTTGTAGGGAGTGATTATTATTAATCCGCCAGTTTAATCACCCTTAAAGCCCTTGGGACTTGAATTTAGTTTGTCAGTGTTACAAACAGCCATTTGAACCATTACAGCATATTCTGTTGGTCCTCCTGACTAGGAAGTTGATATTTTTTATTGCTATATCCTCAGCTAGGTGGGTATCAGAATTGGCTGCTCTTTCTTGTAAAGAGCCATATTTGAATATTTACGAGAACAGAGTGGTGTTATGCCCTCGTCCAGGCTTTTTGCCAAAAGTGAATTTAGAGCTTCATCTGAATGAAGACATTGTCCTGCCATCATTTTTCCCAAGAACATGTTTCAGGGAAGATAAGTCACTACATTGTCTTGATGTAGTAAGAGCAGTGAAAATGTATTTAAAGAAGACTGCTCGAATTCGTAAGACTGATGTCTTATTTATTCTGCCAGAGGGTCCTAAGAAAGGACAGGCAGCGTCAAAATCCACTGTTGCAAAGTGGATTTGGCAAGTTATAATTTAAACTCATGATTTAAGGGGTAAGATGCCCCTATTCAAGTTAAAGCGCACTCTACCAAAGCGGTTAGTGTTTCTTGGACAGTTCGTGACCAGGCCTCCTTTGCTCAGATCTGCAGGGCCGCAACTTTGTCTTCGGTCCATACATTCACAAATTTTTATCAAGTGGATGTAAGAAAGAATGAGGATGTCGCCTTTGAACGCTGTATGCTGCAGGCAGCAGTATAAGTCCTCAGGTCTGCGGGTGCCCTATGGGCTGTGTCTCCCTCCCCTCAAGTGGCATTGCTTTGGGATGTCCCAATAAGTAATTACTTGAAGCCCTGTGTCCTATGATGTACGATAAAGAAAATAGGATTTTTTATAACAGCTTACCTGTAAAATCCTTTTCTTGGAGTACATCATAGGACACAGAGGTCCCTCCCTTCTGTCTTATGGAGTATAACTATATTGCTTTTATTGCTTGGCTACAAAAACTAAGGTACTCCTGGAAGGAGTTGGGGTTATATAGGGGAGTCAACTTCCTTTATTGATTGCCAGGGTCAACACCTGAAGATGGCTATAACCCAATAAGTAATTACTTGAGGCTCTGTGTCCTATGATGTACTCCAAGAAAAGGATTTTACAGGTAAGCTGTTATAAAAAATTATATTTTCATTTTCCAGCAGGACTTGGCACCTTCCCACACTGCCAAAAGTACCAATACATGGTTTCTTGATCATGGTATCACTGTGCTTGATTGGCCAGCAAACTCGCCTGTCCTAAACCCCATAGAGAATCTGTGGGGTATGGTCAAGAGGAAGATGAGAGACACTAGAGCAAACAAGCTGAAGGCAGCTATCAAAGCAACCTGGGCTTCCATAACATCTCAGCAGTGCCACAGGCTGATCGCCTCCATGCCACGCTGCATTGATGCAGTAATGCATGCAAAAGGAGCCCAGGCCAAGTATTGAGTGCAAACTATGCTGTACATGGACATACTTTTCAGTAAGCCAACATTTCTGTATTAAAAAGCCTTTTTTTTTATTGGTCTTATGTAATATTCTAATTTTCTGAGATACTGAATTTTGGGTTTTCACTAGCTGTAAGCCATAATCGTCAAAATTAAAAGAAAGAAATGCTTTAAATATATCACTCTATATGTACCACATCTATATAAAATATAAGTTTTACTTTTTAACCACTTGCCGACCGCCTACCGCATATATACTGCGGCAGAGCGGCACGGGCAGGCAAAATCACGTATCGGGCACCCCCCCCGGTGCCATCGGCGGTCGGCATTTGACTGGGAGCGTCGGGAGGCGAGGGGGAGACCATCCGATCGTGGCCCCCCCCTCGCGATCGCTCCCAGCCAATGGGAATCCTCCTCTGCCTGTGTGTCGTTTCACACAGGCAGAGGATGTGATGTCATCTCTCCTCGGTCTGGCAGTTTCCGTTCCAGCGCCGAGGAGAGATGACATGTAAGTGCACACAACACACACACACACAGTAGAACATGCCAGGCATACCTTACACCCCGACCTCCCCCCCGATCGCCCCCCGATCCCCCCCCAATCACCCCCCCCCCGTCACAAACTGACATTAGCAGTATTTTTTTTTTTTTTTTTTCTGATTACTGCATAGTGTCAGTTTGTGACAGTTAGTGTTAGGGCAGTGAGTATTACCCCCCTTTAGGTCTAGGATACCCCCCTAACCCCCCCTAATAAAGTTTTAACCCCTTGATCACCCCCCCTCACCAGTGTCGCTAAGCGATCATTTTTCTGATCGCTGTATTAGTGTCGCTGGTGACGCTAGTTAGGAACGTAAATATTTAGGTTCGCCGTCAGCGTTTTATAGCGACAGGGACCCCCATATACTATCTAATAAATGTTTTAACCCCTTGATTGCCCCCTAGTTAACCCTTTCACCACTGATCACCGTATAACTGTTACGGGTGACGCTGGTTAGTTCGTTTATTTTTTATAGTGTCAGGGCACCCGCCGTTTATTACCGAATAAAGGTTTAGCCCCCTGATCGCCCGGCGGTGATATGTGTCGCCCCAGGCAGCGTCAGATTAGCGCCAGTACCGCTAACACCCACGCACGCAGCATATGCCTCCCTTAGTGGTATAGTATCTGATCGGATCAATATCTGATACGATCAGATCTATACTAGCGTCCCCAGCAGTTTAGGGTTCCCGAAAATGCAGTGTTAGCGGGATCAGCCCAGATACCCGCTAGCACCTGCGTTTTGCCCCTCCGCCCAGCCCAGCCCACCCAAGTGCAGTATCGATCGATCACTGTCACAAAACACTAAACGCATAACTGCAGCGTTCGCAGAGTCAGGCCTGATCCCTGCGATCGCTAACAGTTTTTTTGGTAGCGTTTTGGTGAACTGGCAAGCACCAGCCCCAGGCAGCGTCAGGTTAGCGCCAGTACCGCTAACACCCACGCACGCACCGTACACCTCCCTTAGTGGTATAGTATCTGATCGGATCAATATCTGATCCGATCAGATCTATACTAGCGTCCCCAGCAGTTTAAGGTTCCCAAAAACGCAGTGTTAGCGGGATCAGCCCAGATACCTGCTAGCACCTGCGTTTTGCCCCTCCGCCCGGCCCAGCCCACCCAAGTGCAGTATCGATCGATCACTGTCACTTACAAAACACTAAACGCATAACTGCAGCGTTCGCAGAGTCAGGCCTGATCCCTGCGATCGCTAACAGTTTTTTTGGTAGCATTTTGGTGAACTGGCAAGCACCAGCCCCAGGCAGCGTCAGATTAGCGCCAGTACCGCTAACACCCACGCACGCAGCATACGCCTCCCTTAGTGGTATAGTATCTGATCGGATCAATATCTGATCCGATTAGATCTATACTAGTGTCCCCAGCAGTTTAGGGTTCCCAAAAACGCAGTGTTAGCGGGATCAGCCCAGATACCTGCTAGCACCTGCGTTTTGCCCCTCCGCCCAGCCCGGCCCGGCCCAGCCCACCCAAGTGCAGTATCGATCGATCACTGTCACTTACAAAACACTAAACGCATAACTGCAGCGTTCGCAGAGTCAGGCCGGATCCCTGTGATCGCTAACAGTTTTTTTTGTAGCGTTTTGGTGAACTGGCAAGCACCAGCGGCCTAGTACACCCCGGTCGTAGTCAAACCAGCACTGCAGTAACACGTGGTGACGTGGCGAGTCACATAAGTGCAGTTCAAGCTGGTGAGGTGGCAAGCACAAGTAGTGTCCCGCTGCCACCAAGAAGAAGACAAACACAGGCCCGTCATGCCCATAGTGCCCTTCCTGCTGCATTCGCCAATCCTAATTGGGAGCCCACCACTTCTGCAGCGCCTGTACTTCCCCCATTCACATCCCCAACCAAATGCAGTCGGCTGCATGAGAGGCATTTTCTTTATGTCCTCCCGAGTACCCCTACCCAACGAACCCCCCAAAAAAGATGTTGTGTCTGCAGCTAGCGCGGATATAGACGTGACACCCGCTATTGTTGTCCCTCCTGTCCTGACAATCCTGGTCTTTGCATTGGTGAATGTTTTGAACGCTACCATGCACTAGTTGAGTATTAGCGTAGGGTACAGCATTGCACAGACTAGGTACACTTTCACAGGGTCTCCCGAGATGCCATCGCATTTTGAGAGACCCGAACCTGGAACCGGTTACAGTTATAAAAGTTAGTTACAAAAAAAAGTGTAAAAAAAAAAAAAAAAAAAAAAACACAAACAAAAATATAAAATAAAAATAGTTGTCGTTTTATTGTTCTCTCTCTCTCTATTCTCTCTCTATTGTTCTGCTCTTTTTTACTGTATTCTATTCTGCAATGTTTTATTGTTATTATGTTTTATCATGTTTGCTTTTCAGGTATGCAATTTTTTATACCTTACCGTTTACTGTGCTTTATTGTTAACCATTTTTTTGTCTTCAGGTATGCCATTCACGACTTTGAGTGGTTATACCAGAATGATGCCGGCAGGTTTAGGTATCATCTTGGTATCATTCTTTTCAGCCAGCGGTCGGCTTTCATGTAAAAGCAATCCTAGTGGCTAATTAGCCTCTAGACTGCTTTTACAAGCAGTGGGAGGGAATGCCCCCCCCCCCCCCAACATCTTCCGTGTTTTTCTCTGGCTCTCCTGTCTCAACAGGGAACCTGAAAAATGCAGCCGGTGATTCAGCCAGCTGACCATAGAGCTGATCAGAGACCAGAGTGGCTCCAAACATCTCTATGACCTAAGAAACCGGAAGCTACGAGCATTTTATGACGTAGATTTTGCCGGATGTAAACAGCGCCATTGGGAAATTGGGAAAGCATTTTATCACACCGATCTTGGTGTGATCAGATGCTTTGAGGGCAGAGGAGAAATCTAGGGTCTAATAGACCCCAATTTTTGCAAAAAAGAGTACCTGTCACTACCTATTGCTATCATAGGGGATATTTACATTCCCTGAGATAACAATAAAAATGATTTAAAAAAAAAAAATGAAAGGAACAGTTTAAAAATAAGATAAAAAAATAATAATAATAAAGAAAAAAAAAAAAAAAAAAAAAAAAAGCACCCCTGTCCCCCCTGCTCTCGCGCTAAGGTGAACGCAAGCGTTGGTCTGGCGTCAAATGTAAACAGCAATTGCACCATGCATGTGAGGTATCGCCGCGAAGGTCAGATCGAGGGCAGTAAGTTTAGCAGTAGACCTCCTCTGTAAATCTAAAGTGGTAACCTGTAAAGGCTTTTAAAGGCTTTTAAAAATGTATTTAGTTTGTCGCCACTGCACGTTTGTGCGCAATTTTAAAGCATGTCATGTTTGGTATCCATGTACTCGGCCTAAGATCATCTTTTTTATCTCATCAAACATTTGGGCAATATAGTGTGTTTTAGTGCATTAAAATGTAAAAAAGTGTGTTTTTTCCCCAAAAAATGCGTTTGAAAAATCGCTGCGCAAATACTGTGTGAAAAAAAAAAATGAAACACCCACCATTTTAATCTGTAGGGCATTTGCTTTAAAAAAAATATATAATGTTTGGGGGTTCAAAGTAATTTTCTTGCAAAAAAAAATTATTTTTTTATGTAAACAATAAGTGTCAGAAAGGGCTTTGTCTTCAAGTGGTTAGAAGAGTGGGTGATGTGTGACATAAGCCTCTAGATGCTGTGCATAAAATGCCAGGACAGTTCAAACCCCCCCCAAATGACCCCATTTTGGAAAGTAGACACCCCAAGCTATTTGCTGAGAGTCATGTTGAGTCCATGGAATAATTTATTTTGTGACACAAGTTGCGGGAAAGAGACAATTTTTTATTTTTTTTATTTTTTTTTGCGCAAAGTTGTCACTAAATGATATATTGCTCAAACATGCCATGGGAATATGTGAAATTACACCCCAAAATACATTCTGTTGCTTCTCCTGAGTACGGGGATACCACATGTGTGGGACTTTTTGGGAGCCTAGCCGCGTACGGGACCCCGAAAACCAAGCACCGCCTTCAGGCTTTCTAAGGCCGTAAATTTTTGATTTCACTCTTCACTGCCTATCACAGTTTCGGAGGCCATGGAATGCCCAGGTGGCACAAAACCCCCCCAAATGACCCCATTTTGGAAAGTAGACACCCCAAGCTATTTGATGAGAGGTATAGTGAGTATTTTGCAGACCTCACTTTTTGTCACAAAGTTTTGAAAATTGAAAAAAGAAAAAAAAAATTTTTTTTTCTCGTCTTTCTTTATTTTCAAAAACAAATGAGAGCTGCAAAATACTCACCATGCCTCTCAGCAAATAGCTTGGGGTGTCTTCTTTCCAAAATGGGGTCATTTGGGGGGGGGTTGTGCCACCTGGGCATTCCATGGCCTCCGAAACTGTGATAGGCAGTGAGGAGTAAAATCAAAAATGTACGCCCTTAGAAATCCTGAAGGCGGTGCTTGGTTTTCGGGGTCCCGTACGCGGCTAGGCTCCTAAAAAGTCCCACACATGTGGTATCCCCGTACTCAGGAGAAGCAGCTAAATGTATTTTGGGGTGCAATTCCACATATGCCCATGGCCTGTGTGAGCAATATATCACTTAGTGACAACTTTGTGCAAAAAAAAAAAAAAAAAAAAAAAAAATTTGTCACTTTCCCGCAACTTGTGTCAAAATATAAAACATTCCATGGACTCAACATGCCTCAAAGCAAATAGCTTGGGGTGTCTACTTTCCAAAATGGGGTCATTTGGGGGGGGTTTATGTCATCTGGGCATTTTATGGCCTTCAAAACTGTGATAGGTAGTGAGGAGTAAAATCAAAAATGTACGCCCTTAGAAATCCTGAAGGCGGTGCTTGGTTTTCGGGGCCCCGTACGCGGCTAGGCTCCCAAAAAGTCCCACACATGTGGTATCCCCGTACTCAGGAGAAGCAGCTAAATGTATTTTGGGGTGCAATTCCACATATGCCCATGGCCTGTGTGAGCAATATATCATTTAGTGACAACTTTTTGTAATTTTTTTTTTTTTTTGTCATTATTCAATCACTTGGGACAAAAAAAATGAATATTCAATGGGCTCAACATGCCTCTCAGCAAATTCCTTGGGGTGTCTACTTTCCAAAATGGGGTCATTTGTGGGGGTTTTGTACTGCCCTGCCATTTTAGCACCTCAAGAAACGACATAGGCAGTCATAAATTAAAGGCTGTGTAAATTCCAGAAAATGTACCCTAGTTTGTAGACGCTGTAACTTTTGCGCAAACCAATAAATATACACTTATTGACATTTTTTTTACCAAAGACATGTGGCCGAATACATTTTGGCCTAAATGTATGACTAAAATTGAGTTTATTGGATTTTTTTTAGAACAAAAAGTAGAAAATATCATTTTTTTTCAAAATTTTCGGTCTTTTTCCGCGTATAGCGTAAAAAATAAAAACGGCAGAGGTGATCAAATACCATCAAAAGAAAGCTCTATTTGTGGGAAGAAAAGGGAAGAAAAGGACGCAAATTTCGTTTGGGTACAGCATTGCATGACCGTGCAATTAGCAGTTAAAGCGACGCAGTGCCAAATTGTAAAAAGTGCTCTGGTCAGGAAGGGGGTAAAACCTTCCGGGGCTGAAGTGGTTAAATTGAATTACTGAAATACATTTACTTTTTGATGATATTCTAATTTAATGGGACATAAACACTCAAATCAGTATAATTAGGGGTAGGTGTGGGGATTGCTAACCTCATACACAGATGAAAAATAGTAATAATTTTAAATTGGGAACATGCAGTTGGTGGGACAGGCTTGAATATCTAAAACATAAGGGCTAATGCATGCACACAGGCATATTGGGGCATATAACAGAAAAAAATGACTGTATTTTGGCACTCGGGCTCCACAGGTATAGGATACAGTTGCCTGTGAAAATTAATTATAGAATATTGATGTATGCAGGTATGCGCAGCTCTGAGGGTAGACAGGTACAGACGTAAGCATCCTGGGTACAGCCTTTTTTCATCCAGGTGCATACTGTATGTCCATACATCTACACGTTTATGCTCAGAACTGCGAATACCCTCAAACAACCGTATCCTGTAAATCATTTGTTCAGGTGGCTTTACACAACACCCATGACTCCCAGATGCACAAATACAGATCTATTTCATGTTATATGCCCCAATATGCCCATGTGCATGAGCCCTAAGAGATAATGTTTTCACACATTTTCTTTTTTACTACACTGATCATCTATAACCACCCACCATAACCCGTTGAGGTAAGGAGTTCACTAGATCTATGAAGGTTTGCTGTGGTATTTGGCATCAGTAGCAGATCCTTTAAGCCCTGTAAGTTGTGAGGTGCGGTCTCCGTAGACTGGACATGTTTTCCCAGCACATCCCACAGATGCTCAAGTCAACATCTCAAATACGTTGTTTTCCTCAAACCATTCTTGAATTCATCAGACCAGTCCACATTCTTCCATTGCTCTGTTATCCAGTTCTGATGCTGACATGCCCATTGTAGGTGCTTTTAGCTGTGAACATGGGTCAGTATGGACACCTCGACTGGTTTGCGTCTACGCAGCACCATACACAACAAACTGCAATGCACTGTGTGTTCTGATACATTTTTTTTTTCAGGGCCAGCATTAACTTTTTTGAGCTACAGTAGCTCTTCTAATGGATCATACTACATGGGCCAGCCTTTGCTTCCTACATGCATCAATGAGCCTTGGCCGACCATGACCCTGCCGCTGATTTGCTGGTTTTTCTTCCTTGGATCACTTTTGGTAGGTCCTGACCACTGCAAACTGGAAACATCCCACAAGAGCTGCAGTTTTGGAGATGCTTCTAACCATTACAATTTGCTCCTGCCAAAGTAGCTCTAAAATATATGGATGCCCATTTTTTTCTGCTTTTCATCAGCTTCAGGGACAACATGTTCACCTGCTGCCTAATATAAACTACCCAGTTACAGATACCATTGCAAGGGGATAATCAATGATATTCACCTAACCTGTCAGTGATCATAATGTTACATCTGATTGGTGTATATAAAGCTACATTCAGTTGAGCTGATGGGGAAACCAGAAATAAAAATAGTCAACTGTATTGTGAATTTATTTACCTGTTTCTTATATTTTAGATTTTTGAGTGGTGTTACTTCCGGAAATATGGAACCTCTTTCATTGAGCAAGTGTCGGTAAACCATTTACGGCCGCTGATGGGAGGAATCGATCCAGGAGTCTCTGCAGATGGTTTCTTTTCCAACACTACAGGCAGCGAAACCAGCAGGCAAGCTTTGTCAGGTGACTGATAGTGACTGGAAATAGCACAAGCATTTCCAAAATGATTACATACTGCAGATGAATGGAACAGTTAGTGACAGGATCATGTGGCATCACTGAATGGACTGAAAATCGTCAGCAACATACACTGACTGGACCTAAAAAAGCAGAAGTTCCACAGTCTGGTTTCCATTTGACTGACTCAGTTAGGGTCACGGGTGTTAGATGAACTTTAGTGACTCAATGTAATGCTTAGTGAGTGCACATCATGTCTCTGTTCTTCTAGACACCTCGGAATTTGCAATTACATTATGTGGCATAAAATACTTATTTCTATATTTTTCACTATAAATTCCTAGTATCTGAATACTGCTTTTAACCACTTAAGGACCGAGCCTCTTTTTGAGATTTGTTGCTTACCAGTTAAAAATAGTTATATAATAATTTTTTGCTTAGAACCCCCAAACATTATGCATTTTTTTTCTAACACCCTAGAGAATAAAATGGCGGTCGTTGCAATACTTTATGTCACGCCGTATTTGCGCAGCAGTCTTACAAGCGCATTTTGTTTGGAAAAAATGCACTTTTTATAATTAAAAAATAAGACACAGTAAAGTTAGCCCAATTTTTTTTATATATTGTGAAAGATAATGTTACTCTGAGTAAATTGATACCCAACATGTCAAGCTTCAAAATTGTGCCCGCTTTCATATGCGGTTGCTACTCGCGTATGCGTTCACTTCTGCACGCGCGCTCGGCGGGACGGGGCGTGTTTTTTTTTTTATTATTTAATTTTTATTTTTTTACACTGTTCTTTAAAAAAAAAAAAAATTCACTTTTATTCCTATTACAAGGAATGTAAACATCCCTTGTAATAGAAAAAAAGCATGACAGGACCTCTTAAATATGAGATCTGGGGTCAAAAAGACCTCCGATCTCATATTTACACTAAAATGCAATTAAAAAAAAATTGTCATTTAAAAAAAAAAAAAAAAAAGGCCCTTTAAGAGCTATGGGCGGAAGTGACGTTTTGACGTCTCTTCCGCCCTGCAATGGTATGGAGACAGGTGGGGGCCATCTTCCCCTCACTCGTCTCCATACCCAGCAAGGGACAACATCCGATTGCCTCCGCCGCTGCCAACGGCTCCGGTAAGCGGCGGAGGGCACCAGAGCGTGGCGGGGGGGGCCCTCTCCCGCTGCCGATAAAAGTGATCTCACGGCGAATCCGCCGCAGAGACCACTTTTATCTGAAAGCGGACCGCCGGCCGAAGAACAGGATACCAGGGTTATGGCAGCTAGCTGCTGCCATAACAACGATATTCCTCTTCAAAGTTAGGACATATATCGGCGTGCGGCCATCCGTAAGTGTTTAAAAACCCTAATAACATGTAGACATTATTTTCTTTTTCGTACATCATGGGACACAGAGCAGCCATAGTAATTACCATGTTACCATGGTTATATGCCACCTATAGGTGAATGGACACTGGCACACCCAAAGACAGGAAGTCCCCCTCTATATAACCCCTCCCATACAAGAAGTACCTCAGTTTTCGCCAGTGTCTTTAAGGTGATGGTCGTGGATTACGTGTGCTCTTGGAGCATACTTGGAAGTCTGGAGGATTCCATTAGGAATCATGGACTTCAATCGGATCCATTCAAAAAAGCTGTCAGCCAGAAATGGATAAATGGATTGCACCCAAGCCTCATGGAAAGGAAAATAATATTCCTCAAGGTTTTTGCCTGTAATGTAGCCCAGAAGAACCTGGTTTGCGGAGATCATAAGGCTGGCAGTAGGGAAACCGTGGACTCTTCCATTTCGTCCAGACTTGCTTTTGCAAGGACCGGTGTTCCATAATGCCTTACAGTCGCTAAATTTAATGGTTTGGCTATTGAAACCCAAATTTTAAAGCATCGTGGGCTCTCGGGCTCAGTGGTGACTACCCTGATTAATGAAAGAAAGCCGGCCTCATGGATCTGGAGGTCCTATGTTTCCTGGTGTGAAGCAAAGAGATGGCATCCTCGAAAATATGCTAAAGGGAGAATTCTTGCCTTCCTACAATTGGGAGTAGAAATTAAGCTAGCCTTGAATACCATCAAGGGTGAGATCTCGGCCTTTTTTCAAAGACTACTTGCTTCACATTCTTTGATCGGGCCTTTATACAAGGGGTAACTCGTATAACTCCGCCAGTTAGGCGGCCATTGTGCCCATGGGATTTGAATCTAGTTTTATTGGTCTTGCAAAGACAAGCCTTTGTGCCATATTCCCTTGATCCTTTTGACATGGAAGTTGATTTTCTTGGTTGCAGTAACTTTGAATGACAATTGCGCAGCCATGCAACACTGTACTTAAGTGACATTTTTATTATTTTTTTCCGACAAATGGAGCTTTCTTTTGGTGGTATTTATTCACTGCTGGGTTTTTTATTTTTTGCTTTTAAAAACAGAGAAATTGACAGGAATTTTTGAAAAAATAAAACCAAAACAGTTTTATAATTTGTTATAAAACTTTGCAAACAGGTAATTTTTCTTCTGTGCGCTGATGAGGCTGCACTGATGGGCACTGATAGGTGGCACTGGTGGGCACTGTTGAGGCGGCACTGATGGGTGGCACTGAGGGACATTGATAGGTGGCACTGAAGGGCATTGATAGGTGGCACTGATGGGCACTGCTAGGTGACACTGATTGACAGCACTGATTGGCATTAATAGGTGGCACTGGTGTGCACTGATTGCTATACACTGGCTGGTGGCACTGGTGGCCACAGATACTCGGGTGATGCATCACCCTCTTCGGGACCGCTGTCCCTCTGACACAAGCCGGCAATCGGCTTTTTTTTCCTGCTCACACTGTCAGCGCGAGCAGAAAAAAAAGCCGATTTATCAATCTTTTGTTTACATCACGTAATCAGCTGTCATTCGCTGACAGCTAATCATGTGGTAAGGGGCAGGGATCGGCCCCTTGCTCTGATCACACAGCATGCCCCGCAGGGAGAGCACAGGCAGCTTATGCACGGGAGGACGTCATATGATGGCCTCCCGGCAATTAAGGCCCTCGCTGTAGCCACGATTCGGTTGAAAAAAAGACATGAAGACGATGACTAAAATAAGTCCAGTTATACAGGTTTATTTTACTGGCAATATTCATCTAAAAAAAAATCAGTAAGGTTGTTGTATCCTTTGAGTAGCTGAATTCACTAGGGGTAGATAACTAATAGAGTTTTTAGCTATGTGAATAAGAATATTGTATGCAGAAGCATATGTGAGCTTGTGGGATGAAAAAAAAAAAAAAAATTGTTTTGTGGTGCATCAAGCCTGTCCTTGGCTCCCCATACACTACTGAACTGTGCAACGCAATAGTTTTTTTCAAGAAGTGTTAAAACTTGTCCTTTACCATCAAATTTTACAACCAATAATTTTACCTTTTCAGAATGCAAGGTGTGGCGCAACCCTTTAAATCTTTTCCGAGGAGCTGAGTACAACAGGTAATTATTATATTTAGTTTCACAATCGTATAGTAAATCTCCCAAGCAATAATATTTATACAGTCAATACAGGGTTGTGACCAGCAATGAGAAATGTCCTTCAGTTGTTACTTTTTTGGATTATTGGTTTTCAGATCTGGGCATAAGAGTGTGAGCTTTCATTGCTAATAGTTGAGGTGTTCAGTGCTCCGTTCTATTAGTTACTTTAGTGTTAGGGTTTATGGAATATTTCTTTTGTAAGTTAAGTTTTAGTAAGTATTTTTTAACAAACATAAACACAAACACATCAGGAAATACAATTAAAAAGGAGCAAAAAAAATAACATTGCTAAGCACTACAGTGATATATAAACCTATACATTCCAAGAATGTTTACATTTGGTATAAAATATCACAGTGTAGGGAAAAAACATTACGTATTTTAACATTAAGGGCTGTATTCATAAAAATTTTTTTATAGCACTTCATCCAGTGCATGTACATTTGTTCTGTGTGAATGGAGCAAAAATGGATGTTCTTATGCTGTTTTCTGTGCTGGATAAATGTTTTTCATTGATAGGAAATACTGTTGTTGGTCACTAGATGGTACTAAGTATTATAGGTTCATGTTAAAGTTGATCTCCAGGTTTACTGTCTCTTTAACTAGTTTGTTGTTTGGGCCAAGCCTAACCATTTTCCAAACGTACCTTGGTAGACAAGTGGTTTAAGCAGAACTCCAGCCTTACCTATAGTCTTGCTTAAATATTAACCACTTACGGACCGCCCGTCGTCGTTATACGTCGGTACTTTGAAAAGGGATATTGTTGTTATGGCAGCAGCTAGCTGCCATAACCCCGGTATTATCTTCTTCAGCGGACGGTCCACTTTCAAATAAAAGTGGTCTCTGCAGCGGATTTGCCGCAAGATCACTTTTATCGGTGGCAGCAGGGGTTATGCCGCCACCACCATGCTTCACTGGGGGTATGGTGTTCTTTTGGTGATGTGTAGTGTTGTTTTTGAGCCAAACATATCTTTTAGAATCATGGCCAAAAAGTTCAACCTTGGTTTCATCGGACCATAACACATTTTCCTACATGGTTTTGGGAGACTTCGGATGTAAAGAATACTGGAGATTGTTGTCACATGTACCACACAGGCAGTACTTGCCAGATATTCCTGAAGCTTCTTTAATGTTGCTGTAGGCCAGTTTTCTTCTCGTCTTTTCATCAGTTTTGGAGGGACGTCCAG
Organism: Lithobates clamitans; assembly: GCA_037952925.1. Taxonomy (NCBI): domain Eukaryota; kingdom Metazoa; phylum Chordata; class Amphibia; order Anura; family Ranidae; genus Lithobates; species Lithobates clamitans. The sequence continues at coordinate 4,870,772 of JBBGZY010000171.1, read as the reverse complement.
TTTTTGGTAATGTCACTGTTGTGCCATATTTTCTCCACTTGATGATGGCTGTCTTCACTGTGTCCCATGGTATATGAAATGCTTTGGAAATTCTTTTGTACCCTTCTTCTGACTGATACTTTTTACCAATGAGATCCCTCTGATGCTTTAGAAGCTCTCTGCGGACCATGGCTTTTGCTGTAGGATGTGACTAAGAAAATGTCAGGAAAGACCTACTAGAACAGCTGAACTTTATTTGGGGTTAATCAGAGGCACTTTAAATGATGGCAGGTGTGTACTGACTCCTATTTAATATGAGTTTGAATGTCATTGCTTAAAGGGGTTGTAAATCCTCGTGTTTTTTCAGCTTAATGCATTAAGCTGAAAAAACACCTGGCAGTGACCGGCCCTCCCAGCCTCCCTGTTTTACTTACCTGAGCCCTGGAATGTCACCTGTCGGAGATGCGCTCTTCCTCTGCTCGGGATTCTCAGCTCTTGATTGGATAGATTGATAGCAGCGCAGCCATTGGCTCCCGCTGCTGTCAATAAAACCCAATGATGCGGGTGCCGGGGGGCGGGGCCGAGCCCGGCATTCTTGTTTATGGACGCAAATGCTGGACTCGGGAGTGCTCCCGCAAGGTAAAGCCCCGGGAGAGCGCTTCTCCTAGGGGGTTATCTGATGCAGGGAGGAGCTGCGAGAGTCGCCAATGGACCCCAGAAGAGGATGTTCGGGCCACTCTATGCAAAACAAGCTGCACAGTGGAGGCAAGTATGATATGTTTGTTTTTAAAAAACAAAAACAAAAACCAAGCATTTACAGTCACTTTAATTCTGAACACAGCTACATCCCCCCCCCCCCCCCCAAAAAAAAAAGATTTAAGTTTATTTTTCAGTTGCGTTGTACAGTATATAGGTCACATTAAAGATGGAAAAAGTTCTGAAATTATTTAATTTTGTCTCATTTTTTTACATCAGAGAAACATGACATTTTAACAGGGGTGTGTAGACTTTTTATATCCACTGTAGTTATTTTGTTCCCTAATTTACCGTCTCTGGCCTGTCCCTTTCATTAATTATACTTCTGTTCTTCTTTTTTTTTTTTTTTTTTTTTATATGGAGTCCCAACATGCGGTCACTATCTAGGACAGTCTACATGCAAATGCTACCTGCCTAAGAACACCCACTGATTCAGACTGACATTCACCCATTTTGTATATGATAACTCCTTCCAAAAGCCTGTCTACTTGCTTTACATCAAGGCTGAAGGCTCTTGAGAGGAGTTACTGAGGCAGGTGCTGGGATGTTTTCAGGAAGCTCATCCTTCTTGGTTTACATCAGGGCTGAGGATCTTGAGAAGAATAGTGGGGCTGGGGGTTGTGATGTTTTTAGGATGCTATGTACAGCACCCAGCTGGCCCTTCCATCCAGCCATGATATGCCTGCTCTGTGCAATACCGCTGCACAGAGCAGGTACTGTATGACATGTTTGTAATTTTTTAAACAAAAAAAAAAAAAATAAGACTTTAATATCACTTTAATTTCAGGTCATGTTGAGAAATAAAATAATAGTTTCCTTAGAAAAGTATTAGTGATTGTAAGTCTCACAAAGGTAAGGACATTTGCTAATGAATTTTGATTACTTATAGTTTTGGCAGCTTGCAAGTGGGTTTCAGTATAGCTGCAGTTTTAAGGTCAAGGTACACCTTACAACTTGTCTGTATGATCTTTGTACAATCAACTATAAATATGCCAAAACTATGTAATGCGAGGACCTACCTAAACTATGCAATCAAGTTGTATCCAACTAGGCCCTACACTACTACACCACTACACTACACTACTTCTTGGTAGATTGAATCAAATTGAATTCAAGTGAATCCAATCAGATTGTCATGTGTGCGGTCAGTGGCGTTGGGAGGGGAACTGAGGGGGGCTTGAGCCCCGAGTGGGCCCCCAAAAAGCCCCGGGTCTCGGGCATTCACAATTCTATTATCAGCTTTGAGCCCGAGCGGGGACCGATCTGACATAGCAGGTCCCACCTTCTGGAGCCTACAGCACCTATGATGGACGTCCCACTGGTCCAATTCCGGGACCGCAGGACGATCGCCCCCTAGTGTTAACCCCTTCCCTGCCAGTGACATTTGCACAGTAATCAGTGCATTTTTATAGCACTGATCGCTGTATGAATGCCAGTGGGCCCAAAAATGTGTCAAAAGTGTCTGATGTGTCCGCCATAATGTCGCAGTCCCGATAAAAATCACTGATCACCGCCATTACTAGTAAAAAAAAATAAAATAATAAAAGTGCCATAAATCTTTCCCCTATTTTGTAGACGCTATAACTTTTGCGCAAACCAATCAATATATGCTTATTGAGATTTTTATTACCAAAAATATGTAGCAGAATACAAATCGGCCTAAACTGAGGAAAAAAATTAGCTTTAAAAAAAAAAAATTGAGGATATTTATTATAGCTAAAAGTACAAAATATTGTGTTTTTTTTTTTTTTTCAAAATTGTCGCACTTTTTTGTTTATTACGCAAAAAATAAAAAACGCAGAGATGATCAAATACCACCAAGAGAAAGCTCTATTTGTGGGGAAAAAAGGACATCAATTTTGTTTGGATACAGCATCGCATGACCGCACAATTGTCAGTTAAAGTGACGTAGTGCCGTATCACAAAAAATGGCCTGGTCATTGAGCAGCCAAATCTTCCAGGGCTGAAGTGGTTAAAGAGGAACTGCAGACTGCTCACAATTTATAATAAAAAATAGGATTTTTATAACGGCTTACCTGTAAAATATTTTTCTTTGAAGTACATCACGGGACACAGAGCCATAGTAGTTACTATGTGGGTTATAGGCCACCTTCAGGTGATGGACACTGGCACACCCTAAGACAAAAAGTGCACTCGCTATATAACCCCTCCCACTACTGGGAGTACCTCAGTTTTGTAGCAAAGCAATACACGTGTATACCAAGAAGGGAGGGGCCTCTGTGTCCCGTGATGTACTTCAAAGAAAAGGATTTTACAGGTAAGATGTTATAAAAATTCTATTTTCTCATCGTACATCACGGGACACAGAGCCATAGTAGTTACTATGTGGGATGTCCCATAGTAATGCCAACTGAAGGGAGGGAGACACAAGAAAAGTAGGGCACCAAGAGACTAGAGGACTTCTACTGCAGCCTGCAGTACACTGTGCCCAAAGGCAGTATCCTCATGACCTTTCACATCTACTTGATAGAATCTGGTAAAAGTATGGACTGAAGACAAAGTTGCGGCCTTGCAGATCTGAGCCATGGAGGCTTGGTGATGCACTGTCCAAGAAGCACTAACAGCCCTGGTGGAGTGCACTTTAATATGAAAAGGAGGAATTTTCCTTTTTAAACCATAAGCTTGAACAATCACTTGACAAAACCTTTTTGAAATAGTAGATTTCGATGCTGCCTGTCCTCTTTTAGGACCATCTGGCAATACAAACAAAACATCTGTTTTACGAATCTGAGCGGTCATTTTCATATAGACCTTGACCGCTCTTACCACATCAGGAGAATGTAGTGGCTTTTCTTCCACAGAACGAGGTTCTGGAAAAAATGAAGGCAGAACAATATCCTGGTTTAAATGAAAACCTGACACTACCTTCGGTAGAAAATTAGGATGAGGCCGCAATACAACCTTATCCTTATGAATAATCAAATATGGCTCTTTACATGAAAAAGAGCAGCCAACTCTGATACTCTTCTTGCAGAAGATATGGCAACCAAGACAATTATTTTCCTCGTCAAGAGGACCAAGGAAATATCTCGAATTGGCTCAAAAGGCCGTTTTTGTAAAGCTGACAGGACTAAATTTAAGTCCCAAGGGTTCAGGGGAGATTTAACTGGGGGATTAATCCGCGTTACCCCCTGAATAAAGTTATGAACCAGAGAGTGCGAAGCAAGTGGTCGTTGAAACAATACCGATAAGGCTGACACCTGGCCCTTGATAGTACTCAAGGCCAGCTTCATTTCTAATCCCATCTGTAGGAATTCAAGGATCCTACCTATGACATACTTTCTGGGGTGCCAACCCCTAGATTCACACCAAGAGACATATGCTTTCCAGTCTCTATAGTATATGACTCTGGAGGCCGACTTCCTAGCATTAATCAAAGTAGAAACTACTGAAGCTGACAGCCCACGGTCCTTTAGAATGTTTGTCCCAATAGCCAAACCTGTAAATTTAGCATTTGTAAGGTAGGATGGAATACCGGACCTTGCGAGCGAAGGTCTGGCCACAGTGGTAGGGTCCAAGGGTCCCCTACCGCCATCTTTATGATCTCGGCAAACCAAGATCTCCTGGGCCACGCTGGGGACACCAGAATCGCCTCCTTCCCTTCTTGCTTGATCCCACGAAGAAGACGCAGAAGCAGCAGAACAGGAGGGAACGCATAGATCAGTGAAAACTGATTCCACGGGAACACCAAGGCATATGTTCCGTATGCCATTGGATCCCTTGTCCTTGACACAGATCCATGTCCCCATTTCTGACATATTAACAGAAATATGTCAGGATGAAGGGACCATTCTCCGGGAACAATTGTTGGCGACTTAAGTAGTCCGCCTGCCAATTCTCTATCCCTGGAATGAAAATTGCTGATAGGCAAGAAATGTTTTTTCCTGCCCAAGTGGCATTGTCGGATTGGATTCTGACAGGACAGTTTCATAGTCTGAACGTCCAGGCCTCTAGGATATTGATGGGCACGGTCATCTCTGATTTGGACCATTTCCCTTGGACAGATGCTTCTTCCAGGACTGCTCCCCAGCCCAGAAGGCTGGCATCTGTTGTTACCACCTTCCAGGTAACCGGTAGAAAGGATTTTCCTTTTAGAAGGTTCTTGGATATCAACCACCAAGTGAGGCTCTGACGCACATTGGGGGAAAAACGCATCGGGAAGTCCAGAGCTTGGACCTTCTTGTTCCAAGTTGACAGGATACTGTTTTGCAGCAGTCTTGAATGAAACTGTGTATAAGGAACAGCCTCGATAGAAGCCACCATCTTTCCCAGCAATTTCATGCAAAGTCGAATAGAAGGATTCTTCTTTGTTTTGACCAACTGAATCAGTTCCTTTATGGAACTGATCCTTCCCTGGGGCAAAAACACCCTCTTCTAAACTGTATCTCTGATCAGCCCCAAGTACTGCAACCTCCTTGATGGTTTTAAAAAGGATTTCTCTAGGTTGAGCATCCAACGTAGGTATTCCAGGTAGCTGACTGCGGTGACCAAGGTTTGGTTTAAGCGGGCTGCCGATTGATCTATCAAGAGTAGATCGTCTAAGTAGGCTAGTATTGTTATACCTTGAGTCCTTAGCCTGGCTAAAGGAGGAGCCAGAACCTTTGTAAATACTCGAGGTGCAGTAGCTAGACCGAAAGGCAGAGCTGCAAACTGGAAATGAACATTTTCTAACTCCAAGCATAGGAATTTCTGGTGAGCGGGGAAAATCGGAACATGGAGATAAGCATCCATAAGAACCTGACGGTGGAGGCCGTCGAGACTGCCTGGAGGCTGATGCCCCTGGCACTGGAGAAGAAGCACATTTAAAAGAAAAATGCTTAAACTTCTTTTTAACTGGTAAAAGGGAACTTTTCCTGTTAGAAATTCTTTGGATATACCTATCCAGATTGTCTTCAAACAACCGTTCACCCTGAAAAGGGAAACTGGCCAAGAGCTTTTTGCATGGCGCTTCTGCTGACCAATTTTTCAACCATAGGATTCTACGCACACGTACCTGCCCTAGCATGAGCCGTGAGGCCTGGAGAATAGAAACTTTCATAGCGTCTACTGTAAAACACAGCGCTTCTGATATCCCGGCCAACTCCTGGACCTGCTGATCAGGAATAACTTTGAGTACCTCTATAAACTGGTACTTTAAGGACTGAGATACTCCAATCGCTGCCAGTGCAGGTTGAACGACTGAACCTGCCAGCGCAATATAGTTTTTAAAAAGGAACTCCAACTTTTTATCCGTTGGATCCTTTAGCATATGAGCATTGTCTACTGAACCAGTCTGATTTTTATTTACAGATGATATAGCAGCGTCAATTGCTGGAATTCCCCATTTCTTATAAAACTCTTCCTCCATAGGATAAAGTATTGAAAACTTTTTCGGAGGAAAAAACTGTTTATCTGGGTGCTCCCACTCAGAATACATTAGCTTCCTTAGCCATAAATGGATAGGAAAAGAATGATCAGATTGGGGAGGCTTTAGTGAACCCGAACCAGAAGTGGGCTCATCGACTGACTGCGTTATTGGCAGTAAAAATGTGGAGCGGACCAATTCAGTGAGAGACTGTACCAACAATCATACCTGCGAACCTTACACTTCTGTATCAGGTTCTTTGGATGAGGAGACTTCAGCCTCTTCCTGGTCCTTTGAAAGGAATTCATCATCTCTTGCTCCTTGTTCCTCAGCAAGAGGGTCCTGAGCAATGGACGGGGACCTGCTGCGCTTAGTCCCACTTTGGGATGCAATTAAAGCATCAATTTTTTTGCTCCAAGCTTAAAATGGTTAAAGAAAAAAACTCTTTAGTGATATGCACAGGGGCTGCAGTGTTAAGAGCAGCTGCAACACTTGCCCCTCCTGATGGCTCACTCTGACCAGCCATATTACTCTCAGGGTAGGATGCCATCTTTTTTGTGATGGTTCTAGGACTATAGTAGTCCTTTTAGAGCCCTTTTTTGAGGTGTTTTTCACCCCCCTTCCGACCATAGCCCAATGCACAAAGCAGAGGTACTAACAGAAGAAATGCATCCACTGCTTGAGCAATAGTCCAGCCTTATCGCTGCTATTAATGCTCAGCCTGATGCAGTAGTAAATATGTCAAAAGGAATGCCTGTGTCACCAAACCTCTTATATGCCACCTTTGCTCTTGTGTTCCTCCTGCAGCATGTAACAGCACAAATGGTGCCTTTTAAAACATACCTTCCCACGCTGGACGTTAAAGGACGCCAACGCCGCGCTAAGCCCCGCCCCCCACGGCCCCCCCCCCCTTTTTAAAAAAAAAAAAAAGCTTTTTCCCACGCGAGCACGGACTCCTGATCCTATGGGATCCACAGGGAGGAAGGAAAATGGCGAGGGAGATCTGTAAGCCGCTGAGTGGCGTGCCGTTTGCAACCTCCCAGACTTACCGGAGGTCTGCTGCCTGGCTGGAGGAAGGAGACTGCTGCTTCCTAGACACAACGTGGGCTTTCTGAGAAGCATGAGACGGTATGTGCTCAATACAGCCCCCAGTGATGACACATAGGCATGACAGCACTTACTAAATTTAAAGGAGACATTTCATAAGGGAATTTTAAAAATATCTTAGAAAACTCCATTTACCTTTCCCTGCCGCAGGGTTTTCTGTGGTAAACCAACAGACCCAATCTTCACCCTTCACGGTGGGTTCCATTAAACCTTCAGGAGCTGGGGATCCTTGAGGAAACCCACAATCCTGGACCTATAATAGCACCACCGCCAGTAAAAACTTTATGGCCTTAATACCAAAAAGTACTGGATCCCGGGGTCCAGCTCTCTAAAAAGAGAGGAGTTACAGGCAAGACCTCATTTCTTCGGATACAAGGCCCTGGTACCATTCAATTTGGCCAAAAAAAACACTTTGGATCCGGCTGCATGGCTAGCCCCAGCAAGGATTGCTCCAGTGGAGATCAGCACAGCACATCTTTACTTGTGACCAACACCTTAGACGCTGGCGAAAAAACTGAGGTACTCCCAGTAGTGGGAGGGGTTATATAGGGAGTGCACTTTTTGTCTTAGGGCGTGCCAGTGTCCATCACCTGAAGGTGGCCTATAACCCACATAGTAACTACTATGGCTCTGTGTCCCGTGATATACGATAAGAAACATCTTTTGCCATTCTGAAGCTGCCCGCTGCAACCACTTTGCAAATTATTTTATATATATTGTGACTGTGGCCCTCTTATGACTCCCCCCCTTCCTGGCAAACTCTCACGAAAGTGAGAGAGAGCTGTGCATGATGTCATATGCCTAGGCATGTTACCAGACAAGAAACATGAAGTGGGCTGTATAAGGTATTTACTGGCAGAAAAAAAAATGTTCTACTATCCAAAGTTAAAACCACAAGGGCAGAAGATTCAATAGATGGAAAGTTGAAAAAAATTACTGAAGTTCCGCTTTAAGACAGGACTACAATAATCTTTTTCCTCTCCTTTTATTCTAGTTCATTTAGGGCACAAATGATTCAGAGACGATTGGGTTATAAGGAAAGATTTGGACAAAAGCAAACATACAAAACAGTGACCAGCCTAGTATTACACACACAGGTCCCGATTCTCGCTCTGTCACGAGCAATTGCAGGATCCTGGCAGTCATCGTGCCCGCCCCTACTGGCCAAAAGGCGAAGCAACGTAAGGTAATGTCGTTTCACCCAGCCGTGCCATTCTGCCGCAGTAAAACTGCGGCGGCTGGTCAGCAAGCGGTTAACTAAATCTGAGCACAACAAACCAAAACACTCCATTTAATTCATTTTTAATATTGAAAACAAATGCACCCATTCATTCTCTGTGCTTTATTTTGTTGAGAAATCGCTTTGAAAAACACCCTTAACTAGTTGTGGCTATCTTCAGTAAAGGCAGATGATTCATGTAACCTTTAACTTTCTGGAATCTGCCCTTAGGACACCCTCCTGCCATACACGCAGGAGGGTGTCCTTGGCTAAGAAAATCCCTCCTCCCAGATGAAAAAAAATAAAATGCCCATGAAAACTCCAGGGATATATGGCAATTTGGCCTAGGCCAGAAACCAGGAAGCACCTGGCTAAATGTAAAATGTAAAATTGTATAATGTGAAAGATGATGTTACACCACAAGAATCGTGAGCTGTATTCTAAGCAAAAAAATTATGATTCTCATTTTGGCCAGAATCATGCAGCTTTAAAAACAAGTAAACTTCACATACCTTCCTATCTGTTTACTAAGGCTAGTAGCATAGGGATTAAAAATGGTTAATGTTGATTGAGAGAGTAAAGTTCCACTTTAATAAAGCACTGGCGATTCCTTTTGACGAAGCGCCAGTATTTAAGGATCCCACAAATAAATGTTTAGAGATACTTTCTAAAACCTTGTTTTCTCTGGCAGACCCTGCCTTGCAGCCTGCCATGGCTGTGATGTAATCTGTTAAAAATTAGGGGAATGGACCAAACTCATGAGAAGGGTTTCAGCTTGACTCTACACTGATCCTCTATTTGTGGAGTACTTAGAGCTCATGCTGGCAGTCCTGCATTGATGTGTAGACTAGAGGCTGTCTCCCATCTTTTTTTCATTAGGAGTCGCCTATAAAATGTAGGTTTGTGGAGCAGGCATGTCCTTCAAGAGACAACATATCTTTGGAGCTGACTTGGACTCCCTCATCAAGAAGGTTACTTGGGGTAAGAGTATTCATATACCCTAGCAGAAGAAGCTTAGGCCTCAAGCTGTGGAAGACTCATCCTCCTGACGCGAAGAAGAGTTCCCTTTGTTACTCCCAGGCTTCAGCTTCTAAGGCTTAACCCAAGGTGGAAACCCAGTTTAATTATAACCTTGGGACCCCAAAGTCCCCCACACTTACAGACAAGTTCTATTTGACATGAAGGGATGCCCCCTGTCTGTTAGCCTTTGTAAACACCTAGATAGTAAGCATCTCAAATGCCTGGGTGTACAGGAGATAGTTTCCAAAGGCTACAAGCTAGAGTTCTGCTCCCAGCTCTCTCCATGGTTTAATGTCTTACTATGCCACAGCACAGATCAGCAGACCTTCATGCAGCACTTGTGGGTCTTCTGGAGCCAGGCGTTATTGCTACAGTTCATGTGGCAGAAAGGGTTGTTCCAACCTTTTTTGAAGCTTCAAAACCAAAAGGGCACCATCTTGAATCTCCCAGGCCTAAATGTCTTCATTCAGGCCCAAAAACTCTGCATGCAATTCACCAGGTCTCTTGTAGCCTCCCTCCATTAGGGAGACTTTCTGTCCTCTGTGGACATCAAGAACACATACTTGCGTGTTCGGGTTTCCCAGGCACTTCAGTCGTTCCTTTGCTTTGCCGTGGGTCCCTGACACATTTTCCATTTGTAACCCTTTATTTCAGCCTGTCTTCTGCACTCCTTGTGTTCACCAAGGTTCTAGCCCATGTTCTTGTCTTGTTATGCTTCCAAGACATCCCTTGTTGGATATTTAGATGACATTTTTTGAGGAAGCATTCGATGCAAGTTCTTACAACAAAGCAAGGACAGTTCAGACCTTTGAAAAGGTTAGGTTATATCCTGAACCTACATAAAACTGCATTGGAGCCAACTCATTGTTGGAGTGTCTGAGTCTTATGCTAGACACCGCTAGAGGCAAAGTTTTCCTTCTACAGGAAAAACTTCAAACTCTCCACTGCCAGACTTGAGCTCTACAGTCCAGGAGTTATGCGACTCTTCATTTCTACATGAGAGTCGTGGGTTGATAGTACCTCCTAAGAGACAATACTGTTTGCCCAGTTCCACAGTACACGCTTCAACTCCTCATCCTATACTTGTGGGAAAAATCGGTTCAGTCTCTGGACAAACTGAATTGCTTGTCACTAAGGACCATGGTGTCTGCCCAGGTGGCTTAGGAATCCAGTTCTGGATTTGGGAAGTCCATTCCTCTGATCTCTTAGGGGGTAGTAAATTAACATTCAAGGAAGTCTGGTGACTAAAAAAAAATTTCGGCTGAGGTCTGAATCACAAGTCTGTGCCATGAAAGATTGTACGTGTCTACTTTCCTTTTTTTGGTGCAAGCCGTGCTTTCTGGTGCTTTTCTTATTGTTTCCTCCACACACTCTGCTAATACTCTGCAAATGTGAATGTCCCCAATAGTGTTCCCTCTAACAGGCACCCCTACCACAGTTATTCATTGCATTGGGTACTCCCATCAGACTACCCTCATAAATCAGGATCCACCATCAGAGTACCCTTTTATATCAGGTGTCCCCATCAGAGTGCCCCCTTACATCAGGTATTCCCGTCAGAGTGCCCTCTTACATCAGGTTTCTTTATCAGAAGGCCCCCCTTACATCTGGTGTCTCCCATCAGTGTGCCTCTTACATTATTTGTCCCCATCAGAGTGCCCCCTTACGTTATGTGCCATCGGCAGAGTGCCCCTTTACATCAGTTGTCTCCATCACACCAGGTGTGCCCATCAGAGTGCTACTTTACATTAGGTGTCCCCATCAGAGTGCCCCTTTACATCAGCTGCCCCCATCAGAGTGCCTCTTTACATCAGGTGCCCCCATCAGAGTGCCTCTTTACATCAGGTGCCCCCATCAGGGTGCCTCTTTACATCAGGTGTCCCCATCAGAGTGCCCCTATACATCAGGTGTCCCCATCAGCGTGCCCCCTTAACTTAATATGTGCCTATCAGCATGCCCCTTTAACATATGTGCCCATCACTGTGCCCCCACTAACATATGTGCCCATCAGTGTACCCCCTTAACATAAAATGTGCCCATCAGCATGTCCCTTTAACAAAATGTGCCCATCAGCATGCTCCTTATTTTATGCTAAGGGGCACATTTTGTTGTGCCCATCAACATGCCCCTTAGCATAAAATGCTCCCACCAGAGTGCCCCTTAACATTAAATATGCCCATCAGAGTGCCCCTTAACATTAAATATGGCCATCAGAGTGCCCCTTAACATAAGATGTGCCCATCAGAGTGCCCCTTAACATTAAAAATGCCCATTATAAGGGGCATGCTGATTGGCACATTTTATGTTATGGGGCACTCTGATGGACATATTTAATGTTTAAGGGGCACGCTGAGTATCACATTTTATGTTAAGGGGCACGCTGATGGGCACAACAAAATATGCCCATCAGCGTGCCGCTTAACATTAAATATGCCCATATGCCCATCAGTGTGCCCCTTAACATAAAATGTGCCCATCAGTGTGCCCCTTTAACATAAAATATACCCATCAGAATGACCCTTATTTTACGTTAAGGGGCACACTGGTGGGCACAATTTATGTTAAGGGGAACTCTGATGGGTATATTTGATGTTAAGGGGCACTCTGATGGGCACATTTTGTTGTGCCCATCAGAGTGAACCCTACATTAAATGTACCCATCAGTGTGCCCCTTATAAGAAAATGTGCCCCTGTAAACACCCCACATACCTTGTGGCAGGCAGGGATCAGGAGGTAACAAGTTGCAGGGGACAAGAGCTGCGTCGGGAGTCTTCCTGAAGGGGCGTGCATAGCACATCATACCTCGCGGCTCTCACCCGGCGATCACCCCTGCGATGACAGGCGTGGGCGTGTATGACACGTCACGGCCTGCCTCGGGGCTCTGGCCGGGAGCCGCGAAATGGTAAGCAGCGGGGGGCGGGGCGCACATGCAATGTCATTGGTTGCAGGACGCCCGCGGTCCCAGCAACCAGTGACTGCTGAGCGGAGCAGTGGGGATGTGGCGCTGTACACTGGCGGCCTGATGGTCTGGACAGGATGGTCGCTTGGTCCGTGTTGGGACCGTGGGCCGCCATTTCGTGACGGCTGTCTTTTTTTTTTTACCGGAAAAGTTTATTTAGACAATTCAGCATTACAAAACTATCAGCATTAGTAAAACAGCAGTATACAGGTCAAAGGCTACAATAAATCCGCGTCCTGGAAGGAAAATTCCCCCCTATCTCGCATCATCCAACCCGGATATATCAAATCGCATCTTATCCTTGGTAAGCAGACCTATCCACCATCAATGTGTGGCATTCCCTACGCTTGAACAAAGCAGTTAGATAAGGATGGATGGAGTGGCAGAATTGGAGGAGGGAACAAATAAGGGTGATCCATCTGTCAGTGCATAATAGGGATCTCAGAGTTTAACCACAAGCGTCTAGCCAGGTGGACCATACCTTATCGAATTTCCCCGGGAATTGTCTGCTTTCATAAGTGAGTCTATACAGGGGCAGCACCGAGTTAACGGAGCTTAGCCAGAAGGCATGAGTAGGAGGCTCCACCGATTTCCACTTTAAAAGTATTTCCCTTCTGGCGTAGAACAGGGAGAAGGTCATGCATAGCTTAATGTATCTATCCCCTTCTATCTCTTCCATGTGCCTCAATAATAGAACCTGAGGATCTAACTGTACCCTCGCCCCATACAGTTCACTCAATGTAGCCTCCCAATATGGTCGGCGCATGGGACAGGACCAGACCATATGCCAGAACGTGCCTGCTTCTTGGTTACATCCTTGACAAGTGGGGATGCATTAAGGGTACATGTGGGCCAATTTCTGTTGAGTATAGTAACCCTGTGGAGAAACTTAAGTTGTATAAATCTGTCTTTTAGCAGCTATCATAGAAGGAATGAATGTGGAAACACACTCTTCTCATTCCTCTTCCCCTAGGGACGGAATATCCGTCCCCCATTTATCCCAAGATCTAGTCAGTTTGGCAACATGAGCAACTGTCAAGTATAAATACAGAGAGGAGAGGGGCCTCCCCATCATGCTGGAGGTCAAGGGTTGCTCAATAGAGTCTGACTTGAGGACTAATGGTTCTGTAAACTGAGCCCCAAAGGCATGTCGCAACTGCCAATATCTAAACTTGAAAGAGCCAGGTATTGAATACAGGCATCTCAGTTCCTGAAAAGACATGAGTCTGCCATTCAATATTACGTGTTTCAAAGTGGTGATCCCCCTTTTAGCCCACAATGAAGGATCCGGGATGCTATTCAGGTGAGGTGGCATAGGATTACCCCAACGAAGCATATGTGGAGAAACATGAGCAGGTCTCCTATAAGCTACCCTAGCGGCCTGCCAAACCCTGACCATAGATCTCATGGGAGTTGTCATGGTGGGACTAGCCTTTAGTCCGTGGAATGCCAGGTTACTCAAAGCTGCGTAAGTACCCAGAATGGCCGCTTCCAAAGTGACCGCCGGGTTTTGTCTGGGCTGGGAGAACCACCATCTCACAGTGACAGAAACAGCTGCCCAGTAGCATAGTTGGAAGTTTGGGAACGCCAGACCTAGAGGAAGATGCAAAATCTGCCTTGCCACTCTGGGGGGGTCTCCCAGCCCAGACAAAGGAAATCAGTAACCCCTCTAACCTCTAAATGCCTGAAGAAAGCCTTCGGGAAATGTGATGGGGTATTCTGGAAGAAGTACAGGTATTTGGGTAGGTATATCATTTTTAACAGGTTTAACCTGCCTACAGGTGTCGGAGGGAGGGAACGCCAGGCCGCACACTTAGCCATCAGTTGTGACATAGTCAGTATAGGGAGAGGTTCCAATGCAAGGGCGAACAATCCCGGGGAAAGGGGGCACCCCTGACATGTTCCCCGACCCAGAGTGAACGCCTCTGAGAGGCAACCATTAGTGCGGATCCTGGGTGCGGGTTGGCATATAACATTCGCAGCCAAGACATAAACCGGGGGCCGAACCCAAAGCTAGAGAGTACTTTCCACAGGTAGCCCACTCAACGGTGTAGAAAGCCTTCTCCACGTCTCTGTCAATATGGGTGTTGAGTCGTCTGATATTGATATCAGTACCTCGCCCCAGCATAAACCCCGCCTGTTCTGGGTGTATCAGTGCAAGTTATAACGGTGTTCAATCTGTTGGCTGGTATTTTAGCCAGCAGCTTGGCATCAACTTTTAGCAGGGAGATAGGGCGGTATGAAGAACATAAGGAAGGATCCTTCCCTGACTTGGGGATCACCACAATAATTGCCCCTCTCTCATAGAACTGGGGAGTACCTCCATCTCAGCCAATTCAGCAAACAGTGTGTTTAGTCTAGTGGCAAGATCATCCACATATTGTTTATAGAACTCTACAGGAATGGCATTAGGCCCAAGAGTCTTACCAGACTGCAGGGTCTTAAGTGCCTTCAGAATTTCCTCCACCGTGATGGGTCCGTCTAGTCTTTTACGGTAAGTTGAAGTGAGAACTTGGGTGTCAATGTCAGCTAGGTAGGACGTTAAATCTTCCTCCCTGTAAGTTGCCCAGGAGCTGTAGAGGGTTTGGTAAAATGCTACAAAACACCGGTTTATCTCTGTCAGGGGAGTAAACGAGGTCACCGGTAGGGCCAAGGATATGAGGCACACTAATACCCCCGACTGTTCTTTGAAAAGCCAGGCCAACAATCTTCCTGACCTCTCCCCCTGCTCAAAAATCCGTTGGGATTGAGCAAGCAGTTTTTTCTGAGTCAGAGAGGTGCGAAGATGAAGTACCTCCCCAGTCAGGGCCTGCAACCGGGCATAGTGCTGGGGGTCTCGAGTTCTGACATACAACTCCTCCTGAAAACTTGCATCCCTCTCAGCCTTAGTCAAGTCTGCCCTGCGTTCCCTGTGAATCTTAGCGATAATGGTCTGGTATTGTCCCCTTGTGTGTGCCATGAAAGCGTCCCCTACAGTCCTAGCATCCGCCGAACCAGGGTTAACTGCCCAATAGCCAGCCAGTCCAGCATTAAATTTAGTGTCCACTGCTGTGTCCGAGACCCAGAACCTCGAGAGCCTACACTGTCTGTCTGAAGCGGTAACAGAGAGATCCAGGCTCAGAAACAGCGGTGCATGATCCAAAATGCCCCTAGGCAATATTTTAATGTCTGTGACTCTGGGCAGGACAGGCTTCCCTGCGAAAACCAAGTCTATACGGGAGAAAGTCCTGTAGGACGGGACGCAGAGTGACATGTGAAAGCCCAGGACTGAGAGTGGCTCCACCTCCATATGTCTGTCCAGCCGAAGGGTTCCGGCCAGGCAGCCAGCCCTGAACAAGAAGCACCTACAGCCGTTAGCCTGTCCATACCTGAGTCAGGAACCAAATTAAAGTTGCCCAGAGTGACAACGTTATCAGAGGTGAACTCTGCCATTTTGGTCGTTATCTGATTCAACAACAGTAAGGATGCCGGTGGTGACAGATATAAACCAACAATAGTCCACGTTAAAGAGTGTATCCTGGCATTAATAATCACATATCTACTGTCCGGGCCAGGGCCAGGTCCAGAAGCCTGAAGGGGAGTGTTTTGAGCACCAGTACACTAACACCCCTTGCAAAGCTGGAGTAGGTGGAGTGGTAGTATCAGGCTCCTCCTACTTACCAGACCGGCGAGTCCTGTCGGGCAGAGGGTTGGCTCCCTTACCCTCCGACTATTGGCCCCCTGATAGAGTAAACAGGGGGTACAACAGTACGGAGTGGTATGAAGGCCTGTATGGCTGTTCAGGTATTGCTGTCCGGAAGTCACAGGGTTAACTGTAGCAAAGACTGAGTAGACTGGAGCACCTTCGCTGAGCAGAGCAGGCTGGTGTGGACAACAGACAGGAAGACTGCAGACAGGCTGACAGGATCCCAGGGAGCAGGCAGATGGATGGTCAGGAGACAGGCCGGATTTGGCAACAGGCAGACGGCAGAGGTACAGTGGAACAGGCAAGCGGATGGTCAGACAAGCAAGGGTCGGTGCAGGCAGAGTTCAGAGAGTGGACGGGGGACAAGCCGGGTCAGTAGGTATAACAGGAACAACAAGGTACACGGTCAGGCTCTGGAACTACTAGCTGTTGATTAGGCAGCACTGGTCACCAGAACTCACTGGCTTAAATAGGGCTTTTGGCGCCAAACGACGTGCACGCGCGCGCCCCGGCACACACAGGCACGCGCGCCGACGCACCCTGACGCACACCACCGCGGGCGCCCCGCCTGCCAAGGTAAGAACCCTGACAGTGCCCCCTCCTCAAGGGCAGCCTCCGGATGCCCAGCCGGGCCAGCCTGGGAGCATGGGAATTCTTGAAGGTTTGTAGCAATTCGTTGGCATGCAGGTTACCTTCGGGTTCCCAAGAATTATCCTCGGGTCCATACCCCTTCCATTTAATGAGATACTGGAGCTGATTCTGTCTTTTCCTACAGTCCAAGATTGCCTCGACTTCGAACTCCTCCTCATTGTTGACCAAAACAGCCTCCGGTGGCTTGGCCTTACGGTCAGGAAAAGGATCGTGGATAACTGGTTTCAGTAATGAAACGTGGAAGACCGGGTGGATTCTAAGGGACTCTGGCAGGCTAAGTTCAAAGGCAACATCATTCACCTTTCTCTTCACCCGAAACGGGCCCAGAAACTTAGGCCCCAACTTCTTGGAGGGACAAGCCAACTTTAGATTAGCTGTAGAGAGCCATACTTGGTTTCCAGGTTCAAGGATGAGTTCTCCTCGCCTTTTCTTATCGAACATCCTCTTGAAGGAAGCCTGGGATTGGGCCATGGTCTCCTGCAGGATCTTACAGTTACTAGAAAAGAACTCCATAGTTTCCGTTACTGCGGGCAGAGAACATTCCGGGATAGAACTGGGAAGGAAAGAAGGATTGAATCCATAATTCGCAAAGAAAGGAGTCTGGTTGATGGCAGAGTGTAGGGAGTTGTTGTATGAGAATTCGGCGACTGGTAACAAGGACACCCAGTCGTCTTGAGTAAATACAGAAAAGCAACGGAGGTATTGCTCCAGCGTCTGGTTAGTTCTTTCTGTCTGGCCGTTCGTCTGAGGATGGTAGGCCGAGGAGAACGCCAATTCGATTTCCAAAGCGGCACACAGTGCTCTCCAAAACCGGGAGGTAAATTGAACACCTCGGTCGGATACGATATTCGCGGGCACCCCATGTAGCCTTACTACTTCCTTGATGAATATCTTCGCCGTTTCTACGGCTGTGGGAGTACCCTTCATAGGGATGAAGTGTGCCATCTTGGATAGCCTATCAATCACCACAAAGATGGTTGAGAAACCTTCAGAGGGGGGTAACTCCACAATGAAATCCATCGATAGCATTCTCCAAGGCCTGTCAGGAATCGGTAAAGGTCTCAATAAACCCCAGGCCTTTGAGTGGTTGCATTTATTCCAAGCACAAGTGCGGCAAGAACCCACGTACCTCTTACAGTCCTCCAGAAGACATGGCCACCAAAAGGTGCGTAGCACCAATTCTGAGGTTTTCCGGGCTCCGAAGTGACCCGCCAGCTTGTGGTCATGACATAGTTCCAGTACCAGTACCCTACATCTTTCAGGTACGAAAATCTTGCCTTCATGCCAGAGCAACCCATCATTTAAACTGGTTCCAGTAGGTAGAGGAATTTCAGAGGAAGCCTGTTTAATCCTGGAAATTAAATCTCCCTGGAGCAGTAAGAAATTACCTGCAGGCAGAATAGTATCAGGAGGAGTACTTTCCTTGGAGTCGTGGAACATCCGTGATAGGGCATCAGGTTTTCCATTCTTGGATCCGGGCCTGTACGTGATGTGAAAGGAGAAGCGAGAAAAAAAAAGTGCCCATCTAGCCTGTCGTGGTCTGAGTCGCTTGGCTGCTCTTAAGTATTCCAAGTTCTTGTGGTCGGTAAAGATGAGAACCGGATGTACCGCACCCTCTAGTAGATAGCGCCACTCTTCCAAAGCCGCTTTGATGGCCAACAGTTCCCGGTCTCCGACATCATAATTTTTCTCAGATGATGAGAGTTTACGGGAAAAGAATGCTACAGGAAACAAGAGGGCCTTGGGGCCCTGACGTTGAGAAAGTACTGCCCCCACTGCGATCTCCGAAGCATCCACTTCTAGAACAAACGGTAATGCAGGGTCCGGGTGCTTGAGAATAGAGGCAGAAGTAAACAGTCCCTTTAATTTCTCGAACGCTGCCTGTGCTTGGGATGACCAACAGAAACGTGCTCCCTGTTTAGTAAGTTCCGTTATTGGTGCAATGATTTTAGAAAAGTCTTTAATGAACTTCCTGTAAAAGTTGGAAAATCCAACGAAACGTTGGACTCCCTTCCTGTCAGAAGGAGCCGGCCAGTCCAGGATGGCCGATACTTTTTGTGGGTCCATCTTGATTCCTTCAACAGAAATAATGAGTCCCAAGAACTGAATACTCAGGCGTTCGAACTCACATTTATCTAGTTTGGCGTATAAGCCATGTTGCCTGAGCCGGACGAGAACATTCCTGACGTGCCTGCGATGATCCGCCAAAGAAGAGGAGAAGATGAGTATATCGTCCAGATAAACGATGAGATAAAGGTCCAGGATATCTCTAAAAATGTCGTTCACAAAGTGCTGGAACGTAGCCGGGGCATTACAAAGACCGAAGGGCATGACCTGGTACTCAAAATGCCCGAAACGAGTGCGAAACGCAGTCTTCCACTCGTCACCTTCTCGGATGCGGATTAAGTTATAGGCACCCCGGAGATCCAGTTTAGTAAAGATTCTGGCAGTGCCCAGCCTTTGGAATAACTCAGGTACCAGAGGGAGCGGGTAGCGATTTTTAATCGTGATCTTGTTCAGTTCGCGGTAATCAATACATGGCCGCAGGGAATGATCCTTCTTTTCCACAAAAAATAAACCCGCACCGGCCGGAGAGGTGGACGGGCGGATAAATTTCTTTTTCAGATTTTCATCCAAGTACTGCTTCAGGGTACCCAGCTCCTGCTCAGTCAAGGGGAAGATCCGGCCAAAAGGTACCTCGGATCCAGGAAGCAATTCAATTGGGCAGTCGTAAGGCCTGTGTGGTGGTAGCAATTCAGCCCCCTTCTTGCTAAACACATCCGCAAAGTCTTGGTAAGGCTCAGGAATAGCTTGAAGCAAATCAACATCTGGTTGTAGACAGAGGAGTTGGGCAACCTCATGGCCTGTCCCTTGCAAGCAGTGTTGAAGACAGTATCCAGAGAGGAACTCGACATTACCTGTAGCCCAGTTGATTTGGGGGTTGTGCGCTTGTAGCCAAGGTATTCCAAGAATAACTGGAAAGAGAGGGGACGAGATGGCGTCCAGACAGAGATATTCATGGTGTTGCTGGCCCATGATGGCTTCTAAGGGGATAGTCTCCTGAGTGACTGGGCCGGAGCGGAGAGCAGAACCGTCAGCGAGATGAACAGCGCGGCTTTGAGTTTTGGTTTGGAGAGGAATGGAATGTTGAGAGGCAAAGGTCCGGTCAATAAAACAGCTGCAGGCTCCGGAATCAATAATAGCTGGGACTTGGATGGCCTTTCCGGGAAGCTGTAAAGTGACAGAAATGGTTAGATGCGTGCCCAAGGAGGGTACAATAGTAGCACAGGTACGGACATCAGAACGACACTTACGCATCTTGTTGGGGCAACCGCTGGCGTAGTGCCCCGATTCCCCGCAGTAGAGGCAGAGGTTGTGTGCCCGCCTACGTGACTTCTCCTCTGGGGTCAAAGAAGGACGGAACAGACCAAGCTGCATTGGTTCAGGTGCATCATAGGTAGAGGCAGGTGGCGGAGCAGGAGATCTACTGGGTGGACAGGGTACTTGTGGAGTCATCCAGGTGGGACGAAGGGTACTGGTGGTTCTCTCTGTACGTCGTTCTCGCAGTCTACGGTCTATTTGGATAGATAGATTGATAAGGTCTTCCAGGGTCTGTGGTACCCCTACTCGTGCCAACTCATCTTTGAGAGGTTCTGACAACCCCATCCTGAACTGATGGCGCAATGCTGCGTCATTCCAAGCCGTGTCGGAACTCCAGCGTCTGAACTCGACGGCATAGTCTTCAGCTGCTCGGCGGCCTTGACGAAGGGCCTGTAAGGAGGCTTCTGCGGTGGCAGTGAGCTGGGGGTCTTCGTATAGTTGGGACATGGCTCCAAAGAAGGCCTCCAGACTATCCAAGGCGACAGACTTTTGCTCCAAGAGTCGGTGGGCCCATGTTTGTGGTTCACCAGACAGCAGGGAAATAACAAAGCCCACCTTAGTGGCTTCCAGGGAGAACGTGCGTGGCTGAAGGGCAAAGTACAGGTTGCAAGCATTCCGGAAGGCACGATACTTGCTCCGGTCTCCGAGAAATCTTTCGGGTACTGGTACTTTGGGCTCAGGAGGTAACATGACTACAGAAGGTGTTGAGGTGGCTGCTGCGGACCCTGGTGGACCGGAAGGTGCGGACAGAGCCTGCACACGTTCTTCCAAGCTGGAATATCCCTCTTGTAGGCTTTTCACTGCCTGGGTTAGACCCGCCAAATGTCGGCAAAGTTCATCCATGGGGGAGGCCCCCTGCCCGGACTCGGTCATGGCTGCCTAATACTATCAGGCTCCTCCTACTTACCAGACCGGCGAGTCCTGTCGGGCAGAGGGTTGGCTCCCTTACCCTCCGACTATTGGCCCCCTGATAGAGTAAACAGGGGGTACAACAGTACGGAGTGGTATGAAGGCCTGTATGGCTGTTCAGGTATTGCTGTACGGAAGTCACAGGGTTAACTGTAGCAAAGACTGAGTAGACTGGAGCACCTTCGCTGAGCAGAGCAGGCTGGTGTGGACAACAGACAGGAAGACTGCAGACAGGCTGACAGGATCCCAGGGAGCAGGCAGATGGATGGTCAGGAGACAGGCCGGATTTGGCAACAGGCAGACGGCAGAGGTACAGTGGAACAGGCAAGCGGATGGTCAGACAAGCAAGGGTCGGTGCAGGCAGAGTTCAGAGAGTGGACGGGGGACAAGCCGGGTCAGTAGGTATAACAGGAACAACAAGGTACACGGTCAGGCTCTGGAACTACTAGCTGTTGATTAGGCAGCACTGGTCACCAGAACTCACTGGCTTAAATAGGGCTTTTGGCGCCAAACGACGTGCACGCGCGCGCCCCGGCACACACAGGCACGCGCGCCGACGCACCCTGACGCACACCACCGCGGGCGCCCCGCCTGCCAAGGTAAGAACCCTGACAGGTAGTGGTAGCCCACCCATGGATTTTTGAGGGCGAGAATCCTGCTACCTATCTGGTGGGTTTCCTGGAGTAAACATATGTGCAGGTTATATGACTTGATAAACTGGAACACCAAGGATCGATGGTGGGAGAGTTCAGACCCCTGGTGTTCCATGACAGAATATTAAGAGAAGACATGGGATCTAGAGGAAACTTGGGGATTAGGATCATGATATGTCATAGCCTCTGGACTGAGCTGCCGGACCCGGTAGCAGCATAATAAGAGTCTGTGCAATGCTGAAACATCAAGTACATTAACAGTGAAGTATAACCATACATAACTAAAAATGGTCACAAAACCTATAAACAGGTAAGCCCCGGTAGGGCAATACCACCACCACCACCCCACCTGTCCCCTTGAAACTGAGGAGGGTCTCCAACCCAAAACCCAAATCAGCACGCCGGTTGCAAAGGGGGGATCCGTGCAAGTAGCGAGCTTCACCCCTCCGGAAAGTGTCAGGGGGGTTCAAACAAGCGGATCAGCTCAATTAGTGAGCTGAAGGGGGCAGGAGTCAATCAGGGAAAAGAAGTAGTCACAGGATTCCCCCTCAGTAGCAGAAAATTGCGATCCAGAGCGTTATGTTCAGCTTAAGTGTAACCATCCAATTACCACTCATTAAGAAAGGAAAAGTAATAGTTCAGATCCCCTGACTATGTCAGGAGCACGTACTAATGTTATTGCAAAATTTTTAACCCAGCACAACTGTGCAACATAGCCTGTATGACACCCGGCAGCCCCGTTCATATAATCCCCTAAGGCTCACCACTGCATTCTTCGAAGCTCTAGAGAACTGTGCAGGAGTAAGAAACTCAAAGCGAAATAGAGGAGAGGCCCAAGGGTCACTGACCAGGGCAAGGGCCTTGTCTGGGGGCACAAGGGTGAAACACCTTAGGCACATTGGGCTTGAAAGAGACCAGGCCGCGGCGTGCTGTAAAGTTAGTTAGGCTTCATAGCCTGGCTCCAGACAGGAATCAAAAGGCATCAACAAGACATAAAGGGCACAGGCAAGTAGAACTCACGATTCCTTGGATCCATAAATCAGTGAACATGTGGCAGGGACTCCAGCCAAACAGAGGTCTCTCTCGGTGTGTTGAAGAACCGGGTTGATTCGCCGTCCTGAACTCAGACGCGCAGGGTATAAGACACTGTACCGGATATTTTGGGCCCTCATCGCCGCCTTTACCTGATCGAACGATTTCCGGAGCTTCTGTGCCTCCACCGAGTAATCGGGGAATATCAGTAGTTTGTTGTTCTGGAAACGGAGTTCCCCTAAAGCCCAAGAGGCTCGGAGAATTTAATCTCTGTCCCGAAAGTTAAGTACCCGAAGAATGAAGGTCCTCGGCGGGGCTCCCGGGGGCCCTGGTTTGGGCGGAACGAGGTGCGCTCGTTCCACTGCATAGTGGGGGGATAAGCGTGCATCAGGTAGGAGGGAAGGCAGCATGTCGTCCACAAAGCTGGTCGGATTGCCCCCCTCTGCTCCTTCAGCCAGACCCACAATTCGGAGATTATTTCTCTTATTCCTGTTCTCTGCATCATCGGCTCTGTATTCTAAGGCCTTAACTTTGGTTGAAGAGTGCAGAGTGCTACAGAGTGTTCCATCACCTCATCCTCCATGGTACTCACTCACTCTTGATCTCAGCTTATCCATGTCCTGCCGCAGGAGGCCGACATCCAGTTGGACAGCCTAGATTTTAGTCGTTAGCGTGGCCTGACATGTGGCTATGGCCGCCTGGTTACCTCTGCCAGCCAGGATAGCCGGGGTTCCGCCGACTCCATAGGGCCTGTCTGTGAGGCCTTGTTGGAGCCGTGTCTGGCGCGAGTCTCCATGTGGGCAGAGGAGAGAGGCGGTAGCTCCTACACAATCGGTTGGAAATTAAGCTTCTTTATTCTGCGGGAAGATGCACCCGATGATCTACACCTCATCCAGGTAATGCAGGGATGGTATTTAGGAGAGTGCGCCCTCAGGAACCGGGTAACAGCCAGAAGCCCAGCGGAGCTCAAGCAGAAAGCAGCCCCTTACATTGCCATCTTGGACACGCCCCCCCCCCCAGGGATTACTGTCTTAGAGGATCCTTATAATAGATACCATCCTGTGGACAGCCAGAGGAATCCCATCTCCTGATAAACATTCTGGAGCTTTGGGCAATTAGATTGCCCTTACAGGACTAGACTTACTGACAAGAGGGCCATCTGATCAGGATCTCGTGGGACAAAGCCATGGTGGTGGTGCATATCGAGCATCAAGGAGGAACCAGATGTCTTACCCAGGCAAAGAGGTACAAAGTATTCTGTCCTTGGCAGAACAGCAGTACACTGATCTTCCCAGTGAGTAGCTGTGCAGGGGGCATGTAAACACAAGTCTAACCACTGGGGTACAGGCAGGCTGTGCTCCCAAGTAGAATGCAAAGAACTAAACTGACCCTGCTGGGATGCATGTGGTTCAGTGCCTGGCGTTGTCAGATTGAAATAAAGTAGAAGTGGAAAGAGCACCAGGTATTTCACACAAAGGAAGCAATGCAAAGAGAACAGGATACTTGTCATACAAGTACATGGTATAACGGACACATATCAGGAATATGAAATGTTAGGATAACAAACACTTTAATGGCATGGCTGTTGAAGCACAGGTCTTGAGGTACCGGGGTTTCTCTGATAATTCCCATGATGCCAAAAGCTAGGAAGTGCACTTCCTACAAGGTCTACCACTGGACATAGAAGACATACTTCACTTGGAGTGACAAGCTTTCATCTCAGAATATATTCTTTTGAATGAATCCCAAGCTATTAGCATTTGGCTCTAATAACCATCAAGGGATGAATTTAGAGGCTTGTGACTTTGTTTCAAAGATTGCTAGCCTCCCATTTTTTTTATTTAGACCTTTTGTACAGGGTGCCTCACATGTGGCTCCCCCCTGTGCACTCACCTGTCACTTGTGAAATTTAAATTAGGTTTTTTTCAGCATTTTAAAAACCACCTTGTGAACCTATCAGGGATTTTCCCCTTTCCACTCTTAACCACAAGTTAGTGTTCCAAGGCATGTATCTGAACTTGTAAAGAACCCTTTAAAGTCTTACACAAGTATAAGGTGTTATTAGAGCCTTCTTCCTCCCTAAGGTAGTTTTGGCCTTTCACTTCAACCAGGTTGTTGTGCTTCCAATCCTCTGTCAGTCCCTAGTACATCAGAAAGAGATTTCTGCAGCCACTGCTTGCTTTAGGAAGATTGGTTCTCTTTGTCATCTCTGATGGTCCCCACAAAGTGGAAGCAGTTTGTCTTTCTAAGATTTTCCAGAGAACCACATCATCATTCAAGCTTATGGTCTTAAGAATTGGGTCCCATTTTTTCCTGTCCAGGCACACGGTGTTAGATTTGTGAGTGTTTCTTGGGATTTTTGACATCAGGCAGCCATATCCCAGATTTGCAAGACTGCTGCCCGGTCTTCTCAATCTCAATCAGGTGGATTTTCAGGCCTCATCTGATGCCAGCTTCGAGCTACAGGCAGTGCCCAGTTTTTTTCCTATTGGTTATAATGGGACAGCTAGCATGTTGCTTGTTTTGTTGCCCACCTCTCAGTTGGACTACATTTGGATGCCCCAACTGTCTTGGAATCCTTTTGTTCTGCAATGAAAGAGAAAAAAGTTGGATTTTTGCACTTGCTGTAAAATCCTTTTTTCTTGGGGCTCATTGAGGGACACTGTGACCATCAGGCTGGTCACATTTTTTCTTGTTTGCCAGTGTCCAAATCTTCCCTGGGCAGCAGTATATCAGATTTGTTTCTGAATCCTGTGTTCCTCAATGAAGTCAGAGAGAATAATTTTATGGTACAGAAATCCAGTTTTTCTCCATACAAGGGGAGGGGCTTCTATAATTTTGGGATAATTGAGAAGAGTGTAACTGATAAAAATGAAGTACTGGCAGAGTACTCATCAAACAGATATAGCAAAAAGCTTTCACTTGTATATTCTGACCAAAGCAGACCAAATAAGATAATCTCTTTGTGTTTACATACCATTTCAATTCTCTGTCAAGTTTTCAGTGCTTTCTGTGCCCCCTCTAGCGAAATTCACTCTCACTTGCTGTCTCTCACACCCATGGCATTTCTGTTGGTGGAATTTCTCTTTCACTTCTCCAAAATGCATATGCTCTGGGTGTCTACAGGAGAGGGAATGAGGGGAAGTCTCTCCAGGAGGACATAAATTGCATTTAAAACCGGATAAAGGTTCTAAATCATAATTAGTTTAGTCTAAATCTAAAAAAAGGTCCATGCTCAACAGAGCTTACAGTCTAATACAACTGTATTCAAATATATCAATCCACCCTCTACAGTATCTAATCTATAACATATGGGTACTCCATACATTTTGTATGTATAAGATGAGTTGAGAGAGCTCTTAACAATGAAAAATTTGCCTGTTCTTATCTAGAATCTAAATCCTGTTTGGCAGGGTTTAACTAAGTGCTGATCTGTTTAAGGAAAGGGTATTGCATGTTAGCATGGATTTCTTGTCCTTTGTTGCATATTAATAAATAAGAGTATGTAGAATCCTAAACATTCAAGCTGACAGATGTGATTGTGTAAGTCATTGCATTGTACAGAGTGAGAGCTAAGCTATTAATTTATTCCAGCTCTTGCTGTCTGGATATCACCAGCAACTCAATGGTGGACATGTAATAAGAAATGATAAATCTCCCCATTGAGAGATAGCTCAGGAGGAACTTTTACACACATTGATGATAAGACATCATATAAAAATGTGAGGGTGGAGGAGGATGTTCTCATGGGGTGTGTTTTATCACTACTATTAATACTTTAAATCCCGTATGGAGAACTGAAAAAGCAGAATAGTTTCTTCTTGCATTTGTACAATCTTTATTAACATGGCTTGCATGTGAAGTACCTTATCCGAATGATAGCTTGGTCTGCCTCCATTATATTTACCGTATTTATTGGCGTATAACATGCACCTTAACTTTAAGAGGAAAGTTTTAGCAAAAAAAATTTACACAGACCCCCTGCATAGTACACAGACCCCCTGTACAACACACAGCCCCCCTGCATAATACACAGACCCCCTCACTCCCAAGAGGCCCCCAGTCTCCTGGGACAGCGCTGCCAGCATACTCTAAGGTTGAGAAAACTCCACACTGTCAGCCTGTCAGCCCCGTCTCATACACCGCTCCTCCTGTGTCACTCTCATTGTAAATCAAAGCTTCTAAAGACCTCCATTATCGCCAGGCCTGGTCATGTGACTGCTCTCCTCTCTTTGACGGTCACGTGACCGCTCTCCTCCTCCTCTCAAAAGCTACACACGAGGAGGAGGCGGAATGGGAGGAGGAGATCGGCCAGAACAAGCGTCATTAATTGAGGAATTCAGAGGCTTAGATTTACATCGAGAGTGACACAGGAGGAGCGGAATATGACAAAGGGCAGCCTGTAATGTTTTCTGAACTTTAAAGTTTACTGGCAGCGCTGTCCCAGGGCCAGGAGAGGCAGGGCGGCCAGCCTGACACCCTCCCAATGGGTGGCACCCGGGGCGGACCACCCGATCTCCGCCCCCTGTTGGTAAAGAAACAGATATTGGCGTATAACACGCAGGCACGGTTTACCCTCTATTTTCAGGGTAAATAAGTACCTGTTGTACGCCTATAAATACTGTATACACAATGTAGAAACAAACTTAATGACTTCTCACCCGTCCTATAGCAGAATGATGGCCGAGTGGTGGTTCAGTTATCCTGACTGGGCATCAAATGATATGACGTCCAGCAGGATAACATGCCGGCGCACATGCCGATCGGAGGTGCTGTGTGTCAGTCTGACACACTGCATCTCCAATCGTGGTATGAAACCTCTGAAGGTGGCTCCTTACCATGTCATGACCAATCACAACTGATCATCGCGTGAACCAGGAAGTGCCGGTAAACGGCATTCCTCGGTTCGCACTGACAGGGAGAGCCGATTGGTGGCTCTCCCAGTCGGAGGGGGGGTCTGTGCTGATAATCAGCATATTGAATATCCGCACAGTCCTATCAGGTGTGCCACCACAGCTGCCAAAAAGGTGCCCATCAGCTGCCAGTGAGTGCCCATCAGAAACAGCTGTAGGTGCCCATATCAGTGCCAATTAGTGCCCACCACAGTGCCAATCTTTGCACATTACAGTGCCCTACAGTAACACCTGTCAGTACCACATCATCAGTGCTGCCCATCAGTGCCACCTGTCAGTACCAATCAGTGCTTCCTGTCAGTGCCCATCACAGCCACCTGTCAGTGCCGCCTATCAGTGCTGCATATCAGTGCCGCCTATTGGTGCCCATCAGTGCTGCATATCCGTGCTCATCAATTCTACATATCAGTGCCAACTCATCAGTGCTGCCTCATCAGTGCCCATCAGTGAAGGAGAAAACAAAATTTTATAACCTGAATTGAAGAAAAACTTTTTTATTTATTTATATTTAAATTTCGGTCTTTTTTAGATTGCTTAGCAAAAAATAAAAACCCCAGTGGAGGTCAAATACCACCAAAAGAAATCTCTATTTGTGGGAAGAAAATGATAAAAATGTAGTTTGGGTACAGTGTTGCATGACCGTGCAATTGTCATTCAAAGTGCTACAGCACTGAAAGCTGAAAATTGTCCTGGGCAGGAAGGGGGTGAACGTGCCTGGTATTGAAGTGGTTAAAGTGATATTAAAGGTTCATTAAAAAAAGATAAAAAATCATCATACTTACCTTGCTCTGTGCACTGGTTTTGCATAGAGCAGCCCATTTTCTCCTCTTTTCGGGTCCCCCACCGGCGCTCCTGGCCACTCCCTCCTGCCAAATGTCCCCACAGCAAGCAGCTTGCTGCTTTTCGTGTCCATTCACAGACAGACATTACTCAGCCTCCTGGCGCTCCTTGCTCCTCCTCTTCAGCCAGTGCCCCCAAATAGCAAGCCGCTTGCTCTGGGGGCACTGGTGCATGCTCGCTCCCAAGCCCGGCTCTAAGCGTCTATAAGACACACAGAGCTCACTAGCTGTGATTGACAGGTTAGCTGCACTTTGTCATAAACTTCTATTATTTCCTGCAGGTGTGGTGCACTTTCTGAAAGCGCAGCAGAACTCCTGCATTCAGCAAACCCGCAGGTAATAACAGAAGTTGTGCTGCATCTGCAGATCAGTTTGAAAGCAGCCCAGTAACCACTGCAGAACAGATATGCCTGTAACGAGCCCCTGCTCACTCTGTTCCACTCTCCCGACACTCCTCTGCAGCTATAGAATCAGACTGCAGATCGCAACATCTGATGGTTCGGTCATCCGATGCTCCGGGACTAGAACTACAGCTGTGCCGTTCTAATCCAGTTGTGTAGCTCAGAACAAACACCAGGCAGGCTGTATGTAAGTTCAACCAGGAATCTCTTTTATTGAAAAATATAGCCTTTTTTATACAATAAAAGAGGAGGTGCGTACCTCCGGCTCATATTACTCGGAACATACACCTGTGACCAGAAACCTAATTAACATGGGCTAATTAACTAATCCCTTTAGACAGCCTAGATGACTCAGACATGACCTTTAGGTCAGACTGGCCGTCTTGTAGCCCAGAAAACCCAATCAACATTATCACAATAGCAGAGTTAATTAACACAAACAACAATGGGGATCTAATGACTCTTAGATCCCATACTAGAGACGTATTTACAATATACATTCTAGCAGGCAACAGACAGACAGGTGGCTGAAATTGACATCAGCATCTCCTATCAGTATTTGTCCCAGCATTATGAATCAGCTACTATTTCTAATATGGCCAATCCAGGGTCCCCAGAGTCTGTGTGTCCTGGGGGACCAGGACCCAAATCCACAGTAATACCACCTCAAGGGTCCCCAGGCATACAGCTCACAATGATCACCGTTCCCCCAAATGCCAGGGCCCACGTTCGATCGGTAAGAGGCTAGCATTCAGTCCCCTCCAAAAGTCTCTCTCCCGGCCAGGTCTGTCACAGTGCCCATATACAGTATCTCACAAAAGTGAGTACACCCCTTACATTTTTGTAAATATTTTAGTATATCTTTTCATGTGACAACACTGAAGAAATTACACTTTGCTACAATGTAAAGTAGTGAGTGTACAGCTTGTATAACAGTGTAAATTTGCTGTCCCCTCAAAATAACTCAACACACAGCCATCAATGTCTAAACCGCTGGCAACAAAAGTGAGTACACCCCTAAGTGAAAATTGGTCCCATTAGTCATTTTCCCTCCCTGTTGTCATGTTACTTGTTAGTGTTACAAGGTCTCAGGTGTGAATGGGGAGCAGGTGTGTTAAATTTGGTGTTATCGCTCTCACTCTCTCATACTGGCCACTGGAAGTTCAACATGGCACATCATGGCAAAGAACTCTCTGAGGATCTGAAAAAAAGAATTGTTTCTCTACATAAAGATGGCCTAGGCTATAAGAGGATTGCCAAGACCCTGAAACTGAGCTGCAGCACAGTGGCCAAGACCATACAGCGGTTTAACAGGACAGGTTCCACTCAGAATAGGCCTCGCCATGGTCGACCAAAGAAGTTGAGTGCACGTGCTCAGCGTCATATCCAGAGGTTGTTTTTGGGAAATAGACGTATAAGTGCTGCCAGCAGTGTGTTGAGTTATTTTGAGGGGACAGCAAATTTACACTGTTATACAAGCTGTACAATCACTACTTTACATTATAGCAAAGTGTAATTTCTTCAGTGTTGTCACATGAAAAGATATAATAAAATATTTTCAAAAATGTGAGGGGTGTACTCACTTTTGTGA
The DNA here is from genome assembly GCA_037952925.1 of Lithobates clamitans. Taxonomy (NCBI): domain Eukaryota; kingdom Metazoa; phylum Chordata; class Amphibia; order Anura; family Ranidae; genus Lithobates; species Lithobates clamitans. Next base: position 4,840,312 of record JBBGZY010000171.1, on the reverse strand, counting down.
GATACTGTATACACTGTGATTGTAGTATTAACCACTTCAATACCAGGCACTTTCCCCCCCTTCCTGCCCAGGACAATTTTTAGCTTTCAGCGCTGACGCACTTTGACAATTGCGTGGTGCTGCAACACTGTACCCAAACTAAATTTTTATAATTTTCTGCCCACAAATAGAGCTTTCTTTTGGTGGTATTTAATCACCTCTGCGGTTTTACATTTTTGCACTATAAACCAAAAAAGACTGAAAATTTTGAAAAAAAACCTGATGGGCACTGATAGGCAGGACTTATGGGTAGCACTGACGGCACTCATAGGCAGCATTGATGGTACTGATGGGCACTGATGGGCACTGAAGGATGGGCACTGATAAGTGGCACTGGATAGGCAGCACTGATGTGGAGCTACTGACAGGCATTACTGAGTGGCACTGATTGTCACTTTGATGGGGCACTGACAGGCATCACTGATGGGGCACTGATTGGCACTTTTTTGGGCACTGATTGGCACTGTTGTGGGCACTGATCGGCACTTTTATGGGCACTGACAGGCGTTTATAGAGGGGGGCGGGCTGGCAGGTGATGGGCACTGATTGGCACCTTTTGATGGGGGCTGTGGTTATAATCAATGTGCTGATTATCAACACAGACCCCCCTCTGACAGGGAGAGTCGCCGATCGGCTCTCCCTGTCAGCGTGAATCGAGGAAAGCCGATTACCGGTGCATTGAAAGCACATTGATTATCACCACAGCCCCCATCAAAAGGTGACCAAGCTGTGATTGGTCACAGCTGATCATGTGGTAAGAAGCCTCTATCAGAGGCTTTATACCTTGATCGGAGTTGCGGTGTGTGAGACTGACACACAGGACCTTTGATCGCCGCACTGCGCGCCGGCTCTGTTATCCTGATCCTGTTATCCTGATTGGCTCTGTTGTCCTTTGCTGCCATCATTTTGCTATACGACAGGCGGCAAGTGGTTAAACTTACCATTAATAACTGTCTTCCATTCAGGTATCGCCAACTGTTACTGTCCCAGGCAGAGTGCACTTGGTATCACTCCGCCCATGACAGGAGCCAGCACTATACAGAAAGCATCGACTTATGTGGCTCTGCTCCACAACCTCTTGCTTCCTCTACCGCGGGCTTCATTCACAACGCTGATGCTCTGGGATGGTGCGTTAACACACCGCGATCTGGGCTTGCCGACCTGGCATCCTAGAGCAGGAGGTTGCTGGCCACATTTAAAAAAAACAAAAAACATGATGACATATTATTGACTACAGATCTCCATTTTTGTTTTGTTTTTTGCCTAGAACTTTGCAAAAAATGCACTTCCATTTGTTTGTTACTGTGCCATATTATATTTCTTCTTTTGTTGTACAGGTACACATGGGTAACTGGAAAAGAACCATTAACGTATTATGACATGAATTTGTCAGCACAGGATCATCAGACATTTTTCACTTGTGATACAGATACGTTACGGCCATCTGATGCTGGTAATGTTGTTTTTCTAGACTTTACTTACATAGCCAAGCAATTCACAAGAATTTGTAGAATGCCAGAAGTTGTTTTAGAACAGGGGTGCCCAACCTTTTGAAGAGGGAGGGCCACTTAAGCGACCTGGTAACTGGTCATGGGCCACAATGAGTGGAGCAGGTGGATGACCGGTTCGTGTCCATTCCGCATATGCAGAGCGGACACGGACACAGCCCCCTGTACTCTATGGGCCCTCTGATTGGAGGTAAGTGGGTGTAAACAGACACAAGTTTGTTTGCATCTGACGCTCCATAGAGGTAAATGAAACGTCCGATTGGGTCCGCCTGAAAAACATACAGGTGAACCCAATCGGACTGGTTGTGTGAAAAGGGCCTAAGGCTGCTTTCACATTGATGCACTGCGTTTTACCCGCACCTGTGGCTTTCCTGTACTTTGCTATAGACTTCTATTGTATCCTGCAGGTGTGGTGCACTTTCTGCATCTGCAGATCAGTTTGAAAGCAGCCCAGTAACCACTGCAGATCAGATATGCTCATACATACACTGTGATTTTAGTATTAAACTGACCTAAGTCTTCCATTCAGGTATCGCTGGTTGTTGCTGTCCCAGGCTGAGTGCATTTGATATCACTCCACCCATGACAGGAGCCAGCACTATACAGGAAGCATCGGCTTATGCTGCTCTGCTCCGCAGTCTCTTGTTTCCTTTTCCGCCAGCTCCATTTACAACGCTGATGCTCTGGGATGCTGGGTTAGCAACCCGCGATCAGGGCTTGCGGACCTGCCATCCTAGAGCAGGAGGTTGGGGGGCACATCAGAGGGCTCAGCGGGCCACTGGTTAGGCACCCCCTGTTTTAGGAGATAAAGCAAAAGCCTAACCCATTCAAGTCATGGGTTGTCTAAACTACAATTTGAATGGCAATACAATGCACTAAAGCACAGAACATACAGCATATGTGGTGTTCAGCACTGTGTTGGGAAAAAGGTGCATGTCCATTTTTCCTGAGCTGCAGTGCATTGGTAGCCTATTCGTATTGATAGGCTAACTTAACACAATGTGCCACATTGCACTGCTGAGATTTCAACAGACACTAATGAATGTCTGGTTCATGTTAAACATCTACCGGTACACCTGCAGTTTTATCTCTGTACAGATAAAATGTATTAATAGCTACAGTAATAGCTACAGTATGTCGTAAGCTCCAGCTCTACATGTTTTCTGCTATGTTCTATGAGGTGGTCAGCTATTGAGTGGATCACCTGCCAGAATCTTATATTTTTCAGACTCCAATTCCCTATTTGTCGCTTTCTCATAAAAGGTTATAACAAAAGTGTCATTATCCTGGCTCTCTTGTCAAGATATTTGTGAACTGAGAATTCAGGTGGGCATAATTCACTTTGAGACCCTGAGCTAAGTCAGAAATATGCATTGGTCATTTGCTGGCAACTACACAAAACTAAAATGTAACTTCTTATGCAATTATCAAATAAAGAACAGCTTTACACAAACTGACCTTCAAGCGAACTACTAAATACAAAGATCAAATACATATATAGGCTTGGTTAACTGCATTTCTATCCAATGTTATGCTGGGGGTAACATACACAAACTAGTGTATGTCCTCAGTTTGATTTGGTATATAATGTAACTGCTGCTGGGAGAGACGAAGCAACAGTAGGAGCCAATCAGGTAAGCTGTACATTAATTTTTCTAAGCTACCTTGTTGCTTAAGATGAAGAACCTCTTTAATATACTACAATCTTACATTTTCTTTTCAAAGGCCTTGCACGTGCTCACAAATGCAGTGGTAAATTGAAAAGTCTGCCAGTCTGCTGTAAACAGAAGATGAAGGAATTTATTAAAAAACGTGCTGCATACGGCATCTGTCACCTTTATACATTTTCTATTACACAAAGCTTTTTATAGCTCTGGAGGCTGTATATAAACAGATGATTGAGATTCTTATATATGTGAGAGAATGCCTTGACTATGGCTAGTGTTCGTTTATTTCTTTTATTTGCATAATCAATCATTGAGCACATAATTCCATTTACCTGGGTATTGTTAAATTATGAGTTCATTTGTCAAGTCCAGGAAACGCTAGCTTTCAGCTAGAGGGTGACTTGTTACATAGGAGGAATGTGTCAGTGTTGCTCCAAAAGAGTATATTGTCTCCCATGTGAAGCCAAGACTAATATTTTGTCTCTGCAGGAAAACTCAAATATTTTCCACACAAGGGTTTCAGGAAGATTTATTCTGCAAATCAAAAAGAAAAGCTATAAGTGATTTCATATATGATATATGACTGATGCAGGGAAATGTATTGTATAGTTTGTGTGTGTATATACTGTGTGTATATGTATGTGTCTGTATATGTATGTATGTATGTGTGTGTGTATATATATATATGTATGTATATATATATATATATATATATATATATATATATATATAAAATACACTGTATATTCATATCAGTCCCTGCCCTCAAGGAGCTTACAATCTAAGGTCCCACATTCATACATACACAGACATACTAAGGAAATTTAGACAGGAGCCAATTAACTTAAAACACTTAACCAGCATGTCTTTGGAGTGTGGGAGGAAACCAGAGTACCTGGAGAAAAACCCACACATGCACAGGTAGAACATGCAAACTCCAGGCAGGTAGTGTCATGGTTGAGATTCAAACAATGACCCTAGTGCTGCTAGGTGGAAATATAAATCTCATTTACCGTAAAACTTCTGAATACAGTCTTATGCAACAAACCTCTGTGTAACATAAAAACAAGAAGCTTTCCTGTACAACTAAAATGTTGATAGAATATAAACCCAAAACTAAAGCAGTTGTAAAGGCAGAATATTCTTAATGCATTCCCTGCATTAAAGTTAAACATGTCCCAGTATTTGTATCGCCTCCCCTTATACTTATTTGAGGCCTCTCCCAATCCAGCAACGTTCCCATCTGTTCCGGTGCTCGTCTCTCTCTCTTGCACCTCAAAGGTCACAGAGGCAGCAGAGAGGCTTTTTCTTGGAAACTGCTGCCTTTTGCAGCTATGTTACTAGGTGTCTCTTGGTTACCATGTTGTCAAAAAACTAATGAGCACTAGACTGTGCTTTCCAGACTTTCTCCATTTTCTCAGGATCTATGATCATATCTGTATGATCATGATCAAATGACCACAGCCTGAATTGGGCTATAAGTTCTATGAAGTAAAATATATATATGTAGAACACAACTTTACCATGCTTGAAAGGAACGCCTGATTTATCCATGTAGTATTAAGAATATTTTTTTATTTTGTTTATTTTCTAGTTATGCAGAAAGCATGGAGAGAAAGAGGTCCTCAGTCGAGAGTAAAAGCTGCTTATCACGCTTTAGAAGCATCCAATGAGTAAGTAATTAACCACTTCCCCCACCCAATCAGCATCATTACGTTCCTCTTTAGGATGCCCCATTCTGTGGAAACAGTTTACACTATGACAGCTAGCAACCTACACTGTACAACCACTAGCTGCCAGACCCAGAGGCCAATGACCGCTAACAACTAGGAACCAATCAGTTGTTCCCAATCATTCCTCAATGTAGTTTTAATGCTCACTCACTCTACTTTATCTTTGAAGAACAGTGTTGTTGTCCAAGGAAGTGTGTTAAGACTACAAAACATTGCCTCATCTTCATAACATAGGGGGAGGTGTTTTGTAATTCCAACACACTTCCTGATAACGCTGTTTGAAATAACACTGCAGAATAGCTTTCAATTTCAGGGCATTACAGAGGTCAAAAGAAAGAAAAGGAAGCAAAGGAAAATAGAGTTAACCTACACATGCGGAAAGGGTTCTTCACAGTAAGATCTGTTAAAATGTGGAATAGACAGGATATTAACATTTATAGGCAATAACATCAAAGACTGATGATCCAGGGAATATCTGATGCCTCCTGGTGGGTCCAGGAATTTTTTTTTTCTTTGCTGGAGCCAAAGCGGACCATGCTTCATAGGGGTTTTTGCCTTTTTCTGGATCAATTGTGGGAATATGGAGGTTTTCAATTTTATTTTTTAATTTTACTGGTTTGAATTAGGTGTCTGTTGTCAACCTAACTATATGACTACAAAAGGGGGCGAGCTCAACCCACCACCAGTGAAAGATCATGTTTTAGATTGTGGAATAGTATGATGGTATTATGGGGTGATGGAGGAATGTTGATAAGGTGTCTTTTCGAATCATGTCAGCCTCTTCTGATATTTCATCATCTACACATTTTAATTAGATTCTAATTAAACTTTTTACAGTGCCTTGAAATAAATTAAATTACCCGTATTTATCGGCGTATAACACGCACTTTTTTCCCCTTAAAATCAGGGGAAAGTCGCAGGTGCGTGTTATACGCCGATCCCCTGCGATCCCGTGGTGTCAAAACTTCAAAATCGCCGACCGCGATTTGAAAATGGCGCCACCGGCGCCGAAATACACAGAGCCGGTCCTCGGCTCCTTCCGGCGGCTCTCGTTCACTTTCGGCTCCACTCGTAGTCCCGAGCGGAGCTATCCGAACCTACTCGGCTAGGTTCAGATAGCTCCGCTCGGGACTACGAGTGGAGCCGAAAATGAACGAGGACCGGCTCTGTGTATTTCGGCGCCGGCGGCGCCATTTTCAAATCGCGGTCGGCGATTTTGAAGCCTAATATGGCAGGGACAGGGGATCAACGGCTGCAATGGGGGAAGGCTGCACTGGAGAAGGCTGCACTGGGGAAGGCTGCACTGGGGAAGGCTGCACTGGGGAAGGCTGCACTGGGGAAGGCTGCACTGGGGAAGGCTGCACTTGGGAAGGCTGCACTTGGGAAGGCTGCACTTGGGAAGGCTGCACTGGGGAAGGCTGCACTTGGGAAGGCTGCACTGGGGAAGGCTGCACTGGGGAAGGCTGCCCTGGGGAAGGCTGCCCTGGGGAAGGCTGCCCTGGGGAAGGCTGCCCTGGGGAAGGCTGCCCTGGGGAAGGCTGCCCTGGGGAAGGCTGCCCTGGGGAAGGCTGCACTGGGGAAGGCTGCACTGACATGGCTGCACTGACATGGCTGCACTGACATGGCTGCACTGACATGGCTGCACTGGGGCAAGGCTGCACTGAGAAGGCTGCAATGATGGGCATTAATATGTAATTTTTTTTTCCCTTCAACTTCCCTCCTAAAAGTTTTTTTCCTTAAAATTCCCTCCTAAATTGGGGTGCATGTTATACGCCGGCGCGTGTTATACGGCGATAAATACGGTAATCAAATTTTCCACATCTTGTTATGCTACAACCAAAGATGTAAATGTATTTTATTGTTTTATGGTAAAGACCAAAACAAAGTGGCACATAATTGTGAAGTGGAAGGAAAATGATAAATGTTTTTTTTTATTTTATTTTATTTTTTTTACAAATATCTGAAAAGAGCTTTTGTATTCAGCCACCCCGAGTCAATACTTTGTAGAACCACCTTTCGCTGCAATTACAGCTGCAAGTCTTTTTGGGGATGTCTCTGCCAGCTTTGCACATCTAGAGTGAAATTTTTGCTCATTCTTCTTTTCAAAACAGCTCAAGCTCTTTTAGATTGGATGGAGAGCATCTGTGAACAGCAATTTTCAAGTCTTGCCACAGATTCTCAATTGGATTTAGGTCTGGACTTTGACATGAATACACTTTCATCTAAACCAGTGGTTCTCAACCCGGGGGTCAAATGACGATTTGCCAGGGGTCACCGAATCCTGGGCTTTTCCTGAATCCCACACCGCTCTTCCGGCCTTTTCGTGGCCGCCCAGCAGGGCTGTCCCTGGAGCCTGTGGCCGCCCAGCTGGGCAGTTCCTGGAGCTCGCGGCCGCCCACTCAGCCTCTTCGCAGCCACCCATTCAGTTCACAGCATGGCTGGGGAGCAGAGACTAAAGGTCAGCTGACTGGTGAGGAATGTGAAGTGGGAGGGGCTGGAGGAGACCCTATTTCCTGATTTCAGCATAAGTGTCACTGCTGGGAGACACAGTGAGTAACACTACCTGTGATTATAGTTGCCATTAAAAGTCCCCACTACAATTCTCAGATCAGCAGATGACCTTGATCAAGATCACCTAAGTTAGCTGATCAGAACTCCCCCCCAGCACTGCCACTGATCCCATCCCCCCCCCCACCATCACTGCCACTCATCCCAATTCCCCGCCAGCACTGCCACTCATCCCACCCCCCGCCAGCACTGCCACTCGTTCAACTCCTCGCCAGCACTGCCACTCGTTCAACTCCCCGCCAGCACTGCCACTCGTTCAACTCCCCGCCAGCACTGCCACTCGTTCAACTCTCTGCCAGCACTGCCACTCGTTCAACTCCCCGCCAGCACTGCCACTCGTTCAACTCCCCGCCAGCACTGCCACTCGTTCAACTCCCCGCCAGCACTGCCACTCGTTCAACTCCCCGCCAGCACTGCCATTCGTTCAACTTCCCGCCAGCACTGCCACTCGTTCAACTCCCCGCCAGCACTGCCACTCGTTCAACTCCCCGCCAGCACTGCAACTCGTTCAACTCCCCGCCAGCACTGCCACTCGTTCAACTCCCCGCCAGCACTGCCACTCGTTCAACTCCCCGCCAGCACTGCCACTCATCCCATTCCCCCCCCACCAAAGAGTAAGAGAAGGAATAAAAATAGAGACTACATGGAAAGGAGAGGAAAAGAGGGGGAGGAACAAAGAAAAGGGAGAGAAAGAATACGTGAACAAGAACGATGGCTAGAGAGCGGAAGAGGGAAAAAAAAACAAGAAATTGGGATAGAAAGAAAAGGGAAAGAAAGGAGAATAAAGAGAAAGAATGGTACGTCCTAAAATCTACCATAAGGGGTTTTAATACTGCACGAGTGGAAGGGACTCAGGGAGCGCCAAATGTCCATGGGTTAGGGGTGTCTTTGTCTTGCCTTGGGTGCAGATAACCCACGCTACTAAAATAATTTTACTGTTAGGGGTCCCCACAACATGGGGAATTTTATCAAGGGGTCATGACACTAGGGAGGTTGAGAACCACTGATCTAATCCATTCCATTGTAGCTCTGGCTGTATGTTTAGGGCCGTTGTCCTGTTGGAAGGCGAACCTCCGCTCCAGTCTTATGCAGACTAGAACAGGTTTTCTTTTAAGACTGTCCTGTATTCGGCTCCATCCATCTTCCCATCAACTCTGACTAGCTTCCCTGTCCCTGCTGAAGGAACGAATCCCCACAACATGATGCCGCAACAACGTTTCAGGGTGGGAATGGTGTGTTCAGGGTGATGTTCAGTGTTAGTTTTTAGTGTTTGTGTTGCTTTTAGGCCAAAAAATTCAATTTGGGTCTTATCTGACCAGCGCACCTTCTTCCCCCACATGGTTTTTCGCAAACTGCAAACAGGACTTCTTATGGCTTTCTTTCAACAATGACTTTCTTCTTGCCACTCTTCCATAAAGGCCAGATTTGTGGAATGCGCAAATAGTTGTCCTGTGGACATATTCTCCCACCTGAGCTGTGGATCTCTGCAGCTCCTCCAGAGTTACCATGGGCCTCCTTGCCCGACCTGTCAGTTTAGGTGGATGGCCATGACTTGGTAGGTTTGCAGTTGTGCCATACTCTTTCCATTTTCGGATGATGTATTGAAAACAGTGCTCCATGAGATGTTCAAAGCGTGGGATATTTTTTTGTAACCTAACCCTGCTGTAACCTCTGAGGGCTTCACAGAACAGCTGTATTTATACTGAGATTAAATTACACATAGGTTGACTCTATTTACTAATTGGGTGACTTCTGAAGGCAATTGGTTCCACTAGATTTTAGTTAGGGATATCAGAGTAATAAGGGCCCGAATACAAATGCACGCCACACTTTTCAAATATTTACTTGTAAAAAAATTTGAAACCCATGTATCATTTTCCTTCCACTTCACAATTATGTGTTGGTCTATCACATAAAATACCAATAAAATACATTTACGTTTTTGGTTGTAACATGACAAAATGTGGAAAATGTCAAGGGGTATGAATACTTTTTCAAGACGTGTGTGTGTGTGTGTGTATGTATATATAAAAAAAAATATATATATATATATATATACACAGTTGACCTCTATTTAATACCTTAAAGATCACAAATAAATTAATAAATTCTACTTTTTGTGTAGAATCAAGAGATGATGGTACTCTTGTATTTAGGGTTTTAGGCAGCATCATGCCTAAGTGAGTAGCACTTCCACCTAGCAGCACTGGAGTTGCCAATTCGAATCTCAACCACTGCACATCCTGTGTTGAGTTTGAATGTTCTCCCTGTGCATGCGTGGGTTTCCTCCCACACTCCAAAGACATCCTAGTAGGTTAATTGGGTCATCTCTAAATTGCCCCTAGTATATACAGTATGTATTTATGAATGTTGAGTTATACCCTGTACACACGGTCAGATTTTCCGACGCAAAATGTGTGATAGGACCTTTTTGTCGGAAATTCCGACCGTGTGTGGGCTCCATCACACATTTTCCATCGGATTTTACGACACACAAAGTTTGAGAGCAGGCTATAAAATTTTCCGACAACAAAATCCGTTGTCGGAATTTCCAATCGTGTGTACACAAATCCGACACACAAAGTGCCACGCATGCTCAGAATAAATTAAGAGATGAAAGCTATTGGCTACTGCCCCGTTTATAGTCCCGACGTACGTGTTTTACGTCACCGTGTTCAGAATGATCGGATTTTCCGACAATTTTGTGTGACCGTGTGTATGCAAGACAAGTTTGAGCCAACATCCGTCGGAAAAAATCCATGGATTTTGTTGTCGGAATGTCTGATCAATGTCCAACCATGTGTACAGGGTATTAGGGACCTTAGAGTGTAAGCTCCTTGAGGGCAGGGACTGATGTGAATGTACAATATATATATATATATATATATATATATATATATATATATATATATATATATATATATATATATATATATATATATATATATATATATATATATATGTTTATATATGTGTGTGTGTGTAAAGCGCTGTGTAAATTGACGGCACTATATAAGTACCTGTAGTAAATAATTAAATAACTACCCACTATATTTTTTTTTTTTGTACTTGGTGAGAGATATAACAAAATGCTTTCAATGGCATATTTAACCCCTTGTCGACCAGCGCACGACAATGGCACTGCTGGGCGAATGGGCGTACAGGTACGTCCCCTTTGAATAGCGGCATAGTGGGCGCACGCCCGCAGCGTACTCCATGAGCATGCCCGTGGGTCCCACGGACTCGATGTCTGCCGGGGGCCCGCGATCATGTCATTGAGTGGCAGAACGGGGAGATGCCTATGTAAACAAGACATATCCCTATTCTGCCTAGCAACATGACAGAGATCTACTTCTCCTTGTCATCGGGAGCAGTGATCTCTGTCATGTTCTAGTGAGACAATCCCCCCTACAGTTAGAATCATTCCCTAGAATACACTTAACCCCTTGATCGCCCCCTAGTGTTTAACCCCTTCCCTGCCAGTGTTATTTACACAGTAATCAGTGCATTTTTATAGCATTGATCGCTGTATACATGACAATGTTCCCAAAATAGTGTCAAAAGTGTCCGATGTGTCCGCCATAATATCGAATTCACGATAAAAATCGCACATCGCGGCATTTAAAAAAATTAATAATAAAAATACTATAAATGTATCTCTTATTTTATAGATGCTATAACTTTTGCGCAAACCAATCAATATACGCTTATTGTGATTTTTTTTTTTTTTTACCAAAAATATGTAGAAGAAAACATATCGGCCTAAGCTGAGAAAGAAATTCGTTTTTTTTATATATTTTTGGGGGATATTTATTATAGCAAAAAGTAAAAAATATTGCTTTTCTTTCCAAAATTGTCACTCTTTTTTTGTTTATAGCGCAAAAAATAAAAACCGCAGAAGTGATCAAATACCACCAAAAGAAAGCTCTATTTGTGGGAAAAAAAAGACGTCAATTTTGTTTGGGTGCAACGTCGCATGACTGCGCAATTGTCAGTTAAAGAGATGCAGTGCCATATTGCAAAAAGTGCTATGGTCAGGAAGGGGGTAAATCCTTCCGGGGCTGAAGTGGTTAAAGACCAAAAGGAAGCGAAGAAGGGATGTTCATTGTTAGAATTTTAGTATTATGGGGAAGTGGTGTCCAACAATTATAACATTGGAGAGTATCATACCAGGAAATTCATATAAAATTAAAAAAATGTTATGCGTGCAGTGGGACTTTAAATATACCTCCAATAATTATAGCCACAAAAACCTAAAAATATTATAACAGTGAATATCTTTCAAAACATCAATATATTAATATGAAATGATATTTATTATTGATGTTTTGAAAGATATTCACTGTTATCATATGAATGCCCATAGATGGATCAAAATTTAGCCTGTCTCTGCTGAACTGGTCAAATTTCCATCCATCTTTGGGCAGCTTTAGTTTTCATGTTTGGAAACCAGGTAAGCAGTAGCCCCACTACTTTAGCCCGATTTGGAAGTCGCCCATTAGTGCGATCTGCACTGCCAATTTAATTGCGGCTTGTGACTTCATACCAGAGAAGTCTATACAAGTCGCAAATGAAATTGGCAAAAAGTAGTGCAGGAACCTTTATCAAAGTCGCTGCGACATGAGTCCCATTGCCGATAATGGGGTGTGACTTGTCATGCAATTTGGAACTGTCAAATCGCAGGACAAATCTCATCGGTGTGAACAGGGGCAGAATGGTGTAGAAGCTAGCTGAAATTTGTTTTTTAAAGAAAATGTCCGGTCTTGAACCTATGTCCAATCAACAGAGTAGCTGTTATTGTTTTCTTTCATGTTGTCTTTAGTTCATTAACTTGTTGTCTAAAAATAAAATCTATAACCGCTGCATTTGAATTCAATAACAATTTACAACAGTGCGTATATAAATTTCCCGCTGTATAAAATGGTTGTCTTACAGCTGTGCCACAGCTTATATCCTCCTGGCGGAAGAGGAAGCTACAACCATCTCTGATGCAGAAAAGTTCTTCCAACAAGCACTGAAAGCAGCAGAAGGTGCTTACAAGAAATCTCAACAACAGCAGCACTTGAGTTCTCAACATGAAGCTCAGAATAGTGAGTAAACCATGCCCTGTTTCCCTGCTAAAATTACTATAGTCACTGTAATTTTGCAGTTCAGTAAAATACTGTATATGTGTTCTTCATTGGATTCATTTGTGAAAATGTATCCTGCAATTGTGTGCGTGTGTATGTGTGGGGTTGGGGTGGGGGTGGGGGTGCATTGGAGAGGTAATTTTAAAGATGATACATATTGAAGAATATGAGCAATTATCCAGTAAACTCTAGGACTGCAATAGATTTAGCATGTTCTGCAAAGTACCCAGCGAAACCCCTTTTTGTGCAGTAGCATTGTCTGTGCTGGGATGGCTAATGGCTGATACAGGCCACCTGGTCAAGACGCTGCTCTCTCAACTACATTAGATGATGAGTACCCAGACCTCTTGTTGGTATCAGAGTTAGGCCTGTACTTTATGGACATGCAAAGGGGGAATGCTGTTCAAAAAATGTAAAGGCTTTCACTGCATTTGCAGATCACTTTTTAAATCTTATGCATACTTGCAGTTGTCTATAAAACTGCATTAATGAAGTTGGGCTTTTTGCCAGTGTGTATCTAAGGCCTCTTGCACATGGGTGCCTGAGCCCATGCAACACAAATTCCCCAGCCCAGAAAGCCCAGGTGCTACGTATAACAGTTGATAGACATGAATAGATGACCGTATGGATATAATCGAGTAGAAGCTGGTGCTCAATAAAAGTTAGTATAACAAAAAGCAGAAATGTACACATTTTTTGCATACATCCACATGCTATATTCATTTTTATGATGGCACCAGCATATACCTGAGTACAGCTGCACACAGCCATTCATATCTGTGGGAAGCTGAATGCAGCACCTGGTTTTTCCAGGCTGGTGAAAAACACTGCAATATGTGTTGCTTGGGTTTAGGCACCCGCATACAGAAGGCCTACTAGAAAAAAAAGTTTATCTTCCTCCATATTAATTACATTACATTTCCAAACATATCTCCCACTGCAGATCTGCATATGATTGTTTGTCTTGAAGCTTTTCAGATAGTTCTTAATAAACACACTCTGATAAATATTATTTAGACCTTTTGGAATCACAGCCCATGTATATAATCTATTTTGCTTAGTTTCTGTCTTGCACCTGATAGGAGACTGAAATGGCGAGGTTGGCCCCTCTTGTATCTTCAGCCCAGACCCCTTTGAGAGTGAAACAGATAGTGGCAAGGGACAAGAGGAGCACGAGTTCCAGTAGATGTTGATAGAAAGACTTGATGGCTGGAGATGCAGTCTCAGGGGGTCTGACAGGACATTGGGTCAGAAATGGAACCTTTGCGGGATGGACTAGCCAGGGTTAAAGAGGAACTCCACGTGCAACACAAGTTAAGGAAGCTCCCAACGGGCTTGAGGCCAGGAACACACAGCAGTTGTTGGAGCAGATGCGGATGGCAGCCAGGGCAGGCACTCGGTAGTAACATAGAGCCAAATCAAAGACAGAAGCTGGGTCACAGGAGTAGCCAAGGTCAGCAGTAGGCAGGCAGGGAGGTGCAGAAGCATAGGCAGGATCCAAGTTGTAAGCAGAATTGGGGTCAGGAATGTGTGAGCAGAAGTATAGCCAGAATTCAGGATCAAGTCAGAGACAAGCCAGGTCAGGAACGAAAGTCATACACAGGACAAAAGCAGGGCACAAGATACAGCTGAAGACTAGTCAGCACTGATACTGGATCAAGGCATCCTTTAAATAGGCCTTCTGGCGCCAACATTGATTGTGGGCGTACTCATGCGCCTGATCAATGTTCTGTCTGTAATACTATGTGCATGTCTCTGAGTCTGCTCACAGGAGTTCCCTCACAGTATCTCATGTGCAAGGAATATTTGTGATTACAAACATCACACTACGTTTTCTCCACTAACATTGTTGTTTTAACACTTTTCTGTTAATTAGCTGCAACTGAATTTAAAAATGAGAACCCCTTGACCCTGTTAAAACCACTGACAGTATGATTCAGCGTTAGCACAGGTAGCACTTAATTCAAGCCTAATAAATGGAGTATCACTTTTTTAAATTTTCTAAATTGTATATTTTGTGCCTAAAACAAACCCCAACCCTATTCTAGGAGCTTCCATAACTTCTAAACATACCTGGCCATAAACACAACAATTTTCAAACCTTTATCCAATTTCAACTAGCTGCCCATTGCAAAAACAAGCAAATAGATGAAGACAACCAATCAACTGTAGTTTTGTTGCTTTGGTATGAACCATTGATTTTGCCATCAAAAGCTGGTGTAAACCGCCTGAAAATTGCATTTCACAGTATAAATGTGAAATTCAGCTGCAATTTAGAAGCTCATTACAAGAGCCTCTGTTGGCCTCGGTACCTACATAGGGTTGTTGAAGGTCCCTCACATTTGCCGCCACTCAGCAGTTAAAGAAGATTTAGGTTTAAAATTTTAGGAAATGTTAATGTGGCGATTGAAACTGTTAACTAGCTGATGCATCTATTTTTTAGCACCTATATTAGCTTTTGAAATGTATCAGTATGCACTTTAAGTTTCAGCTAGTTCATCCAAAACTAACATTTACTTGTGGATGGAACTTGGTGGGTTAAGTCAGTGTTTCTCAACTCCAATCCTCAAGGCGCCCCAACAGGTCATGTTTTCAGGATTTCTATTATTTTGCAGCGGTAATTTGATCAGTTTCACTGCCTTAGTAATTACCACAGCTGTTTTATCTGAGGGAAATATTGAAAACATGGCGCCTTGAGGACTGGAGTTGAAAAACACTGGGCTAAGTCACGCACTGGTTTCTTATATACCATAATCCAGTGGGGCATTATTCCCCCCACTGTCAGCAGCAATAGGCCATAGTTACTGCCGCTCTATTCCTCCCACTGACACCAATGATAGGGCACTATTTATCCCCCTAATACCAAAGATGGGGAGCTGTTCACTCCCACTGAAACCAGGTCATATTCTACTCCCACTAGCCACAGTCTGTCCCACTAAAGTTTGAAGGACAGTAAACTGGCCCTTTGTTTAGAAAGTTTGGAGACTACTGCCGTAATCCAACAACAATATCTCTTTGCCATAGTTCTAATTTCTATTACAGTCTATTTGGGAATTGTGGTTAGCCAGCCACCCACCATCACTATCAACACATTTGCATGTTTTCCTAGACATAGAATAGAATAATATCAACAAGGTGAGTGGGACCCCCTTTATAATGGCTGCAGCAGGTGTGCATACCCAGGGAACTCCAGCACAAAGTAACCAATGAGTCCTGAGAGATTTAAGAAATTCTTAGATGGTTTAGGTCCACCTAAAACAATAATATAAGTTTTGGGTAAAACTGACTTTTTTTCACCCAAGATACTTTAGAAAGAGTTCATGCTTAGACACTTTTTTAATGCTAGTACGGTTCAACATGGTAACTGAAAACAACCTTTTTTTTTTTTTTTCTGTCAAGAACGAGACATGAATGTCTTGGTTTATGTAAAGAGAAGGCTGGCAATGTGTGCTAGAAGATTAGGAAGAATACGGGAAGCTGTAAAAGTAATGAGAGATGTAAGTATTTCTGCATTTCTGTACTTTGAGATTGTTATAACTGTAAAAATATAATTAAGTTTTCAAAGCAGAAATTATGTTCCAGTTTCCCATTCCATATGGGAACGTAGAGCATTGGTGATTTCCTGTGGCATTCAGTTGGTATTAAAACGGGGTGGGCAGCATACACCAAATGAAGATGGAGGAATGTCTGTGTCAGGCTGGTTATTATGTGGGAAATCTATGAAACAAAATAGCATTACAATTCAATGCAAATCAGACTGCCTCCCGTTTAACCACTTGCCGACCACCAACTGTAAATGGACGTCATTATTTTACAGTTAAATACAATTGTCATGGCAGCAGCTAGCTGCTATAACCCCGGTATCTTCCTTTCCTCAGTCGGTTGGTTTTCTGATAAAAGTGATCCCAACGGCGGATTTGCCACAAGATCACTTTTTTGGGCAGTGGGAGAGGTGCCCCCTTCCCTCCACTTGTCGGTCATTTCCGAGCTTACCGGAGTCGTCGTTAAGCCCAGAACTGATCAAGTGCGGTCAATGGCTTGGTAGGAAATCGAGTGAGGGCAAGATAGCCCCAGATGGCTCTATGCCCTTGGATGACCGGATCGACATCTGACGTCACTTCCTGTTCTTGGGCAGAAAGACCGGATTTTTTTTATTCTTTTGCTTTTAAAGGTAAAAAAAGAAATCTTGGGTCTTTTTGACCCCAGATCTCTCACTAAAGAGGACCTGTCATGCTTATTTCTATTACAAGGGATGTTTACATTCCTTCTAATAGGAATAAAAGTGTTTGAAAAAAAAAGCCAGTGAAAGCAATAATTCTAGGGCAAGACCTCCTCTGTAACTCTAAATAGGTAACCTGTAAACATTTTTAAAGTGTCCCCTATGGAGATATTTAAGTACCGTAGTTTGTCGCCATTCCACAAGTGTGTGCAATTTTAAAGCATGACATGTTCGGTATCTGTTTACTCATCTTTCACATTATACAAAAGAAATTGGGCTAACTTTAACTGTTTTGTTTTTTAAACTTAATTCAAGTGTATTTTTCCAAAAAATTACGTTTGAAAGACCTTTGCGCAAATACAGTGTAACATAAAATATTGCAACCACCGCCATTTTATTCTTTAGGGTGTCTGCTAAAAAAAATATATATAATGTTTGGGGGTTGTAAGTAAGTTTAGAAAGTAAATTTATGCAACAACTGTTCTGTGTATTTGTGCAGGGCAGCATTTTTCAGGCAAATCGAGACACGGAAGCTGCCATTAGTGACTTTCAATAGATTACAAGTTGCCTATCTGTTATTCAGAGATAATAAGGTTAATTTACTGAAGACAAATAGACTATCCACTTTGCAGGGATATTTTCCCCATAGAAGGGTGTAGCTTTGATGTCTTCCATCATCCAATCATGTGCAAGTAAAAATGCTGTTTTTTTATTTTTCTTGCATGCAATTGGGTATTATTTGGAAAGTGACATTTTACCACATTCACTTAGCTCTAGTCCAAATTGGCTTGCAAAGAGGAACTTGCCTTGCAAAGTGAAAAGTCTATTTGCCTTTGATAAATAACTTCCTAAGGCATTCACCCAGTGAAAGTATTCAGATAAGTGGAGTTATAATTTTCCTGATCTGTAAGCTTATTTTAGGTCAGTGAGTCAAAAAGTACTGAATCCATTGCATTACAGTGACAACCAGCAATTATCATCTTTAGAAAGAGGTCAACAGTGGCATCCTCCAAGTACAGTTTTCATTCAAATATGGTACATTTAAAGTGTATGTTACTCTTAACTTAATATTGAAATTAGGGGTTTGTGATTTTATGTATATGCTCTTTAATCTTGCCTTTTCTCTTTTTTTATTTTTGCTTTGATGAGAAAATACCTGTTAATCCTGCCAGTCCCCCTTCTATCCTAATTCACACTGACCATGTCAAGCATAACAGCAGATCAATGCCTGCGTGGTCAGTTTACAGAGCTTTCTTATATATTTAAAGCAAACTCACCCATCCATCAATCTTTCCATGCTTTATTTTGTTGAGAAATAACTAAAAAAATAACACCTCTAGCGCTTCTAGCTTCGGCCATCTTGAGCAAGGCCAGATGATTAATGTAGCATTTACTTCCGGGAATCCATCTGTCCTTCGCTACGGCATGCAGGCAGGAGGGCATGCTTAGCTGAAAAATGCCCTCCTCCCAAAGAGAAAAAAAATTGCCCATGAAGACTTGTGCCTTGGCAGTGTGTCACAATATGCTGCCTCACATACTTGGATAAATGTAACTACAAAGAAAAAATGTCAACTAACCCTTAGTGTGTTGGTACACTGCACCACGGTGGCCTGAAAAGCATGAATACATGGTTTGTTTACATGTCTGCAGCCTCCTAAAGCTGCATGCAGGCAATCTCTGGTGCTCTATGGGACTGCAGCAGCTATACGAACACAGCCGCAGCTCCTATTTTGATAGAGTGCAGGTACATGGCCCTGAATGCTGACAAGTGTGCATTTGGGACCACTCACCTGCACACCTGTCAAAGTAGAACCTGTGGTTGTGCCTGTACAGCCATTGTGTCTCTATAGGATAACCTAGGCTGCTTTCACAAAGCTCCCTCTTGTTTTAGTCGCATAAATAAATGGCTCATTCTCTCTGTACAGGCCACATTACATATAATATATATTTTTCTGCAGTTGTTTTAAATGTATCTTTTATTCTTAAATTTCTGTTGGGGGGGGGGTTTGCTTTGGTGAAATATCAGGAGGTCTTAACAGACCTCTGATGTCTCATTTTTGAGATAGAGAAAGAGATTGAGGACATGAAGTCCTCAATCCCATTCTCTGCAGCCGCAGTTGAACCTACTGAATGAATGAACAGGAAGCACTCTTTACAGAAGCTTCCTGTTCATTCACAAACTGAAACACTGTTAACTATGCTTCAGTTATGAATTTACACATTTCCTGTAGGAATTCAAGAAATATCCAGAATAATCTAGCTGTCAAATTTTTTGTCGAATGGCTGTGATCATTGGCTTGTCAGCTGCCAAACACAGCTGTTTTTTTATTCAGAAGTTTTGGGTTAGTGGCTTCCTGATAACGTGACCACTGTAATTGGCTATTATAGCAGTCACATTATCGGGAGCCCATACTGCTGGTTCCCGATCAGAAGTCATTACTGAAAGCAGTCAGTGAGAGCTCGGTGAGTGTGCTGGGAGTGCACACTGAGCATGCTTTTAGCACACAACCTCAGACCGCTGAGATGCATATTTGTGGTGGCTGGCTGTTAAAGCGGGGTTCCACTCAAATTTTTAACTTAATCTTATCCTCTTCAGTTAATTGCATAGATGTTCAAATGCCACATGAAATTTTTTTTTATATCGCTGTAATTACCTTTATATTGTACTTTATTGTGGCACTTCCTGTCACTCCTCCCATGGGAGTAGGCGTGTTTATTGCCTTTCCCCGGCGCCGCACTGTCTCCTGGGAGCTTAGTGTCAGGCTTCCCAAGATTCAGTGCGGAAACAATGATCATGCACGTGAACAAGCTGTGAATGAACAGCATTCACCGCATCCAGGAAATCAATGCTTGTGGGCTTCACATGCCCACAAGCAAGATGGAAACAGCCAGCATCACATTTTTTAAGTTATTCTTCAGTACGAAAACAGACAGAAGCAGAAATATTACACCCAAACTGTAAGTATTATTTTGGGGTTAGCAAAGTGTCTCAATGACCTAAAAAAAAAAAAAAAAAGATTGGTCGCCGGACTCCCGCTTTAAGGTCCACTTTACCTGCTGATGCACATGTGCTTTATGCAGTAGGGAAGAGATTTAATATTAGCATATATATAAAAGCTATAAGGTCACTGTAACAGTTACAAAACGCTTAAGGTTCAGTTAGAGTCAGTGTCAACCAACAACAGTGTATATACATTTGTATGCATACATTTTTTTTTAATTCTGAAACTACAGTTAAGGTGATTAAAGAATTTCTAGATGCCTGGTGGAATTATGGAAAAGATTCCACATCTTATTTACAAGCGCAACAGTAAGCGTAAAAGGAATATTGAATGTGGAACAATTTGTATGTGTTATACATTACAGGCCTGATTGATTGCCACACTGAAAAATGATATATCAAAACTACCCATTAATAACAAGCGAAGCATAAAATAAATCCAGCAAAGCTATGCAATTACTAATCAGACTGCAATGTACCCTAATTAGGTTCTATTCATTTGAATGCACCAGAAAAATTGAATAATTGCATGTGAATGTGAAAGTAATGATATATTTGTTTTAACTAATTGATGTATTTACTTGCAGTTAATGAAAGAGTTTCCTTTGCCCAGCATTGTAAATATCCATGAAAACCTGCTGGAGGCTCTTCTGGAATTGCAGGCATATGCGGATGTTCAGGCAGTGCTTGCTAAATATGACGGTGAGCTGGACTGTTAGCACCTGGGTATTGCTTAAATGTTCTGTCTAAAAATTATTATATAGTGGATTTTGCCTTGCTTAACTGTAGTACCTGGTCATTTATTCACTATATAGATTAAAAATGTGCACTGTTTCCTTAACAAACAAAACTAATGTTTATTCAAATCAAAGTGGATAGAATCACACACAAATACAATTTGTGCAATCCTATAAAATAGTAAATGACATACAAGTTACATAAGATGTCTCCATCACAAAAACTCCAG
The DNA here is from genome assembly GCA_037952925.1 of Lithobates clamitans. Taxonomy (NCBI): domain Eukaryota; kingdom Metazoa; phylum Chordata; class Amphibia; order Anura; family Ranidae; genus Lithobates; species Lithobates clamitans. The sequence goes on along the minus strand of JBBGZY010000171.1, from coordinate 4,819,481 downwards.
TACTTCTGTACTCCAACAGTGCCAAAACAAACTCAAGTGTTCCAACATCTCTACACAATCCCACTTACCAGAAGCCTAGACCTCACTGCATAAGAGATCTAATAGCACTTTAGCAGGAAAGCTTGTACTCGCATACAATGGCAAGATTCAAACAGATCTTAATACCACCGCTCGTCCAAAGAAACGCTCATATGAATGTATGTGATGACCCCTTAAGCTCCGCCCCATCATGCAATGATGCCTAGAACTGAATAATTAATAATAATTTTGGTTGGCATATTCACATTTTGACATAGTTGAAAAATGTTGCCCTGTTAAAAAATAAATAACTCGTATATTACAGCACATGTGTGTATGATTCAATAAAAGTCCTCAGTGTAAACTATTAAGAATCTACCGTGAATTAAATCTTGATGCATCCAACGTGCACTCCAGGTGTAAAAACAAAGCTGCTTACCAGAAGCCTAGACCTCATATATACTAAGAGGTCTAAAAACGCATGTAGATGGGAGAAAACCCACAGGGATGGATGAACACCTCCACACAGCCAGATCTTCTTTGCTGTCACTGCCTTAACACCACCTCACACCGACCACAGGATAAACTCAAATCCACACAGTATATCTATCTGGTATTTTTTACCATAAAAGCATCCCATATTGAAGCACTGTAAGTGGATTTATTAAAAGCAAACAGGAAAGCTACTTACAAACATATAAAATCCAGAGCATTAAAACCGCACCACCAACACTCCAGGTGGGTGTCGTGATGTCACCTCTAATCTCTGCCCGATGTACTTTTTGTTCAACAGAACGCCTTCATGTATTTCATACATGATGTTGGTTTGGGAAACTCATTGCTCAAAATTTCTACAGCACTAAGATGTTTCCGGATGTCAATACAGATGTCTTGTTCTCTTGTAACAGTCTAGTCATCAAGAAAGACTTTCTCTCAATACATGCAAGACATCACTCATAACACAAGTAGTAGTTACCAAAAGAGGAAATACCTTTAGAAGCCAGCTAGATTTAAAGCCTTATGGTTAGATGGAGTGGTCCTGGCTTTGGGTTTTAATAATTAAAGGTGGCTACAGACATCAAATTAAATAAACTGATTAGAACTGTTTGGTTTGCATTAAAATTGTCTGCATGTCTATAAATACCTGCCTGGCTGGCACTTTAGAAAGATAAAGCGATCACACTGTGGCCCTATTGTTCATTCATGCACCCCTGCTTCTGACCCTTCATTTATAGCTACAGCTTCAAGTTTGTGATTTTAGATTTCACATGCTGTGCTAGATTGTAGTCTGTAATTTTTAAGTAAAATGGAACTCACTGATTGTCATCAGCTTGATTTTCTCTACCTAAGCTACCAACGAACATCACTATTAATGGAACTGATCAGAGATCTTAGATATACTCTCTGCTCCTATGCTTCTTGCATTTACACTCACATAAACTTTTGTGCTCAGTAGAGTTAAGCTATACATGCAGGTTTATGAAATGCTCAGTAACACTTTTAGGGCTCATGCACACAGGATGTTTTTGCAGCTGCTTTAGGGGTATCTGGCAGTTGTTTTTTTTTTACTGCCTCTGAACCCTCCTCCATGTTGGCCTATGTGTCCATGCACACATAAACACACATAAACTTTTAGCTGCGTTTCGTGTTTTTAGGCGTTTTTACATTTTAGGGAGTGTTTTTACTGTAAAAACGCTAACACAGAAAAACGCAGCTTTATGCTATTCAAAAAACGCATCTAAAAGCGTGTTTTTAGCGCTGCTTTTTCCTGACAGTAGCTCTTGCAATTTTTAAAAATCCTGTGTTTATCAGCCCTTATGCCCCGTACACACGGTCGGATTTTCCGATGGAAAATGTCCGATCGGAGCGTGTTGTCGGAAATTCCGACCGTGTGTGGGCTCCATCGGACATTTTCCATCAGATTTTCCGACACACAAAGTTGGAGAGCAGGAGATAAAATTTTCCGACAACAAAATCCGTTGTCGGAAATTCCGATCGTGTGTACACAAATCCGACGGAAGTGCCACGCATGCTCAGAATAAATAAAGAGATGAAAGCTATTGGCCACTGCCCCGTTTTATAGTCCCGACGTACGTGTTTTACGTCACCGCGTTTAGAACGATCGGATTTTCCGACAACTTTGTGCGACCGTGTGTAGACAAAACAAGTTTAAGCCAACATCCGTCGGAAAAAATCCTAGGATTTTGTTGTCGGAATGTCCAAACAAAGTCCGACCGTGTGTACGCCCTAATAGAATGAGGGTTGCTGGATCAAGTAAGATGTTAACATAGATGACCATATATATAAATTAATGCTGTGTTTTGGTGTTTACCAAAATATACATTTACTCTACCTATTTTAAAGTGGTTGTAAAGGCTGAAGGTTTTTTTTTTACCTGAATGCATTCAGGTAAAAAAAGACCCTTCTATTTTCACCTATCCCCCCAACACCACTAAATACTTACCTGAGCCCGATCTCAATGTAGCTCTGTGCCCAGAAGCAGCGGCTCTCTTCACTCTTTCTCTCTCCTCACAGAAGAGAGAGGCAGCAGTAGGGAACTTTGACTATGCCCAAAATGCAATGTATAAACAGAACCCCAGTCTTGTGTCCAGTTAAGGCCTATGAAATTGTGGAATCTCGAAGACAGATGGAGGCTAGAGCAGAGGAGATACAGAAAATGCTAAATCTTGGAGTAATAAAGAGACCTAAAAGTGAGTGGCCTAGCCCATTTATGCCTGTTCCTATTCCAGACAGTTGAATTGCTTCTGCAATGACTTAAGGAAGCTGAACGGGGTGTCAAAATTTAATGCCTGTTCCATGCCTTGGATAGATGAATTACTAGAGAGGCTGGGTTAATATCCACTCTGGACATCAGGGCTACTGCAAAATCCTCCTTACAGGCAGTACAAAATTAGAGATCGCTTTTGCCACTCCAGAGTCTTTGTGGCAGTATGTGCACATGCCATTTGGCTTGCAAGGGGCCCCTGCAACCTTTCAAAGGGCTATGGATGAGATCCTTTGTTCACACCAAAAGTATGACAGACCTAATCAAGGACAGAGCATCCATGGTTGCTAGGGCTTTGTAGTGATACAGATGCCCTCTCCAGAATGTACTGTCTCCTAGGGGAAAGTGTTTGACATGATGGATTTGAAAAGAAGGGTGGGTGTGTGATAGAGTCTGGCCTAAAATTGAAGACAAGTTGATGGATGAGAGTAGGATATTTGTTGCCCAAAATGCAGATTGAGGCAGTCTTGGGCTCGAGGGAAGCCTGAGGAAAATAGGTCAGTTGTCCAGAGGTTTGGGCTTCTAAAAAAAAAAACCCATGGGGACAATGAAGTGGTAGTTGTGACACTGAATATTGACTTAGACAGTGGACAATGACACCTAGCTCTGATGATGTCTCCTGACAAGTTTGATTGTGTTCTGGTTATTGATAAGAAAGCCCATGGTTTGCTGGACTCCCGGCTAATGCAGAAGCATAAAGTAAACTGAGGTACGGCTAGAGCTGGACGATTTTCTAAAAAAAAAAATCTGCAATTTAAAAAAAAAAAAAACTCCATTCACGATTCGAATCAAGTTTTTTTTTTTTTTTTGGACACTGCGCCGGTCCTGAGGAGCTGCGGGCAGGAGTTTTTAGGCAAGGCCGCGGCTTCGGCCTAGTCCGTGGCATCCGGCCTCACGGACTAGGCCGAAGCCCCAGCCTCGCCTAAAAACTCTTGCCCACAGCTCCTCAGGACCGGCGCGGTGTCAGCACCAGTTCTGGTGAAAAATAAAAATCTAAAAATATCGATTTGCTGAAATTTTGAATCGATTTGACCTCTCAACTCGATTCAAGATTCAAATCGATTTTTTCCCCAGCCCTAGGTACGACCTAAAAATGGAACACTGTACATGCTAGTAGTTTCCCCTGTTTCCTTTTATATAAATAGTGTCTGACAAACAAAGAATGTAATAGTGAAGGCTGCAAGTCATATTTCTTTTCATAGAGTACAAAAATAGTCACCATAAACAGTATAATGGAAGAAAAAAGAACATTTTCACTATAATAAATAAGTCTTAAGTTACCCACTGGTACATAAGATGCAGTTTTAACCACTTAAGGTCCGCTCTATAGCAGACAGCACCATTTCCGTGTAGGGGGGCGTGCATGTACACTGCTGGCGGCCCGCTCCCACTGTAATTGCACACAGCAGAAGCCAATCGGCGGGTACCGCTGACTCAATTACTGCCGTCATTCACAGATCATCCTGCAAAAAGACAGGACGGTCTGCCTATGTAAACAAGGCAGATTGCCGTTCTGACAGGAGGGAAAAGATTAAATTTATGTCCTTGCAAAGCAGGGAATACATTTAATCTCTTCCCCTGGTAAAAGCACCTCCCACAGTGTAGTAAAACACTGGCTAGGCACAAAGTTAACCCCTTGATCACCCCTGATGTTAATTCCTTCCCAGCCAGTGTCATTAGTAGTAGTACAGTGACAATGCATATTTTTTAGCACTGATCACTGTATTAGGGTCACTGGCCCCAAAAAGTGTCTAAAGTGTCAGTGCCTGAATGTCCGCCGCAATATTGCAGTCCTGCTATAAGTCCCTGATCGCCCCCATTACTTGTAAAAAATAAAAAAATAAAAATATTCCATAGTTTGTACACACTATAACTTTTGCACAAACCAATCAATATATATTTATTGGGAATTTTTTACCAAAAGTATGTAGCAGAAGACATGTTGGCCTAAATTTTAAAAAAAAAAAAACAATTTTTTTTTTTTTCATTTTTTTTTTCTTGGATGTGTTTTAAAGCAGAAAGTAAAAAAAGCACAGAGGTTAGCAAATACCACCAAAAGAAAGCTCTATTTGTGGGAAAAGGGGGCATAAATTGTATTTGGGTACAGCATTGCACGACCGCGCAATTGTCAGTTAAAGTAACGCAGTGCTGTATCACAAAAGATGGCCTGATCATGAAAGGGGGTAAATCTTCCGGAGGTCAAGTGGTTAATGGTCATCTCCTACAACAGCAATGATCATTGCATGATTAGAAACTGAGCTGTCCTTAAGCTCACTTCAGTTGAGGTGGACGTCTGAGACATTTAGACAGAACGCAGACAAGGTAACAAAGAATATTATAACAATTCCTCACGTTCACCCAAAAAATATAAATAGCTGTAGCACTTAAAGTTAGAACAATAAACGTTTGTGTCAATATATAGTAAATTGTGCCACACTAAATAACCCTCAATAATAATAATAATCTGAGCAATAATATCACATATGTAAATTACAGTAGCTTCTAACGCTATGTTGCAAACATGAATCATACATGTGCACAAAACAAGAACAACATAAATAAAAAAGAAGCACAGATTGTGTAGGACTTTGACGGTTGCCACTGGTAATCGATCATCCATAAAGTGGGATATCTCCGGGAATATAATAATCAAATTTAAATAAAATGGAACACAAGGCCATAGTTCGGCTTAAAGATAACCATAGTCTGGTTATAAGAGATGCTGATAAATGTGGATCAGCAATTGTGCTTAGTGCTGCACAGTTTTGCACGGAGCAGGGTTGCCAACTGTTAGTAATTTTTGCATCTGTCCGTGAATGTCTGTTACGGACATGCAGACTGCATAGCCCTAACGGACGTTCCTGGACAGATGCAAAAATGATGTATTTTACAAACTGTTCATAAATTTACTGATAGTTGGCAATCCTGATACGGAGGCCCTGAGGCAGCTGAATGATGGTAATACATATCTGCCTTTAAAACAGAAAACTATGTCTTTATTTAAATTCCTTTTGTACAATCTTATAGATGGGGCAAATCAACGGGGGCAGTTAGTAAGAAAACAGCAGAATATCTGGTAGTTAATGATCCAGTTACTCTTGTGTTTCATAATCTACCTAAGATACACGACACAGGTTCCTGTTCAGGGACATCCCATAGTTTACTTGGGTTACTCTGGATGTCACTGCCTTGTATTCATCCATACCCCACTCACTGGCTAATGAAGCAATTAAGTATCTTTTACAGTGGGTATAGAAGAGAATCACCCCACTTTAAAATAATCACATTGTTTTGCTTTGCAGGCTGAAATGAAGACAGCTGTATTTACTCTGTATGTGCAGCTCTATGTGCTGTATGTATGACCTATAACCTTTTCCTATTTGATGACACCTATTATTTACAGCTGTATGATGCATCAATGGGAGCAAATTTTTTTACCATCATTAGCAAATCTTTATACAGGGTGGTGGGAAGAAGTTTTCATAATAACCCTTTTTTTATTAATTTGTTTTTGTATGAGAGATGTATAGATGATTGTCACAGTTTTTGAATTATATCAATGGTAAGGATTTCAATTTTAAATTTACTGGCAATTTTAACACTCAAATTATTGTTTTTTGGATGTTATGCCTCATACACATGATCAGAAATTCTGCCAGGAAAAGTCGGATGTGAGCTTTTGATCAGAAATTCCGACCGTGTGTATGCTCCATCTGACTTTTGCTGGCAGAATTCCAGCCAGCAAAAGATTGAGAGCAGGTTCTCTATTTTTCAGTCGGAAAAAGTTCCTATGGGAAAATGCGTTCGTCTGTATGCACTTCGGTCACGCAAAAAATCACACATGCTCGGAAACAATTCAACGCATGCTTGGAAGCATTGAACTTCATTTTCTCGCCTCGTCGTAGTGTTGTACGTCACCGCGTTCTTGACGGTCAAATGTTCAGAGAACTTTTGTGTGACCGTGTGTATGCAAGGCAAGCTCAAGTGGAATTCCGTCGGAAAAACCATCCAAGTTTTTTCTGACGGAATTTCTGATCGTGTGTATGGGGCATTACTCTTGAGGGTAGTCCTGATGTTCCTACTGTTTTTATCAAGAGCTATTGGAAGACTTGTGCAGGAAATGCTACTTTACTGGCGAGTAGCCGCCACCCTAATCATACCATCAAATCTATTCCAGTAGGTGAATTTACGGGAGCCAGAAGGAATTGCTGTACGGAGGATTCCTTCAATAATGAATGTGATGTGATGAGAGGCTCAGTTCCAAAGGATTTCCAGAGGATATCCAGACTGGTCTATTGAGAGAGGATTTAGAATTGCAGCTTATAAACAGATCAGATGTAGATGAAAGAATGATTGTGTTATATTTGTAACAACTTACTCAGTGAAGTATAACCAGATAATACATTTTAATAAGTTTCTAATACTTTATTCGCATGGTTTGTTACATAAGATTCTGTCCAAAATTTGCAGTTTTCCAGTCACCGTGTTCCTACTTTACTTTTCCTTCCTTTCCCCCAGTCATGTTAGATTTAATAATTGGGCTTAAACCTGTTTATCTTACCCTGGCTCTTTTCATTGTGGAACCAACACATGTAAATATTTTTGGGTACACAGCGTCAATAAAAGTTTTACTTCTTTTGTCACTGGAGAGGAACATAGATATATGTCCTCGGATATCGAGGCTCTGTATTGTGTTAATTAAAATTTATTATGTTTGTTGTAATGTTTTTATATTTTTTATGTGTATGTTGTTTATTTATCCCTCCCTTTGATGCACATGTGACTCAATTATGATCTTGTGATTGTTCATTTATTATTTAAAGGTATGTGAACTTTTGGTAGTAGCCATACTTATGGCTTACCGGCCAAAATGCGTTGGCTTTCTACTCTACTGCAACTTATCATTTTGTATTAAAGGATATCCATTTTTGCTGATTTACCGGAGTGCCAGCTTTTCCTCAGGGTTCATCTGATCTGTGCCTTTCCACCCCTTCAGCTTCTCCCTTGTCTGATTTGCAGGATCGAGATGGGGGGCATTAGAGTGGTTGTCATTGTACCAAACTGGCCCAGGGCAACGTGATACTTTTGGACTCTTGCAAACCATCTAGACCTCCTGTCTCAAGGGCTGGTCCACCATCCTGCTTCCCGGTCGCTGACTTTAAAGGCTTGTTGAAGTCCAGGTCTTAAGACGAGTCTATCAGATTTGGTCATCTTTGCCCTCTTAAAGGCTGAGAAGTTAACCTCTCGCAGAGTCTACCATTGTGCCTGGAAAGCCTATTTTGCGTGGTGCGAGACCAGGAAATGTCATCCTAGGAAGTACTCATGGGACACATCCTGTCCTTCCTTCGGTCTAGTTTAGAGCAACATCTAGCCTTGAGTACCTCTCATTAGCTCTTTGTTGCATTTGTTCAGGGTTTTACACACATCCCTACCTCTGTACATTCCGCTCTGACTCTCCTTAACCTGATTCTGTCAACCCTTCACACCTATTAGGCATATTACCTTATCTGACTTTACTCACAAGGTGGTCTTACTCGTTGCTATTAACCTCTTAAGTAGAGGGTCTCTGAGTTAGCGGCCTTTATCCTGCAAAGAGCCTTTCCTTGTGTTACACAAGGACAAGTTTGTTCTGAGACCTTTTATCATTAGTGGTTTTATCACTGGTGGTTCCCTCCTTCCACCCTAACCATAACATTGTCCTTTTCTTCTTATGCCCTGCTCTAAATAATGATACGGAAATTTATCTCCACTGTCTTGAGGATGTTAGAATTTACCCCCTCTTTGTACTGCCTGAGGGTTCCCGCAGGGGGCTCCCTGCATCTTGTTCCACCATTGCTAGGTGGATTAGACAAGCCTCAATTTAGGCTGTGGTCTAAAGGATAGAGCACCTCCATTCCCTGTTAAGCCCTGTTCACACCGGTGTGACTTGTAATGCGATTTGACAGTTCAAAATCACATGACAAGTCACACCCTATTTGTGTCTATGGAACTGTTTAAATCTGTGCAACTCTGACATGCACTGATTTGAAAAAGGTTCCAGCACTGTTTTTGGTGATTTCATGTGTGACTTGCGTTGACATCTGTGCATGAAATCACAGGCAAGTCGCACTGACGGGCAGCTTTGAAGTCACGCTGAAGTAGCGCGATAACCAAGCCGCATTCATGTGTGAACCAGGGCTAAGGGTCACATTACCAGATTTGTTAGTGCCTCTTGAGCTTTTCAGCATCAGGCGTAAGATGCTTCAAGCCGCTCTAATTCTGTAAAGCCGTTTTTGACACATTTGTTAAAGTGGTTGTAAACCTAGATAACAAAAAGTAAACGGAACATTTTAGCTAACAGTCATTTATGCATAGTCTGGCAGGGACATGAGCAGCCTGTCATTTGTAATCCCTTCCGCTTTGCTACTAAAAAAAAAAAAATGACACATGCAAAAAAAAGGTGTCGCAACCTACCCCCTCTCCTTTGATGGCAGACATGCTGAGGAGACTCAAGCACGAGTGAAGGGTATGTGTCTCCTGCTGCCCCAGCCTGAGTGTAAGTGTGTTTCATTTCAAGTGGTTGTAAACCTCATGTGCATCAGTTCTCAAAGTCATGCTCTATTTTATAGTGCAGTGTTTTATAGTACTAGTTTGTTCAATAAAAATCCAAACCGCTTTATTTTTACCTCAATATTTATTATCTCTGCGCATGTCATAGTTCTCTAAAAAAATCTCCGGTCCATTGGCGGGGGAGTCATTACATCGCTGGCCCCACCTTCCAGCTGTGCACCCCACTTCCCAGCAGGGAATGACGTGGGCGAACTACTAGCACCATGCACGCTGCCTAAAATGGCGCTAGTGTGTTGTCTGGGGGAATGTACAGCTGGGAGATGGGGTCGGTGATGTCATAACTCCGTCTCCCGAGCTCTGGTCGGTAGACATTCCCACAGACTGGAGATTTTCAGAAAGCTGTGACAGGCGCAGAGATAAATACTGAGGTAAAAATACGCTTTGTATTTTTACAAGTCCTTGAGAACTGATGCATATGAGGTTTACAACTACTTTTAGTGGGCCTGTTGACATTTGTATTCTGTGTTGCCCATCCCTCAGTTTGACTGCTTTTGGATGTCCCATGGTTAAAGTCTAAAGATCCAATGTCCTCTATTGAGTTAAAATCCATTTCTTGGCATACAGTACAGAACACATGTCTCTCGCCTCTGTTATTTATTATTTCCCCATTGCTTGATACAGAACTGTGAATAGCTGGGAGTGAGAGGGGTTATATAGGGGTGTCCAAACAGCATTCTTTTCGTGCTTGTGCTTGATTGCCAGAAGGTAGCAGCATATAACCTGTGGTTAAAGACTAACAGTCCTGTACTGTACTCTAAGAAATGGATTTCACTGATAAGTCAAAAATATAATTTTTCCCTTGATGATAAACAAATATATTATAATTTTTTGTTTTTACAGATATCAGTCTTCCAAAGTCAGCAACAATATGTTATACAGCAGCATTAATAAAAGCCAGAGCAGTGTCTGACAGGTCAGTATTTTATATTTTATTTTAAAGACTATAGCTTTTAATTTGTTTCCCTGATTTAGACTGGTATTATTAAAGGAGGACTGTGGGAAATAAAAAAACAAACATACATACTCGCCTATATGGCTGCAGACTGGAAGCTGAGTGATCACTCATTGGCTGCCAGGGCTGATTGGATGCTGGTTTTCCAGCATGAACGTTGTACACACAGGACAAAGGTTGGCCAGTTCCTGCGGAACCAACCATTTTCAGACAATTTTCATCCCGTATGTACCTGGCAAAACATTGTATGAAGTGAAAGGAAAACTGACTTTAGCCTTTTTTCTGTAGGTTTTCACCTGAAACAGCTTTTAGAAGAGGACTCAGCACTGCAGAAATGAATGCTGTAGAAGCTATTCACCGTGCTGTAGAGTTTAATCCTCATGTACCAAAGGTAATGAAAGAAACGTTTGCATGGTTTCAGATATCTATTTCTTATCTTATATGTTATTCTAATCTTTTTACTGTTAATGTAATTGAGAGACAAATAAACTGACTTTCCAATGATGTGTACCAAGCCAACTAATCTTTCTTTCCCATACACTCATTTGTTCCACCCTTCTCCTCTTCCCTCTTCTCTCCCTTTCTCCCCTTTTGTTTCTCTCACTTGCTCTAGTGGACTTCTAGTATCCCAAGGTTGCACTGCTGGCACAAACTGCTTTCCTTAAGTTTTTGTAGATCTTTTTGTGTTGTTCAGATTTCCAGGCTGTGGGCAGTGAATCTGTATAGGCTCGGCATTTCTCACTTTGAGGTGTCACAATACATACAGATATGAGACCCAATGTGTTTTGACCTTGTTGTACAACAAGGCCGAAAGCTGGCTATACATGGATTGAAATTTGGTCCGCTCAGCAGGAACCAGCTGACTTTCAATCCATGCATGACTGTTTCATTCATGAGAAACTTAGATATATTGATCTAAGTTTTTAAGGAAAATGTCACCAGTGGGAATTCAGACAGTAGTATAAAACGTAACAGACAAACCCTTTCCCAAAATAATAAAGAAAAAAATTTTTTGGCTTGTGCCTACTTTAGGAAACGTCAAAAGAGTGTGCATTAGCAATTACTATCAATCTGTTAATGTGCTCAATAGATCATTTTGTTTTACTTATCAACTATCCATTCTAGCAGACTATTAATCAAAGGTAATTATTTGGCCCAATGTGCGATTAGGCTTCTCTCATGGCTAATCGTGTTTGATCGATTTTGGCAACAGCTCAACTGAGGAATAACCAACAAGAGATATAAAAATGATTTAATTTGTACTAAGAAGTAAAAAAACTTACTGTAAACTATTTTTTCCATCGGTTTGATTAAATTGTGCCTGTTGGTGCAAGGAAAAAATCGGGTTGGAGTAAGTCACTTCAGGGGGACATGCTGTAACAGTGTACTCATTCATGCTGAGGAAAAATGTGTACACAGTAATAAAAATCAAAAACAAAATCTATAAAGCATTGTTAGCAATATACGTACGGTATTTGAAATATAACAACTTGTTTGCTAGTATTTCGAATAAATATTAACAGTAATTAAATATTATATCACATGAATGCTATTCGACTCATAAGCTGGACAATCAGTCTGGAAGGGGGTTTGAGGAAAGTGGTCTAGTGGAAACCAATCCTAAGTGTGTACAGTGTGGCTTTTGGGTCACAGTGTGGGTTTTGGGTGTCAGGGATGCAGTTATAAAGAGGGATTTAAATGTAAACCGGTATAAAGAGGGGTACATGTTTTCAGTGATCGACCCTGCACATTCTGTGCGCTTTTATATTGTAATGCATTGTTGTTGCTGTTATTATTGTTGTTATTATCATCTACATACATACATATGTGCACTTTGTCAAAGAAAACATTACACAGTGTGATACATAGAAGTCATACATACCATCCCTTAATTTTCGCTACTTTATACATAACAAGAAAAAAAAAATGTTTGGGCTATAGATACACTTTAAATTCATAATTCATAATCCTAAGAAACTATACGACTGATCCATTGCAGTTGTGTCCCAAAGCAATTTATCAATGCTCTTGTTCTACCTGATAGCCTCTGATTGGCTATGACAGTGATCAGTCAGGGGGGCCCAAATCCAGGTCCCTGCTGGCTGATGTGTTTCAAAGGACAAACCTTCTTCATCAGAGCCTAGCTACAAATGGTCTTAACAGCATTTTTTATATGTACACGGACACACTCATGGCGTGGGAGCCATGACCCCTCCCAAGGGAGGGCGGGGGAAAATAAAAGTAAAAATTGTAAGAGTCATAATAAAAACCCAGTGATGGACCAAGCAGAAGCTTTCTGTATCTGCACATACACCGGTATTACAATAGTATATACGTGTACAGTAATTCATATGGAAATGTTTCATCACTTGGAAATATAGTTAGTGAGTGTTTATATTCATGAGACAGGTGCACCATGAATATTGCTGATGCATATCTGCCTTGTGCTCAGCTACCTCAAGAGGAAGCAGTATAAGATAATGTGTTCTAAAACCATGCAGATGCTTTTTAACCATTTTCTATTGATACAATAAATTTATGTTGAATAAGGCACTAGGCCAGTGCGCCCTCTTTTCTTTTATTTTCTACAGTGTGGTCAGGACAACCCCAGTCCTAGAGGGCAGCAAGGCACCTTAAGCATTATCCGTTTGGTTTGAGACATTACAGCCACTATAGAGATTGTTCACTCATGCACAGGAGTATGCTACTGTCAGTGTATTTTAGGTAGGATTAAAAAAAAAACATTGTTTAAATTAGTATCAGTGCCAGTCTTAGGTAGAATAAAAAAGGTAAAATGTGGGCCCTATTACATGTACGATAGCATACACACATATGGCTGTGATCACTGCAGAGCCAAAGGCTCTTGCTGCCATCAGTCAAGCTCCTGTGAGCAGGGGTGTGGCTTGCCTATGCTGTTTGTGTCTATGGGTGCACGCAGCCCGGCTCAGGACCACGCAGGCATGGGTGCCTTCTTAGCACCTGGCCTGCTGAGGGAGGCACCAGAAAAGGAGGAAAGTGACCTCTCTGTGAAATATTCTTACACAGAGCATGTAAGTATAACCTCTTTTTCTTTAAAAAAAACTTTCCATTTTAGTATCACTTTAGACCTTGTTCACATAGGCTTCAGCTTACACTGTGTAAGAGCAGTGTGCACAGCAATTTCTGATTTCTGAAAAGCATTTGCAAAGCTTTTGGCAAGCTTCAGGTTGTGTCCCTGGGGAACACGAGCCCTGGCCATTGTATGTTACAGTAGAGTGCTACGAGAGGAAGAGTTCTACAATGGTTCCTCCGAATGCTGCTGTGGGTGCATGTGCTGCTTCAAAAGTAATTCCATAACTTTTGTCTGTTTTTGACAAGATCTACACTTATTGTAATAAGTGTGAAACCATTATTTGTTGTATAATGCAATGTATAGCCGTAACCCTACTTGTCACACTGGATGTTTTGTGCAGTCTTCGCTTGTATATAGTTCTTGTAGCTGATGCACAGCCTATTGTCACTCCAGGCGGTGTGTAATCTATAGTCTCACAGATAAGTGGACCAGCATAATGTACAGAGCAGACATTGTGTTTCCCTCATCGCATACATCAAACAAATCCGCCCTTTCTATATCTGCTAAAAATATCTTCTCAGATTTCAAGACCGCAGTGACAGAAGTTTTGAAGTCTGTATCACCAGCCCAAATGCTTATCTCTGCCCAGACTTGTTATGAAATGTATATTTTTGGCGTAAGCTTGGACAAGCACCCAGGGCCAAGAGAAAACTGCTTCTGTTTTGTAATGGCTTTCTCTGCCAGGTCTAGGCCATAGATAGTGTTATGTGTAAAGCAAAAAGATAAATAAATCTCCTGATCATTTGTTATGAAGAAGTAATTCATTGTAATTTTTGCAATAAATAGGCTACTGATGATGATAAAACTGCAGCTTAAGACTATTCATTTTGTTATAATTAAGGATAATAAAGAATGTACCATCAGACGAATTTTTAAAAGCACAACACCCCCTCTTATTGGTTATTGTTATAACTGAGATTCATTTCCTCTCTTCTTTATAGTGCAATTGCTGGCATTTTCTAGCTATTATGTATTTGAGTTTGTTCTGTGAAAGGGCAAGGAGCAATGTTAAATGAATACTTAAGTAAACCACAACAGTCAGTTTTAAGTCAGATTAGTATAAAATAAATTGTGATTGCCTACTGTGGATACTGCACTTCCTGTTTTATTAAATAGTTTGGTGTATTTGTCTGCTTAAAGAGGAAGTAAACTTCCCTCTAAGGCCCCTTTCACACGATCAGACCGTTCAGGTCCGCCTGTCAGTTTTGACAGCGGACCTGAACGGGCGCTCCATGTTAGTCTGTGGAGCGTCGGATGTCAGCGGAGACATGTCCGCTGACATCCGACCCGGTCCGATCCGCTAAAAGCAGACGGATGGCTCTACGTCCAGGTCCGTCGCTGGGGGATCGGGTGAGATCTGATGAAAACGGACACGCTGTCCGTTTTCATCCGATCCCTCTATAGGCGACAGCGGCGCCTGACAAGCCCCTCCCCCCTCAGTGAGCAGAGAGGGACCTGTCATCCGCCGGCTCAGCAGAGAACAACGGACAGATCTCTGAGCCGGCGGACCGAGGCGGGCTCCGTAGAAACGTAGTCCGCCTCGTGTGAAAAGGGCCTAATGTTTGTACCTATAGGTAAGTCTATAATATGGCTTACCTAAGGTATGGTAAATATCTCCTAAACTTGCACCATTTAGGAGATATTTCCTGCATACTGCGCCGATCACGTCATCAGCGCATGCGCTCTGAAAGAACGGCCGACCACGCCATTTCTTCAGAGCCCTGTGCCATGATCGTAGGCTTCCGCGGGGGAGTGACATCACACAGCTCCAGCCAGTCACATAGCCGGAGTCCGCGGACCTGGAAGGAAGACGGGCAAAGATGAATGCGACCTCCAGCGGGGACGACAAGGGCTTCGTTTGCAGGTGTCACATAATGTGCTAGTATGCGATGCATACTAGCACATTATGCCTTTACTTTGCAGGTAAGAAGAAATAAAAATAACACTGAATTTACTTCCTCTTTAAAGCTGAACTCTAGGCAGATTTACAAGACACATTAATACAGCACTGTATCTATTAATGCATCATTAAACATATTTTTAATGCATGAATTACATTTGGTGTCAGCCTCTTGCAGTCTCTGTATAACAGGGCTGGAATATGAGAGTAAGGCCTAATGCACACTGGACATTTTTACAGCTGCTGTTTTTGGCTTCAGGGGTTTTTTTTCTGCAGCCAGTAAATGCCCCAGCAAGTTATCCTATGTGTCCATACACACATAGGCTGTTATCAGTGTTTTTTTGGCAGGGGCATTTTCTGGCTGGAAAAACCCCCCAGAACTAGTGGGTTTTCAGAGGAGTTTTTCAGCTGTAAAAACGCTCTAACTGATAAAAGCCTAAAAACGCTGTAAAAAAGCTGAAAAATACGGTTATTCGGCGTTTATCAGCAATTTTGAGCCAAAGGTTTTTGTGGGAGTATAGTTTTGTTAAAAAAAACTCTGCAAAACTCATTCTACAGCTTAATGCTACTGGCATTTTTATAACATCTAGTGTGCATGAGGCCAAAAAAGCAGCACAAAGAAACAATCAGTTCATCTTCTGACAGGGAGCATGCTGATAGGAGGAGAAAGCAGGGGGACAAAGAAATGAATTCATCAATGTGCTGCTTCCACTTTTCACTTTCCAGTAACAGGGTAGGGCAGGTCCAGGAGAATGTGGGATGAGTGATGCTGGCCATTAGGCTGAGGACATGTAGCAACAGAAAAAAAAAAGTATTGTGGGGAAATTGAAAAATCGCACAAAAGCAGTTTATGTAATTTGATCTTTTGAATTGGCTATTTTTATCTTATATTTGCTGGAGTGCTGCTTTAAGGTAAACTTATAGTAAATAGGAAAAGTAGGGAAACTGCGCAAAATTGTGCTCAAATTAAGAAAGCTACAAACAAAAAAAGAAGATATCCCTTCCAATACTAAAAATTAAATTACCGGTGTTGTGATTAAAATAACAAAAGTGAGAATTAAATATACTTCCAATAAATTAATGATTACAGAGCTTGAGTGTGCAAATACTACAACTGAATAAGTGAAACAAATAGTGTTCATAAAAAATCCAAAAAGTAGTCCCAGAGACAATAAACAATCCCATACATTCTATGCATTAAGATAAAAAGCCTTCTGGGTGCAGCAGCCCCCGAATCCTTACCTGAGGTCCATCTAGATACAGCGATGTTGAATGTTCTCGGATGCCTGGGCCTTGGCTCCTCATTGGCTGAGACGGCAGCGCGGCGCCATTGGCTCCCACTGCTGTCAATCAAAGTCAGTCAGCCAATGAGAAGTGAAAGGGGGCGGGGGCAGGCCGTGGCTCCATGTCTTAATGAGTACAGGGAGCTGTGGCTCAGCTCGGGTGCCCCAATAACAATCTGCTTGCTGTGGGGGAACTTAACAGGAGGGAGGGTCAGGAGCGCCTAAGAGGGACCTGAGAAGAGGAGGATCTGGGCTGATCTTTGTAAAACCATTTAACAGAGCAGGTAAGTATAACATGTTTGTTTTTTTTTTTAACAAAAAAAAAAAACACAAAAACTTTAGTATAACTTCAAATGTGCAAATAGATATATTTCTTCCTTCTTCAAAGAATTGTACCAATAGTGGTAGCAATAACCACCGTCACGTAAAATAATATCAGGGTGCAGGCTTACCAGACCAACATGACCCCCTTGCTCAGAGTGGTCACTAAAAGCAAACTGAGCAGCCCTATTCAATCTCCCAGCAGCACAGGCTCATGCAGAAACAAAATACAGATACTCTTCATAGTGTAAAATATCATCTAATGAATTTATTTAACATGAAAATGCACTCACATACAGTCAGGTCCATAAATATCGGGACATCGACACAATTCTAATCTTTTTGGCTCTATACACCACCACAATAGATTTGAAATGAAACAAACAAGATGCGCTTTAACTGCAGACTTTCAGCTTTAATTTGTGTGTATTTACATCCAAATCAGGTGAACGGTGTAGGAATTACAACAGTTTGTATATGTGCCTCCCACTTTTTAAGGAACCAAAAGTAATGGGACAATTGGCTGCTCAGCTGTTCCATGACCAGGTGTGTGTTATTCCCTCATTATCCCATTTACAAGGAGCAGATAAAAGGTCCTGAGTTCATTTCAAGTGTGATATTTGCATTTGGAATCTGTTGCTGTCAACTCTCAATATGAGATCCAAAGAGCTGTCAATATCAGTGAAGCAAACCATCATTAGGCTGAAAAACAAACAAACCCATCAGAGAGATAGCAAAAACATTAGGTGTGGCCAAATTAACTGTTTGCAACATCCTTAAAAAGAAAGAACGCACTGGTGAGCTCAGCAACACCAAAAGACCCGGAAGACTACGGAAAACAACTGTGGTGGATGACTGAAGAATTATTTCCCTGGTGAAGAAAACACCCTTCACAACAGTTGGCCAGATCAAGAACATTCTCCAGGAGGTAGGTGTATGTGTGTCAAAGTCAACAATCAAGAGAAGACGTCACCAGAGTGAATACAGAGGGTTCACCACAAGATGTAAACCATTGGTGAGCCTCAAAAACAGAAAGCCTTCACAGTTCTGGAACAACATCCTGTGGACAGATGAGACCAAGATCAACTTGTACCAGAGTGATGGGAAGAGAAGAGTATGGAGAAGGAAAGGAACTGCTCATGATCCAAAGCATACCACCTCATTAGTGAAGCATGGTGGTGGTAGTGTCATGGCGTGGGCATGTATGGCTGCCAATGGAACTGGTTCTCTTGTATTGATGATGTGACTGCTGACAAAAGCAGCAGGATGAATTCTGAAGTGTTTCGGGCAATATTATCTGCTCATTTTCAGCAAAATGCTTCAGAACTCATTGTGCAGATGGACAATGACCCGAAGCATACTGCAAAAGCAACCAAAGAGTTTTTTAAGGGAAAGAAGTGGAATGTTATGCAATGGCCAAGTCAATCACCTGACCTGAATCTGATTGAGCATGCATTTCACTTGCTGAAGACAAAACTGAAGGGAAAATGCCCCAAGAACAAGCAGGAACTGAGAAAAGTTGCAGTAGAGGCCTGGCAGAGCATCACCAGGGATGAAACCCAGCGTCTGGTGATGTCTGTGCGTTCCAGGCTTCAGGCTGTAATTGACTGCAAAGGTTTTGCAACCAAGTATTAAAAGTGAAAGTTTGGATTATTGTTAATCTGTCCCATTACTTTTGGTCCCTTAAAAAGTGGGAGGCACATATACAAACTGTTGTAATTCCTACACAGTTCATCTGATTTGGTGAAAATACCCTCAAATTAAAGCTGAAAGTCTGCAGTTAAAAGACATCTTGTTTGTTTCATTTCAAATCCATTGTGGTGGTGTATAGAGGCAAAAAGATTAGAATTGTGTTGATGTCCCAATATTTATGGACCTGACTGTATAAGTAAAAATAATGTGCACTAAAACAGAATCATCGTGCTGGCAAATAGCATTCACTTCCAGTACGCAATGATGTCAGCAGACAAAAATTTGTACTTTTGTTATTTTGAGCATAACACAGGTAAGTAAACTTGTAGTAAAACCATGTACATAAAAGCAATGATAAGTCTTTTAATAGGCTTTGTCCTTTTGATTGCTGTACTACTTGCTTCTAGACACCATCTTTTTGCTGTACTATGGCACTGTGTTAAATATACTAAGACTTCCTGAAGCCACTTTTATCATTTTAAGTGGTAGAGTGCCTTTTACAAAGCTGTAGCATTCTTCTATTGGCCTTGAGCCCTAACCCTTTCAGGAAGAAAACCATTAGAGAACATATTACAAGATGCAAAAGAAGTCTATAGCTCAGTGTAGCTAACCTGCAGGTGCACTGTTCTGCACCCTACGGTGTGGGTAGACTGTAGTTCATCAATGTGAAAGCAGCTTTCTAGGTGGCTCAGGTCAGTAAGGGCTCATTTACATTTGCAGTTTGGGGGGTCGGTAAAACCCATAGTTCATTGTGGCCTGCGACTGGGTACCAAATCACTTAAGGTTGAGCACCCCTGGTATATGCAGTTTGGTGGATATAATGGGTTGATTTTCTTTCAAAGATTTTTATTTGTTTAATACAAAAACATGAAATACACTATTTCCAGTGAAGCATTGAAAAACTGTTGTGATTACAGGTAAAACCAGATGTCAAGGAAGAGTAAGACAATCAACCATGGTTTGGCATCGTAATGCCTGACAAGCCCTCTCGCATTTTGGTTAGTGTAGCAGGATCTTTTGGGGAAGCACTCCCGTCACCCCATATGGGAACTTACTGTGCCCGGAGGCCTACCCCAACAATCCATGAAGAACCATTGAGCCTTGTGGAGGGTAGATAAGCACTAGAACCAAACCTTTGAGACGAGTGAAAAGGACCGCTTGTCATACTTTCATTTAGGTAACAAACCTGAGTTGCCTTTGTATGTTAGGATAGACTAAAGTGCAGGAGAAAAGGGAGAGAAAAGAGCCAATCAACAGGAAGGGCGGTCTTCGCTAAATGATAGCACCTATTTGTTAGACCTGGATTCCAGGTATGAAAGAGATGCCTACGTGCAGGGCCCAAGGTTCCCACATAGTTTTCAAATGACAAAACTGTTAACTGTTATCCGTTAGGAAGCTAGCCAATTTCTCCTGGGACATAATTCACAAGATCTTACGTTTGGCTGCTAAGAAGGAAACCTTGGGTTGTTTCCATGCTTTAGCTATAGTCAGCTTAGCCCCTAGCAGCATAAAATGGATCAATTTGCGGTTGGCTTTGGAAATCTTCTGAAGGTTCGAATTCAGGAGAGCGATGGCTGGGGTTCTTGGGAGCTGGTAACTTGTCACTTTTTGGATCAAGGCAAACATCCTGTTCCAAAACTACCTAATTCTGGGACACTACGACCAAATGTGGGCCATGGAGCCTATGAGTTGGCAACCACAATAACAAAGAGGGTTTGCTGTGGGGAAAAATGGTAGCCAGCTTTGAGGGGGTGAGGTACCATCTGGTCATCACTTTAAAGCTAGAATCAATTAAAGAGATGTTCCTAATCCCCTTGAAGGATCTAGAAAAGGAGGTCTGCCACCTCTCTAAATCCCATTGAATTTGGAGGTCGTTTTCCCAAGCCAACATATAAGGTGATTTGCAAGACGGGTGAGCAAGCGACTGGTGGAGATTCCACCCCTCTGATCCATGGCCTGTCCACAGCATAGTTCGTAAGGTGTGAATCTGGAAGGGGCAGGTTTCCCCTTCCAGATCTTATGGAGAAAGTATTGTATTTGTCAAAGTCTGTATTGCTCCAAGGTCGGAATTTCAAGCTTCTGAGCAAAGTAGCTCTGGGAAATTGGTCCCAAGGTAGTGAAGAAATGGCCAATGCAATGCAACCCCTTGTCTAATCACCATTTAAAGGATTTAATGTCTTGACCAGGGATAAAGTCTGGATTGTGAAAGATATGTGCAAAGGGCTGACATTCAGAGGTTAGTGAGGTCTCAGATCTCATTTTGTCCTAGAGAGTCAGGGTTTGTGATAGGATGGGCGATAATATTGGGGGGCGATCCTTGGAGTGGACCCATATGAGATAATCTAAGGTGTAGGTGGGGGCTGCTTATCTCTCTAGTTGAACCCAGTCAGGTTTTTCAAGTCCGGAGTACACAGTGGATATTTGAGCTATTCTTGTTGCTTGAAAATACCATAGTAGGCATGGTAGACCCAACCCACCCCAGTGGAATAGGGTTTTTTGGGGTATCCTGTGGCCTGAACCCCCCTAGATGAATATAGTGACTTTGCTTTGGAAAGATTTTAAATGATCTTTCCTTATGTTGATTGGGAGGGATCTGAATAGATAAAGCAGTCTGGGGAGGAGTGTCATTTTTATGGAGTATATTATACCTAGCCAGGATAGCTCCCCCTTAGCCCAATTTTTCAGGTCAGACTCTAGCTTCTGGTGCATGGGAGGGAAGTTCAACGAGTACAAATGTTCTATTTTGGCCTTGAGAGTGATCCCCAAGTACTTAATAGAGGAGTTGCTCCACTCAAACTCGAAAAAGCTTTTCAATGCTGTAACTGTTTCTGGTTTAAGAGAAATGTTTAGAGCGTGGGATTTAGAGTAGTTTACCTGGAGGCCCGAGACAGCTGTAAATCCGTTCAATAGTTTGCTGAGATTGGGAAGGGTTGTGATCAGTGAAGTAATAAATAGCTGCATTAATGGGTTTGAGAGTCGCAAGTTACCCCTTCGATGTTGGGGTTGGAGAGTATTGCGATTGCCAAGGACTCGATCGCTATAGCAAAAATGAAGGGGGACAGTGGGCAGCCCTGTCTAGTGCCCATAGCTATACTAAAGGGTTTTGAGTAATGTCTCTGGAGGCGTATTAGAGCTTTCGGGGAGGAGTAGAGGGAGTGGAGAACCCCCATGAAGTGCTGGCCAAATCCCCAGGGCTCCATGGGGGTGAATATATAAGGCCAGACGACCGAGTCAAAAGCCTTATGTAAATCAAGGGATAGTAGTATTCCTTCTTGTTTGGGGCCCTTATCCCAGCTAGATTGTAGTAAGGAAATTATGTCTATTACCCTTCTGATTTGGTCTGGCCCCTGTCTGCCTAGGATAAATCCCACTTAATCCTTGTGGACGTACTGACTAATGAAAGAAGCTAGGTGATTGGCAAGAATTTTTGTTAGAATCTTTAGGTCATTGTCTATGAGAGAGATGGGTCTATAGTTCCCCACCTCTTCTTGTTTTTTGTCTGGTTTGGTTATCACTGTTATGTAGGCAGTGTTGAGTTGAGGGTCTAAGGGAGAGCCTAGGGTTTTTGCGTTGAAAATTTTCGCCAAGTAGGGGGCGAGAGTACCGGCAAAGGCCTTGTAAAAGGGTACTGAAAGACTGTCAGGTCCAGGAGCCGAACCCTTCTTAAGGTCTTTTATGACCTCCAATATCTCCTCAACCGAAAAGACTGCCTCTTACAAATTTTTGTGTTTCGTAGATAGGGTCGGTAAGGGAAGGTCCTTCAGAATGTTAGAGATTATTGGGCCCTTGTCTGTGGAGGCTGTGCTGTAGAGCTTAGTGTAGAAGTCATGGAAGGCTTTGAGTATTTTGTTTGGATTGGCTGTAGGGGGTTGTTCTGCTATCCTAATTTTGGGGAGGGTGTGGGCGCGATACCGAGGTGAAAGTTTAGAGGCTAACATAGATCTGAGAGTAGAATTTGGCCCCACTCCAGCGAATGTGATTCTCCGTTTTTGCAGCGAGAGCTAAATTGAGTTCTAACCTAGCTGCGTCTAACTGTTCTATTGAGGCCTTGGTTGGACATTTCTTCTGTTTAGTCTTTAGGGTTGCAAAGGTTTTTTCTAATTTGATAATGTCCATCTGTCGCTCTCTCTTGATTTGGGTCGCCAGTTGGATTATTTTGCCTCTAATGGTCACTTTGTGGGTTGCCCACAAAGTCTCCAGGGAAATTTCATCAACGTCATTCAGGTTAAAGTATTCCTTTAAGAAGTCGTCTATTTCTTGGGGTCACTAAGGAGCGATTCATTTAGTCGCCAGTGCATTCCTGGTTGTCTGGTAAGAGTGGTATGTAGGGAGAGCGTTACCATTGAGTGATCTGACCAGACTATCTTTGACGGAAGATTTTTGGGCGGATGGAATGAGGCTCGGGGAAACTAGGATATGGTCGAACCTGGCATAGGACTGGTGGGGGCAGGAATAGTGAGCATAGTCTCGTTTGGAGGGGTTCAGTTTCCTCCAAATGTCAACAGGGCCTTGTGAGTTAAGGAGTCTAGCTATTTTGAGACTCGCCTTAGTGGGGTGGGTCAACTGGGCCATGGTGGTTTGGATCTATCTAGCCCCTGGTCAAAAGCAACGTTTAAGTCCCCTCCAAAGATGATCGTGCCCTGCAAGAGGGGGTTCAGAGGTTCGAAGAGAGACTGGACGAATTTAGTCTGTCCCTTATTGGGGGTGTAGTAGGATACTATGGAGTATAACTGTCCCTCCACAGTTCTCTTTACTAGGAGAAATCTTCCCTCCGGGTCTCTGTAGTCTGCGATCGGGGAGAATTTACTGTGCTTAGAGAATAAGATTGCTACCCCCTTGGTCTTGTTTGATGCATTTGCTAGGTAAAATTTTAGGTAATATGCGTGGAGGAATTTGGGGTTGTATCGGGCCGGGAAGTGTGTCTCTTGGAGCAGAACTATGTCTAGTTTGAGAGAGTGGTAGTTTTCAAATGCTCCTTCGTTTCTGGGGGGAGTTTAGTCCCTGAGCATTATGTGTAGCTATTCTGAAATTTGTCCTTATTGGGTTAGAGTTAGCCACGAGAACAGAGGGGTGGAATACTGTCAAAGCTACCGTCACTTACCCAATGCTGTCTTCTTCTGTTGGAAATGGATCTGTGTATATGGCGGGTTTTGATCAGGGGCTGGAACCGGACACATGTCATAATCTGTAGATTGGTTAGAAAAGGATGAAGATTTAGAGATAGAGAAAAAGAGGAAAGTAGACAAAATAAGGAAAAGCGTCTTTTAGGAAGACCAATCGTGTTTGGCATGTAACACTCCTGCCAAACGCCTACCGAAAAAAATTGGCTGCCCCGTAATGAGGGCCAACAACCCATTCCACAGAAACAGGGAAGCTACTACTATGGGATAGGTGGAGGCTCAAGGGGGTCACCCCGGACCCCGACTTCTATGTGAAACAGTAACAAAAAATAAACACAACCAATAACATCATATCTATAGAACATTGGGTGAAAAAAGAAAAAAAAATCCCCAGGACTCCATATGGGGTGTCTCCCTCCCTTCCCCAGTTGGGGGGGGAGAGGGAGGATCCCCTTAAAGAGCACGAAACGCGCTCAAGGTGCTGAGACTGCCCATTTAGGGCCCCCGAATGCATGAAAAATTACTGTCCCCCAGGCCACAGGAAGACCTGAATTCCCGGCGCCCCTGGAGCTGGGCTCGAGAGGGGTCGGGAAAGCGCCAGAGAAGAGTTCTGAGCTTCTCGATAACTAGGGCCCTGGAGATAGCATATAATCATTGACAACATTTAGGACAGTTTTTTAGAAAATAGAGAGACACTTGTTGTCTTGTCCTGTAATTTGCTTGTAACAAGCAACGGGAGTAGAACTTAAAGGGGGGGAAACAGTTTTGCTACGTAGGTTAGGAGCGAATGGCTCCATCAACAGGTACAACCACTATCGTGGGAGGGGAGAACAAATGAGAGTAGGGTCTTTCCTTTGTTCCAGACGGGGAGACCGGGCTTGCTGGGGGAGGATGCTTGGTAGAGCCTGTGGATGAGGTGGTAAAGTCCATGGATGCTTCCTGCGAGATGAGCTTGAGGTTTAGGAAGAGCTTTTCGCCATCCGGCAAGTTTGAGAAAGAGTGTGTCTTGCCCTTCAGTGTAAATTTCACCGCAAATGGGTAGGCCCATCGATATTTAATGTCCTGTCGTGAGAGGACTGTCAGAAGCGGCTTGAGAGCTTTCCGCTTTTGAATTGTTGAGGGGGAGAGATCTGCAAAGATTTGTATTTGATGGCCCTGGCAAGTCATCTATGGCTTGGTGTGTGATTGTCGCATGACTTCTTCCTTTATGGCGTAGAAGTGTGGCTTCACGATTATGTCCCTAGGGGTGCCATCGTTTCTTTTGGGTCCCAGGGCCCTGTGAGCTCTGTCCAACTCCAGGCAGTGAAGAGGGTATTGGGGATTAGATCCTTGATAAGCTCTTTGACTGCAGGCAAAATGTCCGTGATGGTCTCAGGTAGGCCCCAGATTCTGAAGTTATATCTTCTGGACCTGTTTTCCAAGTCATCAATTCTGGAAAGGGCTGTTTCAAACTGGTCCTGGAGGACCTGAATGTGGGCTGAATTCTGATTGGTTTTGGACACCGTAATGTCCAGTTTGTTTTCTATGGCCTCCATTCTGGATCCCAGGTTTTGAACATCAGATTTAATGTCCCTTGTGATTTTAGCCACAATGTTGGCTAGCCCCCTCTCTAGGAGATCAGAGAGCTTGAGGAATAGATCCGCTGGCGGTGTAGCTGGGTTCTGGCCTGGGAAGCCTGGAGATGGGGTTGCAAGCAGATTGGTTTGGGAAGGCCTGACCAGAGAAAGCGTGTGGTCCTCCATGGGCCGGCCCAGCAGAGACTCTGTGGAGGCTGGAGAGGGAGCCAGGGGGAGCTGGGTACTCCCATGGATCACCTGAGAGTAGGTGAGGGTTGCTAGGGCTAAGACTTGCCTCTGATCCTGGAATCCCTCTGTGTAGGCCGCGTGTGGCTGTGCTGCTGCGGTAGCCATCTTGGTACACTGACCCCACGCTGACTTGTCGAATTGTTGCCCGAGATCTTGACTGGCAGCCGGTCTGGACATCCAGGGGTGTGCACGGGGGTCTCGGGCTGGGGTGTCCCATTGGTGACTGTCCTGGGTGGCTGTGAAAGGAGCTGTGTGCGCCGTAGGTCTTGGGTGATGCGGAGCTCCAGGCTTAGGCGGCCATCTTGGAGCTCCCGCACATGCGCAATAATGGGTTGATTTTGAAGCTCAACTCTGGGCAGGATTACCTTAATACGTTTACCTCAGCAAAAAATGAATTTCCCTCAGAAGCGAACCCCTGTCATGCACCCTTATTGCTGTGTGCTACAAATCAGTTTGTTTTCATTATGGAATTAGTACAACTCCTGCTGTACATTCTGGTCACTTCGGATGTTAACAATGCAGGCCTAAGGATGACTTAGTCCTATTTTCTCTTTCTCTGTCTGATATTTACCTGTGACCCCTGGAGGGCAGGCTGTGATGTATATTTTTTTGAACAGTAAGATTTTTATTGAGGGATGCTGTCTACATAAATTAACATATGCACTTCAGCATCAGTATACATAAAGGTAAAAAAAATGCAAAAAGGAAAAAAAAGAAAACCGTGTGATAAACATTGAAGTTTCCATAATGATCATCAATGATAAACATGTAACCATCATATTGAAATGCCAACTGCACGCATAACAGAGGTTTATAGACCAATATAAGTATTAAAGGTTTGGTATATGAATAAGCTTCATGAAAAAACTAGTTAATAGTACAGTATGGAAAACGGTTGTACCACAAGGCCGTATTGTGGCCCAACAGTGTTCCAATGAAGTAGTCCACTGCTAGCATCCAGGAAAACATAGACATAGATCCCAGTTCAAGTGGATAGAAAGCAAAAATTATGAGAAAAATATAACTTGTAGGGATTGTAATAACTAACATATCACAGCAGTCATAGTTCAGTAGGTATACAGGAACAAACCCTGGGTATCCCTTTCAACCCATAGTTAATCTATCATACTCCTCTGAATATTTCAATATATACCAAGTTTTGTGAAATTTTTCGGTCAGGTCTTTGGCGATAGCCAAGGTTTTCTCTAGATCATGTATCACTTCTACCGAGTGCAGCCATTCTTTGATTGTCGGGATGCAGACAGATTTCCAGGTTTTTGAGATCAGGGATTTTGCCGCATTTAAGAGATTTTTAGTCAATGTGCATTTGTATCTACCCAAGGGATAGTCAGAGATGTGTAATGGGTAGCAAGCAGGGGTCAACTTAATTTGTATCTCTGTTATGCATAAAATCAATTCTGGTACTGTCAGGAAGATCCTACCATTGATCGGCATCCCAGGCTCACTGGTGCGCGTTTGCGGGCGCCACTGTGTATCCCTGTTGGTGCCAGACGGGCTATTCAAACCTGCCTGTCACACTCAGTCTCCGCTGTCTGCTCTACAGCGTTCTGTGTGTGTTACCTGATCTGATCTGAGGCTACCTGTTAATTGACCCGGCTATCTGTTTGTGACCAACCCAGCTATCTGCCTGCATCTGACCTCCGGCTTGCCCTGACTATTCTCCTGTGTTATCCTTGGTAACTTTGCTGTCCGTCTGATACCGATCACTGGCCTGTTTGATGATCCTTCTGCCTGATTCCTGATATCTGCCTACTTGCCTGCTGTGTTCCTGGTTCCAGTCCACCATCCAGCCTTCAGTCTGCTTACCTGCTATTTGTTTCTTGTTCTAGTCCAGCACCCAGTCTCCGGACTGCTCACCTGCTCTTGTTCCTGGTTCCAGGCCACCATCCAGCCTTCAGTCTGCTTACCTGCTGTTTGTTCCTGGTTCCAGTCCAGCATCCAGTCTCCAGTCTGCTCACCTGCTGTTGTTCCTGATTCCAGTCCACCATCCAGCCTTCAGTCTGCTTACCTGCTGTTTGTTCCTGGTTCCAGTCCAGCATCCAGTCTCCGGTCTGCTCACCTGCTGCTGTTCCTGGTTCCAGTCCAGCATCCAGTCTCCGTTCTGCTCACCTGCTGCTGTTCCTGGTTCCAGTCCAGCATCCAGTCTCCGATCTGCTCACCTGCTGTTGTTCCAGGCCAGCATCCAGTCTCCGGTCTGCTCAACTGCTGTTCTTCATTGGTTCCAGTCCAGCTGCCAGTCTCCAGTCTACTTGCCTACTGTGTTCCTGGTTCCAGTCCTGCATCCAGTCTCTAGTCTACCTGCCTGCAGTTGTTCCTGGTTCCAGTTCAGCATTCCAGTCTTCTGACTACTCACCTGCTGTTGATCATACCGCTCCTCACTCCTGTGCTCTCTGTCCCCATTCCAGAGGGCCGTGAGTGGGAGCCATAGGGGAGATCTCTCTCTGCAGTTCGGGCTCAAAACCCACCAGGTACGTGACAGTAGCAGACAGCCATGTCTGAGCCCGAGCAGAGAACCTCTCCTATGGAGGAGCTGTGTGTACACCTGGCAGGATTGACTGAAGCAGTCAAGAACCTTCAGCAAGGGTACACCCAGCTGGAAGAACGGGTACTAGCCCTGTCTAACCCTACCGGAGTCCAGGGAACCCCTTCCGCTTCCGCTTCTTCAGCTGGGCCTTCTCCAACCGTGGTGATGCTTCCCCCAGAGCCTAGAGTTCTGACGCCTGAAAGATTCTCCGGAGATCGAAGTAAATTCTGGGCCTTTCACAATTCCTATGAACTGTTCTTCTCCCTCCAACCACGCACCTTTTCCCTGGAGGTTACCAAGGTGGGCTTTGTGGTTTCCTTGCTTGCAGGCGATCCCCAAACCTGGGCCCATCGTCTTCTGGAACAAGAGGATGTGTCCTTGACCAACCTCACCACCTTCTTTGATGCTTTGGCCCAGTTATACGAAAACCCCCAGCTCTCAGTAACCGCAGAAACTGCACTGTACCCTTCAGCAGGGACGCAGGGCAGCAGAGGACTATGTGGCTGAGTTCACAGTGGAGCGCAGACACGAATTGGAATGATGCCGCTCTCTGCTACCAGTTCCGCATGGGACTTTCTGACCCCCTGAAAGATGAGTTAGCTAGAGTTGGCGTACCACAGTCTCTGAATGCATTGATCGATTTGGCCATCCAGATCGATCGACGTCTAAGGGAACGTAGGGCGGAGAGGGTTACAGGACTTTCTCACCCAACCTGGATGCTTCCAAGGATTCCTAGTCATACCCCATCGGCATCACCTACCTCCACGTTCAACACACCTGAACCCATGCAGTTGGGGGTCCTTCGGCCCTCACTCATATAGGAAGAATGGCTATGGCGTCGGATGAATAATTTGTGCCTGTACTGTGGGGAACCCAGACACTATGTTAGGAACTGCCCTCTTAAGCTCCGTAAGTGTCTCTCCTTGTCCACTGACTATGTTGCTCCTTTGGCCAAGATCACTTCCCACCTTGCCCTCTCTGTCTCATTACAGCTCCCAGGAAAGACTCTGCAAATACCCGCCATTATTGATTCTGGAGCTTGCAGCTGTTTCGTGGATTCCTCTTTTGCTGCACAACATCAGATCCCCCTTCTTCCAAAGGCCCATGGACTTTCCATCCACCTGGCTGATGGGTCCGCCATTAAATCCGGACCTGTCACTCAAGAGACCATTCCAATGCCCATTACCATCTCCAACTCTCACCAAGAGTTGCTGCCTATGGACATTATTGCTTCTTCATCCTTGTTCTCTATAATCCTTGGCATAACTTGGTTACAAGCGCACAACCCTGACATTAACTGGGCCACAGGAGAGGTTAACTTTTCTTCTCCCTATTATCAACAGTTTTGCGGGTCCCAAGACTCTCATAGGGCCACTACCTTACTATGTCTGGACACAAACCAGTATACGTCAGTCTATTCCAGAAGCTTACCACGACTTTCTAGATGTATTTAGTAAACAGGGGGCAGAGACTTTACCACCCCACCGGGCCTATGACTTGCCCTATCGAGCTACTCCCCGGAGCTGAGATCTCGTTCGGAAGGATTTTTCCCCTGACAGAGGTAGAACAAGGGCATTAAAGGAATACATTGACGAGAACTTAAAGAGAGGTTTTATTCGCCCGTCCACGTCCCCAGCAGGTGTTATTAAATAAAATTACAGTAAAAAAACGCTATCCTCTCCCCCTGGTACCAGAACTGTTTCAGAGACTTTGAACTGCCACTGTGTTCACTAAACTTGACCTCCGTGGGGCCTACAATTTGGTCCATATCAGGGACGGAGACGAATGGGAAACTGCTTTTCGTACCCGCTATGGGTATACCTAATGATGCCCTTCGGGTTGTGTAATGCTCCCGCCACATTCCAGTATTTCATCAATTACATTTTACGGGACTTTTTAGATCTGTTTGTCATCGTCTACCTGGACGATATACTAATATTTTCTCTTACCCTTGAATCTCACCGCAGGCACGTCAAGAGTGTGTTGGCTTGGCTTTGACAGCATGGCTTATATGCGAAGGCAGAAAAGTGTGAGTTTGAGCAGGAAAGTATAACATTTTTGGGGTTAATCATCTCTAGTAAGGGCATTAAAATGAACCCTCAAAAAATTGCTGCAATATTGGATTGGCCGGTCCCAACAGACAAGAAGGGAATCCAACGATTCGTTGGATTCGCCAGTTTCTATCGGAAATTTATTAAAGGGTTCTCAGCCATTATCACTCCAATTACTCAGTTAACCAAACAGGGAACACGTTTTCACTGGTCTTGTGAAGCCTAAGGGTCAAGGGTCACTTCACTTCTGCCTCCATATTAAAACATCCAGATTCCTTTCTGCCATTTGTACTTGAAGTAGACGCATCCTAAATTGCTGTGGGAGCAGTGCTGTCCCAAAGACAGGGAACCAGGGCCCTACTGCACCCAGTGACCTTCTCCCGCAAGCTATCAGCGGCAGAGAGAAATTATGATGTAGGAGACAGAGAGTTGTTAGCAATAAAAACTGCACTAGAAGAATGGCGCTACCTTCTGGAAGGAGCCGCACATCTAGTCCTAATTTTTACGGATCATAAGAACCTAGAGTACCTGAGATCTGCAAAAAGACTGAAGCCACGACAAGCCAGGTGGGCCCTCTTCTTCTCCAGGTTCTCCTTCCACGTCACTTATCGCATTGGTTCCAAAAACACTAAACCTGATGCCCTATCCCGGATGTTCCACAAACCCCAAGAAAATTCAAAAACCTGCCTGTCACACTCAGTCTCTGCTGTCTGCTCTACAGCATTCTGTGTGTCCTGATCTGATCTGAGACTACCTGTTAGTTGACCCGGCTATCTGTTTGTGACAAACCAACTATCTGCCTGCATCTGACCTCCGGCTTGCCCTGACTATTCTCCTGTATTATCCTTGGTACCTTTGCTGTCAGTCTGATACCGATCACTGGCCTGTTTGACGATCCTTCTGCATGATTCCTGATATCTGCCTGCTTGCCTGCTGTGTTCCTGGTTCCAGTCCACCATCCAGCCTTCAGTCTGCTTACCTGCTGTTTGTTCCTGGTTCCAGTCCAGCATCCAGTCTCCGGTCTGCTCACCTGCTGTTGTTCCTGGTTCCAGTCCACCATCCAGCTTTCTGTCTGCTTACCTGCTGTTTGTTCCTGGTTCCAGTCCAGCATCCAGTCTCTGGTCTGCTCACCTGCTGTTTGTTCCTGGTTCCAGTCCAGCATCCAGTCTCTGGTCTGCTCACCTGCTGTTTGTTCCTGGTTCCAGTCCAGCATCCAGTCTCCGGTCTGCTCACCTGCTGTTGTTCCTGGTTCCAGTCCAGCATCCAGTCTCCGGTCTGCTCACCTGCTGTTGTTCCTGGTTCCAGTCCAGCTTCCAGTCTCCAGTCTACTTGCCTACTGTGTTCCTGGCTCCAGTCCTGCATCCAGTCTCCAGTCTACTTGCCTGCAGTTGTTCCTGGTTCCAGTCCAGCACTCCAGTCTTCTGCCTACTCACCTGCTGTTGATCCTGCCAGGCACCCATACCACTCCTCACTCCTGTGCTCTCTGTCCCCATTCCAGAGGGCCGTTAGTGGGAGCCGTAGGGGAGGTCTCTCTCTGCAGTTCGGGCTCAAAACCCACCAGGTACGTGACAGGTACCCTATTCCAGAAGGGGGCGATTAGACCACAATCCTACCAGATATGTGTCATATTTCTCGCTGCTTGGTGACATCGCCAGCATTGGTCAGAGGTCTGTGGAAACCATTTCCGGAGCTTGAAAGGCTTGCATACTACTGTGTTAATAGTTTGTAGCAAGTCTCTTGTAGACAAGTGCTAATAGCGCACTTGTGTGCAAGAATGCATGCGCTTTCCCTTTGGGAGTTAGAAAACTTGGTATGTAAAGCGGCATCCCACAGAGCTCTGGACCTGTCCATGTTTGTTGAGTCAGAGGCTTGTAGCCAGGAATTTTTGTAGCCCTTTTTGGCATAAAGATTCAAAGGTCGTGAAAGGTCTAAAAAAAGATTCTCGTTTTTGTGGGTGCGAAGAAAGGAAGTTGTATATTTGTGTATAAGACCAAGGTGTACATAGAGCAGGTTTTAAGACACCTAGTAGCCCTTCTTATGATAGAATGTGCTCATTCCTCATGCAATGCAAGTAGAGGGGTGTTGTCAGCCAATAGTGAATAGTGATGTAGCGTTTAAGCCAGGAGGAAAGTCTGGGTTATTATTTAGGGACGTCAGTGATCCAGGGGAGGTGGAGATAAGCCCACGGTGGATCACTTCATGGAAAACCTGCAGCGTGGCTCCAATTAGTGGGTGGTGTTTAACATCTAGTAATCTAGGGTGTGTAGGATAATGGTGTCACACTAGAGATTTCTTCCAAATGGACCCAGTCTTTATTGGGACCATTGGCAGTGCCAATCTACTATGCGAGCCAGATGCGTATCGAAATAATAATTCCGAAAATTTGGAAAACCTAATCCTCCCTTTTTTTTTGTGTACTGTCAGGTAACGCAAACTAATGCAGGGTTTCTTTCCCATCCAAAATTTGGAAAACCTAATCCTCCCCTTTGTTTGTGTACTGTCAGGTAACTCAAACTAATGCAGGGTTTCTTTCCCATCCAAAGAAATTTTCGTATTATAGCATTTAGTTGTTTGAAGAAGCTAGAGGGCACCACAACGAGTAGCGTGTGAAAATGATACAACACCCTGGGGAGGATGGTCATTTTAATTATGGCAGCGCTACCGAACCACAGGAATGACTTAAGGGTCCATTTGGAGAGGTCACCTTCTATTTGACGCAGTAGGGGTTTATAGTTCATCGTAAAGGTTTTTTGAATATCTGCAGTAAGCCAAACGCCTAGATACTTCAGCGCGCATGGAACCCATCAAAAATAATTATTTTGATGGGCCAGGGTCAGGGTGGTCAGTGGGAGGGTAAGATTTAAAGCTTCTGATTTGTTGTAATTAATGAAATTGGAAATGTAGCCATAGTGGCCGAAGGCTTGAACTAGGTTAGAGATCGATCTGTGGGGCTGTGTGAGGAAAAATAAAAGATCATCGGCATACGTTGCTATTTTATATTCTCTATTCCAGGGGTCTCAAACTGGCAGCCCTACAGCTGTTGCGAAGCTACAAGTGCCATGAGGCATTGCAAGGCTGACAGTTACAAGCATGACTCCCACAGGCAGAAGCATGATGGGACTTGTGGTTTCACAACAGCTGGAGGGCCACCAGTTTGAGACCCCTGCGAGTCTATTCCCTAGAGTAAAGCCCTGGATAGAAGTTAGTTAACAGTGCGTATAAACTGTTCTAAGGACAGGATAAATAGTAGGGTTGACGGTGGGCAGCCATGTCTAGTCCTATTGGTGATTCGTACAGGATCTGATAATGTGCCATTGATTTTTAGTTGGGCCAAAGGTGAGCTTTGATGTATATTACTCACAAATAAATGGATCTGACCTAAGGGCTGCATCCCATACCTACATATAGCTCTAAGTACATAACCAACTGATGTTTATTTTATGGATTCTGGTTCTGTGTCTGTGGTTCCTTGTATGGTATATCTTACCTGGGGCAATGTTTCTGGCCGATGCTGTTTGTAGTATATTTATACACCAGCCCCTTCCACTCCTGAGGAAGCGCAATATGCAAAACATTTTGAGCCACTTGTGAAGGAGTGGTGGAACCCTCTACTATATCTATATCATTTGGATTTCTAAGTTGCAATTTATTATATTGGGTGACTAGAATTGGGCCACCACCCCCACATTCTAGGGTACAGAATGCTACTGTGTTTTTAAGCCTCTATTGTGCATCAATAAAGTTTTGTATTTTAACTGTACTTTTGTTTGGTTGTGCCTATAAAGCCCATGAACTGCGATTCAATCCTCCATTTTGGCCTTTTGTATAAACCTGATTTCAGGGACATAGAAGTAACCCCGCATGACAGTGCAAAAGGAATGTTTTGCCATTGTGAACTTGTTATGGTAATTGTGCATACAGTTGGCTGTGGTATATTCTTTTGTAGTCACCAGGAAAAAAATCGGCAGCTTATTACTGCTGGTCATATAGTATAGCAAGAGTAGGTTAAAGCTGACGTTTAGGTATGGATGTCTTCGCATATTTACATAGGCTGGACCATTATACAGTAAGTATGCATGTGCCATACCTGGAGGTCGCTCGCTCAGCACTGGCACCATTCAGAGAACACTTTGCATTTTCCCAATGAATGCAAAGCATTCCCTGAAGAAACTTTACCCAAGCTCAACTGGTCTGTTACCACATAGATTTTTAAGGGCTGGTGCTCATGGCTGAAGCATGTGCTCCCAAGGCATCAATCCATAGAAGAAATTAGTTGGCAACCCAGGAAACATTCCAAGTTCCCAATTCTTTATTAGGCTACATTAAAAGCGACACAAAATAGCTAACATGTTTCGGCCATGACGGCCTTCTTCAAACTATATTTTGTTAGTTATTTTGTGCCGCTTTTAGTGTAGCTTAATAAAGAATTAGGAACTTGGAATGTACTAGGTTGTCGGCTAACTTCTTGGATGGATCAAAGCGTTCTCTGATTGGACAAGGTGGTAATATCACAATCTCCACTTCCTCCAGTCAGAGAACCCTTTGCTTTCATATAAAAGATGCAAAGTGTTCTTTGAATGGCATCCGTGCTAAGTGAGCGACCTCTTGTGTTCAAAAAGCAGCTGCTTAGCACGAGACCCAGAAGATAACGACTATCACTGTAGTAGCGTTGCCTACTACAGGGATTTCTAGCTTTCATGGTGATCGACCAGAAATGGCACATGCATACTTACATTGATCCAAGCTGGACAAATGTAACTATGCAAAAATATCCATACCTTAGCGTCAGCCTTAAGAAATGTTTTTTGATCAAGTGAGAATATGTTAAAATGCAAATGTTTTATAGCTGTCAAGGAGAAGCTTCCCGTGTCCATTTTGTGTAACTATCTGGACTAGAATATAAGTAAAGTCAAGGCAGCATTTATAACTTTCAATGACAGAGATAACCATAGCCACGGTAATCAATCTTGAAGTGGGTTTTTAACAAATGTCTGTGTGCCTGTTTATTTTATTAAAAACATTACAACATTCAGAAAGATAGTTAATTGCTGTATGAAATTGTTTTTTGCATGAATGATCAAGGCAAGGGCAATTTTGTAGTAGACAGTCTCAGACACACATAGTCTTTGTTCACTGGCATTCAAGAGAGATGGGCTAAAATGAGCAGTTATAGTTATACAAGCTGATTTATTTAAAAAAAAAAACACACACAAAAAGCAAAGCCAAATCATATTGTGTTATTATGATTAAGAGATGTTTCTAAACATTATTACCTTATTTTAATCCATACAAAAAAACAAAAAAAACAATCGTATTATCAAGATTTAGGAGGGATGTTACCTGGACTAAAAGATGCTGCTTGTGAAACAAGTTATTATGTAATCATATCCCTTTCTGTCAGTGCCTCAGTGCTTCAAGTATGCTCTATGGCAGTCTTCATCAACCCTGTCCTCAGGGCCCACTAACAGACCGGGTTTGCAAGATAACTGAAATACATCCCTAGGTGAGATCATTTGCTGCTCAGTGATTGCAGTCTTCTAGTCTGCATCTCCCCAAGGTAATACATAAAACCTGGCCTCTTAGTGGGCCCTGAGGACCGGGTTGATGACCACTGCTCTATGGGACTCCAGATTCAGACCTGTTTTGTTGCTAAGTACTGATCACTGGGTGCACTGGGTCTAAATCTAGCACCCATTATACTTCACAGTCATATTTAGATGCATTGCGCAACTCTGCTAACCAAAAAGTGGAGGTAAGACTATGAAAGTAGTTATATCTTACTAAATATCCCTTTGACGTCATTTGGTATTTAAAACAAAGTTTTCAAATGTTTAATTGTCAGCCGCATGATAAGATTTTTTATATATCAGTCTTTTCTCTAATACAAAAACTTGTCACAAATACTGTATGTTCATAAGCCTATATCGAAGGCTTAGAAAATGAATGACGGTGCCCTAGTGGACATTCACGGCAAGCAATACAGTAGAAATATGATGAGTTAAACATGATCGGGACTGAATGTGGTGAGCATCAATGTTGAAATCTAATCCTAAATTTCAAATTATCGTGGAGGCGAGTTACAGTATGTTAATTGGTTCTAGACCAATGTTTCAAACATGGGTGAGCTGTAAATCACAGTGAATTCATATGTGTCGCATAGATTCAGTTGAAGAAATCTAATTTCTGACTTTGCTTCCTAAACCTAAATGAAGTCAGACTACTTTTGCCAGTCACATCCCTCCGGATGAAGTACAGTATATGTGTATTATTAGGTCACCATAATGTACAACAGCCAGTGTGCTTTTTTTGCCAGAATCGAATTCTCTGTTTACTATATGTTGTTCAAGTATGATTATTATGAACATTTTTGTCATGCTGCGCGTTGCAAACTTACAAGAAGCATACAGTCAAAACATCAGGTCAGATTTCGAGTAAAAGCAATTTAAAAAATGACTGGCTATAATGCGTTTGTATTGTTTTCACTTTTGTCAACATTTTCTTTTTCGCTTTTTCTTGTTAACCTGTTTTATACAGCAGTGGTTTCCAATTTTCAGATCTCACGGAACACAAAACTCACAATTTTGAATACTGTGAACCACTAACATGTATTTTCCATGCCTTGTACACACAACGCTCTGGCTCTCTGACCCCTACCCCCGCACTCTGTGTCACATTGCTACCTTACACAGACTCGTCATTGAATCTCACCTCTTTATCCAGCCATGTGCTCTAGCTCCGTGCTCCCTCCCACAGTCTGTGATCAGCGCTGCCTTTGGCAGTCCCCTACTTCTTCACCTCCCACTCTCTGCACTACTCCCTGCGCCTCCCTCTTAGTTCACAGAAGCCGGAACTACAGAAGAGGCCTGGGGTATCAATACACACAGACAGTATTGACTGTCAGCGCGCATTGTGAACAACACTTGAAACAACACTGGGCGGTATACATCCGCCACATTATTGATTTGCGGCAGAACCCCTGGGGACCACCAAAATTTTCTTGTGGACCATCAGTGGTCGGCGACCACTGTTGTAGAGAAATGAGTAAACCAGTAAATTGTATGAAGATTGCCACAGATACTGTATGAGGCGATAATCTACATAAGAATAAACATGTACACCTGGGCAATCTAAGCATGCATATTTATACTCCTGCCTTCATGATAAGATGGATCAGAGTTTGGGAGGAAAGAAAAAACTAAAATAGTTTGGAATTTCTTGCAACTGAAATTTGTAGGATAACATAAAAATGTTGTCCTCAACCTTGGTGGCGTCCCTGTCTTACTCTTAAAAGAAAAGAAAAAAAGCCCAGTGGAATTAATCAGATGATGTCACCACCCATGTAAATCCAAGAAAACGGATGATACTTTCATGAGAAATCTGCTATTCTCCCATGCTGGGAGAGAGTGCTGTAATTTAGTATATAAAATATAGGTTTAGGCAGTAAATCAGGAAAAGCAACCTGAACTATTGAACTTTGCACACACATTCTCCATCTCCCAACCTTTATTTTATGACTTTAGTGTTTGTCAGCCCACATATGTCAATGGATTATGCAATATTACCTGTTATTTTCCTAGACAACTATTAAAAAGGGATGTTAAAATGATGGAGGTTTGCAGAGCAACATGAGTTTTTTGTGATTGCAGCATAGTGAATGTTATGTGTGTACTTGTTGCTTAGGTTTATAATGTCCAACAAGTGCAATTTTACTTTTTATTTAACAGCAATTTCTTTAAATATAACAGCCATTAAGCAGTAACGGGTATTGGTAGAGCATGAAAGAGTGAGTCTGTTTAATAAACAATACTGTTGTACTGCCCTTCCATTTAGCCTGCCGAATGTGCTTTTGGGGGTCTGTAGAAACAAACTGCCTGATCACTTCTGTCTGAAAGTCAGCAGTAGGATTTATGTGCATTATGCACATCCCACTGCTGTCAAAGTGTGACAAATTCTGGTGGTAGTGAAAGGGTTAAAACATATTTTAAAGCAAAAAAAAAATATATATATATATATATATATATATATATATATATATATATATATATATATATATATATATATATATATACACACACACACAGTGGGGACGGAAAGTATTCAGACCCCCTTAAATTTTTCACTCTTTGTTATATTGCAGCCATTTGCTAAAATCATTTTAAGTTCATTTTTTTCCTCATTAATGTACACACAGCACAACATATTGACAGAAAACCACAGACTTGTTGACATTTTTGCAGATTTATTAAAAAAGAAAAACTGAAATATCACATGGTCCTAAGTATTCAGACCCTTTGCTGTGACACTCATATATTTAACTCAGGTGCTGTCCGTTTCTTCTGATCATCCTTGAAATGGTTCTACACCTTCATTTGAGTCCAACTGTGTTTGATTATGCTGATTGGACTTGTTTAGGAAAGCCACACACCTGTCTATATAAGACCTTACAGCTCACAGTGCATGTCAGAGCAAATGAGAATCATGAGGTTAAAGGAACTGCCTGAAGAGCTCAGAGACAGAATTGTGGCAAGGCACAGATCTGGCCAAGGTTACAAAAAAAATTTCTGCTGCACTTAAGGTTCCTAAGAGCACAGTGGCCTCCATAATCCTTCATAATCCTTAAGTGGAAGACATTTGGGACGACCAAAACCCTTCCTAGAGCTGGCCATCCGGCCAAACTGAGCTATCGGGGGAGAAGAGCCTTGGTGAGAGAGGTAAAGAAGAACCCAAAGATCACTGTGGCTGAGCTCCAGAGGGG
This sequence comes from Lithobates clamitans, assembly GCA_037952925.1. Taxonomy (NCBI): domain Eukaryota; kingdom Metazoa; phylum Chordata; class Amphibia; order Anura; family Ranidae; genus Lithobates; species Lithobates clamitans. Next base: position 4,780,533 of record JBBGZY010000171.1, on the reverse strand, counting down.
CTTTATGGCAGAGTGGCCCGACGGAAGCCTCTCCTCAGTGCAAGACACATGAAAGCCCACATGGAGTTTGCTAAAAAAAACACCTGAAGGACTCCAAGATGGTGAGAAATAAGATTCTTTGGTCTGATGAGACCAAGGTAGAACTTTTTGGCCTTAATTCTAAGCAGTATGTGTGGAGAAAACCAGGCACTGCTCATCACCTGTCCAATACAGTCCCAACAGTGAAGCATGGTGGTGGCAGCATCATGCTGTGGGGGTGTTTTTCAGCTGCAGGGAGCGGACGACTGGTTACAATCGAGGGAAAGATGAATGTGGCCAATTACAGGGATATCCTGGACAAAAACCCTCTCCAGAGTGCTCAGGACCTCAGACTGGGCCGAAGGTTTACCTTCCAACAAGACAATGATCCTAAGCACACAGCTAAAATAACGAAGGAGTGGCTTCACAACAACTCCGTGACTGTTCTTGAATGGCCCAGCCAAAGCCCTGACTTAAACCCTGCTGAGCATCTCTGGAGAGACCTAAAAATGGCTGTCCACCAACGTTTACCATCCAACCTGACAGAACTGGAGAGGATCTGCAAGGAGGAATGGCAGAGGATCCCCAAATCCAGGTGTGAAAAAGGGTGCTTCTACTAAATATTGAGCAAAGGGTCTGAATACTTAGGACCATGTGATATTTCAGTTTTTCTTTTTTAATAAATCTGCAAAAATGTCAACAATTCTGTGTTTTTCTGTCAATATGGGGTGCTGTGTGTACAATAATGAGGAAAAAAATGAATGTAACCACTTGCTTCCCGCCCACCGTCATATCACGGCGGGACGGTGCAGCTGTTATCCTGGGCCGCCATCATATGACGAGATGGCCTTCCAGGCCCTCCAGGGGGCGCGTGCGCGCCCGCTGCATCACTCGGGTCCCAGTGCACGTGCCCGGCGGCCGCGATGTCTCCCGGGCACCCGCCATTGCCCGGTAACTGAGCAGGACCTGTCCTGTCAGAGGAGAGGAGACCGATGGTGTGTTCCTTGTACAGAGGAACACCGATCGGTCTCCTCCCCTTGTGAGTCCCCTCCCCCCACAGTTAGAATCACTCCTTAGGAACATAATTAACCCCTGCAGCGCCCCCTCCTGGTTAACCCCTTCATTTCCAGTGACATTTATACAGTAATCAATGCATTTTTATAGCACGGATCGCTGTATAAATGTGAATGGTGCCAAAAATGTGTCAAACTTGTCCGATGTGTCCGCCGCAATATCGCAGTCACGATAAAAATCGCAGATCACCGCCATTACTAGTAAAAAAAATAAATAAACAAAAATGCTATAAATCTATCCTGTTTCTTTGTAGACGCTATAACTTTTGCACAAACCAATAAATATACGCTTATTGCGATATTTTTTACCAAAAAAATGTAGAAGAATACGTATCGGCCTAAACTGAGGAAAAAAATTGTTTTTTAAAAAAAAAAAAGAATTGAATTATTTTTATAGCAAAAAGTAAAAAATATTGTTCAAACTTGTCACTCTTGTTTTGTTTATAGCGCAAGAAATAAAAACCGCAGGGGTGATCAAATACCGCCAAAAGAAAGCTCTATTAGTGGGGAAAAAAAATGATAAAAATTTCATTTGGGTACAGCACGTTTCCTGTGTGTCATGTGGGAGGGGGAGGTATGTCTGTTCCCTCCAGTCAGCTCTCAGAGCTCTCCCTTATAAACTGTGCAGCGTGTAACTTCGGATCCCACCCCCTACTTTCTGAAAGCTCAGTCAAGCTGCCCAAATTCTGGACTTTGAACAGATGTGGAGAAGAGATGGCTGCAGATAAACAGGTACAACTTATGTACTGGAGTTTGTTTCATCTATGTGTATCACCTGAGGCTATTCACTTCAATGGGTACATGTAAGAGTTTGCAACCACTTTAACCAGTTGCCGAGCAGGCCATAGCCGAATGACGGGTACAGCATGGTCACATAATTCTTGGAGGCCGTCATAGGATGTCCTCCCAGAATCACGCACTCGAGAATGTCCGTGACCATTGGGTCCTCTGGACCTGGCGCATCACGGAACGGGGTAAAGGGCCAATGACAGCGGCCCTTTACCACGTGATCGCTCCCTCCAATCACAGAGCATTCAGTTGTCAACAGACCTGAGCATGCCTGGTTCAGCTCCTCCCACCGATTGGTACAGTGTGCGAGGAGAAGAGGGGGCTGGATCCATGCTCATTCTTGCTCATTCATGTCCAGCCATGCTCACCCATGCTCAGCCTTGCTCATCCATCCCCATCCATGCTCATCCATCCCCATCCGTGCCTATCCATGCCTCATTCATGGCCCATTCATGCTCCTCCATGCCACATCTGCGCTCCTCCATGCCACATCTGTGCTCATCCGTGCCTCATCATGTGCTCCTCCATGCCACATCTGTGCTCATCCTTGCCTCATCAGTGCTCATCCGTGCCACATAAGTGCTCATCCGTGCCACATCCATGCCACTTTAGTGCTCATCCGTGATCATGCGTGCCACATCAGTGCTCATCCGTGCCATACCAGTGCTCATCCATGCCACACCTGTGCTCACCCGTGTCACATCCATGTCATAGCAGTGCTCATCCATGCCAATTCAGTGCTCATCCGTGCCACATCCATGCCACCTCAGTGCTCATCTATGCCACATCCATGCCACAGCAGTGCTCATCCATGCCAATTCAGTGCTCATCCATGCCACATCCATGCTCATCCATGCCACATCAGTGCTTATCCGTGTCTTATAAAAGTGTAATAGGTAATCAAATTAGATGTGTAATTTATGTCCCTAGAACACCTGATAGTGCTACCTGCATGTTAGGCCTCTGTATGTAGCCACGCTGTGTAAAAGTCTCACACATGTGGTATCGCCATACTCGGGAGTAGTAGTGGAATATATTTTGGGGTGTAATTTATGGTAATGTACATGATATGTGATAGAAATATCTTATAAATGGACAACTTTGTGTAAAAAAAAAAAAAAAAAAAAAAAAAAATGCATTTTCATTTAAATTTCCAAAAACTTGTGGAAAAAAAAATCACATGTTCAAAAAACTCATTATGCCTCATAGATTATACATTGGGGTGTTTACTTTCCGAAATGGGGTCATTTTTTGGGCGATCCATTTTCCAGGTGTTCCAGGATCTTCAAAAATGTAATGGGTAGTCAAGAAATTAAATGTCTAATTTATGTCCCTAGAACACCTGAAGGTGCTTCCCGCATGTTGGGTCTCTCTATGTGATCAAGCTGTGAAAAAGTCTCACACGTGGTATCACCATACTCAGGAGTAGCAGAATGTGTTTTGGGGTGAAGTTTGTGGTATTCATATGCTGTGTGTGAGCAATAACTTGTTATGACAATTTTGTGGGGGGGGGGGGGGGATCTTAATTTTACAAAGAATTGTGGGAAAAATTTACAACTTCAAAAAACTCACCATGCCTCTTACTAAATACTACTTTCCAAAAGGGGTAATTTGGGGGGTATTTGTACTTTCCTGCCTAGTTAGGGTCTCAGTCAATACATCAGATGTGATCAATTTTCAGAGATTGGCACCATAGTTTTTAGACTCTATAACTTTCACAAAGACCAAATAATTTACACTTATTTTGGTTATTTTTTACCAAAGATATGTAGCAGTATAAATTTTGGCAAAAATGTATGAAGAAAATTACTAATTCGCTAAATTTTTTAACCGAAACAAAGAGAAATGCATTTTTTTTTACAAAATTTTCAGTCTTCTTTCATTTATAGCGCAAAAAAACCCAGTTGTGATCAAATCTACCAAAAGAAAGCTCTATTTGTGTGAAAAAGAGGACAAAAATTTCATATGGGTACAGTATTACATGACTGAGTATTGTCATTCAAAGTGTGACAGCGCTGAAAGATGAAAATTGGTCTGGTTAGGAAGGGGGCTTAAGTGCAAGTGGTTAAAGAAGAATTCCAGGCTTGGTATATTTTACATCGTTACATTGGTCCTGCTTGGACCAATGTAACTTTGTAAATACCATATCTGGCTGATGCCCCTGGAAGCTGGAAATCACTAAAGTCAACGCAGCTACTCCAGTGATCTCCATTTGCTTCTCGTCCCGCACTGAGTGGCCGGCCTGATGTATTAAGAATACAGAAGGTCGGCCGCTCAGCACGAGCACCATTCAGAGAATGCTTTGTATTACCTAAATGAATGCAAAGCGTTCTCTTTGATGAGGTGGAGAGTGTGACGTCACTGCCCTATCTCTTCATCTTGTTATTACACCTTATTATATTTCCTTGAGGAAGTTGTGGCATCGGACAAGGTTTTCCAATTAAACTGTATATGAATTGTAATATGAATATTGTTGTTTACATAAATGTTTGGTCTAAATGTGATGAAATGGAATTTGTAGAAAGTACCATTCACCCTATAAACTTGCCTACCTCAAATCCCAAAATTTAAACTTGTTGGGTTAGGAATTGATGTTAGTATGATACAATTATAGTAAAATAGAAACCAAGATAAAATCATACTTAACAATGGACCGTGAAATGACAGCCCGCCTATAACAAAATAACAAACAAACACATAACTAATTAAAGTGATATTAAAGGCATGTTTTACTTACCTGTTCTGTACAGTGGTTTTACACAGAGCAGGCCTGATCCTCCTTTTCTCAAGTCCCCCGCCGACACTCCAGGCTCCTGCCGAGTGCCCCTCTAGCAAGCAGCTTGCTATGGGGGCACCTGAACAGGTTCGTTCCTGAGCCGCTGCTTTGTGTGTCCATTCACACATGGAGCGCAGTTTGGCCCCACCCCCGCTCTCTTCTCATTGGCTCACTGGGTACCTCTGCTCTCTCATCCAATGAGGAGAGGGACCTGGGAGAGCCAAGGCTCCCTTGCATAATGTTGAAGGAAGATCAGGCTCAGGTAGGTATTAGGAAGGGCTGCTGCACACAGATTTTCATGCATAGCATGCATAAAGGTAAAAAAAACCTTGAGCCCTTACAACCGCTTTAAAAATGATTACATAGTATAATAATAATGCAGAATGGCAGTACACCTCCACATGCAAAGCCAAATACCATCTGTGATTAAGGCTAGAGGGGACCCTTGTCTGCAACCTAAAAATCCATAAAGCATCTCTTTTCAAGAGCAAATGTCCCAGATCCCTTCCTCTTTGTGGTGGAAACATCCTTTCAATACCATGAAAATAGAAAACAGACATACACTCACTGGCCACTTTATTAGGTACACCTTGCTAGTACCAGGTTGCACCTTTTGCCTTCAGAACTGCCTTATTTCTTCATGGCATAGATTAAACAAGGTGTTGGAAACATTCCCCTGAGATTTTGGTCTATAGGACATGATAGCATCACACAGTTGCTGCAGATTTGTCGGCTGCACATCCATGATGCGAATCTCCTGTTCCACCACATCCCAAAGGTGCTCTATTGGATTGAGATCTGGTGATTTTTAAATCTTCTATTGTACAATTGTGGTGAGCCTGTGCAAATTGTAGCATCAGTTTCCCGTTCTTAGCTGACAGGAGTGGCACCCGGTGTGGTCTTCTGCTGCTGTAGCCCATCTGCTTTAAGGTTCAATGTGTTGTGCATTCAGAGATGGTAGTCTGCATACCTTGGTTGTAACGAGTGGTTATTTGAGTTTCTGTTGCCTTTCTATCATCTCAAACAAGTCTACCCATTACCCTCTGACCTCTGACATCAACGAGGCATTTTCCTCCACACAACTTCCGCTCACTGGATATTTTCTCTTTTTTGGACCATTCTCTGTAAACCCTAGAGATGGTTGTGCATGAAAATCCCAGTAGATCAGCAGTTTTTAAAATACTCAGAACAGCCCATCTGGCACCAACAACGATGTCACGTTCAAAGTCTCTTAAATCCTCTTTCTTCCCCATTCTGATGCTCGGTTTGAACTTCAGCAAGTTGTCTTCACCACGTCTAGATGCCTTAATGCATTGAGTTGCTGCCATGTGATTGGCTGGTCAGCAATTTGTGTTACCAAGCAATTGAACAGGTATACCTAATAAAGTAACCGATGAGTGTAAATCCTGCTTGCATATTATAGAAGTGTCTAGACTAGATTTGAATGAGACAAGGGTTCTGTGCTCCACAGTAGTGCTTATCAACCCTAAACTTTTAGCCCGGGTTCACACTGTAGTGATGTCAGACGCTGCATGTGATTCGCACCCGCACTGCGGTGCTGATCACATGCGATATCTGTACAGTGCAAGTTCAGCCATACAGTTGTATGGCTGAACTTGCATTGGATTTGCATAAAAAATAGCGCAGGGACTTTTTTTTCCCCGCACTGGAATTGGATTGCATGGTTGTTCTCACCTATGCCATCTGATTCCTGTCCAAATCCACAGTTCACACTGCGATCTGTGAACCAAACTGGGGGTGTCATTACGATTGTATTGACACCCGTGGCTGGTTCCCGCATTGCTACAGTGTGAACCTAGGCGGTACTGTCTACAAATTGCATTTCATCACATTTAGACCAACCATTTATGTAAACAACAATATTCATGTTATAATTCACTGTTTAATTGGAAAACCTTGTCTGATGTCACAACTTCCTCAAGGAAATATAATAAGGTGGAAAACCTTAAACATTTACCTGTTTTGAACAAAGATACGCGGTCGTGTCTCATCTGGGAAAAAAACACTTATCATGCTCAAATTTGGTTGATTTTTTTTTCCTCCGGTACATACCTGTTATGTGTCCACAGCTGCATCAACAGCAATGATTTGTGAATACAGGCAAACACCTGACTTACAAACGACTCCCACTTACAAAAGGAGGGAGACAACAGGAAGTGAGAGAAAATCTACCCCAAGAAGGGAAATTTACTGATGTAAGAGTTATCATGGAAAAAAAGGTGTCTCCGCTAAAGCTTTATCACCAATCCTTGTTTCCACAACAACCCAAAATTTTCAAAATCCAATGGTCATAGGGACAGAAAGTGAGGTGAAATCTTCTGAACAGGGGCACAGACAGCAAAATAAACCTTTCAGGGGCATTAACCCTTCCCTATGCTATCCAAAAAACTTTACAAATGTTTTTTTGGCTGGAGCTACACTTAAAAAATGTTCCTGTTCCGACTTACAAACAAATTCAACTTAAGAACAAACCTACGGAATCTTGTTTGCAACCTGGGGAACGCCTGTATGTAGTTTTTCTTCTTTTATGGAATTTGCAGAATGATCACGGCATTATCTCATCATCTCTGTACTGTACCTCTGGACTTGCCTGATATTGAGTTTTTTACAATGCTTATCAAATCTCTGAAAGATGAGACACTAGCTTCCAATATGAGTTTGATGCCTCATCAATTTCAACAGGACAGGTCAATAGATGTTTATAGGTATTAGATTATCATAATTTTGGTTACAGTGCTGATATACCTAAATCATTACTGTTGCTTTCAATACTGTAAGGCAGCCCATATACTGACATTTTTTTTTCCTTCAGCCAGCGTGTTGAAGGAAAAAAAAATACCTGATTCTCCCATCCACACACTCTATGTGGATGGGGGAATCCGTCCTGCTGTGGTTTTGTATTCTGGCAGTGGGGCAGCCTTCCCCACCTTCAGAATCCAGTGATCAGTATTGCCAGCATTAGCCGTCAGCGCTGATCATTCAGGAAAAAGCCGACAGGCTGGTTGTACACAAGTCGATCAATAGATTGACTTGTGTACAACCACCCTTCCCCATACCTGGTTCAAAATTTGAATCTTGATCCATGTACGGTAGGCTTGATAATGGAAGAATATCATGTGCATTCAAATGTATGTTTCAAGCAAAAAAAGGTAACCTAAACTGAACAAATTACACTTTACATCTCCATAGTCGTAACTGAGCCATATTATGTGCACGTATTTTACATAAATTGTTAAATTGATGTGTATACCCTTTGTACAAATTAACGATTATACTACAAGCTCTAGCATTTCCTATGTTTTGTTTTTAGACTCATACCAAAGTTACAATTGGATTTCTTTGATCATTTTATTAACTGCTTTCCTTAACACATACTTTCTGAATACCTGGACTTACTTATACAGAACAAATCCGTAGATTATTTACTTATCTGAAAAAGTATCTTAACTTTCCCTTATCTTTAGGTAACACTGATGAGTTTGGGTTCTGGTCAAGCAAAGCGTGTTTACTGCATGAGTGATTCTTTCTATGCTTGCTCTAGGCAATCCTGCTGGAGGGTGATATGTCAGCTAATCCTCTGTAATCCTCTTTGTTTAACACACCAATGATGGTCTGCATGGATCCTCTGTGGGAAAACCTCTCATGTACCCAACGACATTTCACCTCATGGGTTTAACTTGGCCTTTGTTAAGTCCCTCCAACATAGCCATATCTTGTCACGCAAATATGGAATTTAATTTGTGAGATCCCATATAGGATGCTTTAACAGCTTTTGAATGAAAGGGTTTTTGACAAATCTATTGGGCTACTTTATTACTTATGAGAAAGGCAATCACAAATGTGTCTTTAAATTGCTCTAAACACAAGATGGTAGTCAGATGTGCATGCATAATCTGTACGCCATACATCTCTTTATTAACAGACTATAGCATATGTTTACACACATTTCATATGGGCATGCATGTCTTTGCACATAGAAGCTAAAGTCTTGGGGGGGGAAGGCGGAGGGGAGGTAGCCAGCAGATGCGCATACGTTTTAGACAGGCACAAAGAAATGCTGTAAAGTAAGAATGCTTTAAAAATGTATATTTTAATTGTTTATTTTTCATCAGTTTACAAAATGCAAAGTGAGCAAACAAAAGATAAATCAAATCCATATTTGGTGTGACTACCCTTTGGCTTCAAACCCGCATCAATTCTTACACTTCCATAAAGTCAGGGATTTTGTAGGATTAGAGTTATGTGTATGATTAACCAATTATACCAAGCAGGTGCTGATGATCATCAATTTCATATGCATGTTGAAACAGTCATTAACTGAAACAGCTGTGTGAGCGGCTTAATACTGGGTGAGGAAGATCCAGACTCTGCTACTAAGGTGAAGTGGTTGAAGACAGTTTTATGTCAGTCATACACCATGGAAACACTGAGCACAGCAACAAGACAGTTATACTACATCAGCAAGGTCTCTCCCAGGCAAAGATTTGAAAGCAGACTGGGGTTTCAAGATGTGCTGTTCACGCTCTTTTGAAAAAGCATGAAGAAACAGGCAGCATTGAGGACTGCAGGCATAGTAGTCGGCCAAGAAAACTTAATGCAGCAGATGAGACACCTCATGTTTACTTCCCTTCGTCATCGGAAGATGTCCAGCAGTGCCATCAGCACAGATCTGGTGGAAGCCAGTGGGACCCAGGTGCACCCATTTACTGTCTGAAGAAGTCTGGCCAGAAGTGGTCTGCACGGAAGAATCGTGGCTAAAAAGCCATACATCCGACATGAAAACAATGCTAAGCGACTCAACTATGCACAAAAACTGGGATGCAGAAAAATGAGGTTAGCAGGAGGTAGTTTGTTCGCTGAAGGGCTGGAGAGCGATACGATAATGAGTGTCTGCAGGCTAGAGGCATTTCTGCTAATTGAGTTGGATATTTGGTCAGGATCAATGGTGTCCTCAATGCTGCCAAATACAGTCAGATGCTTATCCATCCTTCCATACCATCTGGGAGGCATGTGATTGGGCCAAAGTGTATTCTGCAGCAGGGCATTGATCCCAAACATGCAGCCAATGTCTTCAGCATAAAGAAGAACAAGGAGTCCTGGAAGTGATGGTTTTTGCCCCCACAGAGTCCTGATCACATCATCAAGTCTGTCTTGGATTACATGAAAAGACCTAAAGATTTGAGGCAGCCTACATCAACAGAAAATCTGTGGTTAGTTCTTCAAGATGTATTAAGCAACATACCTGCCAAGTTACTTCAAAAACTGTGTGCAAGTGTACCTTGAATTGTTGCTGGTTTGAAGGTGAAGGTGAATATTGAATTAATTTGGATTCCTCTTCTGTTCATGTAATTTCCATTTTGTTAAATGATAAAAATAAACTATTAGCACTTCCATTTCAGAAAGTGTTCTTAATGTACAGCCTTTTTCATACCTGTCTAATGCTTTTGCACAGTAGTGTACATCTAGCCATTCCCTTTCTTTTTATTTACTATTAATAGTGAACAACAAATATGTCAGTTGAGATGGTATACCAATGAAAAAGAAGTGTAACAGCAATTTATAGTTGCTAGAAACCTTTTCAATAGAGTCATAGTCTATACAGCAGTCAGGAGAACAGGAGAAAGAGACAAGCCTTAAGCCAACCGCCTTGTATCGATCTGATCATGCAACCGGTCATTCAGTGTGACCAAAATGGTTGAATTGAATGAAATCCAAATATCCTCCATTTAATTGATTTAGTGAGATCTTGATTAATTGTAATTGATTTAAAATGATCAGCTGTGGCTGTATTTTGTCGATTGCTACTGATTGATCTAACAAATATCTGCATGTGTTGGGGAAATTTTTTACAATTCAGGTCAATTAACCACTTCCAGACCAGCCAACACAGTTATACTGCGGCAGGTTGGCTCCCCTGCGCCAGCCATCGTAGCTGCATGTCGGCTCTTTAAGACGCCTCTGGCGGCGCGTGCAATCCCGAAGTGTGTCGCCGGAGCAGATGTGAGTCCCCGGCGGGCGCGATGATCGTCAGGCACCCGCGATTGCTCATTACAGAACAGGGATGTGTGTGTGTGAAAACACACAAATCCCGGTTCTCTCGGGAGAGATGAGACAGATCGTGTGTTCATACTAAGTATGAACACTGATCTCTCTCTCTTCCCCTAGTCAGTCCCATTCCCCCTACATTTAGAACACACCTAGGGAACACAGTTAACCCCTTGATCATCCCCTAGTGTTAACCACTTCCCTGCCAGTGAAATTTATGCAGTCATCAGTGCAGTTTTATATCACTGATCGCTGTATAAATGTCACTGGTCCCAAAAATGTGTCAAAAGTGTCCGATTTGTCCACGGCAATATTGCAATCCTGATAAAAATCGCAGATCACCGCCATTACTAGTAAAATAATAATAATAAAAATGCCATACATCTATTCCCTATTTTGTAGATGCTATAACTTTTGCACAAACCAATCAATATACACTTATTGCAATTTTTTTTTTACCAACAATATGTAGAATACATATCTGCCTAAACTGAGGGAAACATTTTTTTTTTAATTTGGGATATTTATTATAGCAAAAAGTAAGATATTGTGTTTTTCTTCAAAATTGTCGCTTTTCTTTTGTTTATAGCGCAAAACATAAAAACCGCAGAGGTGATCAAATACCACCAAAAGAAAGCTTTATTTGTGGGAAAAAAAGAACGTCAATTTTGTTTGGGTATAGCGGCGCACGACAGTGCAATTGTCATTTAAAGCGACGCAGTGCCATGTTGCAAAAAATGGCCTGGTCATTGAGGAGCCAAATCTTCTGGGGCTGAAGTGGTTAAATAATCCTTTTTAAATAGATTATTTATATGTATAACTGATATATGATAAATTTGATCAATATTTTCAGTTAATCCTACATTGCAGAACAATAGTGTGTGTGTTGTTTAGTCCGATGATGAATCGCTTGCGATCACTAGTACTTAAATCAGTTACAAATTACTATGTGCAAAGCCACCTTTAGACTTAGCAGGAAAGCTCCCTATATTGGGACGGTACATATTATTTGAGGTTTTTGTATGTGTACTGTACATTTATGCCTCCTCACCTAATAAATATACACAGGGCACTAATTCTTTTAAGTTATACAAATGAATATACTGGTATTTAGGGTGTTTTCAATTAAAAGCACCCCAAAAACTTTTAAATAAAACTTTGCAAATACTTTTATACATGTTCAATATATGTTTTATGCATTCATTTTAATTATTCGTTTGTTTTTACATTTTATCACTATTGTCCCACTTCTGTTATTTTTGCTATTGTTATTGCTAATAAGCATTTATTTATTTATTTTTAATAGGGTATCACATTTGATCAATTGCAATACAGCTTTAGTAGTGGTAATTTTGTTTTCCTCATTAGGAAGAAACGGAGAGTGAGAAAAGGAATTAGACCATTAATAGCCCTTTACATAAACCTATTGGGCCTTCCCAGAAGTGTTGAGTTAGACAATAAACTGTTTCCTTTAGAGAGTTTATAGTTATTTAATAAAAAATGTGTTGTTATACCTAAAGTATCCTGTGTTTTATTGTTCTAGTATTTGCTAGAAATGAAAAGCTTGATAATGCCACCAGAGCATATATTGAAACGTGGAGACAGTGAGGCTGTAGCATATGCCTTTTTCCATCTTCAACACTGGAAACGGGTAGAGGGTGCATTGAATTTACTGCACTGCACATGGGAGGGCAGTAAGTATTGCTTGTTATTATACTGTACCGTTTGTTGCTTCATTGCTTAGGTTCATAACCTGCCCATCTTAATTAAATTGTCAGCACCAGTGGAATGCTCTGCTGCCTGTATTAATTTCAAAGGGGCCCCTACCACTTGTGCTATTGTTTGAAGTGGGAATACTAATTTAGTTATGTCAGTGCACCATTCAGCAGAGATCAAAGAGATCATCCTATCTTTATCTGTCCCAGTAGGATCTGGGTAATGAAGGTTTGTTTTTAAAATTAGACATACGTGTAACTTTTTTATATTTTGTTTTCACATGAAATTATGATTTTCATAGTTTAGTTATTGCTCAACATAAATACTGTGCCATTTAAACCGTGCTTGTATTTCAATCAACAGAAAATGTGTTGTCTAGTGTGTGCATAATTTCACTATTAAGAACATCACATTCAGTTTTACGTATAGTTTTATTACTTAGGAGAACCTAAGTTTTATTCCTTGAACTTATTTGAGGATCTAAAAACTCAGTTTTAGATGAAATTCAAACAGGCTTTACAGAATGTATAGCAGTTTTGTATATATTTATTTTTGTTTATTATAGCCAGGCCAAAAATGTTTTAAATTATATTAAAACAGTTAAATTTTCTAACTATCTATAGATAAAAAAAAGTGAAAAACATTTTTGTCAGTTAAAGGATAAGTTCACCTTTTTAAAAAATAAATTAAATAAATGCAGGTAAAAAAAGGTGCATTTGTTATTTATTTATTTTTTACTTGGGGCCTGGAAAGCATTGCACCCGCGATCAGCAGATTGCGGGTGCCATGCAGGACTCCTGCAGACTTCTCAGTGTATCTAAAATCGCAACCTATAATTATAATAAAAAAATAGGAGGAGATAGTGGCGCTAGTGAATATGATATATAACTGTGAATCAGAGAGTGCTAAAACAATGATTCTATAGTTATAAATAATGATGAAAATATGTAAATATTAAACACCCAGTGACAAGTGAAAAAAAAAGTCTATATAATGATAATATAGTCCATAAATGTAAGTAGGCACAGCAAATAAAAGAAAGACTTCAATCTTCTTGTACTCTTAATCTTCTAATCTTCCGCCACACCAACTTGTTAGTGACACCTCTCCCTCTGAAGAGCGCACTCACCAGCTTGTGTTGCCTCTCACTCTCGTGTTTGGCAAAAAATGCAATTGAACCACACCTGAGTTGCAAACGATGATCCGTGACTCAAATCAGAAAAGCTCCATATGTGAAAAACAAATGAATAAAGTGCTCCACATAGCGTGATAACGTTTCAACCAGTTTAATAAAATAACTTCAAAAACACTTCAATGTTTACGCTCAAATTTAAAACAAAAATAGTAAGCATTAAAAGTGAATCCATAGCAAACAAAACAAATGATGGCTCAGCGGTACACTGCGGTTACGGTGGACCTGAAGTATGAGCCTGTGATATATCTCTCACCCCACTCTCTATGGTCCTGCTAACCGGTATCAGTGTAAAATTCCTCAGCAAGCAGCGTCTCACGTCAGTGCGATAGATTGCCCTGTAGCCACGCTCCTGACATGTTTCGTCACTCTGACTTCCTCATGGGATCCTATGTGGAGCACTTTATTCATTTGTTTTTCACATATGGAGCTTTTCTGATTTGAGTCACGGATCATCGTTTGCAACCCAGGTGTGGTTCAATTGCATTTTTTGCCAAACACAAGAGTGAGAGGCAACACAAGCTGGTCAGTGCGCTCTTTCGAGGGAGAGGTGTCACTAACACGTTGGTGTGGTGGAAGATTAGAAGATTAAGAGTACAAGAAGATTGAAGTCTTTCATTTATTTGCTTTGCCTACTTACATTTATGGACTATATTATCATTATATAGACTTATTTTCACTTATCACTGGGTGTTGTCACTAGCGCCACTATCTCCTCCTATTTTTCTATTATAATTATAGGTTGCGATTTTGGATATTCTACACATTTTTATTTAAGTGGCAGCTTTTCATCACATATTACTATTTTGTAGTACACACTATTTTTTTATTTATTCTTTGGCACAGTGGTGGGAGAGGATATTAGGGGCGGCTATTTATATTCCTTTACCAACATACCATTCTCAGTGTATCTGTCTGCTTGTCCCTCGTTTGGGCAGACAGATATAAGCTGACAGGAAAAATGACAGCGCTCTGGTAGTTCATTGAAACTACATTTAACAGCCACAAAGGATGTCAGGACTTGTAGTTTCCCATTCACAGGGGACTGTGAATGAATGATGTGGCTGGGCGGGCAGAGCCCCACACAGCCATGTTATTTTCATAACAGTGACAGCAGGTGTATGGAGAAGATGCCAACCTGCTGTCATTGGGAAGGGGGGAGAGGCTGCAGCTGCTGGAACATGTTACATGTTCCACCCTACATATGGAAAGTTCAGTTCAACGTTTCAAACAGAGCCTCAAAACAAGTGTTCATTGATTTTATTTTTTTGTTCGACCCACAGTGCTCTGGGAACCCTTTTTCATGTATGCATATATTAAAAGTTTATTTGTAAAGCATAGAATATGTGTTTGAAAATTCTTAAAATGAACAGATAACATCATAAAAGTTTTGACTTTAAAATATATTTACATTTACAGTATATTTATTTCTTTAAATAAATCTGTTTGTCTCAGTCTGATATTTCTGTTTGAATTTCGGGTGCCCAAGGTTGCCCAAAATTCTACAAATGCTGCACTGTTAACTTTTTAATTCCATATACTGTTTCCCAGGTCCTAAATGTGCATAGAAGTGCCAAATTACAGAGTCCCATAGCTTTTTAAATTCCTCTTTTCAGGAGACTCTGTTATCTGACATTGTTATGCATTCTCAGGAGTTGAGACAATGGAGGTAATTTTCTATAACTGGAAAGTGCAAAATCTTGTGCGGCTGCGCATGGTAACCAATCGGCTTCCAGTATTTTGGAGTTTTTTTTTGTCAAAGTTGAATTGAACCAGCTGAACTTAATCTGATTTGCTACCATACACAGCTGTACCAGATTCTGAGTGCATCAGTTTTTGTAAATATCCCCAAATGTGTGAGGTCATTCAGTTAACTGGTTGCTGAGGAAGGTTCTTCACAATAGTTACTACCTAATTTTCTAGCAAGCACATCCATACAAAGGACACCCATACATGTTACTAAAGCATTTTTGACCTTTATGTGTTCAATAGACATTGACTGGAACTTTATATGGTTTGTATAGGTCGACATTTAGAATCTGACTGCTCATCTTAGCACCACCTGCTTCAAAGTCTGTTTAAAGAAAGTGAAGCTTCTTTACACAGCTTATAGTGTTCAATGAACCCTATCAGCTAGTGCTCCAAAGTTGTACACAGATGCTTGAAATTGGACTTGTGCAATTTATTTACATCAACCTTAATTGTAAAGCACATGTATCTATCTAGTGATCAAACACAGTTGTGCAGAGGTCAGCTCCGCTTGTTTGGTTGTAAACATGAAAGTGGTGCTAGTAAGAGCCATCAGATGGACTCTAAATGTAATTTTCACAGGCACTTAGGTGAAGTATCTAATATTTTTGCGCCAGGCTTGCCATATGCAGAAAAGTCAGGTCTGAGTGCCTGTACACACCTTACAGTTTAGCATACCGATGCAGTACATAACTGTTGGTCTGTTTTACTCAGTGGCTTAGTACAGCTTCTTGTGTTTACATGGGGTACACAGTGACTACATATAAGAGAGCCGTTTTCAGCGCACAGATTGAAACTTCTCCTAAAAATTGGGTATTAAACATGACTGGTACCAAAAAACAAAAATGAAAATTGGTGTTGTAATGTCTGCATTGATTTTCTTTTTCTCTGACTTTAGTTTTTAATTATTTTAACCTAGTGATCTGCCAGTAATACATTTTCTATTCTAGTATGACAACAATTACTCATTGTACTGTATCAATGGAGGAGCAGTGTTTTGTAGTTCACAAAGGCAAAGATGGCTGATAACATTTCATGTGATTTTAATACAAGCTCACTGGATTTCTGGCTGGATCAGCAGCTATTTTTTGCACATTTAACAGATATAACAAACACTTGTAATATGTGTGACGACCAAAATAGGAAGCAAAAGAGAAGAAGCAATTTGCTTGGGTTTACATACAACGTAAGGAGTTGTCAGTGCACCCCATTAGCATCATCTTTTTATAATATAAAATTGATTCATGTTGGAGAAGCTTTATCTTTAATTTAAGCATCTCTTTAGTTACTATCTTCCTTCTTTGGGCTTGTGTCATGAGAAGTATTTATATAGTGTATCATATTCCCATCTTCTCCTGCTAAAAAGCAATACGTGTCTTGAAAACTCTGTAGGAGAGACTGACAGCATACACGTTGGGGTTGATTTACGAAAGGCAAATCTACTCTGCACTATCAGTGCACTGGAAGTACAGTCACTGTAGAGCTGAGGGGGAAGATCTGAAATGTGGGGAATCTCTGCTGATTTTATCATCCAGTCATGTGCAAGCAAAAATGCTGTTTTTTATTTTCTTTGCATGTTACCCGCAGATCTACAGCGACTGCACTTGGAAGTGCACATGAAAGGGCACAGTGGATTTGCCTTTAGTAAATAACCCCCCTATATGTATTATAAAGCTCCACTTTATTTGATGTGTGGAAGATGTGAGAGTAACTCATTTAAAAAAAAAACTACTTGAGCATAACAATTCTTCACGTGTACACATGTGCCTAATCTGAGAATTATATTCAGCTATATGACTGCACATCTACGGTTGAGCATATCATAAAGTTACAACGTTGATCTGCTGCAGCCTATGTTGTTCTTGGTTTTCCCAGTTATCACCTCAGCAGGATAGTGTCAGAACTTGCAGCAATTCCATATCACAAGCTACTGCAAACCCAACACACATGTATAGTAAGACAGCAGCTGGTGTATTTGGTATGTTCCTTTTCACGTGTATCCAGCTTTATGGAGCACTTTGATCCAAGATACTATGGGGGCTATGTTTAAAAAGGAATCGCTGAGCGGATGTCTTAGGCATTCATACAGGCACAACAAATGATTGCTGTATTGTTTTTGTAATACATGATTGTGGGCTCCCCCATGGTTATTTTTTTAAACATAGATCTTTAAGTGTAAGAATAATGAGAAATAGATATTTTACGTGTGTAAGCATATTTTTTATATTTGTTTTGTTTATAACGTTTATTAACTGATAAAAACTTACTTTTTTTTGTCTCCATAAAAAGCATTTAGGATTCTCCCATATCCCCTAGAAAAGGGACACCTTTTTTATCCATACCCTGGGTGTACAGAAAATGCTGACAGAGAACTCTTGCCAGGTATGTAGTGTAAAGGCTCACATGGACATGTCTTCTGTCTGATATACACATATTTAGATTGTGCTACCAGGTTTGGTTCGTGGTTGTATTAAGGCTCAATTTAATCTTATAATTGGATTTTCCGTAATCTAGGTTTTATAACAAAACAGACTCACATTTGGCTACCCTGCGTGTATAGTCTGGCTATTTAAAAAACAAAAAAAACAATTGTTCTACACACTTGACTTCTTTTCAGTTGAACTTGCATGTTTTGCTTATAGAGTCCTGATAGGGAGTTCTGGATCACAGGTTTGTCCTAGAAACAAACCTGTAGACTTGGCTGGTTAAAACCTTTGCAGTTAGTCGATTCTTCCAATGTGCTGACCTCGATATGGTACATTAGAAAAGGTGTACAGACATTTGAACATTCCTGAATCCAACTGTAAAGAACCAGATCTGATGAATGTTCTCTTATGCCCTGTACACGCGGTCAGACTTTCCGACGGAATATGTGCGATCGGAGCTTGTTGTCAGAAATTCCAACCATGTGTGGGCTCCATCGGACCTTTTCCATCGGAATTTCCGACACACAAAGTTTGAGAGCAGGCTATAAAATTTTCCGACAAGAAAATCCATTCGCGTAAATTCTGACCGTGTGTGGACAATTCCAACGCACAAAGTGCCACGCATGCTCAGAATAAATTAGGAGACGAAAGCTATTGGCTACTGCCCCGTTTAAAGTCCCAATGTACGTGTTTTACGTCACCGCGTTCAGAACGATCAGATTTTCCAACAACTTTGTGCGACCGCGTGTATGCAAGACAAGTTTAAGCCAACATCCGTCGGAAAAAATCCATGGATTTTGTTGTCGGAATGTCCGATCAATGTCCGATCGTGTGTACAAGGCATAACGCTTCTAAGGCACTTCTAGATGTATAACAGATCTGATCAGATCTGTTATATATTTTTACTCATCAAGGGTATTTGGAAAACTTGTAACAAGAGGTCTAATTTCTGATTACTACAGTTTGAATAAGTTTGAGCAGTCAGGGAAAATAAAACACCAATGACCAATAAAACGTTCTTTAGAAGATGTTTGTGTTCCTGTGTTGGAAATTTTAGGCCCCATTCAGCCCAGAATGTGGTGTGTAAATCTGTGCGCATTTCCTGCACTGCATTCAAAACGCACAGCAGTTGCGATCTGCAGCGGGTGTCAATGTAAATCGCTTCTCGCTCAGCCAATGTATATATATGGCCAGGTGGGTTCTCTCCAGTTGCAGAAAGATGTCATATCACATCCTTCCGCTTATGCATGCTCCCTGGGACACACAGCTGCACGATTTGTCATCTGCTGTGTCACATGATACAGGGTCAATTACAGCGGTGTTCCTTATCACTGCCACAACAGCCACAGTGTCCCTGATCACTGCCATAGCAGCCACTGTGTCACCTCAATGACTTGTTCACATGTGTGATGCTCTCTGAAGAGCCATCCATGTTCGGATCACTCCTCTAAGAGCATTTGGCAGGCAGTGAGGAAGCACTGTATCACCTTCTTACCACCTGCTTTAGCTCTCTGAATCCCACACAAGTAACCCTATTCACTTGAATTAGTCACAGTTGGTGGGCATACAGGGGGTATAATTCTTTCCACAGCAGCAAAGTATCATCGCCATGGCAGGTGTACACCCCCAGCCACTGGGGGTAAAGGGGGTAGTGGTTGAGGGGTGTTTTGCTGACCCCCCCCCTTCAGTTCATATGTATATGAGCCCTAATAGTGCAGCCAGTCACAGTTCTCCAATCACCACCACACCAGCCACAAATTTGCCAGACCGGTGTAGCTAAAATTAGTGTCCCTGATTTGCCTGTTTATTGACCATGTTTCTGCCTGTGCCTGAACTTACCTATCTGAACGTCCAACTGACTATGTTCCTGCAAGACACCAGTCTCAACCACCCCCTGCAGATAACTGCACTCCTGGAACCACAGGAACTCTTTTGTTCTTTAGTCTCCTGATTTTTCTGGCCAATGAGCATAGCCTTTCTGGGGGCAGCCACATACTAGTAGTCTAGGCTTACTTGGCTTATAGGAATAGGGACTGCTAAAGGGGACACTACTTTAAGCTGTATTCCCTGATTACTCATATAGGGGCCAACATTACAGTACCTTGGTTTTGATAAAGTTGGTTGATTTGTGTGATGCACAAGATACATAGTCCGGTACATAATCAGTCCAGGCACTGAAAAAGTCTCACACATGTGGTATCGCCATACTCAGAGTAGCAGAATGTGCTTTGGGTTGTAATTCTAAGTATGCCCATGCTGTATTGACGACTTTGTAAATAAAATTATTTTCATTTTCTTGTGAAAACCTTGTGGCAAAAAATGAAATCTTCAAAAGACTCGGCATGCCTCTTAGAAAATACCTTGAAATGTTTGATTTCCAAACTGTGATAATTTTTCTGGGTGTTTCCACTGTCCTGATGCTCCAGGGCCTCCAGAAATGTGATACTGTAGGTAGTCAGGAAATTAGATGCATAATTTATGCCCTTAGAAAGCCTGAAGGTGCTCCTTGGATTTTGGGGCCCTCTGTGTGACTAGCCTGCAAAAAAAAATCTCACACATGTGGTATCCCCATACTCAGGAAGAGTAGCAGAATGTGCTTTGCCGTGTAATTCTAAGCATGCCAAAGTATGTTACAAATATCTTATTAATTGACAACTTTGTGTAAAAAAAAATACATTTTAATTTTCTTTCCTGTATATTCCAAAAACTTGTGGCAAAAAATCACACTTTCAAAAGAATCATTATATACCTTAGAAAATACCTTGGAGTGTTTGCTTCCCACTGTCCTAGTACTCCGGGGCCTCTAAAATGTGATGGGGAGTCAGGAAATTGGATGCGTAATTTACGTGGTAATTTATGCACCTTGAAAGTCCAAAGATGCTTTTTGGATTTTGGGCCCTTTGCATCTAGGCTGTGAAAAAGTCTCACGCACATTCCTCCCCATACTCAGGAGGAATTACAGAATGTGTTTTGGGGTCTC
Source organism: Lithobates clamitans (assembly GCA_037952925.1). Classification (NCBI taxonomy): domain Eukaryota; kingdom Metazoa; phylum Chordata; class Amphibia; order Anura; family Ranidae; genus Lithobates; species Lithobates clamitans. Next base: position 4,759,748 of record JBBGZY010000171.1, on the reverse strand, counting down.
ATTTTAAGAATGTCTATGCTGTGTGTGAGAAATAACTTGTAAAATTACAACTTTGAAAAAAAAAAAACAATGTTTATTTCATTTTTTCATTTTCCAAACAATCGTGACAAATAATTACAGAAAAGTCGCCATTCCTTTTACTAAATGCTTTGTCTATCTACTTTCCAAAAGGGGTAATTTAGTGGATATTAGCTCTGTCCTGGCATTTTTAGGGCCTCAAGAAATTAGATAGGTAGTACATCAGGGTTGATAAACTTTCAAATGTATAAACCATAGTTTGTAGACTGTAAACCTTTCACACACAGACTAAATAATATACACTGACTTAGGTTATTTTTACCAAAGAAATGAAGCAGAATACATTTTAGTCTAAATGTATGAAGAAAAATAATTTATTTGCAAAATTGTATAACAGAATCTAAGAAAAGCATTTTTTGGTATTTTGAAGTTTGAACAGCAAAAAATAAAAAACCCAGTGGTGATTAAATACCACCAAAAGAAAGCTCTACCTGTCTCAAAAAAATGATAAAAATGTATTTTGGGTACAGTCTTGCATGACTCAGTAATTGTCATTCAAAGTGTGACAGCACTGAAAACGTAAAAAAAGCCTGTGTTGGAAGGGGGTAAAAGTGTTGGATATTGAGGTGGTTAACAACACTCCAAACGCAGGGTGCAAACACAGGGCATTTGCCTGCACCGAATCGCATGGTACTCAAGTACTATGCAGACCAGTTGCAGTGCATTTCCAACAGTAGTACATGCACTACTTTTGGTGCGATGCAGTGCAATTTGAGCCCACTTAGTATGAATGGGTTAACCACTTGCCAACCAGCCGTCGCAGTTATACTGCTTTAGGTTGTCACGGCTGTGCAAATTGTCATAGCTATACGTCGGCTCTTTAGAACGCTATAGTAGGCACGCGCGTGTCAGCAGCATGTCCCTGAGCCAACGCTCATGCCCGGTGATTGCTCATTACAGACCGAGAACGGGGATGTGTGTGTGTGTAAACACACAAATCCGGGTTCTCTTAGGGAAGAGGAGACAGATCAGTTGCTCCTACTAAGTAGGAACAACGATTTGGTCTCCTCCCCTAATCAGTCCCATCCCCCCTACAGTTAGAACACACCTAGAGAACACAGTTAACCCCTTGATCTCCCCCTAGTGTTAACCCCTTCCCTGCCAGTGACATTTATACAGTAATCGGTGGCTATTTTTAGCTCTGATCGCTGTATATATGTCAATGGTCCCAAAATAGTGTCAAAAGTGTCCTATCTGTCCGCCGTAATCTCGCAGTCCCGATTAAAAATCGCAGATCGCCGCCATTATTAGTAAAAAAAATAATAGTGGTAAAATGCCATAAATATATTCCCTATTTTGTAGACGCTATAACTTTTGCGCAAACCAGCTAATATACGCTTATTGTGTTTTTTTTTGTACCAAAAATATGTAGAAGAATACATATCGGCCTAAACTTTTTTGGGGGATATTTATTATAGCAAAAAGTATAAAATACTGTGTTTTTTTTTCAAAATTGTGGCTCTTTTTTTGTTTATGGCGCAAAAAATAAAAACCGCAGAGGTGATCAAATACCAATAAAAGGAAGCTCTATTTGTGGGGAAAAAGGATATACATTTTGTTTGGGTACCACGTCCCATGACCGCGCAATTGTCAGTTGAAGCGACACAGTGCCATATCGCAAAAAATGGCCTGGTCAGGAAGGGAGCAAATCCTTCTGGGGCTGAAGTGGTTAAAGAAAAACTGAATGCTGATGGGAAAAATATATAGGAGAGAATGCCCACATCCCTAAATTTGGACAAGCTACAAAGAAAACACTCTGGTGGGACTTTGAAGGGTGTGTACTCCAAAATAATCAAGTATGATATATAAAAAGTATATTTTATTTGAAAATGTTAAAACAGAAAATTTAAAATATATGGTTAAAACACTGCAATCAATGTGGGTGCAGTATGATAAGCAATAATTGGAACACATATAACCACTTGCTCTGTGTAGTGGAACACACATGTACAGAGTATACCCAATGCATTTTGAGATATAGCATTAATCCTCTTCTTCAGGGTCGAGTGGTTATGGGTAAAATAATAATATCTATAATTAACAGAGACAGAAATATGCCATCAGGAAATATGCAAAGATATTCATAATAGCAAAATTGTATACACAAATATAGATATACACTGACCACATGGATATAATGAAATATCCTAAACAACCGCATCAGTTAAAAACAAGGACATTTGCCACCATATATCCGCCAAGAGTCCAGAGGGTGAGGGGCAGGGAGGTCCAGCCCAAAGCACTCATAAAGGACACGCAACCCAGCCCCAGAAAAGGACACCACACCACAGGCCAGCAGATAATAAATCTAATGGTATAAAGTAAAACGGTAAAAGTTCAAAATTTGGTTGGGGTAAATAACATGTGTAGAACCCATCATGGTACCCACCTCTGTCTTTAGGATAAACATCTATGGGGGACTAAACTTAAAGCTCCAGAGTACCTCGGAGGGACACCTAAGAAGGATTGAACACACCATTCTTCTATATTAAAAGTTTGGCGCTAAAAAAAAATATATATAAAAAAATTATATATAAAAAAAGGGGGGGACTACCTTAAATAAAGTAGTTGCTCTCAAAAGCAAACATGTGTAAATATTATATAAATACCATAGGGCGAAATAAGGGAAGTGATATCATGCAGCAGTGAATCACTCACTATGGACTATCATTAGGTATTACATATAATAAATATAAACATTATATATCCATAGATATGTGTGAATAAACATATATAAATGTGATACAATGCAAAAAGGGTGCACACCAAAGAATTTTAGTGATTGGTTGCTAAAAAAGCAAAAGCATGAAAAAAACAATATGTGAATAAGTGAAAAATGGCAATTATAAAAGTTCCAAAGGATGGTGATAATTGGGAGGAAGGAACGAGGGAATATCTTCAAACAAAATCAACGATCTTCAAAGTAGATAAATTCGGTGGTGGGCATACACCCAGGAGTGCTGACACCATCGAAGGGGCAAAGGAAGAATAGGTTACCCGTACCGGGAGTGGTGGACCCAGCTCACCATACGGCGGTGGGTCAGTAAGGCGTAGTATCAGAGACTTGAAGAGGAACTCATGGACTGGACTCCACAGTGAACCCTCTGGCTGGATCTCAAAGGCGCCAAACAAGGGAGATGGATGAAAGATGACCACAACAGCCCAACCACTATCGGTTTCCTGGGAGATTTCCTCCAGCTCAAAGGGACATCAGGAGATATGTGGGGAAAAAAGGAATCTTATTCTGATCTAATCTGATCACTGTTTCATCATGTCCTGTTCTCTGTAGGAACATTCCAGTTCATTAACCACCTGGTGAAATCTCCCACTAGCGACCTTAGTGCGCCATGTGAGTGACAACAGGCTAGCTCAGTGCATCGCACCCTACCCAGATGACAGCATGGGTAATAGCAGGCGGCAAAGAGCAAAAAGGCATACACATTTACATACACTTGTTTCCATGAAGATAAATATTGGTGAAAATCCAGTAAATACAACATCTACAGTTATAGCATGGGTGAACAAATTGAAAAAAAATCAAAAAAGCAGATTTTGCAAAATACAGGATAAGAACAAAAAACAAAAACATGAAACCCACAACTAAAAAAGAATGTAGGGAAAAGGGGGAAAATATACCCAATGAATCCAGTGTAATGATGACAATTTGCAGTGGGGAAGGACAGATGGAAGTTGTCAGTTTTTATGTTGGAACAGTGGTTTATTCAAATTCTGGCCCCCCTGATTTGAATCCCTCTAAAAAAGGTCTAAACAATATAGATTCATTCAAACCTGGGAGGCATGTCGGAAAATCCACCTTTGCTCATGCTGTAAATGCCCTGTACACACGATTGGACATTGATCAGACATTCTGACAACAAAATCCATGGATTTTTTCCGACGGATGTTGGCTCAAACTTGTCTTGCATACACGCGGTCGCACAAAGTTGTCGAAAATCCGATCGTTCTGAACGCGGTGACATAAAACACATACGTCGGGGCTATAAACGAGGCAGTAGCCAATAGCTTTCGTCTCTTAATTTATTCTGAGCATACGTGGCACTTTGTGCGTCGGATTTGTCTACACACGATCGGATTTTGTTGTCGGAAAATTTTATATCCTGCTCTTAAACTTTGTGTGTCAGAAATTCCGACGGAAAAAGTCAGATGGAGCCCACACACGATAGGAATTTCCGACAACACAATCCGATCGCACTTTTTCCGTCGGAAAATCCGACCATGTGTATGAGAAACGAATCACACTGGACTGCGCTGCATGTTCACAGTACGTTCTGTGCAATTCCTAGTGTAGACTAGTTTTTGCTTATGACCCTGCAGAATGTAATCTCCACTCTTGCAGATTACTAAAGTGCATGGATATGTAAGTGTCAGTGGAGATATATCAGTGGTCAAGCGTACATCAGAGCTATATGTGTGGTCTAATGCGCAATGTATAATCCATAAGGCCCCGTTCACATATCATTTAGCAGATTCCTGCTTGTGATTTAACCACTTCCATACCTATTTTGGCACTCCTCTCCTACATGTAAAAATCTTCTTTTTTTTGCAAGAAAATTACTCAGAACCCCAAACGTTATATATGGTTTTTTTTAGCAGACACCCTAGTGAATAAAATGGCGGTCATTGCAAATTTTTAAATCGCACGGTATTTGAGCAACAATTTTTCAAACGCTTTTTTTTTTGGGGGGGGGGACAGTTTCATGAATGAATAAAAGAACAAAACAGTAAAGTTAGCACAATTTTTTTGTATAATGTGAAAGATGATGTTATGCCAAGTAAATAGATACCCAACATGTCACACTTTCAAATGGCGCACACTCGATGGATGGCACCAAACTTTGGTACTTAAAAATCTCCATAGGGGACAATTTACATTTTTTTACAGGTTACCAGTTTAGAGTTACAAAGGAGATCTAGTGCTAGAATTGTTGCTCTCGGTAAACGGCGTTTACACATGTGGGCAGGACTTGCGTGTGCATTCGCTTCTGTGTGCGAGCACACGGGGACGGGGGCACTTTAATTTTTTTTTTTTTTTTATTATTGGTTATTTTACTTTTATTTTTTTATTTACACACTTTCTTAAAAAAAAAAAAACATTTTTGATCACTTTTATTCCTATTACAAGGAATGTAAACATTCCTAATATTAATGGTGCTTGACAGATCCTCTTTATGGAGAGGTGTGGGGTCTATAAGACCCCACATCTCTCCTTCAGGCTGGAAAGCATCAGATCAAAAAAAAAAATGACCTTATACTTTCCAGCCGCGATCGCAGCTTTGTTTACAAATGCGGCCCAGAAGTGACTTCATAACCTCACGCCCGGGCCTCCGACGGCCATAGAGATGACCAGTGACCATCTATGCTCTTCATCCGGCGGTGGCTGATTCTTTCTCCGGGTCCCTGATGGCATAGGAGAGCCCGGAGAAGCACCGAAGGGTGGTGGGAGGGATGTCCCCTCCCGTCTCCTGTAAGAACGGTGGAAATGCCGATATTCTTACGGTGCACAGAATCGCCGGCTGTAAAAGATGATATCTGAATGATGCCTGTAGCTGCAGGCATCATTCAGATATCAACACTGAAAGTCAAAGATGTCATATGACGTCCTTGGGCTGGAAATTAAACACCCGATCTGCTGTGTGATGATCGCAGCAAAATCACACGACATTTGGGGGGCCATTCATGATAAATGCCACCCAAATGCATGGTTTGCCCTGATCTGGAATCACCGAATAGTGAACGGGCCTAATACAAAATCCACTAACTGAATATAACTGAATATTCTTACATTTTATGTTATTCACTGCTTATGTAGCATGCAGCTGGCCTGATCTGTACCCATGTGTGTTCAAGCAAAGCCACATAGTGCTAAATGGTCACACAATAATGGGCCTTATTTTTAAATAGTTACATTCTTTCTTACTAATGCAGATTTAAAGTGAAAGATAACTGCATCTGAGCACCACAAACCAAAAAAGCTATTAAATTCATTTTTAATATTAAAAGCAAACTGATCAATTGATCAATCCATCCATGCCTCCTTGCTTTATTTTGTGGAGAAATAACTTTTAATGGCATTGCTTAGGAAGCAACTGAAGAAATAACAATATAAATAAATAAATCAAGTAAATATTATATACCTTCCTGTTTATTTACTAAGGCTGGCAGCATAAAGATTAAAAATTGTTATTGATTGAGAGAGCAAAGTTCTGCTTTAAATATTTAAATTACCACTGTGAGACACATCCCTTTTTTCCTTTTGTTGCCGTGTTTCCAACCTAATAGTATATCTGAGCCCTCCTTATTGTGACCATAGTCATAGGACTAGGCTGTCCCAGGTTAGCGAAGGGAGAAATATCTTTGTGTGTATGTCATACGGTTACAGAAAAGTAGGAAAAATGTCACTTCGTTTTCCATATACAGGAACTTTCTTGTTCAGTCTCTGGATAACAGATTCCATACAGTTATACTGTATGTGATAACATTTTGATTACCGTATATACTCGAGTATAAGTCGAGTTTTTCAGCACATTTTTTTGTGCTGAAAGTGCCCCCCTCGACTTATACTGGAGTCAAGAACTTTTCTGCAGCAAAAAATTTAATTTTCCGAACCGACTTTGGGGCCCCGTATCTCAGGGCTACTTGGTGCTAGGAACCCCAAATTTGGTGTGCAGACCCAGTGGAACTGGTACCACAACATATCCAAAGATGGAGTTCATAGCACTAAGTGGCCCCGAGATACGGGGCCCCAAAATTGGTTTGGAAAATGTCATTCTCTGCTGCAGAAAAGTGCTTGACATTTTCTGAACCGATATCTGGGGCCCTGTATCTCGGGGCCATTTGGTGCTAGAAACCCCAGCTTTGGATATTTTATGGTGCTAGTTTCACTGGGTTTGCACACCAAATTTGGGGTTCTTAGCCCTAAGTGGCCCCAAGATACGGGGCTCCAAATTCGGTCAACTGTGTCCATCTGCAGCAATGTCATTTTGGGACCCTTTGGGTTCAGAGACCCCAAATTTTGGCTGCAGCTAGGGGGCATCTAGGAACCATTAACTACCGAGTTTGAAGTTTGAGGGACCTATGGCTGCAAATGGGCACAGTGAGGCTGCAAATGGGCACAGTGAGGCTGCAAATGGGCATTGTTGACCCTCTTTTCCACTTACAGTAGCTGTGCATTTCTCACCCTCGTCTTATACTTGGGTCAATACGTTTTTCCCATTTTTTTGTGGTAAATTAGGGCTTCGACTTATACTCGGAACGACTTATACTCGAGTATATACGTTAGTCGTTTTTTGAATTAAAATGATTTGATTTATATTTTATGCCTTACAATCTGTAGATGTTCAGCAGGCCTCTTGTTTTCATAGTGCTTGCAAATTCCCATTATTCAGTTTGTTGCTACTTTACTTTAAATGTAAAATGTTATTGGAAAATACCTATAAAAACTGAATAGTAAGCAACTTCACTGCAAATTTTGCCAAGTAAGCATGTAATCAGACAATTACTTGTGAAACCCACAGCTCTCCTGCCCATTACAGTGTTGAGTTGCTGAAGTGTCCTCATGGGGCACATCTGTCTTCAGTAACCAAACATTTTCAACTTGTTTGCATTAAAACATGTTCGCAGTCAGATGTATTTTAAACATACAGCTAACTAAACCACAGCTTGAAATGTTTTTTTCTGTTCTTTGGCCGATTGTAATGAGCAGTAAAAATAGATCTTATGCAACAATTTATTTTACTTTTTAATTATCATTTCTTTTTTTTTTTTTTACCCCATTTTTAATTGCCCTTTGAATATTAATAAAGTGTGTGTGTATATATATATATATATATATATATATATATATATATAATATATATATTCTTTGTATATAAAGAACAATAAACCTGTAGTTATTTATATTGATGTGGATTTCAGTGCATTTGAGCAGGATCAACATTTCCTGAGTGTTATGCCCTGTACACACGATCGGACATTCCGACAACAAAATCCATGGATTTTTTCCGACAGATGTTGGCTCAAACTTGTCTTGCATACACACGGTCGCACAAAGTTGTCGGAAAATCCGAAAGCTCTGAACGCAGTGACGTAAAACACGTACATCGGGACTATAAACGGGGCAGTAGCCAATAGCTTTCGTCTCTTAATTTATTCTGAGCATGCATGCACTTTGTGGGTTGGATTTGTGTACACATGATCGGAATTTAAACGATCTGATTTTGTTGTCGGAAAATTTTATATCCTGCTCTCAAACTTTGTGTGTCGGAAATTCCGACGGAAAAAATCCGATGTAGCCCACACACGATCGGAATTTCTGGCAACACAATCCGATCGCACTTTTTCCGTTGGAAAATCCGACCGTGTGTACTGGGCATTAGTGTGCCTTTTTTTTAAATTTCAGTTACCATATTTTAATTGCTGCTGGACACAAAAAAAATTGTTTTCTGCAACTGTATATATATCTCTATAACAGTCAGGAAAATAAGAAAAAGATTATGGGGCCCCAAAACCACAAGTTAAAGCAATTGCAAAGTCAGTGTGCTTGAAGCTTAAGGAGGTAATACAATGAAAAGAAAACAGGATTCTTACCTCTAAAATACCTTTGCTTGAACTACATCACAGGACACAAAGCCTTCTAATCATTACCAGTGGGTTATGTTCTGCCACTGTCAGAGGAATGGACACTGACAAAGGGGAAATGGAGCTGGCCTTCTCTCAGCCACATACCACCTCCCAGTCCTGGAGGCTCACAGTTTAGTGGCAGTCAATGGGAGAACAGACAACAGGGAGGGATCCCTGTGCCCTTTTGATATACTTGAGGATTTTACAGGTGAGTCAAAAATCCTGTTCTCTTTATTGTACACCCAAGGGCACAGGATTTTCTAAACATTACTGGTGGGACATCCCAAAGCAATACTATGATGGCTGGGAACAGGTATTACTACAGAGCTGCCTGAAGGACCTTACGTCCAAACTTGTATCAGACAAGGCTTGAACATCCACCTCATAGAACTTTGTAAAGGTATGTATCAAAGAACAGGTAGCTTCATTACAGACCCGAGAAGCTGAGGGTTGATGTTGAAATACCCAAGAAGCACTTATGCCCTTCGTAGAATGCACTCTTACCAGAAAGGGAGCAGGCCTGATCCATCTACAATAGTAAAGTAAAAGGCTGCTTGACCCTTATAGCTGCTTATAGCAGGTAAGACAATGTCTTGATTAATGTAAAATTGTGAAAAATATGTAGAATTAAAAATGACAAGACAAGGCTGCCAGTTCCGATACTCTTCGGGCCAATGTAAAGGCCACCAGAAAGACCATTTTCCTGATAAGATCAGAGAAAGAGAGAAATGCTGCTCACAAGTTTAAAAGGAGAATGTTGGAGAGCTGACAACACCAGGTTCAGGTTCTATGGTGCAAATGTGTTACTTGCAGGAGGAGCTATTTACTCCAATCCCTGCACAGACTTCTGTACTAGTGAATGCAAAGCCAACAGCTTCTGGAAAAGTATAGCTAAAGCAGAAAAAGTACTCAGAGCCAAATCTCTGATTGGTACAATCCTAAAATATGCTTCACTGCATATCTTCTAGAATGTAATTCTTTCTCTTCACACCTTATAAAATATGCTATAGTAAACCCTGTGAGAAGACCACATCCTAGCGTTAAGACTAGTCAGTATGATGGAATCTAAAATTCCCCTGTCTCCTCAGATAGCCATCCCTTTAAAGCCAGCAACTGTAAAGTACAGTAGGATTGAATAGTGGACCCTGTGCAATTAGGCCCAGCTGTGATGGAAGAAAACTTTCGGGATCTACTTTACAATTTAGGGTAGTTTCTGTGGTCCTGCCACTGCAAATACAACATAGTGTCCAAAACTCACATGGCAGTTTTCAGGCATTGGCAGCCAGAATGTGATCCCTTGATTCTGAGGACTACAATGTTCCCACCAAATGGCATACTTATATGGCATCCTTGTGCATGGAATAAATAGCCGGATGTATTGCTGGATGCAGATTTTACTATGTTATCACTATTGTAGAAATTACTCATCAAAGGAAAAATTACCATGATCATTTTTGTTTTATTTTGTTGTCAGTAAATTCCAGCTAAAATATGTCATTAAAATTTATACCTCATATAAATACCTTGTTGGTTGGGTGGGCCTAGAAATAGGGTCAACTTGCGGTAGTTTCTGAAGTCCACTGTAAGTACAGTACAAAAAAAAAAAAACTAACATGGCAGTTTTTAGTTATTGACAGACAAAATGGGATCCTTTGTTTCTGGGTCCATACATGGTAATAGCAAGCAAATTTAGCATACTTATATGGTGTCCTTGTGTATAGGAGAAGCAGTATAGTATATTATTGTAGCACTGTTCCCTATTTACATACATAAGAAATTGGGGAAAAGGCTAGAAACAACAGATTAAATTCCCAGTACCCCCAATATCAAACCATTACTTTCAAATGTTCAAACCATTCATAATCTAAAGTATTTGTTTTTTTGTATACAGTTGTGTATTTTTTGTGGTTTTTGTGATTTTCTCCAATGTTAAGGCCCTAAGTTTTATTGTGTAAGAAAAATGCTTGGTAAAATAAAATGTAATATACACACCATTGTTTCTACAAAATATATTTTGCCCATAACTTAACCACTTCACCTCCGAAAGATTTACCCCCCTTCTCGACCAGGCCCTTTTTTGTGATACAGCACTGCGTTACTTTAACGATTGCGCGGTCATACGACACTGTACCCAAATTAAATTTTCGTGTCCCCCCCCCCCCCCCCCCCCAAATAGAGCTTCATTTTGGTGGTATTTGATCACCTCTTCGGTTTTTATTTTTTGCGCTATAAACAAAAAACGACCGACAATTTTGAAAAGAACTATTTTTTACTTTCTGCTCTAAAACACGTCCAGTAAAAAAATCTAATTTCTTCATCAATTTAGGCCAATATGTATTCTGCTACATAATTTTTGGTAAACAAAAATCGCAATAAGTCTATATTGATTGGTTTGCGCAAAAGTTCTAGCGTCTACTGTGGGATATATTTATGGAATTTTTAATTGTTTAGTTTTAGCGGGACTGGGATATTGCGGCGGACAAATTGGACAACTGACAATTTGACACTTTTTTCGGGACCAGTGACATTATTATTATGTCACTGTTGCTATACTAATGGCACTGGCTGGGAAGGGGTTAACATTGGCGATCAAAGGGTTAAATGTAGGCCTAGCTAGTGTTTCAGTGTAGTGGGGAAGGTGCTTTTACTAGCGGAAGGCACGGATTGGTGTTCCTGCTTTACAGGAGCACAGGATCCATGCCTTCTGTACTGACAGAACAGCAATCTGCCTTGTTTACATAGGCAGACTGTCGATCAGCGGGTGCCAGCGGACATCGGGTTCTCAAGGACCTACTGATCAACTCCCGTATATATACGTGATCCTGTGCAGTGCGGCCGCTCTGTAGCAGTAAATGTGCTGTAGGGCGGTCGGCAAGCAGTTAAAGACCAAATTTATTTTTTTCCTTTTATAAATTACTTTTGAGGTTTAAAATCAAAAAACGCCACCTTTTCCTCATCATTTTTATGATTTTATTTTCACATTTCTAAAAAAAAATGTAAAGTAAGCAATATCAAGATTGGTTAGGCTTGCTGTAGAACAAAGTAACAATTGTTGGACAATCTATCACATATCCAAAACCTGAACAGAGCTGCAAGGGGGTTTATATAGGTGTAAGGTGCTGGGACACAAGTGGTTAAAAAAACTCAGTTATAGCATTGCTTTTTTTCAGATTATCTATTTTTCATGCACCCAGAGATATTAGACCTTTTGCTCTGTACTTTCCTCATTGCAGTGTGTGTGTGGTCAGTATTGTGCAATTCAGCCTGATATTATGACCAAGCTGTCTTTTAAGACCTGGAACCTGAAGTCTGGAAGTAATTTTCATTATGGAATGACAGTTACCATCATTTCAGGAACAGTGTTCTCTACAACTCATCATCAGGTTGTGTAATATATATATTTGTGATTCTTTTATTTAGGGACCTTATGTTATCCCCATCTGACCCAAATAGATGAGTCTGCATCTCAGGCACACCTGTTTTATATATTTGGCACCATAAACAAAAATGCGTCTTACAAAAATTCCCAGGCCTTGTAACACCTGCAATTATTAACTTTGTGCTTCGTGGTGCAAATCGGAATTGTAAAAATATTATGTTGCCCACTGCGCAATTCTGTGCTGTTGGGTTTTAATGGACTGTAATATTAAAATGCCTTCACACATTTCTACTAGCATAAGTCAGAGTGAATATTATAAAACTATTATTTGAATCTTCTACAATAAAACATATATATTGAGATATATATAATATATTATATGTAAAGGCTGCTGGTCTAATTGAACAGCAGTGTAAAAAAAAGGGAACTTAAAGCAACTCCATGGAACCACAAAAATATACTTTAACCTTTTCCTACTTTGCTTGCTAAAGGGAGCCCATGTCTGTACAAACTCTGCAATGATGCTATATTACTAAATCATAACCAAAGCCAAACCACTAAATACTAATGATGAGTTTGGGCCTGTTAGAATCCTTGTTTGAACCCACCTAAGTGAGCCCACCAGGAAGCTGTCTCCAGTACTGGGCCAATCATCTGCGACTGGGGCATGCCGTGCCCCACAGCTGCACATATACAATAGGTGTGTATACGTGCAGCTGCTAGGCAGAGAATGCCATGGCCGCTTTTGATTGGCTCGGCACTATAACAGCTTCCTGGTGGGCTTGCTTTGGTGGGTTCAGACTAGGATCCAGACACAAAGATGGTAACCACCCCATTTATAACTAGCCTTTGTAGTAAGGTGCACATGCTAGCCTGCAAAAAAAACAAACAGATTGACCCTGTCAATAATTGACGTTAAAAACAGAAGATTTAGTTGCACACATTTGCAAATATATGTGGAAGCCGCAGTGCCTGCGTCAAGGCTCCTATGTGTACTGCACTCCTAACTTTATATTTTTGAGAGTCTCCAAGTTTGGAGCATATATAGCTGTGGATAGCTGGTAAGTGTGCTATGATCCAGACACACCTGAGCTCATCTTTACACAAATACATACTGTATATGGGAACTGTTTACCTGCCTTATGCCCCGTACACACGGTCAGATTTTCCAATGGAAAATGTGTGATAGGACCTTGTTGTCGAAAATTCCGACCGTGTGTGGGCTCCATCACACTTTTTCCATCGGAATTTCCGACACACAAAGTTTGAGAGCTTGCTATAAAATTTTCCGACAACAAAATCCGTTGTCGGAAATTCCGATCGTGTGTACACAAATCCGACGCACAAAGTGCCACGCATGCTCAGAATAAATTAAGGGGCGAAAGCTTTTGGCTACTGCCCCGTATATAGACCCAACGTACGGGTTTTACGTCACCGCGTTCAGAACGATGGGATTTTCCGACAACTTTGTGTGATCGTGTGTATGCAAGACAAGTTTGAGCCAACATCCATGGGTTTTGTTGTCGGAATGTCCGATCAATGTCCGACCGTGTGTACAGGGCATAAGAATGTGCATTTATGTGCAGGAAGTTTTGTCATCCAAGCACCTCTGCCAGACAGAACAGCTAGGGGTCTCCAAACTATGGTCCTCCAGTTGTTTAGGAACTACAATTCCCATCATGCCTGTGAATGTCAGAGTTGTACAATGCCTCATGGGACGTGTAGTTCTGCAACAGCTGGATGGTTGTAGTTTAGATCCTCAACCTCCACTGCAGCACAGCTTGCTAAAGAGCAGTGGTCAAAACACAGACCAACCTGCTGATCAAACAATTAAGTAAAAGCAACAAACTGATGGGATTGATCTTCTGCCACCTGTCATTGTGTTTGCTACCAGCACGACTTGTGACTGCTTATGCAGGCCACCCCTTTCACAGTGAGTTGTGCAGGATTTTACAAAGAGCTTACATATATACAGTGGGGCAAAAAAGTATTTAGTCAGCCACCAATTGTGCAAGTTCTCCCACTTAAAAAGATGAGAGAGGCCTGTAATTGTCATCAAAGGTATACCTCAACTATGAGAGACAAAATGTGGAAACAAATCCAGACAATCACATTGTTTGATTTTTTTGAAATAATTTATTTGCAAATTATGGCGGAAAATAAGTATTTGGTCAATATCAAAAGTTCATCTCAATACTTTGTTATATATCCTTTGTTGGCAATGACAGAGGTCAGACGTGTTCTGTAAGTCTTCGCAAGGTTGTCGCACACTGTTGCTGGTATGTTGGCCCATTCCTCCATGCAGATCTCCTCTAGAGCAGTGATGTTTTGGGGCTGTCGCTGGGTAACACGGACTTTCAACTCCCTCCAAAGGTTTTCTATGGGGTTGAGATCTGGAGACTGGCTAGGCCACTCCAGGACCTTGAAATGCTTCTTAAGAAGCCACTCCTTTGTTGCCCGGGCGGTGTGTTTGGGATCATTGTCATGCTGAAAGAACCAGCCACGTTTAATCTTCATGCCCATGCTGATGGGAGGAGGTTTGCACTCAAAATCTCACGATACATGGCCCCATTCATTCTTTCATGTACACAGATCAGTCATCCTGTTCCCTTTGCAGAGAAACAGCCCCAAAGCATGATGTTGCCACCCCCATGCTTCACAGTAGGTATGGTGTTCTTTGGTTGCAACTCAGCATTCTCTCTCCTCCAAACATGATGAGTTGTGTTTCTACCAAACAGTTCTACTTTGGTTTCATCTGACCATATGACATTCTCTCTAGCAAACCTCAGACGGGCCCGGACATGTATTGGCTTAAGCAGGGGGACACGTCTGGTACTGCAGGATCTAAGTCCCTGGCGATGTAGTGTGTTACTGATGGTAGCCTTTGTTACGTTGGTCCCAGCTCTCTGCAGGTCACTCACTAGGTCCCCCCCCGTGTGGTTCTGGGATTTTTTCACACCGTTCTTGTGATCATTTTGACCCCACGGGGTGAGATCTTGCGTGGACCCCCAGATCGAGGGAGATTATCAGTGTTCTTGCATGTCTTCCATTTCCTAATTATTGATCCCACAGTTGATTTCTTCACACCAAGCTGCTTGCCTATTGCAGATTCAGTCTTCCCAGCCTGGTGCAGGTCTACAATTTTGTTTCTGGTGTCCTTCGACAGCTCTTTGGTCTTCACCATAGTAGAGTTTGGAGTGCGACTGTTTGAGGTTGTGGATAGGTGTCTTTTATACTGATAATAAGTTCAAACAGGTGCCATTAAAACAGGTAATGAGTGGAGGACAGAGGAGCCTCTTAAAGAAGAAGATACAGGTCTGTGAGAGCCAGAAATCTTGCTCGTTTGTAGGTGACCAAATACTTATTTTCCACCATAATTTGCAATTAAATTCTTTCAAAAATCAGCAAATGTGATTGTCTGGATTTGTTTCCACATTTTGTCTCTCATAGTTGAGGTATACCTATGATGACAATTACAGCCCTCTCTCATCTTTTTAAATGGGAGAACTTGCACAATTGGTGGCTGACTAAATACTTTTTGCCCCACTGTATGTAATGATTTTTTTTTTCACCTGTAATAATTGGTATTTTTACGTTATACAGTATCTGCCTGGAGTTTTGCTTTAACAGAACTTAAAAAAGTAAAAGATAGTTGGCTGCTGTGCTGTTGCATCTATAGGGTTGTGGTTTTTATAATATAATATGCTGGCCTCATGTACAATGCTGCTGGTAAACGGACGTTTAGGAGCAGTTGGGCATTTTTTTCAACTGCTCCTGAACTCTCCTCTGCTATCTTATCAGTATATGTACACAGGTTCATTTATAGTCGTTTCTAAGCAGTTGTGTTTAGAGGCTTTATTTGGAACCCAAAAAAATGCGTTCAGAAGCTGTGTTTAAAGGCATTTCAAACGCCAAACACGGCTACCCGTGTTTAGGCTCGTTTTCGTCTAGTAGCGTTTTTAAAGGAAAATATTTTACTTATTACTTTTGAGCCTGAAAAATGCTAAAAACACACCAAAAACTCAATTATTACTGTATGCAAGATTGATATACCATGTGATATTCCCCTCATCAGCCAATTATGCTGTACAATACAGAACTTGCATTACTTGAGAGTCACCAACAGATGTTCCTCTGGTGGCACGCTTTTCCTCATGTTGGTGTCCATGCGAACTAGACGGGGTCTAACCTTTTCCAAGAGAACGTCAAAGGCGGCAGATGACATGCGTGTAAAATTAAAAAATTTCTGTGGGTAATTATGCAGCTGAACATACATATTAGAAAAGTATCCTGTGGACATACGTTGAGCCATCAATGGATGTGTCCAGTAGTGACGAACTCTGGTCCTCTCACGCAATTTTCTACGTCTTTGGAGCCTTAGCAAAAGCAACATCAGGAACATTTCCTCACACATGCTCATCATGGGATCCATATTAACAAACCAACCAAATATTAACAGCTAGCTACAAGCACACCCCTTTCTCAGCTGCTACTCACACTGTTCTCTCACAGAATGGCTGAAATAGTTAATAAATACTTGTTTTTAGTTCTTTCTAATCATTTGGGAGGGTCTGCTGAGGTTATCTTTAGTAAACGCTCCTGAACGTAAACGCGGCTTGTAAACGCTGCTAAACACATGTTTTTAAACGTGGATTACTAGCTGTGATGATCCAGCGTTCAGAAGAGGTTGAGAAACGTCCATGTAAATGAAGCCTTAGGAGTAGAATGCTACAGAATTTTACAGATTCAAATGTAGCCACTCTATCTTAAGCTGGTATGTCTGTTTAAAATTAGAGGTGCTGTAGTCAGCTTAGCCAAATTGATATCAGCTTTCAGGCTAGGCTCCGGTTACTGTTTCTGTCTGCTGCAAGTCGGTGTCTCTAATGCCTCTGGCAATAGTTTGAGAGCTACACTAATCGAACTAGGAATATTTATCTGTCCTATGGCCAACTGCGAGGAGGTTTATTGCCAGTGGTGCAGGCTGAGAGAAGGTACATATATTCAAGGAATGAGTTCTCCCCCTGGGTCTCCTGCCTAGGAAAGGGATGTGATTGGTTATTGAAGTGTCTTAGGTCTGCTGCCTGAGGGGGTTGACCATGTGGCTGGACCAAGGCCTGAGTCTGAGGCCTAGCTTGTGTAATCTGGGGATTGAGGAGCCATAGAGGAATTCAGATATTATGAGGGGAAACGTTGACCTTACTGGAGTATGGTGCCTTCTGCCCAGGGTATTGGCAGCTAAATTAACAAGTGCTTTACAGTCAGCAGCTACTGTCAGAGTGCTCCATCTGTGAAGGCTGTAAGTACTTTGTTCCTTTTTCTGATGTCTGCTAGTCCATGGGTATCCTGTGCCCCTCTCTCCATGGAGTATTGAGTGAAATTCAAACTCCTGTTTTGCATCTAAAAATGACCGTCACCTATGTGTACACAGATAGGCAAATGGGCAGTGCTAAGTGCTCAAGATAATGAGACCTATGGCAGTCACAAGGCACTTTTATGCATTGAACGAAATGCAGAGCTGCAATGGTCACAGGAGCTCATGGCTCTTCACAAAAATGACAAAATTCTACATTGTACAGTACAATCAGTGTTATGCTGCCCACAATGGCATATCCTTTTGCATGGACTGTTGAAAAAAGGGTGTAGAATTTATATATGAAATTACATTATTACTCACATTTGCCTTTGACAACATAAGCACTAATTCTGACCCTGCATGAGGACTTTCTTTAATTTGTAGATTTATACTTTATTGCCATTTGTTTGGCATAAATGATTTATGTTTAAACCATTTGTCTCAGCCTTAAACAGCCAACACAAATACACTAAATTCTTTTTATTTTCACTGTTTTAATTATTTTTGTTGTATAATTGAGAATGACGCACTCCAACCTAAACACACCAAGATGGTTGTAGAGACTGCCAAGTACTGATGCTTTGGGAGTGTTATCTGGTATCACACTTGATACAGTCACATAGTGATTGATGGTACATGTGTTTGAGTCTGACATGACATTTTTCCAAACTAGAAAGCTCTGCAAAATTATAAAGTTGAGAGGAGTAGCTGGATTGTTCATTGCCACAACTGTCCATCCATCTGTCCTTTCAATGTATAACTTTTAACAGCGTTCCATTGTAACTTAATCAAATATTCATTGGCAGTGGTGTCCCAAAAATGATTGATTTTCTGGTTGGTGAAATATGTGTTTTTTTTTTTTTTTACTTTTTGCATTTTTTTGAGGTGGGGCGTAATTAAAGAAGAATTACAGCTTTCATTTGAGTTTAAAATTTTGGGCAAAGTTAACCCAAATTAACTATTTCCATTACATTACTCTGCAGCCACTCTGTATCATATTTTTGCAATATTTTATCAGTGAATATAAGGCTCTCTCTGACCGAGATGAAAATTGTGACATCACCTCCCACCCCCAGTCTCTGTAAAGAGCCGCGGCTGTAGCTCTTTAACCATGTGATTAGCTGTGTCCAATCACAGCCGGTCATATGTAAACACGGAAATGTGGGTAATCGGCTCTCCTTGCCTCACACTGACAGAGTGTGTAATGAGGAGAGCCAATCAGCGGCATCTCCTTATAGGGGACATCGAGACGTAATCGGGGCACTGATCACAATAAAGCACCACCAGTGCCGGCAATCGGTGTCCACAAGTGCCACCAATCAGTGCCTATTAGTGATGAGTCATTGCTGGCTATCAGTGCCGCCTATCAGTTCCCATAAGTGCGGCTTATTAGTGCCCATAAATGCCGCCTCATCTGTGCCTATCAGTGCAGCCTATCAGTGCCGCCTCATTAGTGAAGGAGAAAAATTACTTATTAACAAAATTTACTGACGGAAACTAAAAAATACCAAACCCAGCAGTGATTAAATACCACCAAAAGAAAGCTATGTTTGTGTGAAGAAAATGATAAAAAATTTCACATGGTTAAAGTGTAGAATGACTGCGCAATTGTCATTCAAAGTGTGACAGTGCTGAAAGCTGAAAATTGGCCTGGGCAGGAAGGGTGTGAAAGTGCCCTGTAGGCAAGTAGTTAAAGAAGACTCTACTAGGAATCCCACCGGTTCATTGGATGATGTTTTGATTTCTTTACCTTACCAAGCCATAACCTGGTTATAATATTGCAAGCATGTGGAAATGGTACACATTACTACTTTAAAAGCACATTAACTTCTTATACATTGTTCTGTTACCCATTACAGCTTTCCATGAAGTTTCTGTTTACCCGAAGAAGGAGCTGCCTTTCTTTATTCACTTCACAGCTGGTCTGTGCTCCTTTACTGCGATGTTGGCACTTCTTACACATCAATTTCCAGATCTCATGGGAGTTTTTGCAAAAACAGTAAGTGGCTAATAGCTTATTATATTCTGTTGTCACATATTCACTTGAAGCCATTATTGTTTCTCTGTGTTTCTCTGCTTGTTATAATATACTAGCATGTGTGTATCATTGCAGATAATGAAAAACAAAATTACCGTATATACTCGAGTATAAGTCAAATTTTTCAGCACCTTTTTTTGTGCTGAAAGTGCCCCCCTCGACTTATACTCGAGTCAAGCACTTTTCTGCAGCAAAAAATTTCATTTTCCGAACCGAATTTGGGGCCGCGTATCTCAGGGTCACTTGGTGCTAGAAACCCCTAAATTTGGTGTGCAAACCCAGTGGACCTGGTTCCACAACATATCCAAAGCTGGAGTTCTTAGCACTAAGCGGCCCCGAGATATGGGGCCCCAAAATAGGTTCAGAAAATGTCATTCTCTGCTGCAGAAAAGTGCTTGACATTTTCTGAACCGATATTTGGGGTCCTGTATCTTGGGGCCACTTGGTTCTAGAAATGCCAGCTTTGGATATTTTATTGTGCTAGTTCCACTGGGTTTGCACACCAAATTTGGGGTTCCTAGCACTAAGTGGCCCCGAGTTACAGGGCCCCAAAGTTGGTCAACTGTGTCCATCTGTAGCAATGTCATTTCGGGACACTTTGGGTTCAGAGACCCCAAATTTTGGCTGCAGCTAGGGGCATCTAGGAACCCTTAACTACCGAGTGTGAAGTTCGGGGGACCTATGGCTGCAAATGGGCGCAGTGAGGCATGCAAATGGGCACAGTGAGGCTGCAAATGGGCATTGTTGACCCTCTTTTCCACCTACAGTAGCTGTGCATTTCTCACCCTCGTCTTATACTCGGGTCAATAAGTTTTTCCCATTTTTTTTGTGGTAAATTAGGGCCTCGACTTATACTCGGAACGACTTATACTCGAGTATATACGGTATCCCAACTACACTTTTCTGACTTTTATTTTTAGATGGCACTAGGTTAGGAATGTTCATTTGTCAAGATCTGGTATTTATTTATGGTATGGCATGCCTTCAATTGAAAACTCAAATGCAATGCTTCAAGCCATGTGTAGCATTTAAAGTGTTCTCTAGATGAAAAAGAGATCAACCTGATGTAATTGTGCTACATATTTAACAAGTCTTATATTTGGGATAGTCCACAATTATTTATATAGGTGCGATATCCATTTTGGTCTGTTGCGTATTAAAGGAGTTGTAAAGGCAGAAGGTTTTTTTATCTTAATGCATTCTATGCATTAAGATAAAAAACCTTCTGTGTGTCCCCCCAGCACCCCCCTAATTACCTACCTGAGCCCCTTCTCTCTCCAGCAATGTCCCCTCAGCCATCCAGGACACTCCTCCTGATTGGCTAAGACAGAGCAGCTGCACCATTGGCCCCTGCAGCTGTCAATCAAAGTCAGTCAGCAAATCAGGGGAGAGAGAGGGTGGGGCCAGGTCGGGGCTCTGTGTCTGAATGGATACACAGAGCTGTGACTCAGCCTGGGTGACCCCTGTAGCAAACTGCTGGCTGAGGGGCACTTAAAGGAGGGAGGGGCTAGAGCAGTGAAGAGGGACCCAAGAAGAGGAGAATCAAGGCTGTTCTGTGCAAAACCAACTGCACAGAGGAGGTAAGTATAACATGTTTGTTATTTATTTTTTGAAACAAGCCTTTACAATCACTTCAAGTCTCTCTGCTCTCTGTTCTTCAGTGCTGTACAATAGTTTTGCTTTCTAGCTCTATCTCACATTGCAGGTCCAGGAGTCGGTTCACTCACTGAAATCCGTGCAAATCGGCACTGTTGTCAAAAATGGTATTCTGATTACTGTATGTGGTTATTACATGCAGTGTTAGTATTTAACTTAATATATTTTTTTACCTTTATTTTTACCATTATTTATATTTTTCCCACATGCCTTTCAAGTGAATATGGACAGAGATATACGTTTCTCTTTTGTTCATTGGAGAGCACAGCTCTCATTTTGATTGTTACTGTTGGGTATTGTGCCAGCTGCAGAAGTAGGATGCTAAGCTCAACTTAAAAACAAAAGACAACCTAGGGACATGCCTGCATATGATCAGTGGGTCTCTGACCTGCTTGTGACAGTACTCCTTTTTTTGGGCTGGCAGGGCACTGAAACATCATTCTCGAGGCCGTATGTCTTCCTCCTATGTAAGTAGGCTGTAAAGGTACTAACTTTTTTTGGTGAGAGGGAATGTGGAGGACAGGATGGTGCTTCATATAGCGTTTTTTTATACTGTTGCATTTATTTTTTTACTGGGGGACGTCAGTGGATGTTTTGTGGGGTTTCCAACTTTTGGGGGAGTTTAAAGTGCAGCTGCCATTTTGATGTTTAGCATTCTGTGTGTTATTACTTTGCCTTTGTCACTTCCTGTTTCATGCACAAGAAGTTCCTCTGGGTACAGAAAGTAGGAGGCTCTTTCTCTCTGAACAGCTATCGATTTTCAGCATGCTGTACGTGTGCTTTCTTGCTCCTCCACATTGCGTCTACATGGTTGTTGCCATGATCCACAGTTCCCTAACCTCCTATAATCGGTTGGTAAACTGATGCCTGCAGTGAGTACTCTCTACAAATAGAAGCCTGCTGCACTTTGCTTCTTAAAAGACCCTTACTCCTTTATTGTGATGCCTTGTGCATATTACACCTACTTATACAAAAGTAAAGGCACAGACATTAAAGCCCAAGCAACGACCATGTTGGAAAAGATAGTGTTAGTAATATTCCAGAGTTTGTCTGAAAAATGTATTAGTACAAAAAATATCATAAAATACATTTTCTAATTACCAAATAAATCATACCACTAACTACCCTTCAACAATTGCTCCATTAAAGCAAGCCACCATGGAATATTTGTTACAGTCCAGCAACAGTAACTTTAGAGTAAACGATAAACCGCTGTGAAAAACTTCTCATTTGTTGACTGAATCCAGTAAACCATTCAGTTTTAAATCACCTTGCTTAGTGTAATGCTTGTAGTTAATATGAAATCACAGAGCCAAAGCCAGATGCAGATACACCGGCTTTAGTACTTAAACTTGCATCTTAGCCTCCAAGCCAGCCAGGTTACTCTGTTTTCCACATCCCCTAAGAGTAAATTATAGTAGCTGTACTTAGCCATACATAGGTGTTCGCTGGCCTGTTTGCCACATCATCCTCCCGTCAGTTACAGCTCTTGAACTTTTACCGTCACTGGGCCATTCCATCATGGCTGGTAGGCATGGCCCTAATGACATCAAACCGCTCTCACGTTCACCAAAGTGGTGTAGCTGGGTTTGTCAAGACATATGAGGCTGCCACATTCTGCTTGCATTTCTGAGTACTGAATTAGCATTCAGTACTCAGTACCCCCACCCCCCAAAAAAAAAAACATACCTGAGCCTGATCTCGATCCAGCGATGTGCACGAGAACCCCAGCTCTCTACCTCCACAGTGTCTGAGACACAAAAAGGCCAATGTCAATCACAGTGAGGAGGGACTGGTGGGCAGGGCCAAGCCCCATTCTGTGTGTTTTATAGATATACACAGAGTGGGGCTCGGGAGCGAGCACGCACTAGTGCCCCCATAGCAAGTGGGGGGAGGAGTGCTGGCGGGGGATAAGAGAAGGGGAGAATCAGGGGCTGCTCTGTTCAAAACCATTGCACAGAGCAGGTACAGTAGGGACGGAAAGTATTCAGACCCCCTTACATTTTTCACTCTTTGTTATATTGCAGCCATTTGCTAAAATCATTTAAGCTCATTTTTTTCCTCATGTACACACAGCACCCAATATTGACAGAAAAACACAGAATTGTTGGCATTTTTGCAAATTTATTAAAAAAGAAAAACTTAAATATCACATGGTCCTAAGTATTCAGACCCTTTGCTGTGACACTCATATATTTAACTCAGGTGCTGTCCATTTCTTCTGATCATCCTTGAGATGGTTCTACACCTTCATTTGAGTCCAGCTGTGTTTGATTATACTGATTGGACTTGATTAGGAAAGCCACACACCTGTCTATATAAGACCTTACAGCTCACAGTGCATGTCAGAGCAAATGAGAATCATGAGGTCAAAGGAACTGCCTGAAGAGCTCAGAGACAGAATTGTGACAAGGCACAGATCTGGCCAAGGTTACGAAAAAATTTCTGCTGTACTTAAGGTTCCTAAGAGCACAGTGGCCTCCATAATCCTTAAATGGAAGACGTTTGGGATAACCAGAACCCTTCCTAGAGCTGGCCGCCAGGCCAAACTGAGCTATCGGGGGAGAAGAGCCTTGGTGAGAGAGGTAAAGAAGAACCCAAAGATTACTGTGGCTGAGCTCCAGAGATGCAGTCGGGAGATGGGAGAAAGTTGTAGAAAGTCAACCATCACTGCAGCCCTCAACCAGTTGGGGCTTTATGGCAGAGTGGCCCGACGGAAGCCTCTCCTCAGTGCAAGGCACATGAAAGCCCGCATGGAGTTTGCTAAAAAACACCTGAAGGACTCCAAGATGGTGAGAAATTAGATTCTTTGGTCTGATGAGACCAATATAGAAATTTTTGGCCTTAATTCTAAGCGATATGTGTGGAGAAAACCAGGCACTGATCATCGCCTGTCCAATACAGTCCCAACAGTGAAGCATGGTGGTGGCAGCATCATGCTGTGGGGGTGTTTTTCAGGGACAGGACGACTGGTTGCAATCGAGGGAAAGATGAATGCAGCCAAGTACAGGGATATCCTGGACAAAAACCTTCTCCAGAGTGCTCAGGGCCTCAGACTGGGCCGAAGGTTTACCTTCCAACAAGACAATGACCATAAGCACACAGATAAAATAACGAAGGAGTGGCTTTACAACAACTCCGTGACTGTTCTTGACTGGCCCAGCCAGAACCTTGACTTAAACCCAATTGAACATCTCTGTAGAGACCTAAAAATGGCTGTCCACCAATGTTTACCATCCAACCTGACAGAACTGGAGAGGATCTGCAAGGAGGAATGGCAGAGGATCCCCAAATCCAGGTGTCAAAAACTTGTTGCATCTTTCTCAAAAAGACTCATGGCTGTATTAGATCAAAAGAGTGCTTCTACTAAATACTGAGCAAAGGGTCTGAATACTTAGGCCCATGTGATAGTTTAAGTTTTTCTTTTTTAATAAATCTGCAAAAATGTCAACAATTCTGTGTTTTTCTGCAATATGGGGTGCTGTGTGTACATTAATGAGGAAAAAAATTAACTTAAATGATTTTAGCAAATGGCTGCAATATAATAAAGAGTGAAAAATTTAAGGGGGGTCTGAATACTTTCCGTCCCCACTGTAAGTAAAACATGTTTGTTATTTTAAAAAAACTGGTGCCTTTAGTACCACTTTAATTTAGCCTCCATCTTAAAACCATCCAGCTTTGTGCAGTTTCTATGTATTTGGAGGAACTGTCTTGGTGGAATGCCATCAAAGATTTTGGGTGATGACTATCCGCTCTTAAAAGGGTATTTGCTGCTGCTTTTTTTTTTTTTTTTTTTTTTTTCAAGTATGTACGTGTTTCTAGCATACAATTGTCCCTAATAGTCCATAGATTTAGAAGGGAAATTTGTTTCACATAACTTATGAAGGGGACCAGTTGTCTAACTATGTTAGCCCTATCTACTCAAGAGCATTCCTTTACTTGTGCCACTGGTTTTGGTCTAGATGGCATTTTGAGTAACCACCTCTGCAGTCTTTGCACTGTGTGGGGGCTGCAGCACCCCACAGTTACTGCCATAAAAAATGTCTGGTTGCACTTCATCAGAAAATAATTTAGGCGTGTACATGATCCATTAAAAGATAAGTGCACTTTCAGAGAAAGTGCACTTATCCTGTTTGCCCCTTTTAAGGTAATCTAATGGATCCCACCGCCCTCCGTGTCCCCTTCAGAGATGCATATAGACCCTAATCCAAGACCATGGCTCCCAGGGATTGCTTGTATCCTGCGCCGCAAATCCTCTGTCTTTTTCTAGAGGATGCACTTTGTGTTGCGCACGTGAAAAGCAGTATTTTTGGTCCATCCATCTAGGTGTAATGTGCCCTGCTAAAAAGAGGTAAAGCCCAACCTAAGACTTGTGATTCAGCCCCTGTTTGCCATGTCTTAATGCAGCCTTTGAAAAAGGCTTTTATTCTTGAAGTGTTGGGCCCTTTTTAATGACATCACTGTCCTCTTCGCCCTCTTCTTCCTCCAGCATTGGGCAGCCGCAATATGGTAAAATTGTCCAACGATGCGATTACTTTTCCAAGACAACATACATAAACTATAACTTTGCTGTGATAGAGGTTAAAAGGTTAAATTATAGAGGCCCTCTTCTTCCTCCAGCATTGGGCAGATCCTTAATGCTGCAGAGAGAGTCACAATGTAATGAGGAGGAGCTGCTGAGCCCAGAGTGGAGGCCGGAGCTTTAATGCTCTGAGCTTACAGGAAGTGGGTTGAATATGATGGTGGGCATTCCGACCTCAAGAAGAGAGGTGGCTGAGAGTCAGAGCAGTGATTTTGTGGGGCACAGTGCCTGAGATCAGGTGTGTAAAGCAAAGTAGAAGTAAAGTAGTTTTTCTTTTCTTTTTTTTTTTGCTATGTGGAGTCCATTTAATCGTGGTTGTCACCAGTACAAGTGTGTCTATTGCAGGATTTCCATTCTATTGCTGTTGTGATAACAATTCAAAATTTGGTATTTTCTCTCCCTCTCTGACTTAGTAAGAATGAACTACAGGAGTGTGAATCTCCCTGAGACACAGAGACAAAATTGGTTGAACACAGTGGGCTTTTTTCCACTGAGCTATATACTAAAAATCAACAGGGGTTCTAAACCACCCATCTTTGCTGAGGGAGTATTAAGATTTCCAGTGCATATCCCTTCTTTATAAAATACTAGTTGCCTGCCTGCCATGCTGAGCCTCTGCCTTTCCATCTCACTGACCCAGAAAAAGGATGCAAATAAAGAGTTCTAAACACACTAGTTTTACTGGCTGCCTGCTTTTAGGGTCAGTGATTTAGAAAGTATTTAAGCTAGAGACAGCTAGGCAAGGCAACTAACATTTCAAAGATGATCGACTGTGGCAGCTCACATATTCCTGTCAGCACAAATTTCCCATTAAGCCATATAGTGTACAGAAATGTACCCAACTGAGATCTATATTCCCACCTTGCTGTCATTTTTGGATGGATGTACCATTTTATTGCACATAGAAGATCAAAACATGTATGATGCCATTGTGAAAATTAAGGCCATAGCTGAGCTGTTAAAATCAACTAACTATAGCAGCAAGTAGACTGTTTTATAAAGTCTGCATGTCTTTTACAAGCCTGTTTTATTAACTTCATGCACAGTATTTAAGAGAACTTTTTTAAACACAATTTTTTATGTAATAAAGCTATTTAAAAGCCTAGTAAAGATTAACCACAGCCTTTAAATATCGTTTTGCACCTGGAGGGGTTAAATTAACAAAACATATTTCTTCCTGGATCTGTGTACTAATTTTTGTCAAAGCAGTTGCAGGCCTGGCAGAGGGGCCTCCTTTCTCCAAACTTCTGCTATGCGTTAAGTGAAAAAATGCAGTTGGACATGGCTGTGATTAATTCCTCTGCAGTCCCTTGCTGGCTGAATTGTAAGCATGGGCTTAGCTATCTTCTCCATCAGTTCCTCTAGGACTATGCGTTCTTTTAGATGTGTGTAAAATAAAGGTTCAGAGACCCGCAGTTCTGTTATCTGGCACGGCCATTCAGAGCATGTCTGATGCACCCGTGGTCTATGTGGTTACTTTGTACAGGCAGAGTGGGGTTTATTTGAAACCCTAATTTTGATCATCAATTTGCCATTAGCTTTGGCTAATAGCACAGCACTCATCTACGCAAAATAAAAAATAAAATGTATAGTACTTTTATTACATTAAGTCACATACTCGGGTGGTGGAGAAGAGGTTAAGAGCATGACAATTAGAATTAAATGTAAAAACATTCTTGAGAAATAGGTAGCATGGGATATAAACATATATCAAACAGAGCAAAATTCCTTACATATACTATTGCCAAGATAAACTGGTAGTTTCCAAGCCCCCTAAACAAACCCTGCTTACAATCAATTTAGTTTTCTCTATAAACACTGTCTTTTGTCTGTCTGAGTGGGAAAGGCACATGGACAGGCTCACAGCTGCGGCCATATCTGTACATGCAGTGATTAGATGTCTGTCTTGTCTTGTGTTATGTCTTCCATTTGCAGGTTAGGAGTGCAAATGTACTGATGAATTTTTTCCTTATCGGTTGTATCGGCTAATTTCATGTATTTAAAGCACAAGTAATGTAGACCACTCTGGTAACTGATACCTTTCCTTTGTACTGTGTTCAATTTTTCTATAGAACTGGTCACATTTGTTACACTGCTTTAGGACATGTAACTTAAGTCTTATGTGGTTTCATTTTAACAGCTCTGCTTTTACTTAACTACCCTGCAATTTCTGAATAAAAATCATATAGCATTTCAAAAATGGTAATAAAATGTAAAAAAAGTCCCAAATACGCAGAAGCGGTCAATGGTAAATTCTTATTTAATGCATATTTCATGCATTTAGAAGGTTAGTCCACCCAGGCCTAGTATTTCAGTTTTTGATAGGTGCTGGAGAGGTAAACAACTCATCATTTTTTTATATCTCTCAGAGACTCTGTTGGTAAGATCTCTGTCCTTGAGTTCTTAGGTCTGTACATGTTCTGTGTCATTATCAGGGAACTACCCTGTTGGATTTGTTATGTAATTTATATAATCTATATGGACAATGCAGCAGGACGTGCTAGAACATGCTTTGTTCCCGGGAACAACTTACACTTTTACTGTACTTTTACACTTTTAAACATTCCTAGTTATGTTTTACAGTAAATGAGATTTTGCTGAGAAACGTTAGGGGACAAAGTATGGCTTGACCCACCAGGATCCAACAATTACTAAAATGTAACGCTGAGTGGACTGACCCTTTAAAGCTTTAATTACTGGACCAAAAGTATCATTTAATTTAAAAAAAAAAATCAAGGAAGGTTTAGAGCCTCTTCTGGGTTTTTATTGCTGTCAGAACAAGTAGTGATGGGAAATATTTCAAACGGATACAGACACACACACGGAGGTATTGAAGCTTTGCCTACAGCTGATCTTTCCCCATTACTGACTTACCATTTTGTGTACTGTACAATGTGTAAGGCAGCAATGCCTTAGATATCATATTGAAGATATACAACTATAGTCACAGGAGTACCTAGGCACCCTCATATAACGGGATGTGCACCACTATTTTCTAGTAAATGTTTCAGGGTACTGCTTGGTCATAGATAACATTTCTAAATGTGTCTTATAACATAGTACAGTACACCTTCATTTTTGACTTCCGGTCTGTTTTGAAGTGACAGAGCCCTTTTAAACAGACTATTGGGTAAAATACAAAAAAGTCCCAGCACACTTAAAGGAGTTGTGAAGGCAGAAGGTTTTTTTATCTTAATGCATTCTGTGTATTAAGATAAAAATCCTTCTGTGTGCAGCAGCCTCCCCAGCACCCGCTAATACTTACCTGAGCCCCATCTCTGTCCAGCGATGTCCACGAGTCCCTCGGCCGTCCAAGACTCTCTCTCCTGATTGGCTGAGACACAGCAGTGGCGCCATTGGGTCCTGTGGCTGTCAAAGTCAGTTAGCCAGTCAGAGGAGAGAGAGGGAGGGGGTCGAACGGCAGCTCTGTGTCTGAATGGACACACGGAGTTGCAGCTGGGCTTGGGTGCCTCCATAGCAGGCTGCTTGCTGTGGGGGCACTCGACAGGAGGGGGTGGCCAGGAGAGCCAAAGAGGGACCCAAGAAAATTAGGATCTGGGCTGCCCTGTGCAAATCCACTGCACAGAGCAGGTAAATATAATATGTTTGTTTTTTGGTTTTTTTTTAAACGAGAATTTACAATCACTTTAAACAAAATAACAGAAAGCAGAGGGTTTTTTTGGGATTCATTTGGAACTGTACTGTATATAATTACACTGCCACACCAAGCACCTCTGCAAAGTGTGATCCTCAACTCTAGTCTAACAAAGCTCCCATTTTAGGACATATATATACACCCGTGGCCAAAAGTTTTGAGTATGACACAAATAATAATTTTCACAAAATATGCTGCTTCAGTGTTTTTAGCTCTTTTTGTCAGAAGTTACTATGGGAGTTTCACAATGGGATTAGGGTCTGTGGAGTTTCCTGGCCATGGACCCAAAATGTTGATGTTTTGTTCCCCAAGCCACTTAGTTATCATGTTTGCCTTATGGCAAGGTGCTCCATCATGCTGGAAAAGGCATTGTTACCTAACTGTTTTTGGATGTTTGGGAGAAGTTGCTCTCGGAGGATGTTTTTGTACCATTCTTTATTTGTGGCTGTGCTCTTAGGCTAAATTGTGAGTGAGCCCACTACCTTGGCTAAGAAGCAACCCCACACATAAATGGTCTCAGGATGCTTTACTGTTGGCATGACACAGGACTGATGGTAGCGCTCACCTTATCTTCTCCGGACAAGGTTTTTTTCAGATGCCCCAAACAATCAGAAAGGGGATTCATCAGAGAAAATTATTTTACCCCAGTCCTCAGCAGTCCAATCCCTGTACCTTTTACAGAATATGAGTCTGTCCCTGATGTTTTTCCTGGAGAGAAGTGGCTTCTTTGCTGCCCTTTTTGACACCAGGCCATCTTCCAAAAGTCTTCTCACTTCTTCACACATGCATTGGAGGGTTTTTTTATGGAATAAGGGTTTTATTTCATGGCAAAGAGGAACTTTGCAAATGCAATTCATCTGATCACTCTTCATAACAATCTGGAGTGTACACAAATTGCCATCATAAACACTAAAGCAGCAGACTTTGTGAAAATTAATATTTGTGTCATGTGTGTGTGTATATATATATATATATATATATATATATATATATACAGTATCTCAGTAGAGTACAGTATCTCACAAAAGTAAGTACACCCCTCACATTTTTGTAAATATTTTATTATATCTTTTCATGTGACAACACTGAAGAAATTACACTTTGCTACAATGCAAAGTAGTGAGTGTACAGCTTGTATAACAGTGTAAATTAGCTTTCCCCTCAAATAACTCAACACACATTAATGTCTAAACCACTGGCAACAAAAGTGAGTACACCCCTAAGTGAAAATGTCCAAATTGGGTCCAACTAGCCATTTTCCCTCCCCGGTGTCATGTGACTCAGTGTTACAAGGTCCCAGATGTGAATGGGGAGCAGGTGTGTTAAATTTGGTGTTATTACTCTCACTCTCTGATACTGGTCACTGGAAGTTTAACATGGCACCTCATGGCAAAGAACTCTCTGAGGATCTGAAAAAAAGAATTGTTTCTCTACATAAAGATTGCCAAAACCCTGAAACTGAACTGCAGCACAGTGATTAAGACCATACAGCTGTTTAACAGGACAGGTTCCACTTGGGAAATAGACGTATGAGTGTTACCAGCATTGCTGCAGAGGTTGAAGGGGTGGGGGAGTCAGCCTGTCAGTGCTCAGACCATACATCGCACACTGCATCAATTTGGTCTGCATGGCTGTCGTCCCTGAAGGAAGCCTGCAGAGGTTGAAGGGGTGGGGGAGTCAGCCTGTCAGTGCTCAGACCATACGTCGCACACTGCATCAATTTGGTCTGCATGGCTGTCGTCCCTGAAGGAAGCCTCTTCTAAAGATGATGCACAAGAAAGCCCGCAAACAGTTTGCTGAAGACAAGCAGACTAAGGACATGGATTACTGGAACCATGTCCTGTGGTCTAATGAGACCAAGATTAACTTATTTTGTTCAGATGGTGTCAAGCATGTGTGGCGGCAACCAGGTGAGGAGTACAAAGACAAGTGTGTCTTGCCTACAGTCAAGCATGGTGGTAGGAGTGTCATGGTCTGCAGCTGCATGAGCGCTGCCAGCACTGGGGAGCTACAGTTCATTGAGGAAACCATGAATGCCAGCATGCACTGTGACCTACTGAAGCAGAGCGTGATCCCCTCCTATTGGAGACTGGCCCTCAACATGATAATGACCCCAAACGCACCTCCAAGACGAGCACTACCTTGCTAAAGAAGCTGAGGGTTAATGTGATAGACTGGCCAAGCATGTCTCCAGACCTAAACCCTATTGAGCATCTGTGGGGCATCCTCAAACGGAAGGTGGAGGAGCGCAAGGTCTCTAACATCCACCAGTTCCGTGATGTCATCATGGAGGCGTGGAAGAGGACTCCAGTGGCAACCTGGAAAGCTCTGGTGAACTCCATGTCCAAGAGGGTTAAGGCAGTGCTGGAAAATAATGGTGGTCACACAAAATATTGACACTTTGGGCCCAATGTTGACATTTTCACTTAGGGGTGTACTCACTTTTGTTGCCAGCGATTTAGACATGTATGAATGTGTGTCGAGTTATTTTGAGGGGACAGCAAATTTACACTGTTATACAAGCTGTATGCTCACTACTTTACATTGTAGCAAAGTGTAATTTCTTCAGTGTTGTCACATGAAAAGATATAATAAAATATTTACAAAAAATGTTAGGGGTGTACTCACTTTTGTGAGATACAGTGTGTGTATGTGTGTATGTAGATACAGTATCTCACAAAAGTGAGTACACCCCTCACATTTTTGTAAATATTTTATTATATCTTTTCATGTGACAACTGAAGAAATGACACTTTGCTACAATGTTAAATAGTGAGTGTACAGCTTCAGTGTAAATTTGCTGTCACCTCAAAATAACTCCACACACAGCCATTAATGTCTAAACCGCTGGCAACCAAAGTGAGTACACCCCTAAGTGAAAATGTCAACATTGGGCCTAAAGTGCCAAAATGTTGTGTGGCCAGCACTGCCTTAACCCTCTTGGGCATGGAGTTCACCAGAGCTTCACAGGTTGCTACTGGAATCCTCTTCCACTCCTCCATGACGACATCACAGAGCTGGTGGATGTTAGAGACCTTGCCTTCCTCCACCTTCCATTTGAGGATGCCCAATAGGGTTTAGGCCTGGAGACATGTTTGGCCAGTACATCACCTTTACCCTCAACTTCTTCAGCAAGGCAGTGGTTGTTTTGGAGGTGTGTTTGAGGTCGTTGGAATACTTACCTGCAGCTCAGTCTTTGAAGGGAGGGGGATCATGCTCTGTTTCAGTATGTCACAGTACATGTTGGTATTCATGGTTCCCTCAATAAACTGTAGCTCCCCAGTGACGGCAGCACTTATGCAGCCCCAGACCATGGCACTCCCACCACCAAGCTTGACTGTAGGCAAGACAAGCTTGTCTTTGTACTCCTCACCTGGTTGCTGCCACACATGCTTGACACCATCTGAACCAAATACATTTATCTTGAGCTCATCAGGCCACAGGACATGGTTCCAGTAATCCATGTCCTTAGTCTGCTTGTCTTCAGCAAACTGTTTGCGGGCTTTCTTGTGCATCATCTTTAGAAGAGGCTTTCTTCTGGGACGACAGCCATGCAGACCAATTTGATGCAGTGTGCGGCGTATGTTCTAAGCACTGACAGGCTGACCCCCCACCCCTTCAACCTCTGCAGCAATGCTGGCAGCACTCATACGTCTTTTTTTCTTTATCATACATCACGGGACACAGAGCCATAGTAGTAACTATATGGGTATATAGGCACCTTCAGGTGATGGACACTGGCACACCCAAGACTGGAAGTTCACTCCCTATATAACCCCTCCCCTTACCAGGAGTACCTCTGTTTTTTCGCCAGTGTCTAAGGTGTTGGTCACGGTTAAAGATGTGCTCTGAAAAGAGCTTTTGCTGGCAGGATCCTTTTTGCTGAATTAATACCAGCTTTTACAGACCGGATCCATCCAAAGTGCCACTGAGGCCAAGGTGGATGGTACCCGGGCCCTGTATAGGAAGAACGAGGTTTCGCTTGTAACGCCTCTCTTTGGAGGGCTGGACCCTGAAACCCAGTGCTTTGGTCGTGCTCACATTACCATAACGTTTTCCTGGATGCTATAGAGGTCCAAGGAAGTGGAACCCCGATAAAAAAGGGACCCGGTCCTTGAAGGTTTGTTAAACGCAGCCTGCCGTGATGGGTGAAGATTGGATCTGTCTTATAACAGCAGAATCCTGCGACGGGGATAAGGTAAGTGAAGAAGCCTAGGAACTGTAAAAAGTTCACCTATGTTTTTTTCTGAGTGGAATGTTGTAATACCTAAAATCCCCACTAGAGGGTGTAAATGCACATACCTTATTACGTTGCTTCTCAGCTAAACTCTGTGTCAGCAGCAGACAGTATGTTGGGTCTCAGCCATCAGGAGCATATTCAAGGGGGGAGTCCTGGATTACAGGGAAAGTAAGCAGGTGGGTAAGCCTCACTGCAGCTTCTCCCCCTGGGGAAAGAAGGGGTTGGAGGTTACATCAGCCTGTTTGTGCTCCAACCCCACCGCCCCCTGGCAGCTTTCCACATATTTTTGCCTTCTGAGCATCCCCCTTCTGTGTCCTCCCCCTCCCTCTCATGGAATCTGACGAAAGACAGATCTGAACGGCGCCGCGCACGGGTACTGAGAGATTTTAAAAATAATGAGGGGGGTGTATTAGAGGACGGAGGGGGCGTGGCTTAGCGTGGCGCCGTGTACGGGACGCAGCGTCCACTTGGGTTACACGGCATAGGCGCAGAGCTCACAGGGCTCAGAAAAACAAACCTCTGTCAGTTGGTAGCTGAAAGCCCAACAGGCAAGGCTCTTCAGACACAGGAGCGGTTGGGAGCACGTAAGAGGGATGATACAGCCATTCCCAAAGGGAATACATTTCACTCAGCATCAGCCTCAACTTTATTAGCGGCATTTTCATTTGCTAGACTATAGTTCAGCATAGTGGTGCATTTCTTTAGTACCTCTGCTTTTGTGCTTAGGACTATGCCTCCCAAAAAGGCCAGTGCAAACACCTCAAATAGGTACCTAAAGCATCAACCCCAGGCACTGAGGATTCTAGTCATGCCTCCACATTGTTATCTTCTCCTGAAGTACCAGAAATGGCTAGCCAGGGTGAGCCGTTTGGACCAGTGGGTGTTGCAGCTGCTGCTGACATCTCATCCCCTGTATACGTGACTGAAGATGCCTTTTCCTCCGCCCTGCTGGGGCTAGAGGAGAGACTAGGGGCTTTAATCGCATCTTCCATCCAAAGGGATAGGAAGCGTGGTAGATCCCCCTCCCCCACCTCAGACCCTTTATCAAGGTAACAGTGGGTGGAGGAGGAGGTGGTATTACCCTCAGGTGTTCAGGAGGAAAGGCAATCCAATGACTCCTCTTCTGAGGAATCAACGGGGGAGCAACAGGGGAGGAAGCCTCGCAATCTGGGAAATTGCTGGTACAATGTCTTACAGAGATGGTTTGTTACGCTTTCAAGCTGTCCCTAACTGAGTCAGCCGAAAGTTCAGTTTCTTCTTTGGGTTCCTTAAAACCTTTGCAGACTTTGCATGCGTCTCCCGTCCATGTATTACTGGAACAGCTTATTTATGCTGAATGGGATCATCCGGATAAACATTTTCTCCCTCCAAAAAGATTCTCAGTACTTTATCCCATGGAGGAGAAATTCACGAAAAGATGGAATGTACCAGCAGTTGATGCTGCTATATCCCGTGTGAATAAAGGTCTAACCTGTCCAGTAGACAATGCTCAAATGCTTAGGGATCCAACAGATAAAAGATTGGAATTCCTGTTAAAATCCTCTTTTTCTTTGGCAGGTGCAGTTACTCAGCCTGCAGTCGCAATAGGCATCTGTCAATCCCTCAAGGACCAGTTTAGACAGGCCCTTAAGGAGGTTCCTGTACAACAGACCCGGGACTTGGCCGAACTGCCAAGAGCATTATGTTTTGCTATTGACGCCATTAAGGATTCTATTCATCAGGCGTCTCGCCTTGCGCTTGTGCTAGTGCACATGCGTAGGATCCTATGGTTGAAAAATTGGTCAGCCGAAGCACCATGAAAAAGGCTCCTGACTGGTTTTCCTTTTCATGGGGATTGACTATTTGGGGATGATTTGAACAAATACATCCAAAAGATTTCAAGTTGGAAAAGTACTCTTTTGCCAGTCAAAAGAAGGAATAAATGCCCTACATTTAAGCACTTTCTTTTTCCAGGGCCAGGGGCATCTGCCTCTAGGCAGTCGTGACAGCCTCCACCGTCTAGAGGAAAGCCTCAGGGTCAGGCCTAGGCACGAAAGAAGTCCTGGGGGCGGAAACCTGCAAAACAGAATTCTAAAGCCTCATTATGAAGGGGTGCCCCCGCTCACCGGGGGGGTGGGAAGACTTCTGCAGTTCTCAGAGGTCTGGCAGGAGGAAATTCAGGACAGATGGGTCATCTCCACAATAGCTCTAGGTTACAAACTGGAGTTTCGAGAGTTTCCACGGCCTCGTTTTCTAAGATCAAACGTTCCCAAAGATCCAGGGAAAAGGCAATCTCTGCTTTGGGCTTTAGACCGATTACTGGCTCAGGGGGTGATCATGCAAATCCCCGCAGAAGAGCAAGGTTTGGGGTTCTATTCAAACCTCTTCACGGTACCAAAACCGAATGGAGATGTCAGACCCATTCTAGATCTCAAAAATCTGAATCAATCAGGTGGGTGGTTTCTATCCTACAAGGAGGAGAACTTCTGGCTCCACCGCTAGCCAGGCTAAGGGCGCAGGGCATAACAGTCCTGGCATACCTGGACGATCTATTGTTAATAGACCGGTCAGTGGCCCTCTTGGAGCAAAGTGTACACATTACAACCAAATACCTGGAAAGTCTAGGTTGGGATTCTCAACCTAGAGAAATCTTCCTTAAAACCACTAAAAAGGCTGGAGTACTTGGGTCTGATCATAGACACAGCCCAGAAAAAGGTGTTTTTGCCTCAGGCAAAGATCAGCGCCATAAGAGAGCTGGTGCAAATGGTCAGGTCGAAGAGAGATCCCTCCATTCGCCTTTGCAAGAGGTTGTTGGGAAAGATGGTGGCTTCATTTGAAGCGGTTCCCTATGTCCAGTTCCATTCGAGACTGTTGCAAAACCGTATCCTGTCTGATTGGAACAAAAGGGTCCAAGCTCTAGATTTGCCAATGCGGCTGTCCCCAAAGGAGTCCCAGAG
The DNA here is from genome assembly GCA_037952925.1 of Lithobates clamitans. Lineage (NCBI taxonomy): Eukaryota > Metazoa > Chordata > Amphibia > Anura > Ranidae > Lithobates > Lithobates clamitans. The sequence continues at coordinate 4,723,191 of JBBGZY010000171.1, read as the reverse complement.
CCTCAGTTGGTGATTGGTAACCCGGAGTCTGCTGAAGGGAAAATCCTTCAGACCAGTTATCTGGAAAGTGGTAACGACAGATGCCAGCCTTTCAGGTTGGGGAGCAGTACTAGAAAAGACAACTGTCCAGGGATAGTGGTCGAGAACCGAAAGAACCTTGCCCATCAGCATCCTAGAGATTCGGGCAGTGCGTCTGGCTCTGAAGGCCTGGACATTCAGGTTACGGAGTTTTCCTGTCAGGATCCAATCTGACAATGCCACAGCTGTGGCTTATATCAATCACCAAGGGGGCACCAAGAGTCTCGCAGCACAGAGTGAGGTGAACCATATTCTAACTTGGGCAGAAAGGAATGTTCCGTGCCTATCGGCAGTCTTCATTCCGGGAGTAGAGAATTGGCAGGCGGACTACTTGAGTTGCCAGCAGTTATTCCCAGGGCAATGGTCCTTTCACCCTGACATTTTTCTGGCTGTTTGCCAAAGATTGGGGACTCCAGACGTAGATCTTTTGGCGTCCAGGTTCAACATGAAGTTGGTCAACTTTGTGTCCAGGTCAAGGGATCTACTCGCATGCGGAACAGATGTGTTGGTGACCCCTTGGGATCAGTTCTCACTGATTTATGCATTCCCCCTATTCAGTTGCTGTCACGACTTATTTGCAGGATCAAGCTGGAAAGAAAGGCGGTAATCCTTGTAGCCCCAGCATGGCCCAGAATGTCCTGGTGTGCAGAAATCGTAAAGATGGCTGTGGGGGACCCATGGTCCCTTTCACTACGTCCAGACCTACTCTCACAGGGCCAAATATTCCATCCTACTTTACAAACTCTAAATTTAGCGGCTTGGCTATTGAATGCCACATTCTGAGGAAACGTGGTCTATCCGGGTCAGTTGTCTCTACCTTGATTAATGCAAGGAAGCCAGCTTCCAGAATCATATATTATAGAGTGTGGAGGGCTTATGTTTCCTGTTGTGAATCCAAGGGTTGGCACCCTCGGAAGTATAGCATAGGCAGAATTCTTGCCTTTCTACAATTAGGGGTAGAGATGAAGCTGGCCTTGAGTACTATTACAGGCCAAGTCTTGGCTTTATCAGTGTTATTTCAAAGGCCGCTTGTTTTGCATTCTTTGGTCTGGGTTTTTATGCAAGGGGTGATGTGGTTTGATCCGCCAGTTAGATCACCTTTGAACCCTTGGGACTTGAACTTGGCTTTGTCAGTATTGCAAAAACAGCCCATTGAACCGATACAGCATACTCCCTTAGTCCTTCTGACAAGGAAATTAGTGTTCTTGGTTACTATATCCTCAGCAAGGAGGGTTTTGGAATTGGCTGCCCTTTCTTGTAAAGAGCCATATTTAATTATTCACGAGGACAGGGTCGTGTTGCATCCTCGTCCAAGTTTTCTGCCTAAGGTGGTCTCAGGTTTTCACCTGAACCAAGATATTGTCCTACCATCGGTTTTTCCAAAACCATGTTCTAGGGAAGAGAAGTCACTACATTGTCTTGATGTAGTCAGAGCGGTCAAGGTCTGCTCAGATCCGGAAGACTGTTGTCTTATTTGTGCTGCCAGAAGGTCCTAGGAAAGGACAGGCAGCGTCGAAATCCACTATTTCTAAATGGATTAGGCAAGTTCTAATTCAGGCATATGGTTTAAAAGGTAAGATTCCACCTTTTCAAATCAAGGCTACCTCTACAAGAGCAGTTAGTGCTTCTTGGGCAGTGCATCACCAGGCCTCCTTGGCTCAGATCTGTAAGGCCGCAACTTGGTCTTTAGTACATACATTCACCAGATTTTATCAGGTGGATGTAAAAATGCATGAGAATATCACCTTTGGGCGCAGTGTGCTGCAGGCAGCAGTATAGGTCCTCAAGTCTGTCGGCGCTCTACGGGTTGTGTCTCCCTCCCCTCAAATAGCATTGCTATGGGACGCCCATATAGTTACTACTATGGCTCTGTGTCCCATGATATACGATAAAAAAAATAGGATTTTTATAACTGCTTACCTGTAAAATCCTTTTCTTGGAGTACATAACGGGACACAGAGGTCCCTCCCCTCATTTGGCATGTGTATATTGCTTTGCTACAAAAAATGAGGTACTCCTGGTAAGGGGGGGGGGGGGGGTGGTTATATAGGGAGTGAACTTCCTGTCTTGGGTGTGCCAGTGTCTATCAACTGAAGGTGCCTATATACCCATATAGTTACTACTATGGCTCTGTGTCCCGTGATGTACTCCAAGAAAAGGATTTTACAGGTAAGCTGTTATAAAAATCCTATTTTTACCAAAAACAACCTCTGGATATGACACTGAGCACGTGCACTCAACTTGTTTGGTCGACCATGGCGAGGTCTGTTCTGAGTGGAACCTCTCCTGTTAAACCGCTGTATGGTCTTGGCCACCATGCTGCAGCTCAGTTTCAGGGTCTTGGCAATCTTCTTATAGCCTAGGCCATCTTTATGTAGAGCAACAATTCTTTTTTTCAGATCCTTAGAGAGTTCTTTGCTATGAGGTGCCATGTTGAACTTCCAGTGACCAGTATCAGAGAGTGAGAGTGACAATAACACCAAATTTAACACACCTGCTCCCTATTCACACCTGAGACCTTGTAACACTGTCAAGTCACATGACACCAGGGAGGGAAACAGCTAATTCTGCCCAATTTGGACATTTTTACTTAGGGGTGTACTGACTTTTGTTGCCAGCGGTTTAGACATCAATGGCTGTGTATTGAGTTATTTTGAGGGGACAGTAAATTTACACTGTTATACAAGCTGTACACTCACTACTTTACATTGTAGGAAAGTGTAATTTCTTCAGTGTTTTCACATTAAAAGATATAAAAAAATATTTACAAACATTTGAGGGGTGTACTCAATTTGTGAGATACTGTATAAGTAGTTATGAGAAGGTATGCCTTGGAGGTAATCCCTTCCTTAAAAGTACAGGGCCACACCAGAAGCCCAGACTCACCAAAAGGTGGCTGAAGACCTCAATTTTGTATCTGCAACAAATACTAGAAGCAAAGTGTGATGAATTAGGAGTGAAAAGAGAGAGCCACTCATGCATGCTCACCACCAGATACTGGGGATCACAGCCCGGGGGAACCAGGCTGCTGTGATTGGCCCTGGTACAATGTGATCATTGAGACCAATCACAGTGATCACAGTTACAGTAGTAAACAATGGCTGTCATTCAGAGATCACTTTGTGATCACTGTGATTGGTCACAGCAATCTCAGGGTACCAGGGCCAGTCACAGCAGCCCGGTATTATGTGATAGCTGTGAACAAGTAAACAAAGGCATCATGAATGAAAGCCTTTGAACAGTTTTCGCTATTGCTTACACAGTGATCATCACTATGTAAGCACTTACAGTGTTAAAAAAAAAGAAAATACCGATCACCATCACCAGAGCAGTACAGTGTCACACACATCCCAGTGTCCCTAATCACCGCTACGTCAGCCCCAGTGTCCCTGGTTACATCAGTCACAATATCCCTGATCACCACATCAGTCATAGTGCCACCATGAGGACTAATTCACACGTGCGATGCTCTCAATGAGCAATTTCTGTTCGTATTGCTCTGCAGAAAGCATTTGACAAGCAATGATGAGGTGTTGTATCGTTCCCTCTCCACCTGCATTAAACCCTGCTTAAATCCTTGGTCGCCACACAATCACCCCTGTTCACTTGAACGGATTGACTGCCAACGTTCCTGTGAGACACCAGTCCCAGCCATCCCCTTCAGACAACTGCACTCCTGGAACTGCAGGAATGTTTTTTTATTTTTTGTTCATCCCTACTGCTGCCTTCTGTATTTCCTGGCGGCCAGTGAACATGTTGTTCCTGGGCACAACCATGTATCAGTAGGCTAGGCTTGCTCGGCTTATAGGAACAGGAACTGCTATTGGTGACGCTGCATTAACCACTTAAGGACCGGAAGGATTTACCCTCTAATGACAAGGCCATTTTCTTTTTATACATCAGGGGACACAGAGCCATAGTAGTTACTATGTGGGTTATAGGCCACCTTCAGGTGATGGACACTGGCACGCCCTAAGACAAAAAGTGCACTCCCTATATAACCCCTCCCACTACTGGGAGTTTTTTCGCCAGTGTCTAGGTGTTGGTCACAGAGTAAAGATGTTATGAGCTGAGCTCCTCTGGAGCAATCCTTGCTGGGACTAGCTATGCAGATGGATCCATTCAAGGTGTCTTTCTGACCGAATTGAATGGTACCCGGGCCTTGTGTCTGAAGAAATGAGGTTTTGCCTGTGAACGCTTCTCTTTTGAGAGCTGGACCCCGGAATCCAGTACTTTTTGGTATTAAGGCCATAAAGTTTTACTGTAGGTGGTGCTATTGCAGGTCCAGGATTGTGGGTTTCCTCGAGGATCCCCAGCTCCTGAAGGTTTAACGGAACCCACCGTGAAGGGTGAAGATTGGGTCTGTTGGTTTACCACAGAAAACCCTGCGGCGGGAAAAGGTAAGTGGGGTTTTTCTAAGAAATCTTTAAAAATTTTCTTATGAATTGTCTCCTTTAAAGTAAATGTTGTTATGCCTATGTTTCACCACTGGGGGCTATATGGAGCACGTAACTTCTCATGCTTTGCTCAGAGATCACGCTGTGTCACAGAAACAGCAGACTCTTTTTCTCCAGCCAGCAGGCAGACCTCCGGTAAGTTTGGGGGGTTTTTGCTTCCTCCAGAGACCACCACCTGGGCTGAACTCATCCCCTCTTCATGAGGCTGAGTATAAGGGAGAACTGAAAACGATCGGCAATGCCGTTTTCTTTCACCTCCCCTACACAGGGCAGCTTCCAGATCTCCTCCACGCCGTCCCTCCCTCACTAACAATCCGATCCCAAAAGTCGGATCGGAGGCCCGTGCTTGCGCGGGAAAACTCTTTTTGAGAAGAGAAAGGATGCGAGGTAGGGTCGAGGCTTAGCGCGGCGTTGGCGTCCTCCTATGCGGGAGTGTGATTTTTAAAAAAAATAAAAATAAAAAACTCCATTTGTGCTGGCTGCAAAATTGTCGCAGAGACATGAGAGCAAAAGGAGCATGAAAGAGGTTTTGGTGACACAGGCATTTCCTGCTTAAAACATTTACTGTTTGCATGAGGCTGAGCATTAATAGTAGCGGCAGTGGCTGGACTATTGCTCAAGCAGTGGATGCGATTTCTTCAGATAGTACCTCTGCTTTGTGCATCGGGCTAAGGTCAGAAGGGGGTTAAAACACCCCCAAAATAGAGCTAAAAAGGTCCCCCTCAAGCTCTGGAAAGCCTACTCATCTCTACTCTCTACAAATGGCATCCTCCCCTGAGAGGGAATGGCTGGTCAGAGTGAGCATCAGGGCCATGAAATGTTTGCAGCTGTTTTTAACACTACAACCCCTGTGTATTTTACCAAAAGATCTTTTTTCCTTCAGCCATGATGGGTTTTTTAAAAAAAAATCGCACAGGTTCCCTTCCATTGCCCAGGACCCTTAAATTGAGGAACTAGTGGTGGGAGAAGACAAATCCCCTCAGGGTACTGTGGTGAGGCTCATGACTCCTCTTCGGAGGTGTCAAATGTGGAAGAAATCAGCTGGTGTCAATCTTAAGATTGTTGGTGCAATTTCTTGCTGAATGGTCCGCTCCACATTTATTCTCCCTTAACTGAGTGTTTGGGTTCGCTAAAGCCTCCTCAAAGTGTGCATGCCTTTTCCTGTCCATTTATTGTTGGAAAAAGCTTTTTTGTATTTCAAAGGATCTCCCAAATAAACATTATTTTTCCTCCTAAAAAAGTTATTTACACTTTATCCTATGGTGGAGGTAGAGTATACCAGCAGTTAACACTGCTATATCCTCTGTGAATAAGAGGTTTTGTTCGGCAGACAATGCTCAAATGCTTAGGCATGCAACGCATAAAAAGTTGGAATTCCTGTTAAAAAAAACAAACACTTTTTTGTCTGGCAGATTGAGCAGCCTGCGCTGACAGTAATTGCTTAAACGTTGAGGCCAGTTTAACAGGTGTTCAAGGTATCCTGCTCAGCAGGCCCAGGATCTGGCAGCTTTATGTTTGCAATAATTGCTTTGTGAGTTTCTATTGTAGAACCTCCACAAGGTCCTCATGCATGTGCTTGCTTATAAACTAGCCAAACGCACAACTGCTGAGATGACTACGGCCACATCACCCTGAAAGCGCCCAATCTCGTCTGATCTCAGAGGCTAAGCAGGGTCAGGCCTGGTTAGTACCTGTATGGGAGACCGCCTGGGAATACCAGGTGCTATACACAGTGCTGTGCACATTGTTGCTAACACAAACAGCTAAACGCATGAGTGCGGGAACGCACATCAGCGGAGGATAAACTTCCTTTCAACATGCAGAAGCTCCTGGCTAGTCTTCCTTTTGCGGTGAAATAACTATTTGAGGATGTTTGGATAATTCATCCAAAGAAATTCTAGTGGGAAAAGTACCCCCTTTTGCCATTTAAGTAAAGGAATAAATATTTTTTAAAGCTACTTCTTTTGTGCCAGGGGCATCAGCCTCCAGGCAGTCACGATGGCTTCCGCCTTCAGGTTCAAAAGGTAATCCTCAGAGTTAACCCCAGGGACAAAAGAGGTCTTGGGGGAGGAAACCTACAAGATACTGAAGCCTCCTTATGAGGAGGCGCCCCGCTCACTCAATAGGGGGAATTCTTCTGCAGTTCTCAAGGATCTGACAGGAAGACGAATGAGGGACTTCCTCAATAGCTCCAAGGTACAAGCTGGAGTTCCAAGAGTTCCCATCTCCTCGTTTTTTCTCAGATCAAACGTTCCTAAGGATCCAGAGAAAAAGAAGTCTTTTTCTCAAGCATTGGACCTTTTGTTTTGGCAAAAGTGGTCATGGTGGTCCCTATGTAAGAGCAGAGGTTGGGGTTTGGTTAAATCCAAATGGACATTCTGGATCTTAAAGATCTAAACTCCTTTTTTCGCATGCAGTCTATCCGATCAGTAGTCTCCTTCCTACAAGGGGGAGAACTTCTGGCATCCAACAACATCAAGGATGCTTATCTCCATGTGCCGATCTTCCCCGCTCACCAGAAATTTCTACGCTTCGAGGTAGAAAATCTTAATTTCCAGTTTGTAGCTCTACCTTTTCGGGCTAGCTACTGCACCTAAAGTGTTTTATAAAGATCCTGGCTCCTCCTTTAGCCAGGTTAAGGGCTCAAAGTATAACGATACTAGCTTACTTAGATGATCTACTCTTGATAGATCAATTGGTAGCCCGTTAAACCAAAGTCTGGTCACCGCAGTTGGCTACCTGGAATACTTAGGTTGGATCCTCACCCTAGAAAAATCCTCCTTAAAACCATCAAGGAGATTGCAGTACTTAAAGCTGATCATAGATACAGTCCAGAAAGGGATATTTTTGCCCCAGGAAAGGATCTGATTTGGTTTGTTAAAACAAAGAAGAATCCTTCTATTCATCTTTGCATGAGTTTATTGGGAAAAATGGTGGCTTCTTTTGAGGCCGTTCCTTATGCGCAGTTTCATTCAACACTGCTGCAAAACAGTATCCTGTCAACTTGGAACAAGAAGGTCCAAACTCTGGACTTCCCAATGCGTTTTTCTGCCAAAGTACGTCAGAGCCTCAGTTGGTGGTTAATATCCAAAAATCTTCAAAAAGAAAAATCCTTTCTACCGGTTACCTGGAAAGTAGTAACAACAGATGCCAGCCTTTTGAGCTGGGGAGCAGTCCTGGAAGAAGCATCTGTCCAAGGGAAGTGGTCCAAATCAGAGTTGACCTTGCCCATCAGTATTCTAGAGATTCGGGCAGTATGCCTGACCCTAAAGGCCTGGACGCTCAGACTACGGAATTATCCCGTCAGGATCCAATTCGACAATTCCACAGCTGTGGCTTATATCAATCACCAAGGGGGCACGAGAAGTCATGCGGCCCAGAGAGAGGTGAATTATATTCTTCACCCCGTCATCTTTCTGTCAATATGCCAAAAATGGGGAGTTCCGGACGTGGATCTGTTTGCGTCCAGGTCCAACAACAAGATCAACAACTTTGTGTCAAGGACAAGGGATCCGATGGCATACGAAACAGATGCCTTGGTCTTTCCATGGTTTTCACTGATCTATGTGTTCCCTCCTGTTCTGCACATTCCGTGTCTCCTACGCAGGATCAAACAAGAGGGAAAGGAAGTGATTCTGGTGGCCCAGGAGATCTTGGTTTGCCAAGATCATAAGGATGGCGGTAGGGGACCCTTGGACCCTGCCCCTTTGGCCAGACCTTCTCTCGCAAGGTCCTGTGTTTAATCCTACCTTACAAACGCTAAATTTAATGGTTTGGCTATTGAGACCCACATTTTAAAGGACCGTGGGCTGTCAGCTTCAGTAGTTTCTACCTTGGTTAATGCTAGGAAGCCGGCCTCAAGAATCATATATTATAAAGTCTGGAAGGCATATGTCTCCTGGTGTGAATCCAGGGGTTGACACCCCAGGAAATATATCATAGGTAGGATCCTTGAGTTCCTACAAATAGGATCAGTAATGGAGCTGGCCTTGAGCACTATCAAGGGCCAGGTGTCGGCCTTATCGGTGTTTTTTTCAACGACCACTTGCTTCACGCTCTCTGGTTCGTAACCTTATCCAGGGGGTAACGCGGATTAATCCCCCAGTTAAGTCACCCCTGAACCCTTCGGACTTAAATTTAGTCCTGTTGGCTTTACAAAAACAGCCTTTTTTTTTTGGTTGCCATATCCTCTGCAAGGAGAGTATCAGAGTTGGCTGCTCTTTCCTGTAAAGAGTCATATTTGATTATTCATAAGGATAATGTTGTATTGCGGCCTCATCCTAATTTTCTACCGAAGTTAGTGTCAGGTTTTTATTTAAACCAGGATATTGTTCTGCCTTCATTTTTTCCAATGCCTGCATCTGCACTCACTGCCACTGCACCAACACATGCTATATCAATGTGCACTTCTGTGCTCTCTGCCACTGCAGTAATGGGTCCTTTTGTATTAAAGTTGTTCAATGAACGGGCACACTTTTGCTAGCATATACATTTTGTAGTAGAAAAATTCTTCACCAACATGTTTTAAGAACACTATAATCACAAAACCCTTTACAAAAATCAGTCCATTTTTTTTTTAATATGCAGATATGTTATAATCTACATCTGCTATTTTACAGTGTGAAATGGTATCAGCATTTACAGAAGATAAAACTGCTTAAGATGGTGAAGCAGAAAATTGATGGATTATGCCGTGGTGTCTGAACGCTGAGATCTGAGACCACACACACACTTAGGCTTTGAAAGATAACACAAAAGCATGAAATGCTGTAGGTGAGCAGCTACTGCACATAGTCTTTTTCTTCTTTTTGATTTATAAATAGACCTTTTGTTAACAATATCTAGTGCAACTGTACTTAAAATCTAGGTAGGTGAGTTCAAATTAAACAAAGCAAAGTTATTTTTCTCACTTAGCTCCAATAGACTACAATTATGTCTTCAAATTACTTTTCCCGTCCCAAAACTGAAAATCCATTCTAAGCATGAGATTTTCAGGGTTTTTGTTTTTTTTTTAAGTGGAAAATATTTTGGCACAAGCGCATCTTTCTCTGGACACTGGCCATGCTGCACATTGCCATGAAAGACTGAAATATATTTAGTACAGGAATGGCTGTGACATACAGCAGTAGACACACTGTGGAAGTTCCTGTTCAGATAAATAATGCGTGACCCTTTACAACACATCATTTTTGTACTAAAAATATGTGCCTGCTTGCCAGGATGCCACCTGAACATATTCCTTCTGTACCAGCAGCTCTATTGGAACTCTGGAGGCCTTTGCTTAAAGCCTAGAAGCAACTCCCTACCTTGGCTTTTCTCCTTACTATATACTTCAAACTTCTGCCCTGTTCACATCAGTCAAGTGTCTAATGTTTTTGTCACTTCATCTTTCGCACGGTCACTGGCAGTGATATAAAAAGGCCGTTGTACCCAGTGCTGGCAGCACTCATGCAGCCCCAGACCATGACACTCCCACCACCATGCTTGACTGTAGGCAAGACACACTTGTCTTTGTACTTCTCACCTGGTTGCCGCTACACATGCTTGACACCATCTGAACCAAATAAGTTTATCTTGGTCTCATCATATCACAGGACATGGTTCCAGTAATCCATGCCCTTAGTGTGCTTGTCTTTAGCAAACATTTTGCAGGCTTTCTTGTGCATCATCTTTAGAAGAGATTTCTTCTGAGATGACAGCCATGCAAACCAATTTGATGCAGTGTGCAGCGTATGGTCTGAGTACTGACAGGCTGACCCCCCACCCCTTCAACCTCTGCAGCAATGCTGACAGCACTCTTACGTCTCTTTTTCACCAAAGACAACCTCTGGATATGACACTGAGCATGTGCACTCAACTTGTTTGGTTGGCCATGGCGAGGCCTGTTCTGAGTGGAACCTGTCCTGTTAAACCGCTGTATGGTCTTGGCCACCATGCTGCAGCTCAGTTTCAGGGTCTTGGCAATCTTCTTATAGAAAAATTATTTTTTTTCAGATCCTTAGAGAGTTCTTTGCCATGGGGTGCATGTTGAACTTCCAGTGACCAGTATCATAGAGTGAGAGCGACGATAACACCAAATTTAACGCACCTGTTCCCTATTCCCACCTGAGACCTTGTAACACTATCGAGTCATATGACACCGGGGAGGGAAAACAGCTAATTGGGCCCAATTTGGACATTTTTACTTAGGGGTGTACTCACTTTTGTTGCCAGTGGTTTAGACATCAATGGCTGTGTGTTGAGTTATTTTGAGGGGAAAATTACACAGTTATACAAGCTGTACACTCACTACTTTACATTGTAGCAAAGTGTCATTTCGTCAGTGTTGTCACATGAAAAGATAGAATAAAATATTTACACAAACGTGAGGGGTGTACTCACTTTTGTGAGATAATGTGTGTGTGTGTGTGTGTGTGTGTGTGTGTATATATATATATATATATATATATATATATATATATATATATGTGTAGAGAGAGCGCCAGAACATTGATCCCCCTTCGGCACAATGAAAGAGGTGCAGATGCACTCATCTTATGGCAGAGCTGGTGAGATGGGTATCTTTACCATCTCCCTGCCAGCACACACAGTGATCATGCTATTGCGCACTGGGTTATTAGGGTCAGCCCGGGCATATCTGGCATGCCTCATGCACACGCCTATGGTTGTGTCTATGTGCCCTGTGTGATTTCAGAGTGTTCCCTGTGTACTTGGTGAGACTCAGACTGTGCATGCCCTGTGTGGTGTGTGTGTGTGTATTCTGACTGTGCATGCCTTGTGTGCAGCGTGTATATTCAGATTGTACAAGTGCTGTGTGCTTTGTGCATTCAGTCTATAAGCTTTGTCTAAGTATTTAGAGCATATCAAAACACACAGGGGTTGATTTACTAAAGGCAAATCTACTCTTCATTACAAGTGCACTGCAAGTGCACTTGAATGTGCACTTGTAAGTGCAGTCGCTGTAGATCATTGTAGATCTGAGGGGTAGATCTGAAGTGAGGGGGGTCTCTGCTGATTTTTATTATCCAATCATGTGCAAGCAAAAATGCTGTTTTTTATTTTCTTTGCATGTCCCCCTCAGATCTACAGCGACTGCACATCCAAGTAGTGCAAAGTGGATTTGCCTTTAGTAATTAAACCCCACATCTACTCTTTCCGTCTGCATCGCCTGCATGTGCTGCAACTATAGAATGTTTTCTTGCTGCATGTGAATAGGGGAGTATCTGTGTTATTCCCTACCTGGGCAAAGGTGTGTGACTTTTTTTTTCAATGATATAGATAGGGGCTGCTCTTTGTGAGGTTAATACCTATGAAACAAAAGAGTTGGTGGTGAACCGCACATCCTTGAGGTATGTTTTACAATAAAGCGCAATAATGTTAACAACCACTGGTTGTCCCCAATAAGTGATCATGGCAATGATACTATACAAAAAATTTTATAGTGCAAATAATGAACATAGAACTGACCACCCAATCTCCAGGTGGATGGCAAAATTTGTGCAATGTCCAAAAAATTAAGTGTTTAAATAAAGTCCAAAAATCAAATGATTCCAATGGTCCTGTGATCTTGTGGATCCCAACAAATAAATTACTGTAAATGTTCCGCCACCAACACCGGTCACTAAGTCTACTCACCAGATATACATGACCCCCATTACACAAGTCATAGACACCATAAAGGTGCAAGATATTTACATTATCTGTCACAGTACCCCGCAATGGAGCCTCAAATCGATCATTGGAGCGGCACAGTGGTGTAGTGGGTAGCACTCTCGCCTAGCAGTAAAAAAGGTTGCTGGTTTGAATCCCGACCACGACACTACCTGCCTGGAGTTTGCATGTTCTCCCTGTGCCTGCGTGGGTTTCCTCTGGGTACTCCGGTTTCCTCCCACACGCCAAAGACATGCTGGTAGGTTAATTGGCTTCTGACCATACTATTGGCCCTAGTATATGAATGTGAGTTGGGGACCTTGGATTGTGGGCTCCTTAAGGGTAGGGACCGATGTGAATGTGCGATATATGTGTGGAGCGCTTTGTAAATTGACAGCACTATATGAGTACCTTAAATAAATAGGTATAATTTTAGACATGACCCACACTCACTCAGGTTGAACTGGATGGACTGGTGTCTTTATTTAACCTTACTAACTATGTAACTTTCAAAGGAAAGGACACCCGCTGAATCTCCTGACAACAGAATCAAAAAATGTCTGCAACATTGAAGGTCCCAATGAGCACATCCATAAGTTGAAGAAGTTTAGAACCACCAGGACTCTTCCTAGAGCAGGCCGCCCGGCCAAATTGGGGGAGAATGGCCTTAGTCAGGGAGATGAACAAGAAGCCAATGGTCACTCTGTCAGAGCGAGAGAGAGAGAAGAACCTTCCAGAAGAACAAACATCTCTGCAGCACTCCACCATTCAGGCCTGTATGGTAGAGTGGCCAGACAGAATCCACCAAAGGCACATGAGAGCTCACCTGGAGTCTGCTGAAAGGCACCTGAAGGACTCGCAGTTCATGAGAAACGAAATTCTCTTGCCTGATGAAACAAAGATTGAACCATCCCTACAGTGAAGCATGGTGGTGGCAGCATCATGCTGTGGGGATGTTTCTCAGCAGCAAGGACTGGGAGACTAGTCAGGATCAAGGGACAGATGAATGCAGCAATGTACAGAAACATCATTGATGAAAACCTGCTCCAGAGCGCTCAGGACCTCGGACTGGGGCAAAGGTTTATCTTCCAACAGGACAATGACCCTAAGCACACAGCCAAGATAACAAAGGAGTGGCTACAGGACAAGTCTGTTAATGTCTTTGAGTGGCCCAGCCAGAGCCCAGACTTGAACCCCATTAAACATCGCTGAAAAATGGACATGAAATAATAAACAATCTCGGCCTTTCCATCTGAGTCCCTGGCAATGTTTACTTCTGCCGGGCCGGACATGATGTCATAACGTCGTGCCCGAGCCTCTGAAAGTCATAGGGTTTGTTGGGGACCATCTGTCCCTTGGAAATCTCTATGTTCAACTTCCGGCGCCGGTGGATTCCTTCTCCAGCTCACTGATCACATGGGCAAGCTGGTAGAAGCACCGGAGTGCGGCGGGAGTGGGGGGCGTCCCCTCTCTCCACCTGTAAGAACAATCAAGTGGCTGAACTGCCGCTATGATTGTTCTTACGGTGCAGGGAATCGCCAGCCGAAAAAGATGATATCTGGATGATGCCTGTAGCTGCAGGCATCATTCAGATATCCCCACTCAAAGTCCAGGACGTCATATGATGTACCTTGGGCAGGAAGTGGTTAAAGTGGAAGTCCACCCTAATTCTTACATTTTCCGCCTGCAATTATTAATGTAAGCTAAGTTCAGCTTTATGCTCCAAAATGAAAAAAATCCCAATTTTTCTATCTTTATTTTGCAGAATCCAGTGCCATCACATTACTTGGAATCTACTTCCTTCTGAGACTCAAATCAGCCAGTGGGTGTGGTTCCTGAAAGCTAGTGGCATCACTTCCAGGGAGGGACACTGTTCCTGTATAGCCAGTGGGAGAAGCTGATCATAGGTTTATGCCCAGTGTTTTCTCATTGTACATACTAATTCATGACAAAATGAAGAAATAAAATGCCCCATCGACACAGGACCCAGGGGGAAGTGCAGTGCACATATACAGAATAGCTGTGCACAGGAGAAGGGAGCTGGACATGGGGGTGTTCAGTGTAGCTGGAAGTGCTCTGGTCTACAATGATCATACTACAGGCAACCACATTAATACTCTGTTTCCACTAGTACGACTTGTCATGTGACTTTGGACAAAGTCGCATGCCAAGTCACAGCCCATTGATTTCAATGGCACCCGTTCCCATCTATGCGACTTTGAAAATCAGCGACTTTGAAAAGGTACCTGCAATGCTTTAATGCAACTTTGATTCAGAGAGTGTAAAGTTGGATCAAAGCTGCACTCAAAGTCGCACTCTAAATCGTGTCCAAAGTCGCATGACAAGTCACAGCCCATTTCAATGGCACCCGTTCCCATCTTTGTGACTTTGAAAATCAGCGACTTTGAAAAGGTACCTGCAAATGCTTTGATGCAACTTTTGATGTGAGTTTGATCCAGAGAGTATAAAGTTGGATCAAAACTGCACTCAAAGTTGCATCAACATCACACTCCAAAGTGGCACTCTAGCCTTAGGCTATGTTTTCACTAGTATGACTCGAAAGCGGTGCGATTTAGAGTGCGACTTTGAGTGCAGCTTTGATCCAACTTTACACTCTGGATCAAAGTCGCATAAAAAGTTGCATCAAAGTAGTGCAGGCACCTTTTCAAAGTCGCATAGATGGGAACATTTTCCATTGAAATCAATAGGCTGTGACTTGTCATACGACTTTGTTACCAAAGTCCCATGACAAGTCGCACTAGTGGAAACGGAGCCTTAAGCCCCATACACACTATTAGATTGTCTGCAGATTTTTGTCTTTCAGATTTACCAAAACCATATAATATGAGGTCAAACTTTAATAGTTTCAATTTGTATGCAATCAGGCAGGCCCTTGCGCTACATGGTTTTGGTAAATCTGAAGGCAAAAATCTGCAGACAATCTAATAGTGTGTATGGGGTCTTAGGCCCCTTTCACACGGGCACCATCAGTTTAGCCACGTTAAAAACGTATAAGTTCTTATCCATTGCTTCATCCGTCTTCTGTTCCGTTAATCTCAGTTTTCATCCGTCTTCCGTTCCGTTAATGTACACGTTTACATCCGTTTTTTCATCCGTTTTTGTATGCGTTTTCATCCATTTACAGCAGTTTCTGTGTCTTTAAAGAAATTACCCAGAAAGCATTGCTCTTACTATCCTACATTGCCATGCGTGAACAATTTGCCGACTACTTTCTATCTCCATCAGGAAAAGTTCCATGGCAGTACCAATGTATATATATGTAAATAATGCAGTACAAATTTAAATTTATTAATTAATTTGGTTATTTCATTGTGTATTGATAGCATAAAAAGGCACAAAAGCACATGATATGTTCAAAACAGTTTTTTATTATTCTGCATAACCCTTTTAAAATAAAGGTTTTTTTCACTTTGTTTTTTTATTTGTCAAAGTATGAACTTTGAATTATTTCTTCAAAACGGATCTTAACTGACCAGATGTTGACGGACATTGTCATCTAATATCCGTTTTAACGGATCTGCAAGGAAGCCTTGTATGTTAAAAAAAAAAACAGATAAAAACGGAAGTGGAGGTTAACGGATGGTAACGGATGGTTATCCGTTTGCCCATAGGAATGCATTGTCCTCCATTGACAGATGTAAGAAAAACGGATAGACGGTCCGTCTGTGTGAAAGGGGCCTAAAGCTCATTTCTCACTCCCTCAGCTGGGCATGTGCCACACCACGTACACAGTGCCACGCAGAAACAACTACGTGGTTGCACACTGTAGAAAATCTGCAGCTTGTTGCATTGTAATCTAACAAACAGAACATACTTCCAAAGCCTTTCTCTCTCTCTCTCTCTTGATTTTATTTTTATTTATTTATTTCAGTTACTTATATAGCGCCATCAATTTACGCAGCGCTTTACATATATATTGTACATTCACATCAGTTCCTGCCCTCAAGGAGCTTACAATCTAAGGTCCCTAACTCACATTCATACACATACTGGGGCCAATTTTAGACAGG
The DNA here is from genome assembly GCA_037952925.1 of Lithobates clamitans. NCBI lineage: Eukaryota > Metazoa > Chordata > Amphibia > Anura > Ranidae > Lithobates > Lithobates clamitans. The sequence goes on along the minus strand of JBBGZY010000171.1, from coordinate 4,706,975 downwards.
ATCCAATTAACCTACCAGCATGTCTTTGGAGTGTGGGAGGAAACCAGAGTACCCGGAGGAAACCCACACAGGCAAAGGGAGAACATGCAAACTCCAGGCAGGTAGTGTCATGGTTGGGATTCGAACCAGCGACCCTTCTTACTGCTAGGCGAAAGTACTAATCACTACACCACTGTGCTGCCCCTCTTGATCTCTCTCTCTCTCTTCTCGATTTCTTTCAATCTTTCTCTCTCTCGATCTCTCTCACTCTCGAAACTGCTATCCAAAATGAGGCTATGAAGACAGGAGGAGATCTGAGAAGGAGGGATTGGGGTGGGGCTGGGCAGGTCTAGGCATGTCTGTCTAAAAAGGAGAGGAGGGATGGGGGCGTGTAGAAAAGGACAACGTTTTCAGGAAGTGCGAGGCCCCCATGCAGAATTCAGAAATAAGTAAGGTTGTCCCTGAAGAGCAGCAAGAAGCTGATTAGTCTGGCTTTGATTAGACTTTCTACGCTTGGCAATCAGCTATACAGAAAATGAATAATGTCAAAGATAAAGATATTTTACATAGAATTAATAGAAGCATTTTCATTTGTGACTGGACTTCCACTTTAAGCTTCTTTTACAGTGAAGTTTTTGTTTTTTTTAGTTTTGTTTAGCTGTAACAGATTCACTTAAAACATTTACTTTACTAAGATAGAAGTATCCCCTTGGATACATAAAACACAGTTTAAGAAGCTATTAGTATTTATATCAACCAAGGCAGAGGATTGGCAAGTTTAAAATTTTAAAGCTAAATTCCAACTTTCTTTTCACTAGAACTGAATGGAATGATCATTCCCAACATAGATCATACCTCTGTACCATGTTGCTCTGTTGTCTGCAGATCCCCTGATATTCTGGGTTTGGTTGTGGCTTTGTATCATGTGACACTCTGTATATCCTGCTGGTAGACTCTGTCCTAGATGACACTGCTGATCACAAATTGATGTAAAGAGCCAATCAGCGACTCTTTATCACGTGATCAGCTGTGCCCAATCACAGCTGATCACGGATGTAAATAGAAATCTGCACTCCTTTCCTTATGCTGAGAGTATAAGGAGAAGAGAAGAGAGCCGATAACTGGCTTCTCTAAAAGGGACATCTACACTGATAATCAAGGCACTGATTATATGTGTCCTCATTATCAGTGCTGCCAGTAAGTGCCCATCAGTGCAGCCTATCAGTGCCCATCATTGCAGCCTATCAGTACCCATCAGTGCAGCCTATGAGTGCCCAACATTGCAGCCTCATCAGCGCACCTCAATTCATCGAGAAAAATTACCTGTTTCCAAAATGTTATAACAAACTGAAAACGTTTTTATTTTTTTTCAAAATGTTTGGTCTTTTTTTGTTTAGCAAAAAATAAAAAACCCAGTGGTGATTAAATACTAACAAACGAAAGCTATTTGTGTGAAAAAAATGATAAATATTTGGTTTGGGTACAGTGTTGCATGACACAATTGACATTTAAAGTGCAGCAGTGCTGAAAGCTGAACATTGGCCTGGTCAGCAGTGTTAATTTAGTCGACTAAAACATTTTAGTCGACTAAATGAATACTATTTTAGTCAACTAAAATATGACTAAAACTAAAACAATTGAGATGACTAAAATACGACTAAAACTAAAAGCCATTTTAGTCAAAAGACTATGACTAAAACTAAATTGCAATTACTGAAATGTACTGGAGATTTTAGTCAACTAAAATGTTCTACGTTTTAGGTCAACTAAAATGTACTGGAGATTTAGTCAACTAAATAAGACAATTGCAGAAGACTAAAATGGGACTGAAACTAAAATGGCATTTTAGTCATAAGACTAAAATTAACACTGCTGGTCAGGAAGGGGGTAAAAGTGCCCAGTAGGCAAGTGGTTAAAAGAAGTGAAACATTTCAGTCTCTAGATGTTTTAAATTGGTGATTTGCCTATTTCGCTGCCACTACTACATTAAAGTGATTGTAAAGGCTCGTTTTTTATTTTTTTTAATTAACAAACATGTCATACTTCCCTCCACTGTGCATCTAAATTTGCACAGTGTTGTCCCGATCGTCCATTTCTGGGGTCCCCCGGCGGCTCTCGGGGCTCCTCCCCACATCAGATAACCCCCTAGTAGAAGTGCTCTCCCGGGGGGTTACCTTGCGGACGCGCTCCCAAGTCCAGCATTTGTGTCCATAGAGACGAATGCCGGACTCGGCCCTGGTGCCCACGTCATTGGATTTGATTGACAGCAGCGGGAGCCAATGGTTGCACTGCTATCAATCTATCCAATGAAGAGCCGGGACCCCATGGAGAGAGGGACAGTGCATCTTCGCCGAGGGAAATACGGGGCTCAGGTAAGTAAAATGGGGGGGGCTAGGGGGCCGGTCACTGCCAAGTGTTTTTTCACCCTAATGCATAGGATGCATTAAGGTGAAAAAACACAATGGTTTACAACCCCTTTTAAATGTTAAGCATCTTTTCTGCAAGGTTGCTGTAGGAGTCAAGAATGTCAGTTACCACAGGCTACAAGTCCCTTTTTTTTGCTGAATTATAATATTTGCCCAGAAGAAAATTATTCTTTATAACAGTTTTTTTAGACTAGGTCTGCTTGCTATTAAGAATGATATTGTATTCCTACCACTTATGTGACTTTGGCACTCGGGTGTCACATACAGAATAAGAATGTATTTTTCCATAAGAGACGGCTCAGCTCCCATCCCTTCGCCATAGAGATCACTAGAAAGCTGGTCCCTTCCTGTGGCTTACATCAAAGTCATGCCTTAGTCTGTGTTGACATTAACAATCACCTTGGTGCTACACACAGCTTTGCCAGGGACTTTTGAAAAGATAATACATGTCATCCTCAGGTGGTGTCGGCAACAGAAGTCTATGGTTGAACAGTTGAGTAGGAGATCACTTGCTTGCAAGGGTCAGACTGTGATCTCATCCTGTCTGACTGTGCGCTTGCATTAGGAGAGGATATATTGGGATTTAAAAAACTGTGATGCAGATCAAAGTGGAAGCAGATGTATCCTTACCAGGATTCGTCTAAAAGGCATTAGGGTGACATTTAGAAAATGTATCACGTCTGCTCATGATACGTCTGTGTCTCCATTCAAGGAGAGGGCACTGTGAATCGAAGCATAGTAAAACCTATAGCTGCGTTAGTAACAAGTTATATTTATACATTAAACAGAACAAAGGTTGGCTTCTTCATTATATCACTTTTATTATAATAGAATACAATTACATCTCTCTGTGTTGAATAGATTGTGCCTACATTAAATAATGTTCATGGCCACATATACATTTTTAAGTAACTGCAAGTTTAATTCATCAGGTTTCATTAACTTATAGAATTTGGCCTGCTCATTTATTTATTGCAATCATATAATAATAATATTGTCTGATTTAGTGGTTCCCAGTAACCAATATCAAATATGTTTGACTTGTTTATTATAATTTGTAATTTAGCTTTACATTAAAACAATAAAATGTACCTCTACTTTGCCTAACCAGAGCAAAGCAACAGAATCCATTTAAAATTGCTGCAGTTTATGCTTTCCTTCCCTTCTCTTCCCGGCTGCTACAAGTTGATCCTAGTTCGAGATCCCACACAGAAATCTCTCCCAACTCCATGTGATGGCACTGGCAAGCTTCAGCTTTTTCACATGGTAGAAGGAAAAGGAGATCACGTGCCTCCTTATAACTGCAAGTAAGTTCCCTTTGCTTCTGGCAGCGAAGCAAAGTGAAGGGGAATATAAACTGCTGCAGGGGAGCCAGCATTAAATCAAACCTGTTGCTTTGCTCTGTATGGGGAAAGCACAGTCCCCTAATGGGGCATTTGATGTCAGTAGGACAACAGTAAATACCTGGCATCTGTTCTATCTAGGGATGCACCAATACCAGTTTTTAAGACTGAGTACAAGTACCGATACTTTTTCCCCAAGTACTCGTTGATACCAATTATCGATACCTATTTTTAGCATCAGACTTGGTTCATATATATGCCAATTGGATGTGTTTTGAGCCACATCTGATTCGCATGACATATGAACCAAAATACTTTTTTATATAGTCTGTTCACATGTGTGTGAGCCGGCCACAGTGCAATTTTAAGAAGAGTCCAGGACGCTTCTCAGCTCGGGTTCAGGTGCAATTTTTAATGCCATACACTTTAACAATTCGCACTGGAATTGCGCCTGAAACGCTGAATCAAATCGCACTGGACTCTCTTACAAATCGCACTGCAAACTAGCCCCGCACATATATGAACTTGAAGGCATCAGTTTCAGTATTGGAGCATTTGCACGAATACAAGTACTTGTGCAAGTGCTTAGTACCAGCGTTGGTATTGGCATCAGTGCAACACTAGTTCTAACCCTACTCCAACCTTCTCAATAATTAAAAAAATGTTTTAAATGAAGTCATGCTTTTATGCGTCATATATTTACAGCTAATTTCAAAACCTTGACTCAATTTATTAACGTACCCAGTGTTTGGACTTAGCTGATAAATGACTGGTGCTTTTAGTGTTTAAACCAAAAATTATAATATCGCAACTTACCAGTCATTAGATGTGGTGGCTGCAACTGTATTCTTTTTTTTAGCTTTCCTCCCTCTGTTTTCACCTGGTGATCTGGCCAGTAACATACCTTCTTTATTAGTGAGAAACAACTCTGGAGAAATGACAACAGGAGGCACAGCAGACAGCAGCATTGTCAGTCTGAGGGGGGTGTTCAATGTTTTAGCAGATTCCTATACACTAACAAATGAAAGCCAAACTCCAGCTTACACTTTATAATCTGTTACAGCAAAACTGTTTTTTTTTTCCTTTTGAGATAAAAGTTTTGCATGAATAATTAAAAGTTGATAATTTTAATTACCTCTGCCAGTGGTATGTCTCATCCATGTAACTAATACATTCTGCTGGAGAGCTTGAGTCTGTGAAAAACAGACTTGCTGGCTGGATCACAAAATGAAAATAGAAGAAAGAAAGCCTAAAAAAGATAATGAATGCAGCCATCACATCTAATGCCGCGTACACACGACCGGACTTTCCGTCAGAAAAGGCCTGACGGAATCATTCCATTGGACATTCCGATCGTGTGTGGGCTTCGTTGGACTTTTTCATTCGAAAATTCTGATGGACCTAGCAATTGAACATGTTTCAAATCTTTCCGACGGAATCAGCTCCTATCGGGAAAACCGCCTGTCTGTATGCTGTTCTGACGGACCAAAAATGACGCATGCTCTGAAGCAAGTACGAGATGGCAACTATTGGCTACTCGCTATTGAACTTCCTTTTTCTATTCCCGTCGTATGTGTTGTACGTCACCGCGGACTTTGGTGTGATCGTGTGTAGGCAAGACAGTTTCAGCGGAACTCCGTCTGAGTTTATTCTGACGGAAAGACCGGTCATGTGTACGCGACGTAAGATTTGGTAAGCTGCAATATAATAAATGTTTGCTTTTGGATTAATACTGCTTTAATGAACTGAAATATGCAAAATTAAGGATTCCCTTCTATTAATTAGACTAGATTAGACTAAATCAGCCTGACACATTTTTTAAAATCCTCTTTCCACAAGCTGTTATTCTAAATTTCTGTTTTAACAGTCACTATCTTTTGTATATTACTTGTCCTAGCTATAGATTAGAATATATTATCTGATAGAATGGTAATAATTGGCAGTATGGCTCTGTTTTGGGTGCCAATTCTGGTTTGACCAACATGACTTTAGTAACTTGACTCTGGTAATATACCATGGGACTGTCACTTTAGTTCTTGTTCTGGAAATCTGGTTGAGGCTTTGGAAGTAAAGTTTTGATTATGTCTTTGATAACTTCAAACTCACTTGTGGCATTATACTCAGTCTGCTTTTTGGCAAACATGGCATAGGTTCTGAGAACGTGATTCAGATCTTCATTTGAACAGCTTTTAAATGAAAACTGCACAATGTGACAGTGTTTGGCTCTTAAATGCAGCTCAAAGGTGCATTGTGTGGCTCGGATCCTAGTGGTAATTGTACTACTATGTCACTTACATACAATGTTTAGTTTTACAGTTTATAGAACCTTCATACTTTTCCTGCTCTATTAAAGGGACCATTTGGGAAATGGGAGCTGTCATTCGGGAGCTGGCTTTAAAATGCAGTCTTTTCGGTTGCCATGCTTTTTCTGGCAATCCAACTTATTGGGTCTGAGTCACTGACCTGGAATCAAGAATACAAGTTGTAATTTTTCAGGCTTCACTACATCAAAGTATATTCTAAATCCGTCACCCACTAGGTAGAATAGCCAGGATGAAGTTGACAGCCCTGGTGCGTGAATTTTGTCAGCTCACATATTTCTATCCTTATGGGTTCACGATTGATATTTAAATGTTATTACTGGTAAGTTAAAGTGATTGTAAACGATCACCTTGTAAAACAACTTATTCATTTTAAAAATTAAATGAAAGGAAAAACATGATTATATATAGGGTTGCACCGATACCACTTTTTTAAGACCGAGAACAAGTACCGATACTTTTTTTTCCGAATACTCACTGATACCGATTACAAATACTTTTTTTTAATGTCATGTGACAGTAGCACTGATGGGCGCTGATGAGGAGTGGACTGTGTCAGTAGTTTTTTATTTTATTTAATTTTTTAATTTTTTTACAATTTTATTTTTTTGGTGAGATGTCAGGGATCTAAATAGACCCCGACATCTCCCCTTTGAGACAGGGAAAGGGACTGAGGACACAGATTCCCCAGTCTTTCTCTGTAGCCTCAGCTGCACTAAAGATAAATGGACAGGAGACAGAGGCTCCTTTCCATTCATAAACTGAAGCATCGTAAACACAGTTTACGATGCTCAGTTGTGAATGCACAGAGTCCCTGACTCTGTGCATTCAGAAAAGGAAGGAGGCAGTAAATTACATATTTACCAGCTCTTTCCTCCTCTCTCCATCCTGACAGATCGGGGACCGGGGGAACTGGAGGAGGACATGGAGGGGGAGCGGAGAAGGACACAGGGGAAGCGGAGGAGGACACAGGGGAACAGAGAAAAAGCAGAGTGGGAGTAGAGGAGGACACCGAGAGGGACTGAAGAAGGTGCAGAGGGGGAGAGGAGGAGGACATGGGGGGGGGCGGAGGAGAAGTGGAGAAGGTCATAGAGGGAGAGCAGAGAAGGACATGGAGGGGGAGCAGAGGCAGAGAAGGACACAGAGGGGGAGCAGAGAGGGAGCAGACAAGGACACGGAGGGCGAGAGGAGGAGGACATGGCGGGGGGATCTTAGGAGCACGGAGGAGATCACGGGACAGTCAGGAGATGATCAGTGTGGCAGTGGGGGCCATTACAAGCACGGATCTCCCTGTATAGAGTTCAATAAAGCAGCAGAAAGCTGCGGGAATTTGAGGAGAAGTGGATGTCAGGTGCTTTATTGAAATTTATACAGGGGGATCCGTGCTTGTAACTTCCCCCACCGCCACACCGATCATCCCCTGACTGCCCAGGTATCGGATTAGTCATCGTAGCATTCGCAAGAGTACAAGTACTCATGCAAATGCTTGGTACCGATACTAGTATCGGTGCAACCCTAATTGTATAGATATAAAAAAAAAATATTCCTTTTTATCCCTTTTTAATAAGTGATCATATTCCCTCTGTTCTCAGCTGCATAAGAGCTGGGGGGAGGAGAAGCAGCAGTACACTGAACTTCCCAGTAAATGGCTGTGCAGGGGGATGTGTCAGAACATATCTGATCATTGGAGGAGAGCAGCATAGCTAGAGAACTGACAACGGTGTGGTCTCCTGCTTAGCGTGGTCAGTTTTCAATCGCAAAGCAAGGGGGACTAGCAGGATCACCAGGGATTTCACATAAATGATGCAATACAAAGAGAACAGGATACTTTCTAATTCCAGTTTCCTGGTACAGCGGGCACATATCAGGAATATGAAATGTTGGGGTAACAAATGCTTTAAATATAGGACCTTTCAAAGGCTTAGTAACACCTTTTTCTTTCAAAATTGCATGTCCTTTTATGGACACTTAATCTGAAACTTCGGGCAAACTGTTTAATACACAGTCAAAATGTAAAAACAATCTGCATTTTTTGGTTGTTGAGAATGGGCAAATGCCACAGTGCAGTTTCTGCTATCTCAAACACCACTCATTAGGGTCAGGCTAATGCCATCCATGAGAAAGATATTTGCAGTGCCACTTAATAGGGAGGTGCAGATAGTGCTTGAAATATAAAGTCATGTAAGTAAAGGTATATGCTAAGCTTTAATTCTCAACTTTTTTTGGAAACCAATTAGACTTTAGAATACGTTAGGAATTTTTCAGTGCACTACAAAACTTTAGCGGTGATATTCAGAACTGCACATTTTCTTATTGCATTTATTTTGCTTTCTTGTAAAAATGCATTAATAGTTATAACACATGTGAACAAACCCATTTTGCATAGAACAATTGTTGCTATATGGCATGGGACAATATAAAATGTAAGAAGTATTAAGCTTCAGAAATGTTGAGAAATTTGCTGACTTGTTTGAAAAGATCCAAATTTTACATTTTGTTACATGGTGCTAAAATTTGAAGACCCAGAATTCAGGTATGAAAATGACAACATGTTTCAATTGAAATTAACTCTGTCCATATGGTAATAAGACAGCACATTTTCTACCTTCGCTTAACACTGACTGCATCCTGTCTTTCTGTTTTACTGCCTTCATATAAGATGAAGGCATTGTTCTCACCTCTGTACAGATGAAGGAGATTTAAGAATCTTTATCCACTTTGGTGCTAGCAAGAAACTTCAGAGCCAACACTGCTTCAGCTCAGGCCATAGCTGAAGTTTTTGATTCTCTGATCCCTTTGGTCTGTGGGAATTCAGGATTTTCTTTCAATAAAACCCTGACTGTGAAGGATTTTCTTATTAAATGCTGTGTCTGATGTATTTTCCTCTCTCCTTGTCTGCTCTTTTTTGTTAAACATCTTTTGAAAGGCTTCACAGTGAAGTCTGATCATGACTTTCTAAAAAGCTTTCACTCATCCTCTCACTTTCCAAATCTATATTAGAGTGGCAGTGAAGTGTAATCACTTGGCAAGTAACACTTTCAGTGCCATCACTTAAAATACCAAGCTCTTGTCGTGACCAAGCTTCCGCCTACATTTTTTGTGCACATATGTATTCTGATTTTGTAGAAAACAAAAATAATATCGTACACAAAAGGTCCACACTGCTCACAAGTGAGCCGGCTCCAGCAGTATGATCTCCTCACTGCAGGGTGCTCGCTCAGTCGCAGCTGAAGCAATAACGAAAAGAAAATCCGGATGGCTGCACACCAAACTGAGATCCAAATGCCTTTGGTCGCATAAAACCATGAAGAGCACTACATGTACAAGCAAGGGAGGAACAGCTTACATGTTTCGCACACGAATTGTGCTTTATTAAAAATAATATTATACAGAGTTTTTCTTTTTTAAAGCTTAACAACTGATTCATTTAATACCCTGTTTGCATCCCATCAGTGATTTGAGCAACCTAAATTCTCCGTCTGTAAATGTCTGCCCTAGAGATGATCAAATTACTAAAATTGGGTTTTATGGGAGTTGTGTTTTTTTGGGGGTTTTCAGTTATGCATGGAGCAGTAAAATTATGCCATGATCTCCAATCTATTCAGCTTTTTTTTAAAACTGACACCTTTGTAATTTTCAGGTGGTGTCGAACTAGCTAATTTCAAATATAAGTACTCCACACCTAAACCCCCAAGACTTGGCTCTAAAATGAACCTTAATGTGTAATCTTTACCCCCCCCCCCACAAACACTTAAAGTGGTTGTAAACAAATCCTCCTACATAAGTTGTACTTGTTTATCTGCAGCTTCTCCCCTCTACAGTCCTGTAAAACACACAGATTAAAGGTTTTTTCTCAGCTCCAGAAGGCAGGGGGTGAGGATCTGACATCACACACACACACTACAGAGCTAGAGCACAGAGCTCCGTTGAAACCTGAAACCTTAGTGGAGGGAATTGACACACACCCCTCTACACACTGACATTTGGAAATATAGACAGCTGAAACTATGAAAACCCAGTTGTGTTATTCATAACCTGCTGTGTGCTGGGGGGGGGGGGGGGGTTGTGTCACTTAGGCATACATACATGAGTCAGGTTTTTTCATTCAACCAGCAAGTTGAAAAAAAAATGACCCTATTGCCCCATCCACACATTCGAGGTGGATGATGGAATACACTGATTAGGAGTGCTGGCAATAGCCTGACTGAGCGTGGAAAATCCGACAGGGCAGTTGTACAGATTGATAGATTGTTCCCTGCCAAACCGGACTAATTTCGATCAATGTGTGGACAGCTTTAGAGGCTTATAAGAGTGTAGGTCGACTTCTGTACAACCACAGTGCCCATACATAAATTGAAATTCACCCGGACTCTGCTGAACTGGACAAATTTCAATCCATGTATGGCCAGCTTTAGAGGCTTATCAGTGACTCATGCAGATAGAAGAGAGGTCAGAGATAAATGACATTCAGAGGTTTGGATTCAGGTTTATGCATGCACACTGTGAAGGCATGTGTTTTTTTCATGTCTAATTTACAACCACTTTGGGAACCTCTTGCAATCTAACTTTAAAAGCTAGGCTAAACCCCATAGTCCCTGGCTCAACACTAACTAACCCTAAACTGTGCCTGAATCCATAGTCTCTGTGCCAAAAGCAATGGCTTTGGCTTAAGCAAGAAAAGGTTTGCTTTAATACAAACTGAGCTTTATTTAACCACTTCCAGCCCAAGGATGTCATATGATGTCTTTGAATTTTAGTGGGGATATCTGAATGATGCCTGCAGCTGCAGGCATCATTCAGATATCATCTTTTAGAGCCAGCGATTCTGTGCACCGTAAGAACAATCATAGCGGCAGTTCACCTGCTTGATCATTCTTACAGGTGGCGGGGGGGGGGGACATCCCCCCCCTCCCGCCGCCCTCCGGGGCTTCTCCGGATTTGCCCATTCCAACGGCGACCCAGAGAAAGAATCCGCTGCCGTACGATGATCATAGAGATTTCCAGTGACCAGATGGTCCCCAGTCATCTCTATGACCGTCGGAGGCTCGGGCGCAACTTTGTGACGTCACGTCTGGCCAGCGGAAGTAAACAGATCTCGGCTGGAAAGAAAGAGATTGGTCTTTTTTTTTTTTTTTATCTCAATCTTTCCAGCCTGGAGGAGCCTGGATAAGACCCCACATATCTCCATAAAGAGGACCTGTCAAGCACTATTCCTATTACAAGGGATGTTTACATTCCTTGTAATAGGAATAAAGGTGATAAAAAAAAAAAAATCAAGAGAAAGTGTAAAAATAAAAAAAATTAAAGTAAAATAAACAAAAAAAAAAAATTGAAAGCGTCCCATTGTACAGAAGCGAGCGCACACGTAAGTCACGCCTGCATATATAAACACAGTTCAAATCACACATGTGAGGTATCGCCAGGTACGTTAGAGCGAGGGCAACAATTCTAGCACTCCTCTGTAACTCTAAACCGGTAACCTGTAAAAAATTTTAAAGGGTCGCCTGTGGAGATTTTTAAATACCAAAGTTTGGTACCATTCCAAGTGTGCACAATTTTAAAGCTTGACATGTTGGGTATCTATTTACTCTGCATAACATCATCTTTCACATTATACAGAAAAATTGGGCTAACTTTACTGTTTTGTTATTTTTAATTCATGAAACCTGTTTTTTTTTTTCCAAAAAAAAGTGTTTGAAAAATTGTTGTGCAAATACTGCGTAACATAAAAAGTTGCAACAACCGCCATTTTATTCCCTAGGGTATCTGCTAAAAAAACATATATAATGTTTGGGGGTTCTGGGTAACTTCCTAGCAAAAAAAATATGATTTTTACATGTAGGAGAGAAGTGCCAGAATAGGCCCGATATGGAAGTGGTTAAAAACACTGCATGCCTAAGTGCTGTTGCTGACCCTGTGTCCCCCTGTATAGGTACTAGATAGAAAAAAACATAATAATAATAATGCATATATACACACATAAATCTGTCAACAGCTTCCCACAACATAGCATGCATTCTCTTCTAGAATAAGTGCAGCAACATATGAAGAGCTTCTCATTTGTAGAAAAAAACAACAACTTGAACACGTTATCTGATGCTTCTTCACATTAAATGCAACCTTGGGGGGACTAAAACTATTAAAAATATTAACTTGCCTGGATAATTTTAGATGTTTCATATAATTGGTAGGGGTTATCAGTACACTTTTTTCCACCCTAGCAATAGCAGAGGTATAGATATTTTTCAGAGAGCAATAGAAACTACCCCTTTAAATTTTATCATGCGAAGAGAGATTCCTTTAAAAGCTGCTGTCATCACTGGAAGCTAAAATAAAATCATAAGGGATGATTTGCCTGTATGGATCATGTTGAAAACAATGCTGAAAACAGGTGCCAAACTATTTTGCATGCAATTTCATTCCCTAGCATGGGAAGGGAAACTGTAATGCTGGAAACCACACTGTAAAGTAAAAAAAAAAGTAAAGTTTGCTGATATTCATAAGGGACCCCAGTCTGGCTTTGTAACAGGAATCTGTCGTTTAAACATGTCTATAATGTCAGCACGTTCACAGTGGGCCACATCTTTGAAAAAAGTGTTGAGTAAAATGTGCTTTTGTATTTCTGAACCTTGCATGTGTTATCTTGTGACATATATTCTATTACTCATACTGGCTTATTGAATAAGGCATCGCAAAGAGTAATGTTGTGCAGAGCACAAGTACAGGAAAAAGATCAGGGAAACCGTTCTGAGTGAATGCTATTGTGTATTACATGTTGGACATGCTGTTTGTTTTATTAATTAATTTGGAACTGCAGCCAAAACTTTTTTTTTTTGGTGGGGAGGGGTGTATACACTACATTCTATACTCCCCAGCTAAAGTATAGACTGGCCAGTTACTGCATCTGCCCTTGTATTCACACAACTGCTATTGTCATCTGCATCAACTTGGCAGGTAGAGCTGGCTATACAGTAGTAGAATTTCTAAATTTTTTGAGAATGTTCAATTAATTTTCTAATCATTAGTGGGGTCAAACTGATGCTTGTTTTGACCACAGTTTCAAGAAAATTTGAAGGAGCAAGAAAATTTTTCACGAACAAATACATTTCTAACAGCCTTTTATTAGTGAAATTACATTCAATCCAAAATTGAACATTAAAAGCAAACACAAATGTAAAGTACTTGTAAACAACATTCATCTATCGAATGTATAAAGAATTTTTTCGTATAAAAATCTACAAGTGTATAGACTGTGTTAGGCTTGTGATAAATATATGCACCTTTCATTTTTCTCACGGGTGTGTGCAACCAAGTCTATGTTAGAACACATCTCTCAAACCCAACCCTGATCTGGTCACATACCCCAGTCTTGAAGTTAACCTGTGCTTTGCCAATGCAGTATAAAGCATATAGTTGCCTTCCATTTGCATTCATGCAACATACATTACACACAAATTAGTGAAGTCATAGCTTATAGAAAGCTAAGGACTCTCTTTTTGACAGTGTTGATTGGTTCAGCATTGTCACATGATTCTCCACACCTGGAAATTTTAGTAGGACATTATTAATTGGCCAAGGAAACCTTCTTACTTGAACTGATCATGGTAAGAAATGGAGTGCAAGCTAATTATGGGGGAAGCAGAGGAGTACTCTAGGGTAGGCAGAAGGTCAGCTCATCCTGAACTCTGGGGTGGCAGAACACTGGTGGTGGACCAGTATTTATACAAGGGGAAAGAAGGAAGCTGAATGTTACAATGCACGGAGATGAGTTGTAACAGAACCTACAACATTGTAAGAGAATGCAGAGCTGACCCCATATTTGCGAGGAAAGGAAAAAGTGGTACAATGTGAACTGATCAAGGACTAGCATCCCAGTCAGAAAAACTGCCTTCTCTGACCTGCAACTTCCACAACGTAAAACCAAACTGTCAAATTCAGCAAGAAACCCCATGGGCAGTCCCCCTCATCATATTATATACCCTCAGCTCACATCATGTTTCAAAATTATCTAATGGCACCCCCTTATGTGTATCCCCAGTTATATGGTATTCAACCATAGTTAGCAGTCCTCAAATCTGACCCTGCCAATTTTCTAATGTGCATGCTTCCTCAGATACCGTGAATACTCCTCCTAAACATTCCCGTTCTGTCATATTTTTACCCAGTCACCTCGTTTTCAGATCCTGCCCTATTTCAGCTCACTTGATATACAGACATTTTACTTTCAGCCCTCACTAGGCCCTCTCATATTCATCCACCACTGGCACTGGTTTAACTACCACCAGGTTCTCAAAATGTACAACTGCTCATATTCTTCCACCCTCATGTACAGCCCCTCATATTAATCACTTCTTTCATCTTTTTCCTGAACCAGCCTCCCAGTGTGTAATCACTTCTTTCATCTTTTTCCTGAACCAGCCTCCCAGTGTGCAGCCCCTGTCATATTTAGTGTCCATAATCATCCTTCATACCTAATTTCTATAGTGTAAAGCTGTTCTTAAATTCTGTAACAATCGGTCTTCCCCCTGTGGCCCATTTATATTCTGCTTTAGCACCCTAATGGGCAGCTCTTTTATCAGTCAACTTTTTTTTTCTGCCTCAAATAAACTCCCAAAGCCCTAGCGCTTACCCGTTGTGTGCAATGATGTGCTTCTATGTCAGCGTTGAGGACACACAAGCTTTCACCAAGGAAATAGAGAAGGCACAAAAAAGCCAAACAGTTCTGATAGGGACATACAGTACTATATGTCAGTGTTGAAGAGGAGGCAACACAGAGCGTGTCCTTTCTTTCTACATACTGTGCTAAATACTTAAACCATTTGTTACCCTAAAAAAAAAATGGATCCTGTTCCCTTAAAGCATAACAGCACAGTGTTTGTGCTGTGTAATTTGACCTCCTGTATAACCTAAATTACCTGGCGGATCCTGCTTGGTTCTGCCCTCCCCCCTGTAAACTGACCACAAATTATAATGGCTGCTGAGCCCTGACACTGTGGTCAGTTTACGTGCCACCGTCCTCCACAGCTCTGCCCTGTCCTTTCCCACCTCCCCCTCCTGCTGTAATAATACCTATAGTATATTTATGCCATTCCCTCTGTTAAATAACGATATGTATCCCAGGATCTGTGGTATATAAAAAAGATGCCGACTTCTACCTTGTATCAGAGCGTCTCCTGGCGCTCGCGTGACCGTTTGGCTTTCTCACCTCTCTCCTCCCCGGCTGACGTCAGCTGGAGTTCTCAGCCCCTCCCATTGTAGCTGTCAGTCTGGGAGAGAAGAGAGGCGAGAAGTCATGTGAGCGCCGGCAGACGCTCTGATATAAGGTAGAAATCGTCATCTTTTATATATAACACAGACACTGGGACACATATCATTATTTAGCCGCTTGCCGACCGACTCACACCCATATACGTCGGCAGAAGGGCACATACAGACAGATTAACGTACCTATACGTTGCCCTTTAAGAAGCGATTTGCAGGCGCGCCGCGACCTCCGTGAGTGTGATCAGGGGTCCCGCGGACTCGATGTCCACGGGGATACCCACGATCGTCTCACGGAGAGGAAGAACAGGGAAATGCTGATGTAAACAAGCATTTCCCCGTTCTGCCTAGTGACAGGACACTGATCACAGCTCCCTGTAATCAGGAGTGGTGATCAGTATCGTGTCACACATAGCCCCTCCCCCCCACAGTTAGAATCACTCCCTAGGACACACTTAACCCCTACAGCAACCCCTAGTGGTTAACCCCTTCACTGCCAGTCACATTTACACAGTAATCAAAGCATTTTTAATCGTACTGATTGCTGTATAAATGTGAATGGTCCCAAAATGGTGCCAAAAGTGTCCGATGTGTCCGCCATAATGTTGCAGTCACGATAAAAATCGTTGATCACCGCTATTACTAGTAAAAAAAATTATTAATAAAAATGCCATAAAACTATCCCCTATTTTGTAGACGCTATAACTTTTGCGCAAACCAATCAATAAACGCTTATTGCGATTTTTTTTTTTTTTTTTTTTTTTTTTTTTTTTTTAACCAAAAATATGTAGAAGAATACGTATCGGCCTAAACTGAGGAAAAAAATGTGTTTTTATATATTTTTCGAGGATATTTTTTATAGCAAAAAGTAAAAAATAATGCGTTTTTTTCAAAATTGACACTATTTTTTTGCTTATAGCTCAAAAAATTAAAACCGCAGAGGTAATCAAATACCACCAAAAGAAAGCTCTATTTGTGGGGAAAAAAGGACGTCCATTTTGTTTGGTCACACGACCGCGCAATTGTCAGTTAAAGCGACGCAGTGCCGAATCGCAAAAAACGCTCTTGTCTTTTGCCAGCCAAATGGCCCGGGGCTTAAGTGGTTAACAGAGGGAATTGCATGAATATACTATAGTGGCTTAACAACCACTTTAAGGCACAAAAAGAGTGTGTGCCTGGTGTCTTCCTCAAACAGCAGGAAACCCAAGATACTTGACTTTGTTGACTGGTCCTAGTGAGGCCACTATTTAGGCGTGATGGGGGTGACATAATATGAGATTTCCTTTGGTCAAACAGTAGCTTTTATTCATTTATTTTTTAAGGCTTTGGCTGTTTTAGTATTTGGGCACCAGGCATCGTTTCTGCTTTAACACCTTTACAGCAAAATCTCCTGCCACTAAAACTGGAAGTTGCTGTCTAGCAGGAGATTTTATATTGTGTAAAATAACTGTTTTGAGTTAGATATGTGCATGTACTATATATTTCCACTTTATACTAGTAAGGGGACTGCAATTTCCATTGCCACTTTAATGGCAGAAGTGCCAAACTTTTCTGCTGTCTTCTCAACAAGTTATGCAGAAAGCCCCAGGTACCCTGTCTTTTTTGGGACAACACAGCGGTCAATAGGCCTGGTGCATATTAGCAATGTGCTGATCATTTGTTAAGGGAAGCTTTTTTACGGCCCTTCCTCTTAAAATATGGCAGTTGAAGACATACAGCCAGATATCTGTATAGCAGGATTGCCACATGCTTGCTGACAATTGAACTGGTTGAATACCAGTCCACTTGCCTTATGTTGGCTGTCCAGTTTTTTTAATAGTTTGTCAAAAAAAATGTAAAATAGGTAAACTAGCAAGGTTACTTCTGATATTTTATTGGTTCTAATTTTATTAGGCATTACGAAAGCATTATCCTGATCCCTTATCTTCATGTATTTTAGTATCAGGTGATTCTTATTAAGTTTATTGACATGCCCAGTTGGATTGCACAGCACTTACTTATTTGAAATTGATTATTGGCTTTAAAAAATCAAATTTTATTTGCCAAAAGATCTTTTTTTGGTATCCTTCTTGACTCAAAAATGGAAACCGCTTTTTTCTTGCTTGGGTAGAAACCAAAAATAAATCCAATGTGCTTTAGCCACACAACCATGCAGTTAGTTGGGCCAATGCCAATCATGGTCAATGTTCACCCCAACCTTTTGACTTGGTTTGTGCTTTTCGAAAGACAGGCAGCCAAATCCAGGGGTCTCTAATGTCATAAACATTCTGCATAAAAGCAGAAAGCTAAGAATCCCCAAAATCTGATTTAAAACATTCAAGGCTTATCTTTCCATTAGTAAGCATGAAGCCAATTTAACCCCTTCCCGCCAAGCGTGCGCAGATGTGTGTACTCGGCTTTCGGGGGTTATACCGGGATGATGCCCGCAGCTGCAG
Organism: Lithobates clamitans; assembly: GCA_037952925.1. Classification (NCBI taxonomy): domain Eukaryota; kingdom Metazoa; phylum Chordata; class Amphibia; order Anura; family Ranidae; genus Lithobates; species Lithobates clamitans. The sequence goes on along the minus strand of JBBGZY010000171.1, from coordinate 4,689,210 downwards.
GCATCATCCCAGTACTTTTTTGTTAGAGCCGACGATCGGCTTTCCAGGGATAACAGCCGATGCGGCTAAAAGCCGCTCGGCTGTTATATTGGAGGAGTAAGAGGGGACGTTCCCGCCGCTCTTACTGGGCCTCCTGTTCCACCGGGAGGCCCGATCAACAATCCGCCGCCTCTGGCGGCTAGGGACAGACTGGAACAAAGCTGTAAGCGGCTTTGTTCCAGTCTCCTATTTGTAAACACGGAAGCGACGTCACTTCCCATTTACTCGGCTGCCAATGGCGGCGTTTTTAAAAAAATATACAGTATTCAGAATCTCCGAAAAAGGCAATCTGAATACTTTGAAGTGCAAAGGAGGGATCGGGGGTCTTTTAGACCACTTGAGTGGTCACTGTGATATAAAACTGCATAATGTTCCCAGTTACTTCTTTCAAGATGGTAATAAATATCCTCCAAAGCGTGTACACAAAAATATACTATATTTTTCTTTAAAATTAAACCAGAACTGAGATAAATATGGGGGCTCTGACTGCTGTTTGCTTGTATCTGACTCAGAAATATGTTCTAGCAGAAAACATTGAAATCTTTGGATCAACATAACAGCTGGACAACTTGGTAAATTCCTCAATAACTGCCTACGTATTTTCTCAGTTCTTAAAATTTCTGCATCTTCAAGTGCATGCTTTTGTTAATGCCATTGACTTTTGATAGGCCTACTTTGGGCTTTGATCTGCAATCGCTCGTTATGAGCATAAAACCATTGTTCCACACAAAAAACCCTTTTGGAATAAATAAGTAAGAAATCTAGATTGATTAGCTTTTCTACCAAACTGTGTATCTGGAAACAAAATACACTCAAACGATTGAGTCTTGTAGCTTATTTATCACTGTATTTTGTTTTTTTCTCTCTATATATATTTGGTTTACCCTCAGTCACACTCTTTATCATAAGAACAAGTGTGTCCATTGTAGTTATTGAAATCAAATATAAATAATTAGAATAAATATTCTAATTTTTGTTTCTTTCTTGCAGTGTTTTGTGACAATGCTGGCTCCTTTCAGTTTTATACTGGAAAAAATGGAAAACATCATGCCATCCAGTTTATGGCAACATTTGAGTCGCATGTAATCTTCACCAGAAGTCAACGAGCAAAAACATTTGTTGCTGTACTAAAAAAATACAAAAAACCCTGGACTGGTTTGTATAAACAGGGGCATAGGAAAACTGGAGCAAAGTTTGTAGCTATTGATCATACAACCCATCTGCTTCAGTGTTTTCAGATAAAAAAAAATAATCTGGGAAGTGCTTGCTCCCTTTGGGCTCCAGTATTGATAAATCAGCCCACATTGGTTTTTCTTTTGTTAATCAGTTTTGTCTAGTAACCCTAACCTCAATATTTCTAAAATACAAACACCATTAAAAATTCTGTTTTAAAAAGTAACCATTGTTTACTTACTCTTATTTTGAGTGTATTATTTCTGACTTGAATGCAAATACAAAATTAATTCACTATTCTGTGCTTATTGCTAATCAGTTGCAACTAATATCTGCTTTCCTATAAAGTAGGAAGCCAGGTGTGTGTGTTGTGTTATTTCTTATTTTACAATAATATGTGCATTGCCAATGTTTGTGTGTGTGTGTGTGTTGTAAAAATTAAAAATAAAGTAGCCTATGCATCTCAGGTGAATATTGTGTGAATCTTGGGTTAAAACATAAGTGGACCCCATTGTGTGGTATTTTGTCTTTTAATGATTATTGTATTAAGGTTTGTGTAAGAGTTAGTCAGTCGCTTTGGTTATGTAAATTTTGTGATGCACTAGGTGATTGGAATGGTTTTAAAACTTTTCAATAGAATTGTCGTGAGGGCTTATGTAGTACCTCCATTAAAAAACAAAACAAAAGTGCTGTATAGCCTAACCACTTCATGACTGCAATGCGACCTTATAGATCCAAATGTAAAATATCCCTTTGCATAAGAATGCTAATTAACCTCATAGCAGACAACTTGGAATGCACAACTGTGTATGCTCCTAGTTCTCAGATCAGCAAAAAATAAAATAATTATAGTTAATGAAGTTAACTAATGCTGCTAAACTTGGTTTGGGCATGTAAATTTCAAAAAATATTGGTCGAGAGAGTTAAAAGATAAGTTAAATTACACTAAGTGAACTTCCACTGAAGTCGAAGTGTCCTAGGTATGACATTCAAAAGTGAGAAGGGCAAGCCTTACAGCAAAGATTAGAGGAGTTCAATTTTAGATTTGCTTTGTTATGGAAAGACTGAGATGAGGAGAAGACTCTGAGAACGGTAAGATCAACAAAGCTGTAGTTAGAACAACACAAATAATTGAAGGTTTTGGGTAATGTTATGTCATTTTTTTTCTTCGGGCTTTGAATAGATACCTTTACTTTTCTTAACAGCTTGCTGGCAAATGATCAGAGAAAAGTACATTGCTGATATTGTGTTTAACAAGGCTCTGGGTAAAAGCCTGTAAATGCCAGCATTCTATAAACTGTTTTCTCAGAAGAGAGTTCTATTATATTGCAAAGCTTTTTCATAAATAACTGGGTCTTTCCTAAAGATCTAAGCACCCCTTCTGCATTCAGATACTGTGCTTAGCATATATAAAATCAGTGTTTGTTCCTCTAAGATGGAAAATTTCATAAAATATCTATTAGTGTAGCTTTAAAGTGTCCAAGTATTGCAGTGAAGTGTGATGTTTGTACTATTGCACATTAGTAGAGGAATGGACAATATATTAAAACAGGACTATGGGAACAGATAGTTTGGAAATCTTTTGTAACCTCTGAGCCACAACCATCCTTTCCAGCACTGAATCAGCTGCCAGACAAGAGATTCTTCCAGTAGTCCGAGTGTTTCCTGGACTATACCCAGTTACCAGACATAAAAACACTGAGGGGGAGGTGTGATTAGCTGCTAGGTAAAACATCAATTAAACAGATATGTCCTGAACAACTCATTTAAGTTATTTATTGCTGACGTTTTTGAGGAAAAAAATGTTTAACCTTCCCAAAAACGGTACCAATATTTTTGCATGTGCATCTTTTTTTAAAAGTATAATTGCATTTGAAAAGTGGGTTTTATTTTGAAATGTGATACAGAGAAAAAATGTCCCTGGTGTTCTAACAAATTTACACGGTATGGTTTATTGCTTTACAAATTCATAATAGATCTGAATTGAATGAATGCAGTTGGTGACATTCTAAAATGGGCCACAAACCTACACTATGAAAGTTTATGAACCCTTTGGATGGTTCTATAATTTTGCATGAGTTGCACCTAAATGTGCTTAAATCTTCTTAAGTTCTTCTTCTCTTTGCAAATGTCTCAACACCTGTGCAAGCATAACAAATGTTTGTCGTTTTTGTGTAATAGTTTTTGTTGGCTTTCGCCAGGCGAATGTTACATTCCCTAACATTGGATCCTATGACCAAAATAGTCATAAGAGTCGACCATGAAAGTTAGCATTCACCAGTAGAGAAAACAATGTAACAATATTGGCTAAGAACATTCGATCAGCAGAGGGAATTATATGAAGGAGACCTCAGCACTGTGTACAGTCTATGGAGAATCCTGTGTGAACTGCTAATCGAATAGGTGTTCAGCAGTAATATTATTACCATTGCTAAGTTTGACAGTTTCCCCCTAATTGTTAGGGAGTTTCCACCTGCTTGTTAGGGAGCTGGTAGCCAGGAATTCCCGACTGACAGATAAGTGTAAACAATCAGAGATGGTATACAAAAAAAAAAAAGCAGGGGGTTCCCAAAATTTATACGAAGTCCTTTAGGTCTGGTAAAAAATATTAGGAGGGACCCTATCATAAAAATACAAGCAAATGAAAAAAACAGTGTGGGGTCCCAAATCTCATACAAGAGTTTGTCCCCCTCCTCCTGAACCATACCAGGCCACCTGCCCTCAACATGGAGGGATACCTTGCCAGGCAGGGGGCTTATCTGAATCTGGAAGCCCCCTTTAAACCAGATACTGGTTTCCCCCTTCGTGAATGAGTGACAGGTAAACAAAACCCCTACTCATTCACAAAATGAAAAAAGTCAATAGTAAATAAACATACACACAATATTTAACAAGTCCTTAATTAATACAAAAAGATAACCCATGACGTAAATCCACCATCAATCACGTCACCCAGAGTTGCACATCAATCACAATTCTTTATAGTAAGGAATTGTGATATGCAATCAAATCATTTTCATACCTGAGGGGTTCGGTCTGTTTTAGTTGGGGAGGGGGGGGTCATGATCCTCATTTTCTGCCAAAACCCAGCTAACAGAATAAATACTCATTGTGCTGTGAGTTCCCTTTATTTTCAATACCGCTTATGGATGACGGGGTTGAACACCTTTGGGATGAATTAGAGCGGAGACTGCGAGCCAGGCCTTCTCTCCAACATCAGTGTCTGAGCTCACAAATGCGCTTCTGGAAGAATGGTCAAACATACCCATAGACCAGTGTTTCTCAACTCCAGTCCTCAAGGCGCCCCAACAGGTCATGTTATCAGGATTTCCCTTAGATGAAATGGCTGTGGTAATTACTAAGGCAGTGAAACTGATCAAATCACCTGTGCAAAATAATGGAAAGCCTGAAAACATGGCCTGTTGGGGGCCCCTACAGGACTTCATTGAGAAACCCTGCCATATACACACTCCAAAACCTTGTGGACATCCTTCTCAGAAGGGTTGAAGCTGTTATAGCTGCAAAGGGTGGGCCAACTCAATATTGAACCCTATGGACTAAGACTGTGATGCCATTAAAGCTCATGTGCGTGTAAAGGCAGGTGTCCCAATAATTTTGGTAATATAGTGTATATACACTATATATATATATATATATATATATATATATATATATATATATATAATATGCAATCAGCTGCTTAATAAACATCTGTTTATTAAAGCTTTCACTTTAAAAAGACAAAACGCACATTGAAGACACATATACGTACACCAATTAAAAACATTACTTCCCACTAAGGTCCCTTATATACAGGGCAGGCTCTATTGGAATCTGTCCGTTGAATCTGTCTCCGCTGAGCAGGCAGATGGCTGGTCCATGTCTGCTTCGCCTCCCTTATGCAGAGCAGACACAGACATAGCCCGCTCTAATCTATGAGCGGTCAGATGTAAATGGTCTGCCTGTCCGTTTACACCCAACTGCCATCTGCTCTGATCTGCCAGATGGATGGGTAACTGACCCCTATACATCTGGTTTTAGTGGATCGGATCAAATGTCGGCGGGTGTCAATGGACACATGTCATTTGACACCCGCCACTTCATAGAGGAGACTGGAGACTCTGGGTCCGCCCTCTTGAAAGGAACCTAACTGATTCATAATAAATAAGTAAATATAAACATCCCAAACAAAAGATATTAACCACCTCCCGTCCGTGCTATAGCCAAAAGACTGTTACAGCGTGGACCTAATTTGCCGGAAGGGCGTCCATAGACATCCTCCCGTGCTCGAGTGGCCTGCACTCTGTGATCAGCGAGTCTGAGGCTTGGCTGATCACAGATCGGAGTAAGGGGTCGATCCAGACCCCATACCACGTGATCAGCTGTCAGCCAATGACAGCTGATCATGTGATGTAAACAGCCGGCAATTGGCTATTTTTTTCTCCTTGCGCTGGCAGCATGAGGAGAAAAAAAAGCCAATCACTGGCGGCTGTGAGAAGGACATCAGTCTCGATTGTGGAGAGCCTCTGCAGAGGCTTCCGTGCCACCTACCAGTGCCTACCAGCGCCACCTACCAGTGCCCACAGTACCTCACCCATCAGTGCCCACAGTGCCACCTGTAAATGTCACCAATCAGTGCCTCATCACCAGTGCTGCCCATCAGTGCCACCTACCAGTGCCCATCAGTGACATCTATCAGTGCCACCCATCAGTGCCGTCTTATCAGTGTCACCTTATATGTGCCTATCAATACAGCCCATCAGTGCAGCCGAATATCAATGAAGGAGAAAAATTACCAGTTTGCAAAATTTTATAGCAAACTATGAAACATGTTTGTTTTTTTTCAAAAATTTCTTCTTTTTGTTGTTTGTTTAGCAAAAAATAAAAACCCAAGTGGTGATTAAATACCACCAAAAGAAAGCTCCATTTGTGTGAAAAAAAATGATACAAATTCCATTTGAGTACAGTGTTGCATGACCACGCAATTGTCATTCAAAGTGTGACAGCACTGAAAGTTAAATTTTCTATTTTGAGTTTATATTGATATGACTTCCGTAGTAGCCCTTCAGAGTAGAAGGTTGGAAATTCATGTTTTTTTCACTGTGCGCTCCCATTCTAAAAGAAAGAATAATTTGTTTTGTTCGAAATAAAAATTTGGTTTGTGGTTTGGAGGCCTGTTCAAGCTTTTGTGTCTGTGACATGTGTCATCATTGGAAGTCCCCTGAATTTCTATCTTAATGACAATGGTCAGCGGGACAAATAGCAATGCTGAACCACCAGTGACACAGACAACAATAAAAACATGACCAAGATCTAATCCGTTCACATTTTATTCAAAATTAGAAATCAAATATTTAACTGGAGTTCTACTTTCAGTGGGATATCAATGAAAAAACAAAATCTTTATTGATGATCTGTGTTGGGTATTGTGTTTATCACCTTTATCCGCAAAAAATGTCTAACTTTCCATACATATATTTATAGAGTAAAATGAATGCCTTAAATTTAAAAAAATGTATTTTTCTTTTACTAGCAAGTTTTTCTCCTACATTTTTTGCATCTTCGTTGCGTCCTATTATCCACTTCAGATATCTCTAGCCATCTCATAATTGTTCTGTGCTCAGTCCCAGTGTACCTTGTTCTCTTCACTGTGCTGACAGAGTTAGATAAACAGATAATCCTCCTCCATTGCCTGGGAGACCACTTTAAGCGGATTAATTGCAGAAGGGTCTTAATAGAATTGTATTGTCAAGTGATCTAAGCAGGAACCGTCATGCTGAGAGGCATTCTGTAAATACTTATTAGCTTATACTGAGAGCCTCTTGGGTCCTAATCAGTTCAGTTCACTGTGCAGCACTCCCATAGACTAGTATATTTGAGTCTGTGTGCTTTGTTCCTCATCTTTATTTTTTGTTTTGGTCTTTTGGGATAGTTTTCATACTGTATAAGAGGTTATAACTGGAGTAATAAGATATTTTGTTATCCCTAAAGGTTATAACTGGAGTAATAAGATATTTTGTTATCGATAAAGGCAAATAATACTGACGGCCACATATATACAAGTAGGTCAGATGACACTTGAATTGCCCAAATTTTCAGTAAACTGGACACGCTCTGAATGGTTAATGGAAAACATATTTCATGGTCACACAAGCTCTTTAGTCATTAGCATGGGTTATATATGAAGCTACCTTCGGGTGACTGGACACTTGCAAAAAGTGAAAACTGTAGGGATAACCCCTATTTAACCCTTCTCACTTATGGGGGCGGTTCTTTCCCTGATTCTTTCATTAGGTTCCAGCTGCACTATACCTACTGTGACTCCTTGTCTGTGCCTTGGGGGACCGTATTTGGACCCCACCAGATTGAAGAAGCAGGGCCGGCCTGTAATGTTGCTAGAATGCACTGGATCCTACTTTAGGCAATCTCTTGGCCTGTAGTGTAAAGGCATGGAATGAGCCACAGGTTGGTTTACAGGTCCAGGGCTGTGGTCTGCTGGGGCAAAGCCCTGCCCCTTAAGATACCTAATCCTGCCAGCATACAAGCTTCAGATTTGAAGACGGAGTGGAGGCCTTTTAACCTTTCATGCCCAGGGTTCCAAGAACCTATTTAGCATTCTGGGGGTGTTTCTTCTTGGTGGTTGCATCTTGGAGCTGGGAGTACCTTTTTTAAATTAAATTTGATGCTGTTTTACTACACGAGCATATTTGCTTGGTGCTATTGCACCTGCATGAGCTTCCCACTACAGTGCCCTAGTGCGCCTAAACTACCTTAGCACACACTTCACCTGCACCGTCTTTCTCATCTGGGTTACTGAGTCTGCACACCCAGCTTCTTCCTCCTTCTGGGCGTTTGTTATGACCAGCAACAGCTCCTTCCCCTCATCTATTGGCACAGCACATCGGACTCACTGTGATACCTGGGTTCATAGCAGCCTAAAGTAAAAGGAAGGCCTTTTCTTACCTCTTCACAGCAGCTGAGGTCATGAATACAACTCTGGGGAGAATTCACAGATCATGGCAGATCAAGATAAAAGGATTGGTTGCTTTTGCTAGCTAATACTTGGCACATAGCTCCAACAAGGGCTGTAGTAAATCTACACAGGGTTCTAGTACCCATTATTTTGATAATTCTAATAGTTTACCCCATACCTTCTTCTGGCCCTTCTGCCACACAAGTCTCCTCTTTTTTTTATCCAGAGAGGAATTTTCTGCCACAATGTCATATTTAATGGGGATAATCACAGGCCTTATAGAGGCCATTGATAGCAGGGGTCACAACTGTGCTCCTTCGGCCTCTCCTTCAATATTGGTCTTTGAAATTGCCCTTGAACCAGGCACATTAGCTGAGGATGATCCTCTCCTTCAGAGGAATCAGATCGGATGGCCCACCTAGGGTAAAGATTTCATCCAAGCTTTAGGATACCCCTGATGAATCAGACCATGGATCAGCCGTGGAAAAAGGATTCTTTATATGGGGATTTCTATTTATTATAGTATTTTTTTTCTGTTGGTTCAACTAGATGAACTTATGTTTTTTTCAACCTGACTAACTATGCAACCATTGATACCCTTAATGATGTATGCACCTGTTTAGCATTAGAGCAGCCTGAATCTGCACATTCCAAGGTCTCTTAAATTGCCAAGACTTTCCTGGTTCACTCACTGGTGGAGTCTGTCATATGCTGTGAAGTTGGGCTCATTCAGAGAAGATTTTTACTTATTCAAAATACTTTTCTCAGGAATATCCTACAGAGGGAAGTTTTCAGCAAATGTGGACAGTTCCTGTGGTAGATCCTGTCATTTCCTGTCTTAAGCTCCTCGCAGCCCCCATGGAGGACAATTTTCTGTTCAAGAACCCAGTAGAGAAAAGGTTAGGTGCCTCCCTTTTCCATTAATGAGCCACGCCATGCATGGTTGCTTCTATGGCAGTCTGCCAGACCAGTCTGGACTAAATGCATGGCTCCAGATCCCAGTTCTATACTAACAGATGCCTTAGTCCACAATCAGACCTTTTATCTGTGGCCTAACACTAATGCGTGAATGGCTTGGTGGACACTCTTCGTCAGATATCCAGAATAAGTCTCCTCTCTATCCATTTTGGCTTAAATACTGGTCAGTTGAACTTCCATTCAAGAAACTTTTTGAGCAGTTACCTTTTGAAGGCAAGGGCTTGTTTGGTACCTCCTTAGATAAGTACAGTGGGGCAAAAAAGTATTTAGTCAGCCACCAATTGTGCATGTTCTCCCACTTAAAAAGATGAGAGAGGCCTGTAATTTTCATCATAGGTATACCTCAACTATGAGAGACAAAATGTGGAAACAAATCAAGACAATCACAATACTTTGTTATATATCCTTTTTTGGCAATGACAGAGGTCAAACATTTTCTGTAAGTCTTCACAAGGTTGTCACACACTGTTGCTGGTATGTTGGCCCATTCCTCCATGCAGATCTCCTCTAGAGCAGTGATGTTTTGGGGCTGTCGCTGGACAACACGGACTTTCAACTCCCTCCAAAGGTTTTCTATGGGGTTGAGATCTGGAGACTGGCTAGGCCACTCCAGGACCATCAAATGCTTCTTACAAAGCCACTCCTTCGTTGCCCAGGCGGTGTGTTTGGGATCATTGTCATGCTGAAAGACCCAGCCACGTTTCATCTTCAATGCCCTTGCTGGTGGGAGGAGGTTTGCACTCAAAATCTCACGATACATGGCCCCATTCATTCTTTCATGTACATAGATCAGTCGTCCTGTTCCCTTTGCAGAGAAACAGCCCCAAAGCATGATGTTGCCACCCCCATGCTTCACAGTAGGTATGGTGTTCTTTGGTTGCAACTCAGCATTCTCTCTCCTCCAAACACGACGAGTTGTGTTTCTACCAAACAGTTCTACTTTGGTTTCATCTGACCATATGACATTCTCCCAATCCTCTTCTGGATCACCCAAATGGTCTCTAGCAAACCTCAGACAGGCCCGGACAAGTACTGGCTTAAGCAGGGGGACACGTCTGGCACTGCAGGATCTGAGTCCCTGGTGGCGTAGTGTGTTACTGATGGTAGCCTTTGTTACGTTGGTCCCAGCTCTCTGCAGGTCAGTCACTAGGTCCCCCGTGTGGTTCTGGGATTTTTGCTCACCGTTCTTGTGATCATTTTGACCCCACGGGGTGAGATCTTGCATGGAGCCTCAGATCGAGGGAGATTATCAGTGGTCTTGTATGTCTTCCATTTTCTAATTATTGCTCCCACAGTTGATTTCTTCACACCAAGCTGCTTGCCTATTGCAGATTCAGCATTCCCAGCCTGGTGCAGGTCTACAATTTTGTTTTTGGTGTCCTTCGACAGCTCTTTGGTCTTCACCATAGTAGAGTTTGGAGTGTGACTGTTTGAGGTTGTGGACAGGTGTCTTTTATACTGATAACAAGTTCAAACAGGTGCCATGAATACAGGTAATGAGTGGAGGACAGATGAGCCTCCTAAAGAAGAAGATACAGGTCTGTGAGAGCCAAAAATCTTGCCTGTTTGTGGGTGACCAAATACTTATTTTCCACCATAATTTGCAAATAAATTCTTTCAAAAATCAGACAATGTGATTGTCTGGATTTGTTTCCACATTTTGTCTCTCGTAGTTGAGGTATACCTATGATGACAATTACAGACCTCTCTCATCTTTTTAAGTGGGAGAACTTGCACAATTGGTGGCTGACTAAATACTTTTTTGCCCCACTGTACATTACGGAAGCTAAGAGTACTCTCCTCCCCTAGAGAAAGAGGACTTGCACCCCCACCAGTAGGCGTTCTACTCCTGAGGTTAGGAAAATTTATTTTTACCCCCTCATTCTTCACATCTTAGGCAAGAACAAACTTTCGAAAGAAGCCATGACCCTCCACACCACCTAAGACTGGTTCCAAAGATTCTTCGCATTGAATGGGAATGTCTGTTGGCCTGGTCTCAGAAAATCTCCAACATTTGGGTCCAAAGCATCATTTTCAAAAGCTGCTAACTGGAGTTTCACATACTGCCTCCTCCATGCTCCATGCTTTCAACTTAGCCTATTTCCCTTTACAATGAGTAGATCTTCTTGCTGATATCCAGCAAATCTTGTCTCAAAGGGCCATTACCCCTGTATCAACAGAAAAACACGTTCAAGGCTTTATCTTGAACCTCTATCCCAAGCCAAATTGAATGGTCGAGACCATTCTGGATCTCAAGACTTTTAACTTGTTCCTGTGGGTTCAAAGGTTTGGCATGGAGACTGGCAAGTCGGTCATTGGAAAAATGGCAAGTGGACTTTCCCAGTCCAGAGGGCCTGGATCGAGGAAAATGGGTTCTCCTTCCGGAGGTCTTTCAAGCCCTTTTCAACAGCTAGAGATGCTGAATGTATATCTTCTGGTGTCCAGATTCAACCAGCTGGACAGCTGTGACCACTTCCAGGGACCCTCAGGTATTTGCACTAGTGGATCAATTTAACCTGATCTATATCTTTCCACCCCTCCAGATTTTCTCTCATCTGCTCTGAGGGATAGAAGTGGGGGGCATTCCGCTGATTCTCTCCTCACATCAATTTGACCCAAGGAGGATGTTGTACACAAACATGCTCAGACTCCTTGCAGACTCTCTACGGGCCCTCCTTGATCACTTAAATCTTCTATCTTAAGGGTCAGTGCACCATCCTGCTTCTTGACCTTCCTAGTCTTATACAATTATGAGGTTGTCTTGAGGCCTAATGCCTTCTTCCTTTGGTCTCTATCTTCCTGCTCTGAAACATCTAAGGGAAATTTCTCTCCACTGTCTTGGCTTGGTACAGGCTGTGAAAATCTAACCGCTATAGGGGTTGCTTTTCTACAACTGGAGAGTGCAAAATCTGATGTAGATCTGAATAGAAACCAATCAACTTCAATGATTTTTAGTCAAAGCCAAACTGAACAAGCTGATTAGCTAACAACCAGAACTTGCCCTTTCCAATTTTTCTAAATCAACCCTGCTATCTCTTAGTTAATTGAATTCCCTCTTTGTACTTCTCAATGGTTCTTGCAGGGGTCTCCCTGCTTCTCATTTCACCATTGCTGGTTGGATCAGACAAGTTATCATTCAAGCCTATGACCTGAAGGATAAAGTTTCTTCTTTCCCTGTTAAGGTGCACCATATATGTTAGTGTTTTATTGGTTTTTCAGCATCAGGTATCTGTTTTTCAGATTTGCAAAGCTGCCAGCTGGGCTTCTATTCACACAATTAAGTTCTACCGGGTGGATGTTCAGGTCTCCTCTGTTAGTTTTGGGCATATGGTACTAGAAGCTGCTCTCTGAGTATGTCTAGCTTTTTTTGACATGTTTGTTACGTGAGCTTGTTGGCATATGGTTTGCTGTATTGCCCACACCTCAGTTGGACTGGTTTTGGACATCCTATGGTAACAACTAAAGAACCCATACTGTACAACTAAAAAATTAGGATTTTTGATTTTATCACTAAAATCCATATCTTGGAGTACAGTATGGGGCACAGGTTTCTTCCCTCTGTTTCTTTGTTCTCCCTATTGCTCACACAACTGAGCCTAGCTGAGTGTGCGAGCGGTCAAATGGGTGAAAGTCCATGCAGCCTTATTATTTTGCCAGTGTGCAGTCACCTGAAGGTAGCTGCATAAAACCCATGGTAAAGCCTAAAGATCCTGTGTTCCATACTGGAGTCTAAGAAATGGATAACAAAGTTAGGCACTGGGGAGCTACAGTTCATTGAGGGAACCATGAATGCCAACATGTACTGTGACATACTGAAGCAGAGCATGATCCCCCTCCCTTCGGAGACTGGGCCGCAGGGCAATATTCCAAATACACCTCCAAGACGACCACTGCCTTGCTAAAGAAGCTGAGGGTAAAGGTGATGGACTGGCCAAGCATGTCTCCGGACCTAAACCCCATCTGTGGGGAATCCTCAAACGGAATGTGGAGGAGCGCAAGGTCTCTATCATCCACTAGCTCTGTGATGTCATCATTGAGGAGTAAAAGAGGACTCCAGTGATAACCTGTGAAGCTCTGGTGAACTCCATGCCCAAGAGGGTTAAGGCAGTGCTAGAAAATAATGGTGGCCACACAAAATATGACACTTTGGGCCCAATTTGCATTTTTTTACTTAGGGGTGTATTCACTTTTGTTGCCAGCGGTTTAGACATTAATGGCTGTGTTTTGTTATTTTGAGGGGACAGCAAATTAACACTGTTATACAAGCTGTACACTCACTACTTTGTAGCAAAGTGTAATTTCTTCAGTGTTGTCACATGAAAAGATATAAACTATTTACAAAAATATGAGGGGTGTACTCACTTTTGTGAGATACTGTGTGTGTGTGTGTGTGTATATATATATATATATATATATATATATATATATATATATATATATACGCACACAGACAGATGTACACGCACACATACAGACACATGTACACACCCACATGTTCACACAGACACATGTACGCATGCAGACACATTTACATATAGGCACATGTACACGTGCACACATACATACACATGTAAACACAAACACATGTATGTGCACAGACACATGTACACACACACGCAAATAGACACATGTATGGAGCTCTTTAAGGAGTTGTAGTACAGTATCTTCCATTACACAACCAGGTACTGCACTGTAGGGGGAGGCAGAGAGCACAGCTCACATCCCCGCTACCTTTACTTTCACTTTGCTGAGTCTGACTGAGCTCCCAGTGCCAATGTACAGTTTGGCTGGGGATCGGGAGCTCAGGCTCATCTGACAGCCTTTCTCTACCAGGATCCTGCTGCACCCCTGAGGACCTCTAGCGGCACCCTGGGTTGAGAAAGTTCGTCTAACCACATTAAAAAAACTGATCTAACTTCCTTGCAACAGATTGACCTAGTACTTGTGTTGAACATTATTTCGTTTTAGTTGGTTCAATCATCAACCTTTTTCAGAGTAGGGAAATATGAGGGCTTGAAAGCAACTCCAGCAACAATATAGTAAATCAACTAGCGATCTAATAATGCAGTCCAGTGAAGTTTCACCATGATCAGTTTGGGAATCCAGGTCACCCTCGGTTTGGGGGGTGGGGGGGAGTTGTTTTTGGGTTGTTGACCTGTTAAGTTTTTGGTTTCTACTGATGCTGCATGATTTAGTTCTATCCATGACACACGACAATGGTATGCCATCAGAATTTATGTTGCCGATTCATTTGGGTTCTTGATTATGTTGTTATCCAGAACCACTCTTGTCTTCCCTTCTTTCTATATCCAGGGGGGTGAGCATATTAGTATAAAAATCATTGCCCTTTCAGTTGTTGCATCTAGAGCTTAACCCAGATGGAAGGTGTATTATGATACATACTGTAATAGATGGTCTTGAGTTGCTGTTGGTTGGTCTGTATCTTCCTCCTCCAGCCTCATCTAAAATACTCCACAAAATAATTTTTATGGTGGCTGCATTTGCCACAGACAACATACTTAAAATTGGTTTGATTTTAATATGTCTGCAGATCCTGGGCTGGACAGGCTGTCCTTAGATAAGTGCTTCCATTTGGATCTGGCATCTTGGGTGGAGACCTATGGTCTTGTTGACGTTTGGCGTGAAAGAATCCGACCTCTAGAGAATATACATACCTCTGTCATTCTGCCACATTCAAAACATTCTCCCGTATACACCTGGCCTATGTGGGGGGAACACTCCTTATCAGGGTCCAGAATGTTAAGATACTGCCTGAAGGAATCTTGGACCCTTCCCCTGTGCTAGTCCAGATTTCTCTTTCTCAGGAGGTAAGTGACAGGCTGTGGAGGCTCTCTAGATTTTGGATCGCCTATCTGGAAGTTGATAATGCCATTCGAAAACAGTTGCTTGCGTATTGGAGCACTTACTCTGGCTCGGCAGTGGAAGCTGCTGTGTGGGATGCCTTTAATGCTTTCAGTAGGGGACAATGTTAAGCTATCATTGGCCAAGTACGGCGTAGAATGAGGGTTGCATTAAGTGAGGCAGAAGACGAGGCTATTAGTTTAGAGCAACAGTATGTTTCCACTAAAGATCCCTAGGATTACTACATCCCTGACTAAGAAAAAGCTGCTACAACAGTCGCAGAGAATTTTTGAGCAGGGTGAACGCACAGGTAAACTTTTGGCCTGGTTGGCTCATGAACAGTGTCAGGGACAACTGTCAGGGACAATCCTTTTGGATTTGACCCCTATTACCAAATGTTTTGCTGATTATTATGCGAGTCTGTATAAATTGAAGGTTAGCTACACTCCTGCCGAGCTGCCCACATATCTTACAGAGATCGACTTTCCGGTGCTGACTGATGAGTATAAAGCCAGATTGGATTACCCAATCACCCTTGAAGTCCAGACGGCCATTTCTTCCTTACAACCAGGGAAGACACTGGATGGTTTTCCCGTGGAATTTTACAAGACCTACGTGGATGAATTAGCACCCTGCTTTCACACTATGCTTGTCAATACCTTTGTTTATAGAAATAGCAGGAAAAAGAGGGACACAAAAAGAAGTTAATAAGTGGTAATTTTATCAAGGTCCAATCAGTTTATGTACACTTTTCATTAACTGCTTCAGCTCTAGCACCTGTTTATAGACCAGAGCAATTTTTTAATTCTGCTTAGTGATTGACTTACTTGAATAATAATTTTTGAAAACAAAGAGCTTTCTTTTGGTGGTATTTGATCACCTCTGTGGGAGTTTTTTTGCGCTATAAACAAAATAAGACCGACAATTTTGAAAAAAAAAATAATATTTTTTACTTTCTGCTATAAAACATAACCGATAAAAAAAGTGTAAAATATCTAATTTCTTGTTCATACATCACGGGACACAGAGGCTTGGTAATTACTTAGTGGGTTAGATAGTACCTTAAGGTGATTGGACACTGGTAACCCTAATTACAAGGTGAATGAAATGGGGATATCCAAAACAATCTGTGTAGTGAGGGTGTGCAACATCCCAAATATATATAGAACTCGAGAAACCCCCTGGGGTGGGATTTTAAAGGCACTACCGAAACTGTAATATAAAAAGTATATAAAGTTTAATAATCACAAAAGTAATATAGTACAAAAAAGAGAATTATATGAAACAAAAGGATGCATGTGAATTGTACAAACATAAAACATACGATATACAATCCAGAAACCCTACGTTTCGGAGATGGACTGTAGTCTCCTTCATCAGGGTTTTTTTCTAGAGGACATAGTGTATTGCAGTAAATGGACAAGTACAAAAATGCATCCACAATTTTTAAAACAAATGTGAGGAAGAACCGGAGCAGGGGGTCCCCAACAAGCTCAATCCACCGAGAGACAAATATTGTAGTCAAAGAAATGGTGTAAAAAAGGACTGATCTCTGGAGACCCCTTGCACACTTTATTGAGACCTGTTGCACTGTGACCATTTGCAACTGTGGCTCTCCAGACTGTGTAGCAGCACTGTTCCCCTGTTTCCACCGACTGTCTGATTGTTTCAGTCTAATCTAGATCCTCCAATCCATTTTTGGGCCTCAGTACATGTGTCAGCCTGTCGGTGGTCTGATTCCACAGACCTGGCGGGGCTGTTGGGTGTTTGGAAAGAGAGGGTTCTCTCTCTTCTCCCTCTCCTGTTCGTTTTTTACACCATTTCTTTGACTACAATATTTTTCTCTCGGTGGATTGAGCATGTTGGGGACCCCCTGCTCCGGTTCTTCCTCACATTTGTTTTAAAAATTGTGGATGCATTTTTGTGCTTGTCCATTTACTGTGATACACTATGTCCTCTAGAAAAAAACCCTGATGAAGGAGACTACAGTCCATCTCCGAAACGTAGGGTTTCTGGATTGTGTATCGTATGTTGTATGTTTGTACAATTCCCATGCATTCTTTGTTTCATATAATTCTCTTTTTTGTACTATATTACTTTTGTGGTTAATAAACTTTATATACTTTTTATATTATTGTTTCGGTAGTGCCCTTAAAAATCCCACCCCCAGGGGGTTTCTCGAGTTCTAATTACAAGGTGAGTTCCTCCCCTATATAACCCATTTCCATATGGAGAGTACCTCTGTTTTTTTTGCCAGTGTCTAAGGTGGTTGGTCACATTGAAGATATGCTAAGAAGAAAGCTCTGTTTGATGGTCTCTGCAAGGACCTAGGAGCTATACAACCGGATCCATACCTCGGGCCAATACTAAAATGCCTAAGATGGATGGTACCTGGGCCTCTTGATAAGAAGAAACCAGGTTTTGCCAGTAATGTCTCTCCTTGGCGGTCTGGGCTCTGGGATCCAGGCTTTGGTGTACTAATATAACACCAACACCACGAAAAGTTTCTTGCAAAGTCTTCTACAGGTCCAGGGAAGAGGATCCTGTAAGTAGGAACCCAGAACGCTGAAAGTTGGCACAACACTACGCGCCGTGATGGGTGAAGGCTGGAATCTGTCTGTTCTCAGCAGTTCCTGTGGCGGGGATAAGGTAAGTGAAGACAATCCTAAAGTTTACACAGGATTATGGATTATCTTCTGTGAGTAGTTTGTATGTCTTACCTGGTCTCCACCACTAGAGGGAGTAAGAGACATACCTGGTGTATACTTACATGCCATCCAGGATACACGCTCAGTGAAGCTGGTCTGTGAAGCCGCTCACCTCCGCTGCAGGCTCTGCCACATAAACTGAAAGGGAGGGGATCCCACGCAGTCCTCGGGGGGTCTCCTTCCTCCCCACTTGCCCCGGCCGCAGCCATGATGGTCCTACGCGTGCACAGGGAGCACGCTTTTACAGCGGGGAAGGAGGGGCGTGGTTACGGCGCCGTGCAAGTGTGGCGTACACAGCGCCAGTGCGCATGCGCAAAACGGCCGTTTTTTTAAAGCCCAAGGCGCCAGAGCTGCTGTAAGCGGTGGGACACAGAGCTGTGGCAGTAAGCATCTCAATGGATCGGATCCAGGCAAACTAAGACACCTACTTGGCATCAGGTTGTGCAGTTTGTAGCTAATGTTTATATTGTAAGACTATAGCACAACAGTGATTGCACTTTACACTAGTACCTTTGCTTTGCAGCTTAGGACTATGTCTCTTCGTTAGAGGGCTTCAGGGGAGGTAAAAGAGGCACCAGAAAATCACCGCCTACATCTTGGGATTCTGGACATGTCTGCAGGATACCATCTCCCCTGCAAGACTGGAAGCAGCCTCACAGGATGAGTCTGTACCCCTGTCAGGTTTTGCAGCCTCCCAATGTTTCAGTCCCTGTTTATGTCACAGAAGACACTTTGAAGGCTGCATTGGATGGTTTAGAACAGGGGTCTTCAAACTTTGGCCTTCCAGTTGTTCAGAAACTACAATTCCCATCATGCCTATTCATGTCTGTGAATGTCAAAGTTTTACAATGCCTCATGGGATGTGTAGTTCCGCAACAGCTGGAGGGCCGTAGTTTGAGGATCCCTGGTTTAGAAGGAAGGATTACTACCTTTGTCACAGCTTCCTTAAAAAATAGCAGAAAAATTGGTAGATCCCCTCCCTCTGCTTTAAGTTCCCTATCGGATGAGCATTCTGATAATGTGGAAATATCCCTATCTGAGGATAGGGACCAGGTGCAGTCGGACGAATCAGGGGAAGAGGAGAAAATCTCTTCTACCTCCCAGGCCCTCATAGCGCAGGTGCAGTACTATACTGAATTGGTGCGTTCCACATACAGATTGTCCTCTTCTGAGGCTGCCATTTCCTCCCTGGGGTCCTGGAAATCCCCACAAGCTGCGTACGCCTTCTCAACTCATCTTTTATTGGATGAATTGTTGTATGAGGACTGGGGTCACCCAGATAAACTATTTTCTCCTCCTAAAAGGTTTTCTATGCTTTATCCGATGGAGGAAAGTCTACCAAGAAATGGGGAGTCCCAGCCATAGATGCGGCTGTTTCTTGTGTGAATAAGAGCCTGACCTGTCCTGTGGACAATGCTCAAGGGTTTAAGGATCCAACTGACAAAAAGCTGGAAACTTTATTTAAAGCCTCTTTTTCTGTTGCGGGCACTGTAGTCCAGCCTACAGTCACAGCAATTGGCATGTGCCAGTTCCTCAAGGAACAAATGAAGCAGAAACTTAGCCTCCTTTCCACTGAGGAGGCCGAGGTTTATGCAGACCTTCCTAAAGCCTTGTTCTTTATGGTTGATGCCATTATGGTTTCTGCTCAGCAAGCATCTCGCCTCGCTCTCTTGCTGGTACACATGCGCAGGACAAATATATCCAGAAGATTACCGGGGGTAAAACCACGTTGCTACTGGTCAAAAGGAAGAGTAAACATCCTTCATTTAAACATTCCCTGTCCCCAGCCCCTGGAGCCCCATCCTCCAGGCAGTGGCGACAGCCTCCCCAATCAAATACTAGGGGAAAGGTCCAAAGTCAAGCCCAAGGGTAAAAGAAGCCTTGGGGTCCAAGATCTGGTACACAGAACCCCAAAGCCTCCCTATGAAGGGACGCCCCCACTTGGCCGAGTGGGGGGAAGGTTGCTGCAGTTTGTAGGCGCCTGGCGGAAAGAGATTCAAGACAGATGGGTAGCCTCCATGATGTCTCTGGGCTACAAACTAGAGCCCTGGGAGCTTCCGCCATCTCGTTTTCTAAGGTCAAGAGTCTCCAGGGATCCAGAGAAAAGAAGGACCCTTACTTTTGGCTTTAGAACGCCTGTTATCCCAAAGAGTAATTATAGAGGTGGCCTTGGAAGAGCAAGGCTCAGGGTTCTACTCAAACCTTTTTACGGTTCCAAAACCAAATGGAGATGTTAGACCTATTCTGGATCTAAAAGACCTGAATCAATTTCTAGACATTCGTCCTTTCTGCATGGAGTCTAGCCGCTCAGTAGTCTCCACCCTTCAGGGGGGAGAATTCCTGGCATCAATAGACATCAAAGATGCATATTTGCATGTGCCAATATTTCCCACTCACCAAAGATTCCTAAGAATTGCGGTGGATCAGTACCACTTTCTATTTGTGGCTCTTCCTTTTGGTCTTGCTACCGCTCCTCGAGTGTTCACAAAAGTTCTAACCCCTGGCAAATCTAAGGGCTCAGGGCATAACTGTGACAGCTTATCTGGACGATTTGCTACTCACAGAACAGACCATAACACGCCTAAGCCACAATGTGCTCTGCACAGTAAAGGACTTAGAGTACCTAGCATGAGTCCTCAATCTAGAGAAATCCTCCTTGCAGCCCCTAAAAAGACTTGAGTATTTGGGCATGGTCATAGACACAGTTCAAAGCAGAGTGTTCTTACCCAGATCAAAAGCCGGGGCCATAAAAGATTTGGTCAGGGTAGTCTTAGCAAGGAGAAATCCCTCCATCCCGACTATGTATGAGACTATTGGGGAAAATGGTCGCCTCTTTCGAGGCTGTCCCTTACGCCCAGTTTCACTCGAGACCTTTACAAAGCAACATCCTCTCTGCCTGGAACAAGAGGGTTCAAGCCTTGGATCTTCCAATGTGCCTATCCCCAGGGGTGCGCCAGAGCCTCAATTGGTGGTTACTAACCAAGAATCTTCTAAAAGGAAAGTTCTTTGTCCCAGTTACTTGGAAACTCGTAACCACAGATGGCAGCCTAATAGGCTGGGGAGCGGTTCTAGAAGAAGCTTCCACCCAGAGAAGATAGTCCAGAGCCGAAAGGCTCTTGCCCATCGACATTCTTGAAATTCGGGCAATTCATCTAGCCCTTAAGGCCTAGACTTTCAGACTACAGGGTCATCCTGTCCGGATACAATCCGACAATGCCACGGCTGTGGCTTACATCAATCACCAAGGAGGCACCAGGAGCCTGGATGCCCAAAAGGAGGTGAATCACATTTTTTTTTTTTTCTGGGCAGAAAGGCATATTCCTTGCCTGTCTGCAGTCTTTATTCCAGGGGTAGAAAATTGGCAAGCGGATTTTCTAAGCCGCCAGCAGCTGTTTCCAGGAGAATGGTCTCTACACCCTGACATATTTCAGACCATATGTCAAAATTGGGGTACCCCGGATGTAGACCTGTTTGTGTCCAAGTTCAACAAAAAACTGGACAGCTTTGTGTCAAGAACAAAGGATCTGCTAGCACAAGGGTCAGATGCCTTAACGATTCCATGGGATCGGTACTGTCTAATCTATGCCTCTCCTCCAATTCCGCTTCTTCCACGATTCCTTCAGAGGGTCAAAAGGGAAGCAAAGCTGGTCATTCTGGTGGCCCCGACTTGGCCCAGACGACCTTGGTATGCAGAGATCGTAAAGATGGCAGTGGGAAGACCTTGGGTTCTTCTGCTGTGTTCAGATCTACTCTCACAATGTCCAATATTCCATCCTGCCTTACGAAGTCTGAATTTGACAGTTTTACTGTTGAGACCCACATTCTGAAAAGCCGTGGGCTCTCGGAATCGGGCCTTTTCACTCTGGTTAATGCTAGGAAGCTGGCCTCCAGGCTCATCTACTACAGAATCTGGAAGGCATATCCTCGTGTTCGTGTTTGTGTTCCTCGTGTGAACCCAGGGGGTGGCATCCTAGAAAATATGCCATTAGCAGGATTCTTGCTTTTCTTCAATTAGGCGTTGAAATGAGGTTGGCTTTGAGCACTATCAAGATCCAAATCTCGGCCTTATCAGTATTCTTTCAAAGGCCACTTGCCTCACATTCCCTGGTTTGGGCCTTTGTTCAGGGGGCACTGCGCTTGAATCCACCAGTCAAACCTTCTGTGTGGCCATGGGATCTGAATTTGGTTTTGTCCGTTTTGCAAGAACAACCCTTTGAAGCATTGCACAATGCTTCTTTAGTTCCTCTGACAAAGAAACTGGTCTTTTTGGTAGCCATTTCCTCGGCTAGAAGGGTATCAGAGTTAGCAGCTTTTTCTTGTAAAAAGCCATATTTGATTATTCACAAAGACAGGGTGGTGTTGCGTCCTCACCCGACTTTTTTACCTAAGGTGGTTTCAGAATTCCATCTGAATCAAGACATGGTCCTACCGTCCTTTTTTTCAGATCCGCAGTCCACGGAAGAGGAGTTGTTTCACTCTCTAGATGTTGTAAGAGCAGTCACTATCTATCTGCAGCCAACCGCTCAGATACGAAAGACTGATTGTCTGTTTATTCTGCCAGAAGGCCCCAGAAAGGGCCAGGCAGCGTTGAAATCCACTATTTCCAGATGGATTTGACAAGTTATTATTCAGGTCTATCGTATAAAGAAGAAGATTCCTCCTTTTCAGGTTAAGGCGCACTCAACTAGAGCGATTAGTGCTTCATGGGCAGTGCTTTACCAGGCCTCCATGGCTCAGATCTGCAAGGCTGCAACTTGGTCTTCAGTCCATACATTCACTAGATTCTATTAGGTGGATGGTGGATGTGAGAGGGCATGAGGATGCTGCCTTCGGGCGCAGTGTGCTGCAGGCAGCAGTGTAGATCCTCTTGTCCGTTGGCGGTCTATGTATTTTGTGATCTGTGTTTCCCTCCCCTCAATTTGGGCATTGCTTTAGGACATCCCACTAAGTAATTACCAAGCATCTGTGTCCCATGATGTATGAACAAGAAAATAGGATTTTTAAATACAGCTTACCTGTAAAATGCTTTTCTTGGGAATACATCATGGGACACAGAGCTCCCGCCCCTCTTCGGGATTATACGTTGGGGTACTTATTGATTTGCTACAAAACTGAGATACTCTCCATATGGGAGGGGTTATATAAGGGAGGAACTCACCTTGTAATTAGGGTTACCAGTGTCCAATCACCTGAAGGTACTATCTAACCCACTAAGTAATTATGAAGCCTCTGTGTCCCGTGATGTATTCCCATGAAAAGGATTTTACAGGTAAGCTGTATTTAAAAATTCTATTTTCTTCATCAATTTAGTCCGATATGTATTCTGCTACATATTTTTGTTAAAAAAGCACAATAAGCATATATTGATTGGTTTGCGCAAAAGTTATTATGTCTGCAAACTATGGAAATTTTTTTTTCTACTAGTATTGGCAGCTTACTCACTGTGGGGGAGGTGCTTTGACTAGAGGAAGGCAAAAATCCGTGCTCCTGCTTAGCAGAAGCACAGGATCAATACCTTTCCCTCTGACAAAACGGCAATCTGCCTTGTTTACAGAGGCAGATTGTCATTCTGCTTCTGTGCTCTAATTAGCGGGTGCCGGCGGACATCGAGTTCACGGTATCTGCCACTGGCTACCCACTGTGTATAATTATACACAGTGGTAGTGGGTCGCTAGCGGTGCGCGCCCTAGACCCGGAAGTTTCAGACCACGTACTAGGTACGTGATCTGGCACAGAGCGGCCCCTCTGCCACAGTAATTGTACGGTGGGTGCTCCGCAAGCGGTTAAAGTTTCCACTTTCTGGGTGTTTCTGCCATGGAGGAGGTTAGCAGCTGTGCCTACTTGGGATGAGCTGACCATACTGGAGTTTGGTTTGAGGAATGGCTAAAGTCCGGATGCTAAATCCAAATGCCATTAAAGTGTCAGAAACCATGAAATCAGACCGAGACAGAAGTACAGTTAAATCACACTTGTTTAATAATAAAAGTAAATAGAACAAACATAGTCAAAACATAGCCAGAGTTCAGGAACCGGAACGGATAGTCAGACAAGCCAAGGGAGCGAGAGATGACCGTAGTAAAACAGCAAGCAGGATCTGGAGCCAGAAGGGATGTCAGCCAGGAGAGCTTCTCTGTGATATTGACTAAGGCAAAGGCAGAGAGCCTCTGGGCTTGGACAGCTTAAGTAGGCAGGACTGACTAGCAGGATATCATCAACAGCTGGGAACCTGTGGAGAGATAGGAGCTGGCAATTAGCCGACAGCTGCGTGGCCAGCTCAGAGAAGGAAGGACTGAGCCCAGCCCTGACATAAAGTCCATGGGGGACAAATTTTAAAAAACAGTAATGGCCATTTTCCATTACTGGGATTGTCAAACAAATAATATGAGGGAATGTGCACTTGTACCAAAGCAAAACAATATTTTAAAAAACTCTGTTTTCTGGGGAGGAGCAATTTTAATAACACTACAACATTAACGATACAAATGCAAAATTAATTTAAATAACACAATGGGGTTGCCTTTAACCTGCATGTGAAGTGGCACATCTGTACAATGTATACAACCTACTACAGCAAAACTGACGTCTACTGTAAAAAGAACCGTTGTTCCTAATTTTTACAGACAGTCTATTGACTGGAATGGTACCAGCTGATTGGAGAAAAGCCAATGTAGCACCAATATTTAAAAAGGGCCCAAAAAACATCCCTGGGAATTACAGACCAGTTAGCCTAACATCAATAGTATGTAAACTCTTGGAGGGGATGATAAGGGACTATATACAAGATTTTAGTAATAAAAACGATATCATTAGCAGTAATCAGCATGGATTCATGAAGAATCGTTCTTGCCAAACCAATCTATTAACCTTCTATGAGGAGGTAAGTTGCCATCTAGATAAAGGAAGGCCCGTAGACGTGGTGTATCTGGATTTTGCGAAAGCATTTGACACAGTTCCCCATAAACGTTTACTGTACAAAATAAGGTCCGTTGGCATGGACCATAGGGTGAGTACATGGATTAAAAACTGGCTACAAGGGCGTGTTCAGAGGGTGGTGATAAATGGGGAGTACTCAGAATGGTTAGGGGTGGGTAGTGGGGTTCCCCAGGGTTCTGTGCTGGGACCAATCCTATTTAATTTGTTTATAAACGACCTGGAGGATGGGATAAACGGTTCAATCTCTGTATTTGCAGACGATACTAAGCTAAGCAGGGCAATAACTTCTCCGCAGGATGTGGAAACCTTGCAAAAAGATCTGAACAAATTAATGGGGTGGGCGACTACATGGCAAATGAGGTTCAATGTAGAAAAATGTAAAATAATGCATTTGGGTGGCAAAAATATGAATGCAATCTATACACCGGGGGGGAAACTCTGGGGGAATCTAGGATGGGAAAGGACCTGGGGGTCCTAGTAGATGATAGGCTCAGCAATGGCATGCAATGCCAAGCTGCTGCTAATAAAGCAAACAGAATATTGGCATGCATTAAAAGGGGGATCAACTCCAGAGATAAAACGATAATTCTCCCGCTCTACAAGACTCTGGTCCGGCCGCACCTGGAGTATGCTGTCCAGTTCTGGGCACCAGTCCTCAGGAGGGATGTACTGGAAATGGAGCGAGTACAAAGAAGGGCAACAAAGCTAATAAAGGGTCTGGAGGATCTTAGTTATGAGGAAAGGTTGCGAGCGCTGAACTTATTCTCTCTGGAGAAGAGACGCTTGAGAGGGGATATGATTTCAATTTACAAATACTGTACTGGTGACCCCACAATAGGGATAAAACTTTTTCGCAGAAGAGAGTTTAATAAGACTCGTGGCCACTCATTACAATTAGAAGAAAAGAGGTTTAACCTTAAACTTCGTAGAGGGTTCTTTACTGTAAGAGTGGCAAGGATGTGGAATTCCCTTACACAGGCGGTGGTCTCAGCGGGGAGCATTGATGGCTTCAAGAAACTATTAGATAATCACCTGAATGACCGCAACATACAGGGATATGTAATGTAATACTTACACATAATCACACACATAGGTTGGACTTGATGGACTTGTGTCTTTTTTCAGCCTCACCTACTATGTAACTATGTAAAATGGTGGGATACCTTGCCTGGGTGACCCCCTCCTGGCAAAGCACATAGTTACATAGTAGGTGAGGTTGAAAAAAGACAAGTCCATCAAGTCCAACCTATGTGTGTGATAATATGTTAGTGTTACATCGTATATCCCTGTATGTTGCGGTCATTCAGGTGCTTATTTAATAGTTTCTTGAAACGATCAATGCCCCCCGCTGAGACCACCGTCTGTGGAAGGGAATTCTACATTCTTGCCGCTCTTACAGAAAAGAACCCTCTACGTAGTTTAAGGTTAAACCACTTTTCTTCTAATTTTAATGAGTGGCCAAGAGTCTTGTTAAACTCCCTTCTGCGAAAAAGTTTTATCCCTATTGTGGGGTCACCAGTATGGTATTTGTATATTGAAATAATATCCCCTCTCAACGTTTATTAGCTTTGTTGCCCTTCTTTGTACTCGCTCCATTTCCAGTACATCCTTCCTGAGGACTGGTGCCCAGAACTGGACAGCATACTCTAGGTGCGGCCGGACCAGAGTCTTGTAAAGCGGGAGAATTATCATTTTATCTCTGGAGTTGATCCCCTTTTTAATCTATGCCAATATTCTGTTTGCTTTGTTAGCAGCAGCTTGGCATTGCATGCCATTGATGAGCCTATCATCTACTAAGACCCCCAGGTCCTTTTCCATCCTAGATTCCTCCAGAGGTTCTCCCCCCAGTGTATAGATTGCATTCATATTTTTGCCACCCAAATGCATTATTTTACATTTTTCTACATTGAACCTCATTTGCCATGTAGGTGCCCACCCCATTAATTTGTTCAGATCTTTTTGCAAGGTTTCCACATCCTGTCTTAGTATTGATGCGGATAAGAACTACTTCCCCAGAACCCTGGCGTATTGGTTGTGGGGGTCTATGAGCAGGGGACTTATCAGAAAAGGGGGTAACGATACTAACTTCAGTGCTTAGACCATACGCTGCACACTGCATCAAATTGGTCTGCATGGATGTCATCCCAGAAGGAAGCCTCTTCTAAAGATGATGCGCAAGAAGCCATCAAGCAGTTTGCTGAAGCCAAGCAGACTAAGGACATGGACTACTGGAATCATGTCCTGTGGTCTGATGAGACCAAGATAAACGTATTTGGTTCAGATGGTGTCAAGCGTGTGTCGCGGCAACCAGGAAAGGAGTACAAAGACAAGTGTGTCTTGCCTACAGTCCAGCATGGTGATGGGAGTGTCATGGTCTAGGACTGCATGAGTGCTGCTGGCACTGGGGAGCTACAGTTCATTGAGGGAACCATGAATGCCAACATGTACTGTTACATAATGAAGCAGAGCATGATCCCCTCCCTTCGAGAGACTGGGCTGCAGGGCAGTATGCTAACATGATGACGACCCCAAACACCCCTCCAAGATGACCACTGCCTTGCTAAAGAACTTGAAGGTAAAGGTGATGGACTGGCCAAGCATGTCTCCAGACATAAACCCTATTGAGCATCTGTAGGGCATGCTCAAATGGAAGGTGAAGGAGTGCAAGGTCTTCAACATCCACCAACTCTGTGATGTGGTCATAGAGGAGTGGAAGAGGACTCCAGTTGCAACCTGAGAAGCTTGCAACTGGAAAAACTGTGAAATTTAATGCCCAAGAGGGTTAAGGCAGTGCTGGAAAATGATGGCCAGACAAAATATTGACACTTTGGACATTTCCCCTTAGGGGTGTACTCACTTTTGTTGCCAACAGTTTAGAAATGAATGGCTGTGTGTTGTTATTTTGACGGGAAATAAAATTTACACTGTTATACAAGCTGTACACTTACTACTTTACATTGTAGCAAAGTGTAATTTCTTCAGTGTTGTCACATGAAAAGATGTGAGGGGTGTACTCACTTTTGTGAGATACTGTAGGTACATACCTACATTTGCACACTGGTAAACATGCTGTTATATATGATTTTTAAGAAAGCAATAGTAGTATCCCAATAGTAGCTTGATTACGATTAAGAAATCCCTGAATCATGAATTCTTCTATGTATACTGAACATCAGGTACTCAGAATTGTTCCTGTGCCAAATAAATATAAACCGCAAGTATAGTTTCTGACCATGAAATTGTTTCAGTGATTAATAGATATGTGGTAGGCTTCTCTTTTCAAGCCCAGTTTCCTCAGGGGCCCATGTGGTGTGCAGTCCACTTTAATGCTTTTTAGACTTGAACACCTTCCAGAAAATCGTTTGGAGTTATAACTGTGGGGGCTGCTTGTATGCATACAGCTGTGGCTTTTTTTTCCCTTGACTTGTCTAAATGGACGCAGAAATTATATCTTCTACCCATACTGATAGTTACACTGGGGTTGATTTACTTAAACTGGAGAGTGCAAAATCTGGTGCAGCTGGGCATGGTAGTCACTCAGCTTCTAACTTTAACGTGTTCAATTAAGCTTTGACAAAAATAAATAAATCTGGAAGCTGTTTGGTTTCTATGCAGAGATGCACCAGAGTTCCAGAGTTTGCACTCTCTAGTTTTAGTAAATCAACCCCACTGTTTCAATAGGCACAATGATAAACTAGAAGATGTCCTAGAAGCCAGCCATTGACCGACAAGCAGAAAGGGCGACAATGAAAACTTTTTCTTTTTTTTTGCTAAACTCTGGGATGATTAAAAAAATAAATTGTGTAAAAAAACTCCTGCGCTGTCAACTGAATCCTATACTAGAGGGACACTGCTGCAACACACAAGACTGCTCCAAAACAGACAAAGCAATAATGAAATAAGGGGGTGGTGGTTGCGCTGTGATAGAAAAGGGGAGGGGGAAGGGGGGGGGGGGGAAGGCAGCTAGACTAGAATGAATCAAAAGATATCAAATGACCTAAAGATGTGAATAAATTATGTGAAAACGGACTCACAGATGCAAATATATAAATAAAATGTAAGCACAAACAAATATCGCTAAATAATGCATAACAAAAGTGCTGTAATCAAACAAAATAAAATAAATAAAATGAAGGTATATACCAGCAAAGAGTGTACAAGGGTATGTGCTTCAAAAAGAGCATCAATCCAAAGTCTAGCAGATATCATGAAAACTTATCCAATGAAATTGCTAAAACCATGTATATATAAATGTGCTAATATTGTAATCAACTGATGATATAAATACACACATGGATAATAATTGACAATAAGAAAGTATGGAAAAAACTGTGAATAAAAAATATAAAAATTATTATTTATAAGTGTCCATTAAATAGTCCCAGTGGTTGGTGTTGGTGACCCGCCAACACTTAAAAATAATATAATATATATACCAAAGAAAAATAAAAATGAAAATAAGCAAAGTGACGACAGTCCCACCACCAAATGTGACAATCCTGGATGTAGAAAAGGTAATGATGGTGGACCAGGGGGGAAGGAAGACAGTGTGCTGACAGGTGGGGGCACCTCCATGTTCCCATGTTTGAAGCAGATTCACATACCCTTGTACACTATTTGCTGGTATATACCTTCATTTTATTTATTTTATTTTGTTTGATTACAGCACTTTTGTTATGCATTATTTAGCGATATTTGTTTGTGCTTACATTTTATTTATATATTTGCATCTGTGAGTCCGTTTTCACATAATTTATTCACGTCTTTAGGTCATTTGATATCTTTTGATTCATTCTAGTCTAGCTCCCTTTTCCCTTCCCCCCGCCTCCCCCCCCTTTTCTATCACAGCGCAACCACCACCCCCTTATTTCAAAAAAATAAATGTTATAGCCCCCTGCCTCATCCAGCATATGCAAAATAGAATACCCATTTTGTTTAGGAGGATCTAATAGAGAGCAATACTTAACCTATTCCACTTTGATCCTATTTCTAGGATCCAAAATGCCGAAAATTTGAACAGGCCCTCAACATTATCATGTACATTGGCAGACCAGCGGTTGCCATTGATCCGGTATTGTACTTAATGATGCTGATAGGAGTGGTGACGACACAGTTAAAGACCAGCAAAATCAGATGGTTGGGGGGACTAGTTGCCCTTAATCTTACCTCTGGAAATTAAAAAAAGATCTACTCCTGCATTGTGACTTTCTGCAGATAAGTACTCGTTATGTCAAAGAGGTAAAGGAACAGACAGAATTACTTACCCTATCCCCCACTCCAGCCAGCTCTGGCAGTCCCTCAGCATCATCACACACAATGCAGGGCTATTAACCCTGTATTGTATGTGGTAAGGGTGAGTGCATAGCTCCCAAATGATTCTGAGGGACTGTCCCTGATTTGGAACAAAGTCGCCCCCCCCCCGCCGCCCCACTTTGTCCTTCATTTTGGTCTGATTTACATAGTTATATAGAAAATGTACTATTTGTATTGTAAAAGGTGTTTCCTAGCGCTAAACCTTTCATCTATATTCTAAATTGTTACATTTGTAAATTTGAAAAAACAGTATTAATGGTAGTAGTGGTAAAAAAAGCATTTGTGGATTTAACTATTCTTTTTTTGTTTGTTTAATTCTCCTTAAAGGGGGGTGTGAGTCCTATGCCTACATACTGTTGCTAATTGGTGTCTCTCGTTCCCATCTCAAAAAGTTGGGAGGTATGATGACTCTGTGACTTTGGCCAGGAGAGCTTTAGAAAGGAGGCAACAAGGGAGAGTTTGCACTGCTGGAGGGATTCTGCTAGAGCATATAAGGTATTTCTGGCACTCCCAGACATAACAAGCATTCAACCTTTGTAGTGTCTGGGGGTGTCCCATTGCAAGGGTGGGTTTTTTTCCCCTCAAATTCCTGGAGTTAGGCTTTAAATGGAACTCACAAGGATTTGTAGGAATAATGATTAATACTTAAATTCCAAATATCAATTTAATATATAGTTTACAGAAGGAGAAAAGTCTGATGGCCATTGTCCAGTATAATTAATCATGTGGCTTGTAAGTGTGCAGCAAAATGTTTCAATAGCTTCTCCTGATTCACTTGGTATGCAACAGGACCTTCCCTACCTCATTAGTGTTCATCAGTATATTTCTTTTAAAGTTTATGTCAAGGCAAACTAAAACAAAAACAACATATGCACTACACATCTGCAATGTATGAATATTTCTGCATGTTTTATTCCTTTAGGCTGAAATCACATGAGTTGAGTGTCTTTGGTGGTTTGTCAGGCTATTTGCTTTAAGAGTTTTTGTTTTTGTTTTTTTTTTCAATAGAAAGATTGTTACTAGACATAAAATTGTGCGATATATGCATTTCTATGTGTTTCTCAGGTGTTCCCACTGAGGTCTATTAAGGCCAAAATAGCTTCCTTGTCAAAAGAAGTTTATTGAGTATACAATATTATAAAGATACATAAAGTAAGTTTACAAGGATCTATAAAGTAAGCTCATTGTTTTACAGTAGGGTTTATATAGGTAAATATCATGAAATTTCAAATATTAAACATTGGGTTCACGTAAACCTAAATTAAAGATATATATCATTTCCTTAGTTACTTTTGTAGGTATTTAAATGATTTATACCTACTATACATATTGTTTACAGGTAGAGTGTATATAGGTCAAATAAATTCTGATAATGAGCTTTAATCGTAAGGTGGAGAAAAGGAAAGAGAAAGAAGAAAAAGGGTAGAAAGGCAGAGGTATGGTCCACAAGGTTGTCCCGCTCGTCAGTTTATTATTCTTTTTAGTTCTCTTTGAAGCCTTAGAATGGGTGTCTCTGTAAGTCATTTAATCTGTTACCATGGCAACAGGACAGAGTCATTGAAATTTGACAGGAACTGTTGTTTTATCCAAGGATGCCAAAGTTTTTCAAATTTTGGAATTTGATTTTGATCGATGGCTACCATCTTAGCATGGGACATTGTATTATTCATTCTGTGAATTGTTTCTGCTAGTACCAATGTAGGAGATTTCCATGCCTTGGCCACTGTTTGTTTTGCAGCCGTTATTAGTTGGATCATAAGTTTGAATTGAGAGAGTGTTAACCATTCCGGTTTTAGATTAAGTAAAGTTATATATGGATCTGGTTGTATTATTTTTTAAAATATTTTAGATGCAATCACGAAGACTTCCTTCCAGAAGGTTTGGATTACTGGGCACGTCCACCATATGTGTAAATGTGTGCCTATTTCTGGGCATCCTCGAAAACAAAGAGCTGAGGTATTAGGTGAATATTTTGCCACTCTAGCGGGTACAAGGTACCAGCGAGTTAGGACTTTATAATTTGTCTCCAGTGCTAAGATGTTGGGTGAAGATGACTTAGATGTGAGCCATATGTTAGACCAGTCCGTGTCTTCTAAAGTTTGTCCCAGGTCCTCCTCCCACCTCTGAATGTAAGAGGGTCTATTAAGATTTACTACTCCATATAATTGATTATAAAATGATGAAATTGTACCTTTAGCAAATGGATCTTTTGTACAGATTGATTCAAAAATGGATAATTGGGATAATGGTGTATCCCCCTTTAGGAATGGTGTATAGAAATTTTTGATTTGGAGATATCTAAATATCTCAGAGTTTGGTAGATCATATTTTTCTCTAAGCGATGGGAATGAAAGGAATTATTTAGATGCTATGAAGTCATTTAGTGTCTGAATGCCTGATGTTGTCCAAGCTTTAAAAGAATTTGGGTAGATCCATGCCGGATAAAAGGCCGGATTTCTGATAAAAGAAAGGAGAGGATTGTGTGGAGATTGTAACTGATATTTGGTTTTTAGTTTATCCCAGACAGATAAGAAGTGTTTAGTTATGGGATTATGAATTTTAAAGCGGTCTTTAGGATCAAGCCATAACAAGTTTGATATTAATAGAGGGTCATTTTCTGAAGCCTCTATAAATACCCATAATGGGATTTCCTGTTTTGCATGGTATTTGGACAGACTGGCCAAATGTGCTGCTCTGTAGTAGTTAGTAAAATTAGGGTATCCCAGGCCTCCTTTATTTTTGGGAAGATGTAGTGTGTGTATAGGTATACGTGGTTTAGAAGAGCCCCATATAAACGAAGTTGCTCTTTTTTGTACTATTTTCAAAAAATAGGAAGGAATTGGAATAGGGAGGACTCTGAATAGATAAAGCAATTTGGGTAGAATAGTCATTTTGATTGCATTAATCTTCCCTATCCAGGATAAAGGAAGTTGCGACCATTGTTTTATTAGATTTGTGATCTGTCTTAATACAGGAGGATAATTGGTTGAGAATAAGTCAGAATGAGATGCTGTTAAATGAATTCCAAGATATGGGATTGATTTTTCTGCCCATGTGAATGGGAGTGCAGCCCTAGCCGGGATCAATTCCATGTTTGTGAGCGAAATATTAAGCACTAGGCATTTCTTAGGATTAATCATAAGGCCGAATAGGGCTGCAAATCCATCAAGAGCTGGTATTAAGTTAGGACCAGAGACCTGTGGTGATGATAGAAAAAGTAATATATCGTCTGCAAATATACATAATTTGTGTGTAATACCTCCTACTTCAATGCCAGTTATAGTTTGGTTTGTTCTGATGTATTGGGCCATGGGTTCGAGTATAAGGGCAAATAATAAGGGAGATAATGGGCAACCCTGTCGGGTACCTCTTTCGATATTAAAGGCATCAGATTTGTATCCAGCATATTTTATATAGGCTTTGGGTTTATTATATAATGCTTTGATCCATGTTAAAAAGTGGGGTCCAAAACCCCATTTTTGTAATGAATATTGCATATATTGCCAGGATACTGTGTCAAATGCCCTCTTAATATCGAGAGATACAAAACATAAAGGGATTTTCCGTTTTTTAGCAATATGTGCCAATAACACTGCCCTGCGTATATTATCGCCTGCCTGTCTATTTGGCATGAAGCCTACTTGATCTCTATGTATTAATTTTCCTATAATGCTATTGAGGCGTTTTGCTATTATTTTTGCTAATAATTTAATATCAAGGTTTAACAGAGAGGCCGATAATTCACACAGGAAGTATCATCAGAAAGGGGGTTTGGGATCATACAAACATTTGCCATTAGTGTTTCTTGCCGAAAAGAATGTCCTTCTAGAAGTTTGTTAAAAGTTTCAGTGAGAATGGGAGAGAGTATTTCTGAGAATGTTTTATAGTATAAAGCCGAGTAGCCGTCTGGGCCTGGTCTTTTGTTAAGTTTTAGGTCTTTTCTGGCGTTAGCAACTTCATCTATAGTTATAGGCTCATCCAAACTGCTTTTTTGATTCTGAGACAACTCA
Source organism: Lithobates clamitans (assembly GCA_037952925.1). Taxonomy (NCBI): domain Eukaryota; kingdom Metazoa; phylum Chordata; class Amphibia; order Anura; family Ranidae; genus Lithobates; species Lithobates clamitans. Next base: position 4,655,221 of record JBBGZY010000171.1, on the reverse strand, counting down.
GGTAAGGTTATTATTGAGAAGAAGGATTCAGCCTCTGTAGGATTAAATTCATTGTTTGTCTTGTATAAAGTTGCGAGATGTGAGTGAAATTTATGGACTATTTTAACTGGATTACAAGTATAAACATTTTTTGATAATTTCAAACGTATTGGTTTGAAAGATTTGTTAGTTGAATTTAATGCCCGAGCCAAATATGTACCTGGTTTGTTTGTATTCATGTAGAAATTGTGTTTGGAGCGTTTGAGGGATTTATCAACTGACTCAGTGAGAAATAGATCGTATTCCAATCTAGATTTTTCCAGATGAGATTTTGTACTCTGAGATGGATTATCTTGGAATGATATGTAGGCTGCATTAAAATTGAGTTCTAGTTTTTTTGCTAGATTTTTGCGTTTTCCGTTTAAATAGTGCCATTTGTCTTTGTATTGTACCACGCAAGACAGGCGTATGAGCTTCCCACAGTGTTATTGGGGAGATGTCTGTTGTATTATTAATTGATATGTATTCCTTTAAAGCTTGTTCAATGGCCATCTGATGTAGTGGGTGTTTGAGCATTATGTCCGGTAAGTACCACGTTGGGTCATGCGCTTTTGGTATGGCTGAGGCTATACTGCATTATGGTCAGACCACGGAATCGGAATTATATCTGATGCAATAATTTCTGGTATCATTCCTATTGTTAGAAAAATATGATCTATTCTGGTGAAGGTTTGATGAGGGTGCGAGAAATAAGTGAATTTCTTTTTCATTGGGTTACTTTCTCTCCACGAATCTACCAGATTGTATTTGGAAAGAATTTGAGAAAAAGGTAATCTAGAGGTTATTTTGGATGGTGTAAAAGGTGATTTATCTAGAAATGGGTAGGAGGACCTGGTTCGAATCCCCACACATTATCACTGTTCCTATTTTGTGTGTATTAATCACTTGTAATATATGTGAGAGGAATGGTGTAGGTTGTTTGTTAGGAGCGTAGTAGGAAATCACCGTGATTGCTGTATCCATTATATAACCCATGAGTATCAGGCATCTACCTTCTGGGTCTTTAATTTCTGATGATAAGGTGAATGGTGTGGATCGGTGAAATGCAATTAGAGTTCCCCTTTGTTTGGTACAGGCAGAAGCCGTGTAAATTTGTTGATAAAAAGGAGAAATATATTTTGGAGTAGAATCTTTGGTGAAGTGTGTTTCTTGGAGGCATACTATGTGAGCCTTCTTGTTATGGAAAGTACGGAAGGCTTTGGTCCTTTTTTGAGGGACATTTATTCCCTGAACATTCAGGGAAAGTATATTCAGTGGTGCCATGGCAACAGATCAAATAGTTTTGACTTACTTTTTGTTATGCAGAGCTGACTGCGCAGATCAACCTGTGTGGACTGAAGAGATGAAAAGATAGAAAAGAAACCAGTGAATTCTGGAGTGAAGAGTAAACAAAAAACATATGAGATTAGATGATACATTGTATAAATTATTTTTTGCAAGTAATCACAATTTACCCGTGAAAGAGAATAAATATCTCTCTCAGGGGAATAAGTGCCTTCGTCACACTCCCACATAATATGGTTGGGAGAATGAGGAGGGCTAATGGGGGTACACGGATCTTCCGCTTACAGGAGAGAAGTGCTATGTCATAAGACATCAAAATGATGATTCATTAATTGGAGTGCAGAATATAGTTTTTGTTGAAATTATTTATTCCAGGGTGGTTGTATATGGTTAGTCTTGCCCTAGGCTAAATAATTCAGTTAGAAAGGTACTGTTAATAACTTTGGTATTGATGAAGATAGTTTGAATTATTTTGGGATTTTAACCCTTTTAGAGTAAACAATTACATATTTTATTCATATGTAACTGTTTAGATATGTTAACTCATAAAATTGAGGTTGTATTGCTTCAGATTAGAATAAACAAAAACATAGTTCTAGGAACTAGTTAGGTTATAATATATTTGTTTTAAGAAAAGAAAGAAAAAGCTTCCATTACTTCTGGATTATTGAACATATTTGTCCTAAAAAGTAATAAATCTATTGTTATTACCTGATAATATATAACTGAACAAGAATTTCCTTATTTCACTTATATATTCTAAGGCTATATGAATCAGAAGTAATAAGAAATATAACTGGAATGTAACATGATCCCACACAGTGTGTGACTATCAGAGAGAACCATCTCTTAGTATAATAAATGAAGATATATCAGGAATTAGGATGTCAGTCCATTGAATCTTCTTGGTCCATGGATGATGTGGCATAACAGCCTCTTTTGTGAGAATGATGATTCCCATTTTGTTCTGAAATTTTCTGGGTGCTGCCTGAAGGTGAAGATGATGCCATTCTTCTGCGTGTGGGAGAGTTACTGCTTGTGGGTTCTGTCAGATTTAATTTTAAAAGGGTTTGTTGTAGTTCATCTGCTGATCTGCTTCTGTAAATTGTACCTTGGTAGTTAAATCTGACTGAAAAGGGGAAGCCCCATTGATACATAATGTTGTAGCGTTGCAGTTCCATTAGTTGGGGTTTCATGGATCGTCTTTTAGTAATAGTAAGTTGGGATAGGTCAGCAAAAATTTGATATTTGTGTCCTTGAAAATTAAGTTCCTTTTTTTCTCTTGCAGCAATTAGTATTTGTTCTTTCGTTCTGTAATAATGAAATTTTGTGATTATATCACGTGGGGGTCCATCTTTCTTTTTGGCTGCGAGGGCTCTGTGTACTCTGTCCAGTTCTAAACGTTCAATAGGGATATCTGGCTTTAGTTCTTGTAATAGAGCAGAAATAGTAGATTGCAGGTCTGTCACAGTTTCAGGTATTCCCCTTATGCGCAAGTTTGATTGTCTGGCTCTATTTTCGTAATCTTCGAAGTTAGTTTGAAGTATTAAATTCTCTTCTTTTAATTGTTCCAATTCTGTTATATTTTCTTGGGTTGTAATTTCAATTTCATCTATTTTTATTTCTAAGGCTGCAGTGCGGTTTCCCAGCTCTCTTATTTCTTTGGTTAGGCTTTTTGTTATTTGGTCTGAGGTTTGTTTTAAAGCCTTATGAAGCATCTTTTCAAATTGTAATAATATTACTGGGGATGCTGAGGAGGCTTGTGGAGAAGTTTGTGAGAGGATTTGTTCTGTATCTGACTCAAATGGAGAGTCTTGCTGTGACATTTTCTGTCTGTGAGAGCGCCCTGATGCTGTATATTGTGAGGTGACTGGAGCTGCTTTAGTTGCAGTGAGTGCCTGTGAGCTCTTTGTGAGGTGATTTTTATTTCTGCCACGGTTTCCTCCCAGTACCATATTTCCTGCCCAAACTTTCACAGTTTGTTCCCTGGGGCAAAAAGGTTCAAATAAATACCTTTTGAGCCTGCAGGCTCCGCTTTGTCCTTCTCTTCTCTCCTCAGCGGTGCGGAGCTCTAACAATGCATGTCTGCTCCGCTAGACTCCGCCCATCTCCCCTCAAGGCCAAAATAGCTTCAATCAATCTCAGAAGAAACTCATGTATTTAAGCTACAAGTGAAACTCTGCTCAGGTGTGAACAGGTACATTGAGAACTATGGGATTTTGGATGTGGTGTGAACCCAGATAGCAAGGATAACTTGCCACATCTTTGTTGCAGTGTTGAATTGTAAGTCTGTTAAATTGCTGCACATTTTTTTCTGGCAAGTTGTACGCTTGCAGAACACTTGAAACACAAGTTGGCACTTTTCTAATTTGTAGCAAACTTGCGTGGCAAGTCTCTAGCAAGAGCAAAGTTGCAGTGATGAGTCTACAGCAAGAGCTCTGCAGATCTACAGCATGAAAATTCAGCCACAGTGACCCCCTGTGGTGGGATGACTATTGTGCAACATAACTGAACCAGAACTTGCAGCAGACTTGCAGAATGTTTGCAAAGAAAGTTGATCTGGAGTCCTGCAATGCGGACTTACTGCAATCGTACAACAAACTTGTGAAGCCTGGTAAGTCTAGCAATAGCTTAGAAAGTCATTTTCAAACTTGCATCTCAATTGCTTGCTATCTGGGACTGAGGCCTAAAAGTATCTGCAAGTGCAGAAAAATACCATTTGAACTGCCAGAAATGCATTCAGCTCCTTAGTCCTGTTGAATGCTGACAACACACAGCATTTTTGTAGACTGAATGATATAATTTCTGCCCAATTGTTTGCTAAACTACTCAAATTTGCCAACTCTTCTATCTCCATTCTGTAGTTCAAAATTAATAACTAGGATAAGGTTAGCAGATTTTTTATATAAATCTGGGGACACCCTACTGACCAAACCTACTTTTAACCACATCCACAAAACCACACCCTCATTTGTAGTCACACTCACATTTTTTAACATACTCTGAAACAATTGGTCACAGACCAAGTAACACAGAGGGGGTTTATTTACTAAAGCTGGAGAGTGCAAAATCAGGCTCACTTCTGCACAGAAACCAATCAGCTTCCAGGTTTTATTGCCAAAGCTTAATTGAACAAGCTGAGGTTAGAAGCTGATTGGCTAAAATGCAGAGTTGCACCAGATTCTGAGTGCTCCAGTTTTAGTAAATGTACCCCAGAGTGCAGGAGTCAGGAGAAGGTACCGCACAAATATCAGGGGTCAAGATTAAGTACCTCACAGAGTTCAGGAGTAAAGCTTAAGAAACACCCAGAGTTAAGGAGTTAAGAGTAAGTAACACACAATGTTCACAGGGCAGGATTAAGCAATGCACAAAGTTCAAGGGTCAAGAATAAGTAACCCAGAGGGTTCAGGGGTGAGGAGTAAGTAAAGCGCAGCGTCAAGATTAAATAATGCACAGACTTCAAATGTTTTTACACTCAAAACCAAAAATGTAATACATTGCAGCTTACCAATCGTTAGATGTGGTGGCTGCATTACTTTTCTTTTTTAGGCTTTTTCCTTTTTGTTTTCACCTGGTGATCTGACCATTAACACACCTCCTGCATGAGGCTGGGTTCACATCTTTGCAAATTGGATGCAGGTTCGCTGCATCCAATTCATACTAGCAGGAGATTTTGACTGGCTCTCTATGAAGCCGGTTCACACATCTCTGCTGCGGCTCAGGTGCGAATTTCCACAGCAGCCCTGAGCCCTGTGCGTCTTTTGGTCCATTTCAGGTCCGAATTCAGCCAAAAATTTAGGCTGAAATCGGACCTGAAATGGTGAACCAGGACGCACCGGACCCCTGCTGGGGCGATGGTGTGAACCCAGCCTTAGAGTGCCCCCACTCTGGATGAAGGAGCACAGGAGGCACAGCAGCATTGTCGGGGGGGGGGGGGATCGGCGGCTCTCCCTGTCAGAGGGGGGGGGGGGGAGTCTGTGCTGATAATCAGCACATTGATTATCAGCACAGCCCCCTTAGATGTGCCAATCACATGCCAATAAGTGCCCAGCAGTGTCCCCATAATAGCCAGTGCCCACCACAGTGCCAATCAGAGCCCACCTCAGTGCCCATTACAGTGCCAATCAGTGCCCAGCAGTAGCACATGTCAGTAACACATCAGTACCTCATTATCAGTGCTGCCCATCAGTGCCACCTGTCAGTGTCAATCAGTGCTGCATATCAGTGCTGCCTATCAGTGCCAATCAATTCTACATATCAGTGCCTCCTCATTAGTGCCCGTCAGTGAAGGGGAAAACAAAATTTTATGACAGAAACTGAGAAAAACTTTTTTTTTTTTCAAAAATGTTGGTATTTTTTAGTTTAGCAAAAAATAAAAATCCCAGAGGTGATCAAATACCACCAAAAGAAAGCTCTATTTGTGGGAAGAAAATGATAAAAATTTTGTTTGAATACAGTGTTGCATGACCACACAATTGTCATTCAAAGTGCGACAGCGCTGAAAGCTGAAAATTGTCCTGGGTAGGAAGGGGCAAAAGTGCCTGGTATTGAAGTAGTTAAGCTGGCCATAGATAGTTCAAAGTTCTGTTCAGCAGGGCCCAGCCAAGTTTTGATCCATCTATGGCTGTTCCTGCTCGACAATAGTTGATTTAATGATCAACTTATGTCGAATTCCATCAGCAACTGCAGCATTGATCAGGGTATTCTGACAGTGGAGGATTCCTCGCTGTCAGAATACAATAACACACCTTACTTGTGTGAATCGAAGAAGCTGTTAATTTTTTACTTTTTTTGAACAGCCCACTGGCTGATTAACCACTTGCTTACTGGGCACGTATTCCCCCTTCCTGCCCAGGCCAATTTTCAGCTTTCAGCGCTGTCGCTCTTTGAATGACAATTGCTCCGTCATGCAACACTGTACCCATATGAAATTTTTAGCATTTTTTTCACACAAATAGAACTTTCTTTTGGTGGTATTTAATCACCACTGGGTTTTGATTTTTTGCGAAACAAACAAAAAAAGACCGAAAATTTTGAAAAATAAAAAAATCAAAACTTTTTTTTTATTTTGTTATAAAATTTTGTAAACATGTAATTTTTCTTCTTCACTGATGTGTGCTGATGAGGTGGCACTGATAGGCAGCACTGATGGGCACTGATGAGGCGGCACTGATAGGCGGCACTGATAAGTGGCACTGATGAGGCTGCGCTAATGGGTGGCACTGATGGGCGGCGCTGATGGACACTGGTAGGCAGCACTGATAAGTGACACTGATTGGCGGCACTGAGAGGTGGCACTGGTGGGCACTGATTCCCAGCACTGGTGGGCACTAAGGGGACTATTGTCCCTCTAACTTAAACCGGATAACGGCTTTATTCTTTTCTTAACGCTGATAGCGTGAGGAAAAAAACGATTACCGGCTTCTATTTACTTCCATGATCAACTGTCATTGGCTGACAGCTGATCACATGGTAAAGAGCCTACTGTGATTAGCCCTTTACCCAATCTGTGATCAGCCAAGTCCCAAGGAACGGGAGGACGTCCATGTACACCCTCCCAGCATTTTAAACCCGTGCTGTAGCCATCTTTTAGCTATAGCGTGGGCGCCAAGTAGTTAAAAAAAAAAAAAACAATTCCCTTATGCCTAGCCTTAAACTAGTGCCATTTAGACACCAAGAGGTTTGCACAGGACAGCTCATATTTTGATATGACCAACAGGCATTTTGTTGCACTTATCAGACAGATATAACAAAACACTTTCTTTGGTATGCTGTATTTAACAGACCAACCTTAGCAAATAAGAGGCAGTCAGAATTTACATATACTTTCCTCGCTGTCAAAGGACAACTGGAGTTTCTAGTGGAACCCTCATCACCGATGCTTGCATCTACTAGAGTTTTTCTTTATTCTCCTGTAGCCCTCTTTTAGGGGGATTATGAGAAATGGCCCTACCCAAACACATTTTTGTTTGGAAGGAAATAAGCAAACCCATGCTTCCATTTAGCAAAGGTTCTGGTTCTTTAATAAAGTTAGCAGTGCCTCCATCCAGGACAGGGTCTCAGTGAACAGAGGGGATTTTCTTTCTGCAAAATTAACTAGTAATCTAATCAAAGTAAGTGCAACCTGCATTATAACATTAATCACAAGTATATAGATACACACCATAAGAAAATAAATATTACCGATTTGTACATTGGATGTATTTACTATTATTAACAGCAAAGGGCCCAACAAGAGTCCTGGTGGAATTGTGCACATACAGTGGATATAAAAAGTCTACGCACCCCTGTTTAAATGTCAAGTTTCTGTGATGTAAAAAAATGAGACAAAGATAAATCATTTCAGAACATTTCCACCTTTAATGTGACCTATAAACTGTACAACTCAGTTGAACAAATCTTTTTAGATGGACGGAAGTTAAAAAAAAAAAAAAAACTAAAATAATATGGTGACATAAGTGTGCACACCCTTAACTACTTGCCGACCAGCCACCGTGTATATACTGTGGCACTGTGGTGCTATTGCGCGAAGTGACGTTCCTGTACATCGTTTCGTTCAATAGCCACTAGATGGTGCCATCCCACCTCCGGAGGCGTCATCGCGCCGTGATAGCGGCTAGCGGGGATGTCAGTCAACGCGATCTTCCCCGGGAGAGGCAGGAACCCTGATTTCTGTCTTCCCCCAATCGGTGCAACCCCCCACTGGTAGTATGCACCCCCTAGGGACACACTTAACCCTTTGATCGCCCCTGATATTAACCCCTTCCCTGCCAGTGTCATTAGTGCAGTGACAGTGCATTTTGTTAGCAATGATAACTCTATTAGTGTCATTGGTACCCAAAAAGTGTCAGATGTCCAATTTTTCCATCGCAGTCCCACAAAAAATCACAGATCACCGCCATTACTAGTAAAAAAAAATTAAAATAAATAAAAATTCCATAAAAATATTGCATCGTTTGTAGACTCTATAACTTTTCAATATACATTTATTGGGATTTTTTTTAATCAAAATTATGTAGCAGGATACATATTGGCCTACATTGATTAAAACATTTTATTTTTAAAATGTTGTTTTATAACAGAAAGTAAAAAATATTGTTTGTTTTTTCAAAATTGTCACTTTTTGTGTATAGCACAAAAAATAATCAAATGATCAAGTAACGCAGTGCTGTGTTGTAAAAAATGGCCTGGTCAGGAAGGGGGTAAAACCTTCCGGTCCAGAAGTGGTTAAACGAATACTTTGGTGAAGCACCTTTTTGATTTTATTACAGCACTCAGTCTTTTTGGGTATGAGTCTATCAGCATGGTACATCTTGACTTGGCAATATTTGCCCACTCTTCTTTGCAAAAACAAATCTGTCAGATTGCTAGGACATCTCCTGTGCACAGCCCTCTTCAGATAACCCCACAGATTTTCAATCAGATTCAGGTCTGGCTCTGGCTGGGCCGTTCCAAAACATTAATCTTCTTCTGGTGAAGCCATTCCTTTGTTGATTTGGATGTATGCTTTGGGTTGTTGTCATGCTGAAAGATGAAGTTCCTTTTCAGGTTCAGCTTTCTAGCAGAAGCCTGAAGGTTTTGTGCCAATATTGACTAGTATTTGGAACTGTTCAAAATTTCCTCTACCTTGAGTAATGCCCCTGTTCCAGCTGAAAAAAAAACAGCCCCAAAGCATGATGCTGCCACCACCATGCTTCACTGTGGGTATGGTGCTCTTTTTGTGATGTGCAGTTTTTGCGCCAAACGTATCTTTTGGAATTATGGCCAAAAAGTTTAACCTTGGTTTCATCAGACCTTAACATGTTTCCACATGCTTTTGGTGGACTTCAGATATGTTTTTGCAAAATTTAGCCATGCCTGGATGTTTTTCTTTAAGAAAAGGCTTCTGTCTGCCACTCTACCCTATAGCCCAGACATATGAAGAACACGGGAGATTGTTGTCACGTGTACCATGCAGCCAGTACTTGCCAGATATTCCTGCAGCTCCTTTAATGTTGCTGTAGGCCTCTTGGCAGCCTCCCTGACCAGTTTTCTTCTTGTCTTTTCATCAATTTTGGAAGGACTCCAGTTCTTTGTAATATCACTGTTGTCCCATATTTTCTCCAATTGATGATGACTGTCTTCACTATGTTCCATGGTATATCTAATGCCTTGGAAATTCTTTTGTACCCTTTTCTGACTGATACCTTTTAACAGTGAGATCCCTCTGATGCTTTGGAAGCTCTCTGCGGACCATGGCTTTTGCTGTAGGATGCGACTAAGAAAATGTCAGGAAAGACCTACTAGAACAGCTGAACTTTATTTGGGGTTAATCAGAGGCACTTTAAATGATAGCAGGTGTGTACTGACGCCTATTTATCATGAGTTTAGGCCTCATGCACACTGGACGTTAAAATAACGTTATAAAAACGCCAGTAGCTTTGCAGTGAGTTTTTCAACTTTTTTCGACGTTTTTGTAATAGTGTTTTTTTAGTGTTTTTCTGTGTTAGCGTTTTTTTTTTTTTTTTTTTAAGAAAAAAAATTGTCTGTTTTTTTTTTCAATGGATCAAAAACGTTAAAAAATGCCGGTGAGTGACGTTTTTGAGCGTTTATCAACGTTTATCAGCGTTAGAGCATTTTTATAGCTGAAAACGTCTCTCAGAACCCACTAGTTTTGTTTTGTTTTTTTACTGCTCAAAAACGCCACTGCCCAAAACTGCAGATAAAAGCCTATGTGTGCATGGACATATAGAATAACATGATGGAGAGTTTAATGACTGTGGAAAAAGCGTCTACAGCCAAAAACAGCAGCTGTAAAAACGTCAAAAAACATCCAGTGTGCATGAGGCCTTAATGTGATTGCTTAATTCTGAACACAGCTACATCCCCAGTTATAAGAGGGTGTGCACACTTATGCAACCACATTATTTTAGTTTTTTAGTTTTACCCCCCCCCCCCCCCAAAAGATTTCAGTTTGTTTTTCTATTTAGTTTTACAGTTTATAGGTCACATTAAAGGTGGAAAAAGTTCTGAAATGATTTATCTTTGTCTCATTTTTTTTTACATCACAGAAACCTGACATTTTAACAGGTGTGTGCAGACTTTTTATATCCACTGTATATCTGGTATGCATGGTTAGGAATAAGGATACATCCGGATGAATCTTTCAGCAAGGTAATTTGCAGGGTCCCTGAGCATGATTATGGTGCTTTGCATGGAGAGATCCTCCAGCTGTTATCCAACCAGCCTGGAACACAGTTTCTCGGCAGCAGAAACTGTAGTGTGGCACTGGAACTCAGAGTTGCCTATCTACTCTGCTTCTTTGTACCTGGTAGTTTTGAATCTGTCATGCAACCGGACCTCTAACTACCAGAAGTGTATGTTGGATACCTAACCTGGCTCTAGCCTATCCTGGGTTTGAGCCCTAAGCTTAATTAGCTATACAATCTTAGAAGAGAACCAGAAGGGTTAACTAAAATAACAGCAGCTATATATAAACTCTATTGCAATGAACAGGTTTACCTACTAATATGCGGGAAGGTGACCACTACATACATACATACAGTCAGGGCTGCTGTTAGAAATCAGAGGGCTCCATACAGCTCGCATCACAGGTCCAACCCCCCGCCCCCCCCATCCTCGCCCTGCTGAAAATATAAAAACAATATTTTTTATAAAATAAACTAAAATCCTTATTATCTGACACACATCAACATAAACAAAATCTCTACTAGATCTAAAAGATAAAACTATATAGAGTTATTTAATAAAGTCCTATGTGTAAATGAGGACTCAGGGTTCATTTGCATGGGTGCTGTGGCCTGTACAGTGAATCAGTGTGTTTTTTTTTGTGTGTGTGTAGCTGGAGTTGGAGCTGTGTAGGCAGGCTATGTTATGCTACGGGAACGCAGCAGCTGTACGACTAAACCTGCAGGTCCTACTTTGACAGGCATGTGGATGCAGGTGTATGGTCCTTAACAGTCAGTGTACATTTGGGGTCACTCACCTACACCTGTCAAATTAGAACCTGTGGCTGTTTGTACAGTCACTTTATCCTTATAGAATAACAGATTGCTCCAGATGCATAAACTGCTTAATCATGTTGTATGGACAAGAGAACCCATGCCCTTAATTTTTATTTTTTCGTTTCTTTTTTTTTGGACTTTTATTTATTTAATTTTTTTACGATTCTTTTTTTTTTTTCATGCTGCTGGGCATGGGAATTTGGTGAAAATATCAGGGGTCTAAACAGACCCATGAAGTCTCACTTTTTAGACCGAGAAAGAGACTGAGCACATAGAAAACACTTAAACCTAAAACACTTTCTCTGTAGCCTCAGCTGCACTGGACAGTGAATGAACAGAAAGCACTCTGTACAGAGGCTCCTGTTCATTCATAAACTGAAACATAGTTTACTATGCTTTGGTTAGTTATGAATGCAGTGAGTGATTGGTACTGGTCATTTCCAGTTCTCCATCCTGAAAAGATCCCCCTGTGTCCCCGCAACAGCAAGCAGGAGGGAGAGGAGGGAATCCAGCAGTGCTGCAGGGATAGGGGGGCCCAGGCAGTTGGGATAATCAGACAGTGGACAGGAGGGGGGTGAATTGTGAGGTAGAGAGGGCAATTACAGGAACCAATCCCCTGTGTAGCTCTCTCTGCAGCAGCTAAAAGCCAGTGGGAGGGAGAGGAGGAGAAGCCAGATTTTAGCTGCTGCAGGTGGAAACTACAGAGGGTCAGTTCCAGTACATGGCTCCTCTCTCCACTTCCTCCTTCTGGGGTTTTTCAAAAGCCAGCCTCCCAGAGACAATAAGTGCTAAAACATAATTATACATAACACTATGATATTAGCAGGGAACAGATTCGTACACTCATTACCAGCAGGAAATGATTGGAGCACATGTGTCAAACACAAGGCCCATGGGCCGACTCTGGCCCTCCAGGCCATTTCATGTGTCCCCCGCAACCTCTTCTGCAGCTGCAGGAAAGCTCCAGCCCTCCCTGGGTCTTTCTCCAGACCCTACACTTTATGCTTCCCAACTCCACCCCAACTTATTCCCAGCAGCAGCACAAGGTAAAGTGGGTGCACTGTGATCTAAGGTTGGATGGGGGACTATTGGCTTCTGATGTAAGGGGGGGTGGGGTGCTCTGAACATCTAGTCTTAAAGGTACAACTGGCCCTTTGAGGGCAACCATAATGCTGATGTGGCCCGCAATGAAATTGCGTTTGACACCCCTGGAGTAGAGCTTCCATTCTACATTTTTAGGAATCAGCTGATCTGTGGCTCCTAATTGGGTTGCTAGACCTTCAAACTCTGCCTATTCAGTGTCCTGTATTTTTATACATAGGTATTTTAGCCCTTGAGTTTTACCACGTGCATTTAAAATTATCAATACTGACAAGAGCATGCTAAAATAATGATGCATGTTTTGTATCCTGGATGAACACATAATTGATTAACTAGCCAAATAAATGTAATAACATAAATATATACAACACTGTTTTTAGATTCTTTTCCTGAGGTTAAGTGAGGACACAAAAATAGACCACACATCTTTCATCCACACAGTGCAAGTGACATGCTGTGGTTTGTGTGTTTATATGAGTCTTGGTTTTCTAAGCCACTTTGCAGTAGAATGTATACAAGTGTTTGTCACAGAACAGCTCATTTAAAGTAAACCTTATTTTTAAATTAAAAAAATGCTACCAGTGCTGGCTTTAAAGTGATTGTAAAGCCTCCCAGTTTTTTTCATTAAAATACTAAACATGTTACACTTACCTGTTCTGTGCAATGGATTTGCACAGAGCAGCCCCAATCCTCCTCTTCTCGGGTCACCAGCTGATTCTCCTGGCCCCTCCCCCAGCCAAGTGCCCCTATAGGAAACCGCTTCCTCTGGGGGCACTCGTGCGGGCTTTCTCCCGAACACAGCTGTTTTCATCTATTCAGACATACAGCCTGGCTAAGCCCCACCCCCCACCCCCCCACTCTCTGCTGACAGGTTTAGAATGACAGCAGCAGGAACCAATGACTCTCAGCCAAGCCTCTGAGAGTGGTGATCGGGGGAGAAGAGCTACTGCAGACATGCACACATTAGCAGCTATGACCCCAGCAATTTGAGAGCTTGGGAGCTGTTGAGAGCAGATATAAGCACATTGGTAACTGTGACAGTTAATGCCAGAGGCATGGGCTGGTTCACGCCACAAAAATGCACTCTAAATCCGTTCTGGATGCACTTCTGCATGCATATTTTTTGTGCTTTTTGTGATACATTTCCGGATGCATTCCAGATGCTTTTTTTCTTCTTTTTTTCCTGTTTTTTTTTATCACTGTTCTGGGGTCCGGTGCATTTTTGACACGTTCCAGTGCATTCCAATGTGTTTTTGATGTGTTTTACTGCGTTCCAGTACATTCCATTGCAGGGAAAATGCAGCATCTGCTACTTTTTTTTTCTGGAACTGGAAAGCCCTGAAACTGATCATACTAGTGTGAACTATGCCATTGGAAGCCATATAACCTACTTTCCATGCATTTTTGATGCAGAAAAAAAACCACACTGGACTGCATGTGGTGTGAACTGGTCCTGAATGTAGCAATCACTGTGCAAATGCTAGTCTGAAAAAAAACAAAGCAGAAAACAACATTTGTATGTTTGAATAAAGGTTTATTAACATATATATTGAACAATTCTAACCTGACATTTCTTTTGGGAAACAGTTAAAGTGGTTGTAAAGGTAAAGGTTTTTTTACCTTAAAGGATCACTAAAGATATATATATATATATATATATTTTTTTTTTAAATAACAAATACTTACCTCCACTGTGCAGCTCGGTTTGCACAGAATGGCCCCGAACCTGGTCTTCTGGGGTCCCTTAGCGGCTGTCTCGGCTCCCCCCCGCAAGGACTCAACACCTTCATGCAAGCTCCCTCACATGGTATTGAGTGCTTGCGGGCACGCTCCCGTGATACAGCCAGCGGCCATAGCCGCTGGCTGTATCACTCGGCCCCGCCCCCTCGGCGCATCGCGTCATTGGATGTGATTGACAGCAACGCGAGCCAAAGGTTGCGCTGCTTTCAATGCATTAAGGTGAAAAAACTTTTACCTTTACAACCCCTTTAAAGCGGTAGTAAACTCTCTAAAAGATACCCTATTTAAACAACATTCTAATGTAAATATCAATTTTCAATCAAATGGGCACTAAGAGTATGCCCATAAATATTTCTTAATGTTCTTTTTCTTTTATACTCTAAATGCTCATCATCGATATTAGCCGCCTCCATAGGAACTGTGGTCTTCCGGTTCTGTATTCTATTTTACTTCCACCCGCAGTAGCTATTATTGTCCCTAACCCCGCGCATGCGCTATCCAAGTTGTCAACGATCCTCTTCACATTGCAGAAGTACAATCAAGTCTCACATGATCTCGGGGCACTTGGAAATGACGCAGCCCCAGCATAGACCCTGCATTTTGCCGACATGGTCTCTGCTTGCAGGAAAAATAGGAAATAAGGCGCATGCGCGGGTGACGTCAGAAGTGAAAAATATACAGAATACAGGAAAGGCAAACGGGTAAGGAGACTTTCATATAGCGCAACTTGTTTTAAGCAATTGTCCAGTTACATGGTCGGAATGGGTATACAACCACTTAATGCATTCTCTGCTGTTCCCTGCAGCCACCCCTGAATACTTACCTGAGCCCGATCTCGGTCCATCGATGTGCACGTCTGCAGCAGCTCTTCTCCTGCTCTTCTCCTGGGCCCCTCTCCAAAGGCTTGGCTGAGAGCAGTGGCAGCAACGCTCAACAATTCAACTCCCATTGATTTCAATGACCCCTGTTCATATCTGAGTGTTTGAGTATCATATATAATATATACTTATTGTGCACAAATAAACCGTGCAGTGAGCATGTGAAATGGTAATATTAACAAATAAATGCTCCAAAATGAATTATGAATGAAGTACAAACCAGGTGCTAAAAGTGCAATAAACATATAAAGTAATAAAATAAATAGCGTTAATTCATAAATTATTCATATATGCAAACAAATGCTGAAAAATGACATGTGCCAGCCAGAAAGTGCAGAGTGTCAGACAATATATATACTTAATATGTATTGTGTGACACTCTGCACTTTTTGGCTGGCACATGTCATTTTTCAGCATTTGTTTGCATATATGAATCATTTATGAATTAACGCTATTTATTTTATTACTTTATATGTTTATTGCACTTTTAGCACCTGGTTTGTACTTATTCATTTTGGAGCATTTATTTGTTGATATTACCATTTCACATGCTCAGTGCACAATTTATTTGTGAACATTAAGTTTGTTTACCTTGGGGGATATAGCACATATTGGGGTTAAATTTTTTTATACTCTGTTGTATATGTACTGTATCTCTGTGTGCCAGAATTAGGGCATGGTTAGCACACTCTAGCGCATCATATTTATTTAATATTTCACACGCATTACAAGGCGTGATTCATGTAGGAATTTTTCTTTTTTCATATATATATATATATATATATTTTATATATATATATATATATATATATATATAAATAAATTAAAAAAAAAAGTTGCACACAATTAAAGTGATGGTAAAGTCTCGTTTTTTTGTTACACTTAATGGCTCTGTGTAGTATATTTGCACAGAGCAGCCCCATTCCGCCTCTTCTCGGGTCCCTCTTTGGTGCTCCTGACCCCTCCCTCCTGTTGAGTTCCCCCACAGCAAGCAGCTTACTATGGGGGCACCCGAGCCGAGTCACAGCTCCCTGTGTCCATTCAAACACGGAGCTGCGGTTCAGCCCCACCCCCCCTTCCCTATTTGGCTAACTGACTCTGATTGACAGCAGTGGAAGCCAATGGCGCCGCTGCTGTTTTTCAGCCAATCAGGAGGGAGAGTCCCGGACGGCTGAGGGACTTGTGGACATCGCTGGACACAGATGGGCTCAGGTAAGTATTATAGAGGCTGCTGCACATAGAAGGCTTTTTACTTTAATCCATAGATTGCAATAAGATCAAAAACCTTCTAACTTTACAACCCCTTTAACGCCAGGACAGAAGGGCTTTGGCATTATAGTCACGAGACTTTAAGGTAAATGTTCAGCAGAGACACAGAAAAAATAAAAAGCTGACTAGCTGTCTCCCACTATACTAAAAAATATTCTGTCTGTGTTACTGTTGGCAATTTTCTCCTAAAATACACATATACATTTTTCTCCTAAAGCCTGGCACACTTTTTTGTCATTCAACCCAGCAGGCTGGAAAAAAAAAAAACAGGAGTTCAGGAGGAGCCGCTGTACTAACACTCCGATGTTAGTACAGTTATCTCCCCCAGCTGTGCTATTGTGTTTTGACAGGGGGATGGCCCCCCTGCCAGAACACTGCGGTCAGCGCTCTCAGCCATTGGCCTTTTTTAGTCGTGCCCCTTCGTCGGACCGGCTGCTGTACACACTGGCCAAATGTCGGCCACTTTCTATTGAACTAGCTGAAGCCGCCCGATATTCGGCCTGTGTGCACTAGGCTTTACTTTCTGCTTGGTGAAACCATTGTCATGGGCAGTAAGTGATTTGACATGTCTTATTCAGCGTACATACGGTCGGACTTTTCGACCGGACTTGTCCGACGGGCCAAATCCGGCGGAGAATCCGATCATGTGTGGGCTTCACCGGACCTTCAGCAGACTTTTCCTGACGGACTTTAGATTTGGAACATGCTTCAAATCTTTACGTCGTAACTCCGCCGGACCCAGAAATCCGCTCGTCTGTATGCTAGTCCGACGGACAAAAACCGACGCTAGGGCAGCTATTGGCTACTGGCTATCAACTTCCTTATTTTAGTCCGGTGTACGTCATCACGTACGAATCCGTCGGACTTTGGTGTGATCGTGTGTAGGCAAGTCCGTTTGTTAAAAAGTCCGTCGAAAGTCCGCTGGAAAGTCTGTCGGACAAGTCCGGCCGAAAAGTCCGCCCGTGTGCACGTGGCCTTAGACACAGTCCTGGATAGTAGTAAAAACCTGAGCTTGAAAATCGAGTCACCAAAGTGTTAGTCCAAAATAAGGTTTTACTCCAAACGTTTAATACGTGCTACAGCCAATGTGTTTCGAGGACCACACATTGTCCCCTTCTTCAGTTTCCGCTGGTAAGGACTTAAAATATTCATTTAAACTCTTTATTGTGAGTGCTTTAAAACATTAATAATTAAGAAAAAACATAGCAATTAATTGTTGCGGTTAAATATACTCTCGTATTTACAGTATATTAGCAAGCTAGCAATCTCTTAGAGGTTTTAACTTCTGTACCAAATGTACATTATGTAACCAATGTTATTTTCCTGTTCTCTAGTTTGCTTCCAGAGCCTTCACTGTCTGGCACTTATTTACTTAAGAGATTTTGATAAAACTGTGTTGAAGCAGTACACCCCCTTCAATATCCAAAGACAGTTATTACTACTAGTAATGGAAATAAAAAAAAATAATACAAAAATCATGTATAACAGAAAGATCAGTTTGAATGCATTGAAACAAGAATGTCAGATTGTTGATGGTGCCAATGTGAGGGAGGGAGGGAGGGAGGTAAGGACAAAGAATAACAGATAGAAAGCACAATTATCACATTTAAACAACCGTTTGTATTAATATCAAGTTATCAATAAAAGAGGGTTGAACCAATGCTTGTACATAAAATGCAAAGGATTAACCACTTCATCTCAGGAAGGTTTTACTGACCAGGCCATTTTTTTGCGATACGGCACTGCGTTATTTTAACTGACAATTGCGCGGCCATGCGACACTATACCCAAATAATGCCCTTTTTTTCTTACAAATAGAGCTTTCTTTTGGTGGTATTTGATCATCCCTGTGGTTTTTATTTTTCCACTATAAACAAAAAAAACAATTTCTTTCTCGAACATCACGGGACACAGAACCTCAGTAATTACTGATGGTTATATAGATATCACTGGTGATTGGACACTGGCACACCCTATCAGGAAGTTCAACCCCCTATATAATCCCTCCCCCTTGCAGGGATACCTCAGTTTTTACGCCAGTGTCCGATATATTACACAAGAGGTTTTTTCCTCAACCATTAATGGTCTAGAGGAAAGATTAATGGCCGTGATTACGTCTTCACTCAGTGGAAGAAAACGCACTAGGCTTTCCTCTGTTCCCCAAGACCCTCAGACAGAAGAGCTCTGGGATAAAGGAGATGAATCCCTTTCAGAGGATCGGGATGGGACGGATGATTCCTCTTCCGAGGATTCAGGTGGAGAGGGACCCTCTGCGACTTCCCAAGAGGAGAAAGTCTTAGTGCAGATCCTCACTAGATTGGTCCAATCCACATTTAGGTTGCCCATACTTGAAACTGCTAAAGAATCCTCTTCTGCTTTGGGGTCACTGAAACCTTTCCAAGCAGCACATGCTTTTCCTGTTCATACTTTACTTGAAAAGCTCATTTATTCTGAGTGGGATCACCCAGACAAATGTTTTTTTCCGCCGAGAAAGTTTTCAACACTTTATCCGATGGAAGAAAAGTTTATTAAAATGTGGGGAATACCGGCTATTGATGCCGCCATTTCCTCCGTAAATAATAGCCTGACTTGTCCTGTAGACAATGCTCAGATGCTCAGGGATCCTGTAGATAAAAGGATGGAATCCCTATTGAAGGATTGTTTTCTCCTTAGCAGGATCAGTGGCTCAACCTGCAGTAGCAGCGATTGGAGTCTGTCAATACTTAAGAGACCATGTTAAGCAGGTCATCAAAGTATTACCTGAACAGCAGGCCCAGGGGTTTGCTAACCTTCCAGCGGCCTTATGCTTTGTGGTTGACGCCATTAGAGATTCTATCGTGCAAACCTCCCGTCTTTCACTGGGGTTGGTGCATATACGTAGAATCCTATGGTTGAAAAATTGGTCAGCCGAAGCACCATGTAAGAAGCTACTGGCTGGGTTTCCATTTCGTGGTGCAAGGTTGTTTGGAGAGGACTTGGATAACTATATCAAGAGAATCTCTTGTGGGAAAAGCACTCTCTTACCTGTCAAGAAGAAGAGTAAGCGTCCCTCTTTCAAACGGACTCTTTCTCCAGCGCCGGGGGCTTCAGCCTCCAGGCAGTCTCGACGGCCGCCTCCATCGGGGTCCAGAGACAAGAGTCAACCCCAGGGACAAAAGAAGTCCTGGGGAAAGAAGCCTACTAGGCAAAACACTAAGACCTGTGCATGAGGGGGCGCTCCCGCTCACTCGAGTGGGGGGAAGACTGCGACAGTTCTCAGAGCTCTGGCAGGAGGACTTCCAGGACAGATGGGTAATCTCCACGGTAACCTTAGGGTACAAGCTGGAGTTTTAGGAATTCCCTTCTCCTCGGTTCCTCAGATCAAGTGTTCCCAGAGACCCAGAGAAGAAGCAGTCGCTCCTTCTAGCGTTAGAGCGACTTTTGTCGCAGGAGGTCATTATGATAGTTCCCGCAAAGGACCAGGGATTGGGCTTCTATTCCAACCTTTTTACGGTCCAAAAGCCAAATGGGGATGTCAGGCCCATTCTGGACTTAAGGGATCTGAACCGATTCCTAAGGATTCAATCCTTCCGCATGGAATCAATTCGAACAGTAGTTCCCACCCTGCAGGGAGGAGAATTTCTGGCATCAATAGACATCAGAGATGCATATCTGCATGTGCCCATTTTTCCTGCTCATCAGAAGTTTCTGCGCTTCGAGGTAGGAGGGCGCCATTTCCAGTTTGTGGCTCTGCCTTTCGGGATAGCCACTGCACCTCGAGTGTTCACAAAGATCTTGGCTCCTCCTCTGGCCAGATTAAGGGCTCAGGGTATAGCTGTCATAGCATACCTAGACGACCTGCTCTTGATAGACCGGTCGGTAGCCTCTTTGAATGGAAACTTGAGGACCACAGTCAGGTATCTAGAACACCTGGGTTGGATCCTCAACTTAGAAAAGTCTTTCCTAAAACCAGTAAGAAGACTGGAGTATTTAGGTCTGATTATAGATACAAGCCAGGAGAAAATATTTCTACTCCAGGCAAAGATCGCTGCTTTAAGAGAGCTGATTCTGGCAGTAAGGACCAAGAAGGGTCCCTCAGTCCGCCTTTGTATGAGGCTACTAGGGAGGATGGTGTCTTCATTCGAAGCAGTTCCCTATGCTCAGTTTCACTCAAGAATGCTGCAACACAGTATTCTGTCGACCTGGAACAAGAAAGTTTAGGCATTAGACTTTCCGATGCACCTGTCACATGCGGTGCGTCAGAGCCTCAAATGGTGGCTCATACCCGAAAACCTGCAGAAGGGGAAATCCTTTCTACCGGTTACCTGGACGGTGGTAACAACAGATGCCAGCCTGTCAGGTTGGGGAGCAGTTCTGGAACAGGCTGCGGTCCAAGGGGTATGGTCCAAGAGAGAGAGGACCTTACCCATCAACATTATGGAGATCCGGGCGATACATCTAGCTCTAAAAGCCTGGACTATCAGGCTACAGGGTTGTCCGGTCAGGATCCAGTCCGACAATGCCACAGCAGTGGCTTATGTCAATCATCAGGGAGGCACACGGAGCCGAGCTGCTCAAAAGGAGGTGAACCAGATCTTAGTCTGGGCAGAGATGCATGTGCCATGCATATCGGCAGTTTTCATCCCGGGAATAGAGAATTGGCAGGCGGACTATCTAAGTCGCCAGCAGTTACTTCCAGGGGAATGGTCTCTGCATCCCGACGTCTTTTGGGCCGTATGCCAAAGATGCGGGGTTCCAGATGTAGATCTCTTTGCATCCCGATTCAACAAAAAGATAGACAGATTTGTGGCAAGGACAAAAGATCCTCTTGCATGTGGGACAGATGCGTTGGTGATTCCGTGGCATCGGTTCTCACTGGTTTACGCATTCCCGCCTATTCTGCTATTACCACGACTCCTTTGCAGGATCAGGCAGGAAAGGAAGTCGGTACTTCTGGTGGCCCCCGCTTGGCCCAGAAGGACTTGGTATGCAGAAATAGTAAGGATGACAGTAGGTTCCCCGTGGACCCTACCGGTACGCCCAGGACCTGTTATCTCAAGGTCCAGTGTTCCATCCTGCCTTACAAACGCTAAATTTGACGGTTTGGCTATTGAGACCCACGTTCTGAAGAGTCGTGGGCTCTCAGGTCCTGTCATATCTACCTTGATTAATGCAAGGAAGCCAGCTTCCAGGATGATTTATCATAGAGTCTGGAAAGCTTATATAACCTGGTGTGAATCCAGAGGTTGGCATCCCAGGAAATATGTCATAGGTAGAATTCTTGATTTTCTACAATTAGGATTAGAGATGAAGCTGGCCTTGAGTACCATCAAGGGCCAGGTCTCTGCTTTATCAGTATTATTTCAGCGGGCACTTGCTTCGCATTCTTTGGTCCGAAACTTTATGCAGGGGGTGATGCGTCTTAATCCTCCGGTTAAAGCGCCCCTAAACCCCTGGGACTTGAACTTGGTTCTGGCTGTGTTACAGAAACAGCCTTTTGAATCAATAAGTCAGATTCCTTTGGTCTTGTTGACAAGGAAGTTAATTTTTCTGGTGGCCATCTCTTCTGCTAGAAGAGTATCAGAATTAGCAGCTCTTTCCTGTAAGGAGCCTTATTTGATTATACACAAGGATAGAGTGGTACTACGCCCTCATCCTAGTTTTTTACCGAAGGTGGTTTCTGATTTTCATTTAAACCAAGACATTGTTCTACCTTCCTTTTTTCCAGATCCCTGTTCTCCGGAAGAGAGATCTCTACATTCGTTGGATGTAGTAAGAGCAGTTAAGGCCTATCTAGGGGCAACTGTTCAGATCCGCAAGACGGATGTTTTGTTTGTGCTGCCAGAGGGTCCCAATAGAGGACAGGCAGCGTCAAAAGCTACCATTTCTAAATGGATTCGACAGTTGATCAGTCAAGCTTACGGTTTGAAACAGAAGGTCCCCCCGTTTCAGATTGAGGCACATTCCACAAGGGCTATTGGTGCTTCTTGGGCAGTGCATCACCAGGCCTCTATGGCTCAAATCTGCAAGGCCGAAACCTGGTCTTCAGTTCATACATTCACCAGATTCTATCAGGTGGATGTGAGAAGGCATGAGGATATCGCCTTTGGGCGTAGTGTGCTGCAGGCAGCGGTACAGGGTCCTCAGGTCTGAATGCACCCTACTTGGTCGTGGTCCCCCCCCCCTCAGGTAGCATTGCTCTGGGACATCCCATCAGTAATTACTGAGGCTCTGTGTCCCGTGATGTTCGAGAAAGAAAATAGGATTTTTTAAAACCGCTTACCTGTAAAATCCTTTTCTTTCGAAGGACATCACGGGACACAGAGGTCCCGCCCCTCTTCTAATACACTATATTGCTTGGCTACAAAACTGAGGTATCCCTGCATGGGGGAGGGATTATATAGGGGGTTGAACTTCCTGATAGGGTGTGCCAGTGTCCAATCACCAGTCATACCTATATAACCATCAGTAATTACTGAGGCTCTGTGTCCCGTGATGTCCTTCGAAAGAAAAGGATTTTACAGGTAAGCTGTTTTTAAAAATCCTATTTCCTATTTTTTTTAAAAATAAATACATTTTAATTTCTGCTATAAAATATTACCAGAAAAAAAAATAAAATGTCTTCATCAATTTAGGCCAATATGTATTTTGCTACATATTTTTGTTAAAAAAAAAAATCCAATAAGCCTCATCGAAGCCCCAGGAAGCCTCAGCGAAGCCCCTTCGAAGCTTCACCAAAGCCTCATCGAAGCCCCACTGAAAGCACCAAGCAAAAGCAAGGTGTAAACAGGACTGTAAGCTAACCTCTTTATTTAGTGACAGGAGCTTTGACTGGCATTCATAGAGCTTTAACAAAGCATGTCCGAAGCCATGTTTTGAAGCAAGTGTAAACTAGCCCTTACTGTTAAATCTTGAAAGCACTGATGACTTGGATTACGCTTTTCATTGTAATATATTCAAGTATAAGTTCACTGTTTAAAAAAAAAAATGCACATTTTTGTTGCAAGAGCCTGGAAAGCATTGCACCAGCGATCAGCAAATCGCTGAGGCCATGCAGGTCTCTTGCACACTGTCAGTGTATCAGCTTACCTGTACATCCCGTACGGTTAAGCTGATACTCCGTGACAGGAACACTCAATGAACTACCACGGCGCTCCACAGAGAACTACAGGCTGACAGCTGCTAAGGATGTTGAGGCTTGTAGTTAATTTAGACACAACACATGGAGCTGCATGTCTAAATGATTCGGCCGTGCTGTTTTTCAAACAGTGGCAGATGGTACAGGGACCTTCTCTCTGTACTGCTGCCACAGGAATGGGGGGCAGTGGGCGGCGGCTGCAGCACTGGGACCATGTTACACGTTCCACCCTAAAATCGGGTAGAACGTGTAACATGTTCCCAAAGTTGAACTTATCCTTTAAGTTTTAGGAGTGCTAAAATAAAAACCGGTGCACTGAAGGACTCGTGGGATGGTCAGTGGGATGGCCAGTGGGCGGGCCCTGGAGAAGGTTGGTGGTCAGCCCCAGGGGGTCCAGGCCTAAAGCTGTGTAATGGGCCCCAAAATTTCTGATGGCTGCCCTGCCTTCAAAGATATGAATCACAGAAGCTCCATAGTGTAAAACTGCATTACCATTTATTTGTATTAAAGAAAAGGTACTTACATTGTACAATGTAACAGAGCAGTATACAAATGGCCCTGTTCTGCTCTGAACTCTAAGTAGTATGCAATCATTTAGTTGACTGATGCCTGTGGCTGCACCTATCTGCTGTGATTGAAAAAAAAAATTCAAAATAAAAAGCACTGATGAGGCAGCCATAGCCACAGCTGCTCCTCCTTTCAGGAATCTGAGGATCAGAGGAACGTTGGGCAGGAACGTTGGGCAGGAGAGGGACTTTTGCCACTATCTGAAAATGTAGCCAAAAAGTTCTTCTGTAACATCTCTTTTGGCTCTTCTGTTTCTTTTCTCTGGGATGGTAGAATGAGATTTGACATTTCCCCCTTGTATTGGAATCCAAAACGATGCCCATCCAGTAATGGCCCCTCTACTTTATGGCCCAAATTCCGGGGTCTTTGCACAGGCAAAAGCCCCTTCTGCAAAAATTGCCTGCAGTATCCTTAGTGAACCCCCCCCCCCCCCAATACAACTCCTGAAGTTTTTCCTCCATCTCCTCCTCCTCCTCACCACCACCGGAACCACAATCCTCATCCTCGTACCCCTCATTTGCCTCCTGCTGTCTCTGTCTCACAGGGATGGAGGTACTGGTCAAAGGATCCTGCTTGATCTGAGAAAGCAGAAAGTCCTCCTCTTCCTCCCCTCAACTGTGCCTCCAGTGCCCTGTCTATCAAATCATGCAGTGTGTGCTCCAGCAGGATTGTGTCGCTTTTGCCTGCCTTGATTTTATCCACTATTCTGGTTGCCCTTCAAATGGAGGCAAGGTACCGAACACATTTTAAAACAGTAGTCACTTATGTGGTGGAATGATCCCCAGAGCCTGTCCTTGCATGGGTGGGTGCATTGCATATCAGGTGGTTGGCAGGCAGCTTGGTTCAGGACATATGCCAGGCAAGGTACATGTGTGAACGTTACTGCCAAAGGGTGGCCGGCAGGTTAGTGCTGTTGTCACACACAACTTTATCTGGAACAAGATAGCATGGCTTCAGCCACCTTTCTACCCGCCCCTGAAGAGCTGCCAAAATATCTAGGCCAGTGTAACTCCTGTCCCTAGGCCTATCACCTGCAAAACAGCCTGACTGTGTTTTGACTGGGACATTGCATAGACTGGGGCACTTGGGGAGACTGATAATTCTAAGGATGAGGTCACTGAAAAAGAGGCTTTAGAGGTGACTACACTGTCACCTACACCAATGTGCAAGAGTTGGGGCATCACCACCAGCTCCAGTATTGTTCCTCATCATGCATTCATCCCAGCCACCAGCAAATATACCCAATGTGCTGTGAACGAAAGTAATATCCCTGCCTTTGCTTTCTGTATTGGGCAGAGTCATGTGAACTGTGCCGTTACAGCGTGGTCCAGTGGCATGGACACATTGTGTTCCACATGGGATGGCCTTCTGGGCAAAAAATGGCAGCTTGATGCATGCCACTATGATGCAACACAGGCCATAAACTCATGGAAGGGGGCCAAATCAACAAGCTTAATCGGAGAAGATCTAAAGCCAGATGTATTTTCAAACTGAAATTCAGATGCTGGGTATTTGAGTGATAGGGAACTTTTTTTTGCGTTCCAGCAGCTGCAGAAGAGCCACATGCCTCATCAAGGAAGCTCATGGAGACAGGGGGTGATGTTAGGAGACCTATGGTGAAGTTCAAGCCTACTCTTGGCCCTACTCAGAATAGCCCAATGCTGACCCTTCTTTACATTTGATTTGCTGAAAGTTATGCCACTGAAACTTTTTGTGAGACTTCCCTTCCTTTCGCTTGAGGTTACAGCGGATGCAGACGGGGGAAGAGATGGAAAGTGCAGATTCATGTGTCTCCTCGTGCATACACTATGGTACCTAAATTACTTGTAATTTTATCATTGTTTATATGCTGCACCACAGACTGTAGACCACAAAAAAAAATGCTGTCAACGGCAGATGTGTGAAAAAATCGGAGTGGCCCTTGGGATAGCAGTAGCCTGTACATGTGGGCAGTACCTCAGGTAGAACAAGACAGCTGCTCCCTTCAGTGCACTACAAGCTGCTCCTACCATGGATAAAATCCTCACTGCTGTTTTGCCTCTCCATCACTTTCCTCCTCTGCAATCTCTTTGTCATCCTCATCCTCCTACCCACTTGCCAGTAAGCTCCAGGTACAGGAACATAGCTGCCTGTTTCAGCTCCCTGTCTGATGTCTCCGTCCTCTCTGTTATTGCCAATGTCTTCCTCATCCTCAGCATCTGATGTGAATAAAGGTGGAGGGTGGGGCATAAAATGTCCCAGTCCCACCACCTATGGGATCGTGGCAGACAAAGAAATTGCTAGTAATTGTCAGTTATTCAAAAAAAAAATGTAAATAAAAACTTACCAGTGTATAGTAGATGATTTGACAGTTGCCCCAAAATGGTCCTCTGGCACGAGCTACCACCTATAAAAAGAAAGAGGATGCATCATTAGAGGGGCAGAAGAAGATGCGGATACAGAGAGCAGCACATCCCACCCTTTCTCCCTGTCGTGGCCCATTTTATGAGGTTTGTCCCTTTTTTTGAAAGGGGATGTCAAAGTGATTGTAAAGGCACGTTTTTTTTTCCTGTAAAAATAATAAACATGTTATACTTACCTGCTCTGTTGCAGTGGATTTCCACAGAGCAGCCCAGATCCTCCTCTTCTTGGGTTCCTTTTCAGTGATCCTGGCCTCTCCTTCCTGTTCAGTGCCCCCACAGCAAGCAGCTTGCTATGGGGGCACCTGAACTGTGTCACAGCTCCCTATGTCCATTCAGACATGGAGCCCCGACCCGGCCCTGCCCCCTCTCTTCCCTGATTGGCTAGCTGACTTTGACAGCAACGGGAGACAATAGCACCGCTGCTGTGTCTCAGCCAATAAGGAAGGAGAATCTCGGATGGCTTAGACAGTCCTGGACAGAGAGGGACCTCAGGTAAGTGTTAGGGGGGCTAAGGGGGGGCTGCTGCACACAGAAGGCTTTTTATCTTGATGCATAGAATGCATTAAGATAAAAAAAACCTTCTGACTTTACAACCCCTTTAAGTTTAAGTTAAAGTGGTAACTCGAGCTTCAATAGCTATAGATATGGTTATGTAAAAAAGTTGAATATATGCTATGAGTGTTCATTGATTGTTGAAATAATTATTTAGGTTTTATTGAAGGTAATATAATAAAGGAATTATATTTTATACCTATAAATAAAGGGCCTATTGCCTATTCAAACCACAATTTTTGAGTAAAGAGTGTTTATTTACTAAAGTTAATAAGTTCTGACTACGATCTCAGAACTGTTGCACATCTTCTTGCAGCAAGTGAGGGTGTGCTGAAATAAACCCGCTGGATTCCCTGTGCCAGTTTGCAGGGCTATGGCAAATATAGCAGTAGAGGAGGAGGAGGAGGAGAAAAAAGAAAGTGCTCTAGCAGCAGTATGAGAAAACTGTCTGTTCTGCTTTTGGGAGGGAGAAGACAAGAAAGGCTTTTTGAGTCACTCAGCTACCTCCTCTGCAGGGGGAGCAGGTAAAAAACAACTACAGTTATTGTATGCCCTCACAGCAGAACCCTTGGCCATAGCTATTAGAGCGAGCCCAGACGTAACAGGCCTCAGGCGTGGAGACTCTTGGGAAAAGATAGGCCTTTACGCAGATGACACAATACTCTATCTGGCTGATCAGGGTCCCTCATTGCAAGCAGCGCTGAACATTAACGAGACAATGGGCAAATACTCTGGTCTGCGAATTAACTGGGGAAAATCTCAAATTCTTCCTCTGGATCAATTTCCCCCACCAGTTGTATCTCTGGAACTTCCCTTACAGAGAGTAGCGGAGATTAAATATCTAGAGGTTAAGGTTACCAGAAATCTTGGAGACTATATAGCTCTCAATGTAGAACCCGTTTGCGGTTCTTAAAACCAAAACCCAAACCTGGTCGATGTTACCATTAGGGGTCATGGGTAGAATCGATGTAATAAAAATGATTCTGTTGCCCAAAATTTTATATATGGTACGGCATGCTCCCTTGTATATTCCGCTCAAAGTATTTAAACAAATGGAAGCCATCTTGAACTCCTTTGTGTGGGGCCAAGGTAGGCACAAGTTAGCATGGCCTATTCTTAAAAACCCAGCTCTTGAAGGAGGGTGCTCCCTCCCTAATATTCAAGACTACTATGTGGCTTCACAACTATCACACATATACTCTTCTAACACTTCTGAATCTCAACGTTATAGGTCTTTGGTGTGCGATAGGCCAGGGAGCCTGATGCACACCCCTCTCCAGGCAATTCTTAGAAAGGGACAACACAACCGTAATACCCCCCGCTTTAATATGGGAATGTTGAGACATCACCAGAAGGTATGGGACATAGCAATTAAGAAGCAAAATCGGTCCAATATACACTCGCACACCCCGTTGTGGTTTAATGACCATTTGCCTGAACTGAGTACAGTACCTGATCCACAGCTCTGGGCGGCATATGGTATTGTATATCTGTCGCAAGTCCTGACAGAAACTGGACCTATAAGCTTTCAATCACTTAAGAAAAGATTCTCGATTCCTTACTATTGTTTAGATACCTACAGCTCGGGCATGCAATTAGGGCGCAGACGGCCTCCACCTCTATAGTTCTTGAAACTCCGCCGGTCCTTGACATTCTATGTGGGGCTGACTCAACTAAGCTTATATCTAACCTGTACTATGTCCTCAGACTTCATAGGTCGCATAAAGTTTCCCAGACAGCTAAAGAAAAATGGGAACAAGATATAGGCCCAATTGACAATCCAGACTGGGAAGAAATTTTGGAGGGAGTTAAGACGGCTTTCAGATAAGCTGACACAACTGAATATTGTGCATCACACGTATCTTACGCCCGTGAAACTGGTGAAGTTCCAACATACAAGAAGTCCCATGTGCCCTATGTGCCTATTGGTTCCTGGCACATTCTACCACTTACTGTGGAGCTGCCCCAACATACAGACATACTGGCTACAGGTGATACAGTTTCTACATGATAATATGGGCTCACCAGTGGGTCTTGACCCGAAATTATGTCTCCTAGGTTTACTGCCTGACACTGATGTAGATAAATATGAAGCTGTATTTATATATGAAACCTTATTCTTAGCGAGAAAAGTAATCGCCAAGGTTTGGATGCAGGCGACACCCCCAACATTACAAAGTTGGAAAAAGGAAATACCCTACACCCTGCTGTATAGAAAAATTATATACATCCACAGAGGCCGCCCGCAAAAATTTTCCAATGTCTGGGATAGATGGCTGGAGGACGGTGAAACTTGCACTATGTGATTTGGCTCCTGGGAATAGAGATCACCCAGGGGTTTATCCCACCTAATTAAAAATGGTATATGGTATATGTTTCTGTACCCTAATGTATAGTTTAGTATGAATACTAATGATTGTTTGTCCTGTTGGAATGCCCATATTTGACTTATCTTGACTCAGATGCAAATGTGTATGTATACCTTGCTCGCATCTCAATAAACTTGTTTTTCTGGTAAAAAAAAAAAAAAAAACAACTACAGTTGTTTCTGACACACAAAAAAGGTAGTTCTCAAACGGACCGTTGTGTCTTTGCACTGTGACAACAGGATGTAGTAATAATATGTAGTCCACCACACTGCAATTCACAGCAGTGTAGCACAATAGAGCAATGTATAGCAGCAAGCACCCTTCCCTGTGAAATGTTGTAATTTACAGCACTGTATGGAGCAGCTATCTCTCACTAACACACAACACGCTCCAACACACAATGCCAAATGACTGCTGGTAACACATTATATTGAGTGAGCTTGCAAGTCATAATTTTTGGTCATTCTAAGCCACCTGACAGAAATTGAAAGTTAAAAGGCCAGGAAGTTCAATATTGGTAGTGGGTTGCTATAGCAGTGAACAGCAGCATTAGTGTCCACAAATCCATGATAATTTTATACCAAAGGCCCATTGTACTCGAGAAGCCTGAAAAGGAATATACAGCATTTAAAATATTGTTTGATAGAAATATACCTCCTTTATACACCACAAGTGTTAAAATTTCAGTAGGAAGAAATCAAATGTGTTAGTATAGATTTTCCCATACTGTGGATCTGTCTTAATTCTCTATACCAAAGATGCCTGCAGACAAAAGGTAAAGCCTTCCTGATCAAACCGCTTACAATTTGCTCATGGGATGTTTGTATGTCTGTAGGCTCCTCCTTAATGTGACACCTGTTCTATTAAAAAAGGAAAATGTCTTTATTGCTGTCTTTTTTCTAAGGAAGACCTGTTACAGGAACAGGAAGTGATATGATGCAGAAAATATGATGGAGAACCTAAACTTTCCATACATCCAAAACATCCAAAAAAAATGTTTTTACCTGAATAATATAACCACACTTGAGTACTCTCAAACCCTGGAAAAAAAGAAGGAAACAAGAAAATTATACATTTGTCTACATTTTTTTGGTTTGTTTAAATAATTGGGGATTTTGGAGAAGCCACTCGCAGAGTAGTGCTCTATCAAAAACATTTTACTGTCGAAGATCCAAGAGAAGGCATGAGTTTCAGGTTCAGGTTTGTTCTGAAAACAGGCAAAAATACTGGCCATATTTGGCCAGTTCACCCACCTGAATCTGTTCCTGATGTAGATGGAAGTCTGTCATATATCGGTGGTATCAATACTACATCTATATGACAGATCCCCCAATGATGTCTGTTTAAAAATAAGCCACCAGGTATCCTGGGTGATGTCACTGACTATATATGGTGTGTATATATATATATATATATATATATATATATATATATATATATATATATATATATACATAATATCATTCCCTGCATCTATTACCTTTTGTACCACCACCCCCTCCCTTTAGAATGTAAGCTCTATGAGCAGGGCCCTCCTGTCCCTTCTGTATTGAACTGTACTGTAGTTGTGCTGTCCCCCCTACATTGTAAAGCGCTGCATTAACTGTTGGTGCTATATAAATCGTGAATAATAATAATAATGACAATATTTGGACAATGATGTTTCCCAGATTCTGCGGCATTGTGCTTACATTACATAATGGAAGTATGAGTAAGTTAGCATTGTGGTGGTAGCTGGTCATTGTGATGGTAGGTCTACGTTGTTGTGCATCACTCATCGTGATTGACTTGGATCTACACTGATAAACCTGATGGATGTTCAATTTACATTAGAATATCAGGAGACTTTTTTTTTTTTTTAAATAACATTCTGATAGTTTGGGTGTTTTTATTTAATATGCCCTTTTTTGTTGAATCAGTATCAAAGGGTACTATGTACCTCATACCCAGTCAGGTGAGGGGCAAATACAGTATCTGGGTGGCTTGAAAGAGAGGGAGGCTTGGCCACACGCTTTAAAGGTGCAATCCAAATATTGTGGCATGTAACCTTGTAGAGTTCAGGAGGAGGGGGCTACATGCTCACTACTCCTCCTTTTTTGGCCACCTAGACTAAATGTCTAGATAAGGATCTGGTTTGAACTTTTTCCCTTAAAGGGACAGCCAAGCCTCCCCATGTTGATGGGGACAAGGGCCACGTTCCCAGATCCTGTTCCTCAAAAATGATGTAGGGGTCTGCAGAGGAGGGCTTATCAGAATCTGAAATCCTCCTTTAGAATAAGGTGGCCCCATATATCTGCCCCCCCCCCCCCATTTGAATAAACAATGTCCCCTAATGTAAATCCAATATCAATCATGTCACCTACATATGTAGATGCAGATCATGATAAGATATGCCTGGCAATGTAGATATACCACCATAATGACCTGTGGCCATGACAGTACTGCCTCATCACTACTCCAGTTACAAATGCCAGCTCCCTGGCACCAATGGAATGTAAAAAAACCCAGGGGATGAAAATTTGGCAAATGACTACTCCCAGGATCCCCAGTCACTTTGTTTAGAGACAGAAGCTAATGAGAATTTGCCATTTAGAGGCAGTAGTGATATCAC
The DNA here is from genome assembly GCA_037952925.1 of Lithobates clamitans. NCBI lineage: Eukaryota > Metazoa > Chordata > Amphibia > Anura > Ranidae > Lithobates > Lithobates clamitans. The sequence continues at coordinate 4,623,288 of JBBGZY010000171.1, read as the reverse complement.
TGCTCAGGCTAGGTTTACATCTGTGCGGGTGGTGCCACTGCGGGACCCACACAAATACCAGCATTTCTTTCTCCCACCCACAGAGAGAAATGTGTGACCCCTGGGCGGGTGCCATTAATCCTTAAGAAAAAGCCAGTAAATGATCTAACACACCAGTATCCATCCACAGTTGAAATATCTTAAAATTGCAAATTAGGCTTTAAAATGCATGTTGCTGCAGTAGATGCAGCTACGTGTGCAGAGTTTTGTTTTTTATCCAGGCTTAGCCGTACTCATAGTACTTCTCTAATGACACATTGGCCATAGAATTCTTTTAAATGGCCTTCATGTTTGTGTGATCTCGTGCTCTGGAAGCAGTTTTTCTTTAGCGTGTAGATGAGGGTGGACATTCCTAATCCATTCATTTCAGTATTCTTACTTAGATAATATGTAACAAAAAAACTACAATACTCCTCGGAAGGACGTGTAGATGCTTTTATGAATTGGACTGCAATGGATTATGTAAAACTCAAATTCAGGTAAATTATGTACAAACCCTATCTTAACCACAACATAAAAATTTCCTGAATAGTATTTGAATTAGTATTTTTTTTAACGCATGCTGTTAGACAGGTTAATTGGTTGTCTGCGAGCTGGCGGTAAGTAGGCTTGGATTTTTTCCTGGGCATTCCCCAGGCTTTGTTGGTATCTGTTTGTATCCTTCCAATTCCGCTTACTGTGATAGCCAGCTATAAATGAGGGTGGTGGCAAGTTTTTTGTGATCACGTTGGTGTGTGTATTGGTCCAGCAACGCACCAGCACCTTTGCAGCCATTGTGCTACCTGCTGGGTGTTTGGTGTGCTCCTGCACCTTTAAGAAGGGGTGGGCTGCCCTCATTTATCCATCAGAATGTATGTACCTCCACTGTGGGGACACTCATATTTTAGTGTTAGGACCACAGATACCAGGGTGCCGTGACGAGGCTCTGTGGCTTACGCATGCGTTTGCAAATGCGTACAGACTAAGCCCCTGTTTTTAACGCATACTGTTAGACAGGTTATTTGGTTGTCTGCGAGCTGGCGGTAAGTAGGCTTGGATTTTCTCCTGGGCAATCCCCAGGCTTTGTTGGTATTCGAATTAGTATATTTCACTTCTTGTTTGGAGCTGCTCTATAAAAACGCCCAGTGTGCATGAGACCATAATGTGGTTATTGGAAAATAGGAAAAGCAGTTAATAATTGCTACCTTTTCAATATTACAGTAAGGAGGTACATTATATCTTAGTTTTCATTTACAGTACCTGGTTACAGCCCACAACCTGTAGTTTAACATTCTTCAACATAATGCCTTGTGCTAAGAGGAGGTTAAAGCGGGGGTCCACCCACACCGCCAAAAAAAAAAAATATTAAAAGCCAGCAGCTACAAATACTGCAGCTGCTGACTTTTAATACATGGCCACTTACCTGTCCCAGGGTCCAGCGATGTCGGCAGGGGACGCCGAGAACCCGCTCGGTTCTTGGCAGCTGCCGCCGCCATCCTAGGTGAGGGAATCAGGAAGTGAAGCGTTGCGGCTTCACTTCCCGGTTCCCTACTGCGCATGCGCGAGTCGCGCTGCGCGTCCCTAGTGGTCCCCGCTCTCTCCTGGGAGCTGTGTGTTCCCAGCAGACAGCGCGGTGGGGACGGGAAGTGGCGTAGACTCCCATGGGAGTCTATGCCGGAAGTGGGTGCAAATACCTGTCTTAGACAGGTATCTGCACCCCCCTCCCCCCTGAAAGGTGCCAAATGTGACACCGGAGGGGGGGAGGGTTCCGAAAAGCAGAAGTTCCATTTTTGTGTGGAACTCCGCTTTAAGCTCTAATGAGCAGGGCCCTCTGATTCCTCCTGTATTGAATTGTGTTGTAACTGTAATGTCTGTCCTCATATTGTAAAGCACTGCTCAAACTGTTGGAGCTATATAAATCCTGTATAATAACAATAATAATAATTAACAACTATGAATGTGCAGGTGTACATGCTTTTAACTCGGAGACAGCACTTTCACTCACAGCTCCTAGATTCTACTGATTACCAAGAACCATTTGGGTTGGACACACCTGAGAGTAACGGGAACCCATGTTTTTTGGGCATTTCAAATCGTCATACATAGGGAAGCCTATTCACTTTAATGGGAGGGCCTATGTTTGACAAACGCCCCAAAGAAGCTCTAGAACATTTTTTGGAATGGGGCATGGTGCATTTTTTCACCGCGCATTTGCATGTTTTTGTAGCGCATTTGCCACGCTTAGCATGCCATTAACATTAATTGCACCACAAGTGTGATGCACGTTTGCAGCATGTTTCCAAAACACATGGCAAAACATATGTGTTCTGTGGGCTTTGTCACCCGTTCCAGGAACACTAGGTGTCAGTGGTGCCTTAGTGTGGTTCCCAATTGTGTGATTGCCAGATCAGCTGTAACATAATGATCACATGAGGTTTTAAATATACAAACGGGCTGAATCTCTCAGTAAATAGCTTTTTCTATGGAGAAAGAAATACATATAAAAAAGACGATGGTACAGTGAATGTAATGAAATGTCTGAAAGTTTAAACAGTTTGAAAATATCCAAGATAATGTTTTTATATTTTTCTAACTTTTGTCAGCCAAAAAAAAAAAAAATTATTCTGAGCAGGGTAATTTTTAAAACCTTGTGTCAAATAAAATGTTTACATATAAAGGTAAACTAATATTTAGATAGGGAAATTAGCAATAGAGGTATTGTCAAATCAACTGACATATACTGTCACTTCTAACATTTCTCAAGGTGCATATCAAAATGACATTTTAAGGCTTATTCTGTAAAACTACAAGGGGCAAAGCAACAACATGGAAGGGGCAGTACCAATAGAAATAACTCAGAATACATGATGTTTTGGAAACAGGTCAATATAGTAGATTCTAAGGCTCCGTTCACATCTAGGCATTTTTGGGCGATTTTCTGCTCTAAGCCTTAGCTCTAAAAAAGCCCAACAAGACAAATTCCATTCATTTCAATGGCCCCTGTTCACATCTAAGCATTCTCCCGCCTGAAGCAAAATGCCCGTCGCTCAAAAAAGTACATTTTGGCAGATTACAGGCGTTACTTTTCATTGGTGACTTATCAACTTCAAAATGCCTGTGAAAAAACTCTGTAAAAACTCCTGAAAAAACGGAGCCTAAATGTTTGATAGGGATTACTGCCGTTTTCAATGTTTATTAAATAAAATTAACTTGAATATTTCTAATGCTCTAATAGTTTTACTAATCCATATTTAAAGCAAAACTTAATTGTTTTCATTTTGGATAGCACAAGGGGGGGGAGTTATAACCCCCGTCAGTTTTTTTTGCCATCTGTGTCATTTTTGGGAGATTTCCCTTCACTTCCTGTCTAATAGCCAAAACAGGAAATGATAAGAAATCCCTCCAAAGTTAGGGAATCCCGCCGTATCACCAGAGTCACAAGAACTAGTGTCCTCATTGGAAGATTCCCTCTATTAGTGCCTGATGTCAACCCAAAATTTGGTATTTTCTTTTACTTTCACTTTCGATGATAACGATAAACAGGGCAAATAGAAAGCATGAATCTTGGAAAAGAAAGAAAGCATGAATCTCTCTAACTGGGGCAATAAAAACTGACAGGTGTTCTAATATTTCTCCACTCTATCCAAAACTGAAAAAAAGTTTTGCCTTGAGTTACACTTTCAGTGTGGCCCTAGCATAGCAGGTGATTAAGTTTCCAGCATTATACTAGCATTGTTTAAGATCATTATATGCAACACCTAAGCTTACTTTTTTCCAGATTTCCAATCTATATATACAGCATGTGCCATTAACCACTCTGTTGCCAGTGATGTCATCGCTTACAGTGTAACAAATTATAGACCCATATTTTAAATATATTTTTAGACATTCATGACATGTCTAAAAAATATAAATATCTGGGTGAAACTACTACCCTAAATTCCTGTCTTTCCCATTGGGAAATAGCAGAACTGTTGTTCAGACTGGTGTTTACTCCATGGAACACCATTACCAATACTTCTTATAGGAATGTTGCACAACACCTTCCCTTCTGCATGGATGACTGAATGATAGTTGTTGAGATCAATCACTACTTTTCATAGCAGGCTGAAATGTGTAACTCTAAACAGTGATAGTTAATGTTTCTCATATCTAAACCTGGCCTCTTAGACATAAACCAGCACATTTCTGGACCTTCCTTCCCCATAGTAGAATCTCAGCAGTTTCTATCATAGCCACAACAGTACATTTGTACACAATTTATCCCATTCATTTATATTTATTGTTGATCGGATTTAGTGTTTCTTACCTCCGAAATTCTGTTTGTTCGAAACTGCATGAAGAACCTTATTGAATTTAAAGTTGAATTTACAAACACATTCCATGCCTCTCACTTTCTACTATACTTATCCCTACTGAACTATTCAATATTGCAAAACACAGCTTTTCTCATTCACTTTTGTTTATTGTTCATCTGTTTTAGTGTTCTTACCTCTAAAATTCCATTTCCTCGAAACTGCATGAAGAACCTTATTGAATTTAAAGTAGAATTTACAAACACATTCCATGGCTCTCTACTATGCCTTCCTTATGTATATTGAAAACTGCAAAACAGAATCTAGGTTGCAAGTATCTGCTTTCAATCCAGTTCTTGTTTACACGACGTCATTTTTTTTCATATACTGATGTAACACTCACCCCTGTGGGAACTGCTGGTAGATATGGCTTCCTCCTCCATTTTCAGTGGTGACCTACCTTGAGGATGGACCAAAAATGGGTTTTTCATTAACCTTGCATTAAGCTCTGAAGAAAAGAGGTGGTTAACAAGACTGTCAGTACTCAAATACAGTGGCTTTATCCCAGAGCTACAACACAATGGCACAGAGAGATAAATAATGTTGTCATTCAATTTCCTTTATTGCCAGTGGGCCTTGTGAAATCATAATAGGTGAGTGACAAACAACACTGCAAAAAAAAACAACAGCTGTCAATACAAGCCCAATAAATCAGAGTGAGAGAAATATGGTTAACTGAGGCAAAACTGCTTTATTTATACCCTAGCTAACATCTGGCCAGTGGATACATTTGCACACAGTCTTCTGGTCGTGGGGCCAACAGGAAAGTATTTGTAATGCACAGGTAAAAGGGTATTTTTGCAAAATGTCCTAAAACAATTAACAATGAAAGGTGTAGAGGTCCTGTTGAAGAAAATTCCCCCTTAAGCATTGGTATCTGCAACAAGTGTATTCACAATTTATCTCACAGACAGGGAGGCCAAGGGCCACTCACTACATTGATGTCTGATGGATGACCTTCTGGGTGCAGTCTGACTTTAGGTGGCTGCTCCTTCGAACAGGATAAAGGTGAATGAAGAATAAGCAAGGCCATCTCCTGCAGGATGATGGGGGGGACTCTGTCTATAGAGGATCTCCAGCTGAGACATTAACCTCTTGGCTACGTGAGATTAAGCAGCTCTGTCCTCTTTTTCTCCTCAGGCTTCACTCTATTTGATGGCATAGTCCAGCTCCTGGGGCCTAGGAAGCTCCATTGTGGCCTTATGGGTGCCCTCTCCTCTGCTGACAGACAACTCTGCTTCCTCTCCCCAGGGTTCTGGTTACCTTTCCCTGCACACCACATGGACCTGCTCCTTGTCTCCTGAGCTATCTTTCTACCCGGATACCAGAAGCTCAAATTGGATTTCCCTCCACTCGGGTGAAGCAGGGCTGTATTACAGAGGCCACCAATGCAGCCAATCGCAGGGCTGCTCACTCCCCTCACCTGGAGGCCTTTTAATTTATAATAGAGGGAAGAAAGGAGGGAAATCTCATGGCATGATGTTGATGTTGCCCAGGGCTGTGTAGCTCCTGCTGCCTAAAGAATTTGCCAGCCAGTGCTACAGAGGTAACGCCAATAAGATAATAAAGCACTTATAATTTTGTTTTTCTTTTAATTGTTAAATGTTCAAAATGTTAGATTGTTCTCTATTAAAAGTAGTTTTTAGGATGTCCGTGTTAAACTATTCCAGTAAACTGTTTTAAACAATTTTCAAAATGTATGTCACTACTTATGGTGCCTCTTTCATTGTTTTCTAATTACTACATATTGTTCAAATAAAACAATAAGGTGGTAGCTTTCTTGGCCAAAAATGAATCTCTTGGCTATGTACGTATTTTGTTGTATTATCAAGGAATGGAGAACAATTCCTTATATTTGGGATACAGATCTATCATGTATAAATATTTTAACGATTTCAACAAAAAATAGGGGAGACTAATGCCTTCATAAATACTATCTGTAGAGTAATCCAAAAAGGCTTATAAAATCAGCCACCTAAAGTTATTAAAACAGTATACAGCTTTATTGAATGCTCACATAAAACAACCATGATCTGAGAGAAAACTTTAGGATAAAACAGAAAAGTAATTCATGCAGTTCCCACATTATACCTACGCAGCCATCAAAACATATAAAGCCATAAGAGAATCACTCTCTAATTAAGTTTAACATACAGTGCATCCAGAAAGTATTCACAGTGCTTCACTTTTTCCACATTTTGTTATGGTACAGCCTTATTCCAAAATGAATTAAATTATTTATTTTCCTAAAAATTCTACAAACAATACCCCATAATGACAACGTGAGAAAGAAGTTTGTTTGAAATCTTTGCTAATTTATTAAAAATCGCCAAAATTGAGCTCAGGTGTATCCTGTTTCCACTGATCACCCCTGAGTTATTTCTACAACTTAATTGGAGTCCACCTGTGTTAAATTCAGTTTATTGGACATGATTTAGAAATGCACACACCTGTCTATATAAAGTCCCACAATTAGCAGTGCATGTCAGAGCACAAACCAAGCCATGATGTCCAAGGAATTGTCTGTAGACCCCCGAGACAGGATTGTATGAAGGCACAGATCTGGGGAAGGGCACAGAAAAATTTCTGCAGAATTGAAGCTCCCAATGAGAACAGTAGCCTCCATCATCCCTACATGGAAGAAGTTTGGAACCACCAGGACTCTTTCTAGAGCCGGATGCCCAGCTAAACAGAGCGATCAGGGGGGAAGGGCCCTAGGGAGGTGATCAAGAACCCGATGGTCACTCTGACAGAGCTCCAGCTTTTCTCTTTGGAGAGAGGAGAACCTTTCAGGAGAACAACCATCTCTGCAGTACTCCACAAATCAGGCCTGCATGGTAGAGTGGCCAGATGGAAACCACTCCTCAGTAAAAGGCACATGATAGCCTGCCTGGAGTTTGCCAAAAAGCACCTGAAGGACTTTTTATATCATGGGAAACAAAATTCTCTGTTCTGATGAAACAAAGATTGAACTCTTTGGCCTGAATAGCAAGCATCATGTCTGGAGGAAACCAGGCACCGCTCATCACCTGGCCAGTACCATCCCTACAATGAAGCATGGTGGTGGCAGCATCATTTTATGGGGATGTTTTTAATTTGGGAGAGCTGGAAGCCTAGTCAGGATCGAGGGAAAGATGAATGCAGCAATGTACACAGACATCCTTGATAAAAACCTGCTCCAGAGCGCTGTGGACCTCAGACTGTGGTGAAGGTTCATCTTTCAACAGGACAACGAAAATAGATACTTATCCATTCATGAATTAGAGACTGGCATTCATATTCAGAGACTGAATTGGCAGTCGTATATTGAAGAAATCAATGTTGCAAGATTAAGATCCAAATGCAGCTTTGGGGCAAACAAAGGTGCATCCTTGACATGTTTGGCCACTAGGCATATTTAGAGAGACGTGCATTTGCTACTTGCATATGGAAAAGGGAAGACCTGAGTCAAAGTTCCCCTCCCCCATGGTCTGACCCAAATTCTGGTCCTGTCTTCCAGTTTTGAAAGGCAGAAACAGGCCGGCGGTATGACAAAAAGATTTGTTGTTGGAACTGCATGAATTACCAACCTGTCTCAGATCATGACTATTATATATAAGTACTCAATAAATCTGTATAATATTTAAAAACATTAGGTGGATGATTATATAAAACTTTTTTTTTTTTATTATTCCCTACAAAATTTTTTTTGCGTCTGTGATATCCATGTGGAAAGCACATAATACTTTAGTAAGAACTTTTCAAAGTTTAGGAATCCCCACTGAGATGTTGATTTGATGAAGGTTTTAACTTAGCGGGATTAGGAAAGCTTTTGTAAAAGTGATCCTTGTGTCACAACATTTTGTATAATCCAAGTTTCCTACTGAGCAAGCTCAACAATATCATAATATTGCTGTTTTTGTGTGCAGTCCAGGCTAAGAGATAACAAAAGCTTTTCAAGTAATAGTTAAGTTTAAAACCAATGCCCTGGGGGACATTTAAATTCTTCAAAGCACACTGATTAACAGAGATAGTCCTAAAGGCTTCCTGATTTCATTGGCTTTCTAACTGCATTCAATAGATTTACTGAAAGATAAGCTAATGTCTACTATGCACTAATATATATATATATATATATATATATATATATATATATATATATATATATATATATATACTATATTAAATTCAGGACTATTCAAAAGGTACAATTAAACACATAAAAATAAATGTTGTATGTGGCTATTTCATATTTGCATGTCTAGGTTGCAGGCTGGTGCTGATGGCTTTTTTTGTCATACTGAGAGTGCCAAAATATCCATAATAACTACTACTACTAACTATACTAAACCCTGAGTAAAAAAAAACTTTATAGATAGCTGTGGGCATGTTTGACATGTTTACAAGACTTAACTGATTTGCTGGAAAATCATGTTGTTTACAGAAATCAGTAGGTCAAGCTCAGAATTACAAACAGCTGAATAAGTCAGGAATGACTCCCCGTACTTGTCTGTTCTGTTCTGTTCATATGATAGCTTTATGTCTACTCTGATAATATGGGGGGGTGTATGCGTATTCAGTTAGAGAGGAACAGTATGAAAGCAAACACCTTGTTCAAATAAAGTTTTACAAGACTCCATTGCATTAGATGATTATCTCTAAAATAAAGATTGTATATAAATAAATAAAAAATAATATAAAAATACAGTGTAGCGCTAAAGTGATATAACAAAAAAAGTGTCCATCTCATACACAATGGTGAATCTTTGATTGAAATAAGGACAGCGCCAACAGTATGAAACTAGCTGTGAAGCTGTGGATGTGAAGAGATCCTCTATCAAAGAAAAAAAGATGGGAGCTCTTATCGGATATTGTGGACCCACTTACCAGCTGTAATGGGTCATTCAAACTTGTGTGGGCCGAATGCCACAGGGTTACGATTGACAGGAAAAGGATCACTCCAAACAGGATGGTTCCACTCCTCATCCGTAATGGTCCAGCCGAAGTTCCTGGATCCTCTGACTCTCCAATACGATATGAAACTTCCACCCTATGGGGGAGCCATCTGGAGGGCAATGGTGTATAAAGGTAAAAATTGAACCAGGATAAAGATAAGAAAAAGTGGAGAAGCTCCATGTGGTGTAGGTCAAAAACTGGAGAGGTATTTATTTAAATTTACAGTACATCAAAAATGAATGAGTACAAAATACTGGTGATTATGAGTAATAAAAGTACAAAAAGCAATGTGGGGAGCAAGCGTAGCAAGTCCAACGCGTTATGTCCCAAAGGACTTCAACTGGGGCATGCAGATCACATCCACAGCTTCACAGGTAGTTTCATACTGTTGGCGCTGTCCCTGTTTAAATAGAAGATCCGCCATTGTGTATGAGATGGACACTTTTTTTGAACTTTCATTAATTTTCTAGTTTACATCCAGTTAACATTTGGACTCATTGTCAGTTCACTTGATTTGTTTAAGCGTTATACACATTGACCATCACAGTTTTTGCCGTTCTATCACTTTAGCGTTACACTGTATTTTTATATTTGTTTTGACTTTGCTTGTTTGAGTGTTAGCTGCTTTGTTTGGCACATTTTTGGTTTAGCGCAGTCATTTCTCCAATTTCCTTGCAAATAAAAAATAATGGCAATCATTTTAAAATGATCTTGGTTTCCTTTAAACACTGAGAAGAGTAAATACCATGGCTTGAGTGTTTTCTTGTTAGTGTGGTCTTACTTTGCCCAATTAAAGAGAGACATGGGACTTAGTGGTATAGTTTCTGACAATCTGGATCCTGTTGGGTATGTCTGATCATCTATAGCAAACTCATTCAGCATTCTGACTGCATTTTACAAATTCTTTACTTTTCATCACTGCTTGCCATGTCAGATTTAATGCAGGAAGAGCTAGCAGGCCCCTCCATCACCCTTTATTGTCAGTAAAAATCACCTTTTGGCAGACCATATAAATACGAAGATAGTTACTAGATCCAACCATTTTTTGAGGGATTGTGTCTGTGGTTAAACCTTATGGGCTCGACTACACCACTATGCATTTCTTAATATGTTTCCTGATTGACATGAACTTTTGAAAGAATTGTATGGCATCGCACACCAAAATAAAGGCCAATGTGCTTGACGCCTGTAAACCAACCTCCCGAGGAAGCCTATTGGTGAAATGCATAGAGGTGGACTTGATGGGCTCTGATGGTACTAGTGGACTGCCAAAAGTCAGGCATAATTACTGTGGAAAGCTGGCCAACTCTTGTGACAAGTGGAGTGGCTGCGGTCCTTACACATTACCAAGCCTGACAGTCTGTGCCGCTAAGTTTACCACCACCAAAAAATGTGAGTGCAGTGGTTATATATATATATATATATATATATATATATTATGGTTTAATGCGATGATTCTATTTCTTGCTTTCTATTCTGTGAGTGCAGCCCTGTGAGTCTGTGAAAGTGGAGTATCAGACAACAAAAAACAAACACAGTGAGTCTGACCTTTGTTTCGTTAGGTCCAGCTTTCTGATGAGTCTATGCTGTCTAAGGGGTGAGCACAAGTGGATGGAGCACTGGTGAATTTTTCATTTGGGTGAAGCACCTGTTGTGGAAGTTTGGAAAAAGACACTATTTTATCTGCATACCATTTGAACTTTCAATTTATGAGTGGAATACCCTTTACAGATGGTGGAAAGGACACTATAGTACAGTGGCGGCTGGTGTTTTTTTTGGGGGTGGGCGCAAACAAGCACACCCACCCCCCCGGGTAGCCGGTGGCTCCCCCCTGCTCTGTCAGGCCACCCGTCACCCGCACCCCCCCCAAGGGTCTCGCGGGTTCAGCACTTACCCCATCTAGGTTTCAGGTGGGCAGTGCTCCTACGGACGACGGGCGTGCAACTCCTCCTCCTGTGCATCAAGGCATCTCCTCCTCCTAGGCGTCCAACAGGATCGCCTGTCCTTTCAGCCAATCGGGTGATGGGTCTCACTCCCCGCTTCCTTGTAAAGTGAAGCTTTAGCTCATTTACTAAGCTCTGAAGCAACTTCACTTGCAAAAGTGCACAGTCTATTTACCTTTAGTCAACCCCATTGTGATTACATTGCACTTTATAAGTACATATAGGTTTAGGTATCAGCGCTGCCTTACTTACACTGTTTTTAGTTTGTTCATGTGAAAAAAAAAAAAGTAGCAGCTTGGCGAGGTAGTTGTTATATAAATTGGGTGTAGCACTGTCTGTGTCTTTTTATTAGGTTCTACTGAAACCAATAGATTTTCATTTGTTCGTGCATTTTACTTGCACTGGAAAATCCATGACAATACTCAAGCCTTATATCACTCTTAAATGAAGGTACATATCAAAAAATTAGAATTATCATCAAAAAGTTAATTTATTTCAGTAATTCAATTCAAAAAGAGAAACTTGTATATTATACAGATTCATTACACACAGAGTGATATATTTCAAGAATTTCTTTCTTTTAATTTTGATGATTATGGCTTACAGCTAGTGAAAACCCAAAATTCAATATCTCAAAAAATGTGAATATTACATAAGACCAATAAAAAAAAGATTTTTAATACAGAAATGTTGGCTTACTGAAAAGTATGTCCATGTACAGTATAGTATGCACCCAATACTTGGTCAGAGCTCCTTTTGCATGAATTACTGCATCAATGCAGCATGGCATGGAGGCGATCAGCCACTGCTGAGGTGTTATGGAAGCCCAGGTTGCTTTGATAGCGGCCTTCAGCACATCTGCATTGTTGGGTCTGGAGTCACTCATTTTCCTCTTGACAGTACCCCACAGATTCTCTATGGGGTTTAGGTCAGGCAAATTTGCTGGCCAATCAAGCACAGTGCTACCATGATCATTAAACCAGGTATTGGTACTTTTGGCAGGTGCCAAGTCCTGCTGGAAAATGAAATCAGCATCTCCATGAAGCTGATCAGCAGAGGGAAGCATGAAGTGCTCTAGAATTTTCTGGTAGAGGGCTGTTCTGATTTTAGACTTGATAAAACACAGTAGACCAACACCAGCAGATGAAATGGCTCCCCAAATCATCACTGACTGTGGACACTTCACACTGGACCTCATGCTACTTGGAGTGTTAATCAGCTGATTAGAGTATGACAGCATGAGCCTACAATATTGAACTAACCCCCTTTGACATATATACCATATGCGTATCACTCTAAAGAGATACATATTACACTTCGGGCATCTAGCTCTGGTTGTCGGTTATAACTTCATGACTCCTCCATTTCTGGTTTGTGGCTTACACATTTACACATTGTTTATACAAGCAACACTTATTAGACCCCTGTGGAACTGTGATCTTTGAGGCTGCATACGCCTCTCTGTCCATCTCTTTATATGAAGGAATTGTTTATACACATGTAAACATACTGACCATGTGTCTGTGTTATGTGGTGTGTCCCCCCATGTTTGGATTCAAGGCCCAACAGCACCTACCTAGTATGTCCTGAGAAAGCTATTAAATTGCTTTGACAAGCAAGCGTGAAGGCGATGTTGGATCATACCTTTCTATACAAATAAAATCATCTATAGATACTTTTTCATGAGTACTTACTCACATACGATAAGATCCAGCATTTATGTCTGCTGTATTGGGTATCTGTTGACCTTGTGACAAATAGGGTGTTGTCTAATGTTTAAATGTTTTTTAATCATTTTGTAATAAAGTGCATAATTTTGTATACATTCTGCCTCATGCTGTGCCTACAAAGTCCACTATTTTTTTGAGACATAGTCTCAATCTTTACATATACTTATAGGATATTGGCATGGTGGGGGTCCTCCCTTTCTATATAGTATGTGAGTTTCACTTTTTTAATTGAATTACTGAAACAAATTACCTTTTTGATGGTATTCAAATATTTTGAGATGCACCTGTATGTATGCATCACAAAAATACTACAGATATTATAATCTCACATGTAATGTCTAGGGGTCCATTAAGTTTTGTGTGTGCATTAATGCATGCATTTTGTGCCATTAAAGCAAGGATAAATGTATCCGCACTATCTTTGCCAACATGGGTCACCACAATTCACAGCTCACCGGTATTCACTTCATAGTGTTCAAATGCACGTGCATTGTGATTATTTTATGTATTATGGGCATTAATACAGCCTTGTCAATTTATGCAGCTCTTTAAATACTGCACACTCACATTAATCCCTGCTCTCAATTACAGTCGATGGTCTGTATCTCACATACACACTCACATTCTAAGACCAATTCAAACAGCAGTTGGTTGACTTCCCAGCAGGTGTTTGGAGTGTGGGAGGAAAGCAATGCAATTACAGGATAACTCCACTCAAATAGTGTCCTGGCTGGACACTCAGTTCTGAAAGGCAAAAACGTGAGCCACTAAACCAGTGTGACTTAAAGTGACACCAAACACTATCCTTATTCTTCAAGCATAATCTTTACATATCCACTACTTGATGGCCCTGTAATCTATATCTAATAATTTTTTCACTTTGTTTTTCTGCCTCCTTGTAGCATCCTCCATGAGCTTCCTAACCTCTCCATTCCCTCCTCAATTCCTTTTGTTTGGAATGAGAAGTACACATTAATTGCAGTCATATGCTCTGTTCTATGCACATTAGAAATCCTAGTCCCCCAAAGTCCCCCCAAAAAAATGGAATTCGGAGATTTGGAAGAGGTTAAGACCAATAGAAGGTACTTTTTTTTTTATTTAAGAATCCATACTTGAATAGATAATTTTTAAACCAGAAATTCGTATTGCCTTAATGTATATGTGTGTCGGGTGTCATTCTTCAAATTGAATGACAGCTCTCTGCAATGCACATACTGTATGACTGTACATTTATGTGCAATAATGTGAATTCACAGTATTGCAAATCTCTTTCCATGCTGTAGGACTTTTGGTTTACATAAAAGGCAATTTAAAATTCATTACACTAGCAGTCAGGTTGCTAATCTAGGTTTTCCTCCAGTTTAGAATGAATATACTGTATAGGTAGCAGTCATCTAAAAGATATTCCCAGAAGCAAATGTTACACAAATAATTCTTAAAATAAGCCCATGTGTCTATTCCACAAGAGACAGACCCTCAGCTTCCTGTCTCTAAAATTGTAGGGGTTATCGGTAGAAAAGGAAGCCATATGTCTGGTATTGTTTAAGGAAGGTAGAATACACTAATAACTAATATTTCAAAGGAAATATCAACAAACTGCATAGTTTTTAACAATTTACCCGCACAACCTCCATGCACAGTGCTGAAACAGACAACCAGGTGTGAGACTGCAAGAGCTCCTTATCTACATATATGGATGCAATATCTTGATTTTTTACAAGCAATCTATTATTTACAGGGGGGTCTACTCAACTCTGCATGAGTGAATTTACTGAACCTTCAAACTGAACATTTTTAATTGGAACTCCAGGCAGATTTTAAAAAGCACCAAGTAATACAGTTAAGCCATACAGTACATGGATCGAAATGTGGCTGGTTCAGCAGGGACTGGCTGAATTTTGATCCATCTATGGGCACCCTGGTTGTATACAAGGCGAACTATCAATTGACTTGTGTTCTAAAAGCCTGCCAGGTTTTTTCTAAACGATTAGTGCCACTGGATATTGCCCGTAACTCTACTCATTGTGTTCCACTGGCAGGGAAGGCTCCCCACCAGCAGAACACAAAAGCTCTGCAGGACGGATTTCACATCAAGAGTGACTGTGTTAATGGGGGTTAAAGCTATATTTTGGTGGAAGGAAAGATAATTGCATAATCTATTTCCTGCCTTAAGCTGGCCATAAATGGTTTGAATCCCTGCTGAACTTGGTGAGATTCCATCCAAGTATTGGCAGGCTGTACCCAAGTTGATCCATCGATCAACTTGGGTACAACCAGTATATCGGATTTCTAACATGCAATTATTGCCAGCAGCTATAGCTACTGGCAATAATTATGGTATTCTCCAGGCAGAGATGGCTCCCCATGCCACCCTGCTGGGAGAACACAAAAGCTCCACAGGAGGAGTTCCCCCATTAACACAGTCAGTGATTTTCTTACCTGCAACTCGAAGTTGTAGGAAAGAAAATCACATCATCTATGGTCTGTCTTAGGCTTTTATTAAACAATTGTTCAAACTATTATAACATGCAACTAGTGTAAACACTTAAATTTGGATTGACATCTCCCTCCTGTAATACCTACAATAATACTCAAAACAGAAAAGGAATGGCCGACACTATAATCAATCAGGTTTTGCAAGTTGATCAATAATAGATGAGTTCTTGTTGGAAAAAAATATTTTAAGCAACAGACAGCATGGATTAATGAAAGACAGAAGTTGTCAAACAAACATGATTTCTTTTTATGAGGAGGTAAGTAAAACCTTGGACAGAGGGGTGACTGTGGACGTAGTATACTTGGACTTTGCAAAAGCGTTTGCCACAGTTCCCCACACATGGCTAATGTGTAAGGTAAAGTCTACAGGTTTGTTTGTTAACAGAGAACCTGAATTATTAAGCAATTAACCACTTGCCGACCGCCGCACGACGATGTACGTCGACAGAGCGGCACGGGCAGGCAAAAGGGCTTACCTGTACGTCCCTGCCTGCCCGCGGGTGGGGGGTCCGATCGGACCCCCCCCCGGTGCCTGCGGCGGTCGGCAAATGTCCCCCGGCGATCGGTGGTGAGGGGGAGGCCATCCATTCGTGGCCCCCCCCTCGCGATCGCTCCCAGCCAATGGGATCATTTCCCTGCCTCTGTATTGTACACAGAGGCAGAGGAAATGATGTCATCTCTCCTCGGCTCGGTATTTTCCGTTCCGGGCCGAGGAGAGAAGACTGAACTGTGAGTGCACAAACACTACACACACAGTAGAACATGCCAGGCACACATTATACCCCGATCCCCCCCCCCCGATCGCCCCCCGATCCCCCCCCGATCACCCCCCCCTGTCACAAACTGACACCAAGCAGGTTTTTTTTTTTTTTCTGATTACTGCATAGTGTCAGTTTGTGACAGTTAGTGTGTTAGGGTAGTGAGTGTTAGGCCCCCTTTAGGTCTAGGATACCCCCCTAACCCCCCTAATAAAGTTTTAACCCCTTGATCACCCCCTGTCACCAGTGTTGCTAAGCGATCATTTTTCTGATCGCTGTATTAGTGTCGCTGGTGACGCTAGTTAGGGACGTAAATATTTAGGTTCGCCGTCAGCGTTTTATAGCATTGGGGACCCCCATATACTATCTAATAAATGTTTTAACCCCTTGATTGCCCCCTAGTTAACCCTTTCACCACTGATCACCGTATAACCGTTACGGGTGACGCTGGTTAGTTTGTTTATTTTTTATAGTGTCAGGGCACCCGCCGTTTATTACCGAATAAAGGTTTAGCCCCCTGATCGCCCGGCGGTGATATGCGTCGCCCCAGGCAGCATCAGATTAGCGCCAGTACCGCTAACACCCACGCACGCAGCATACGCTTCCCTTAGTGGTATAGTATCTGTATGGATCAATATCTGATCCAATCAGATCTATACTAGCGTCCCCAGCAGTTTAGGGTTCCCGAAAACGCAGTGTTAGCGGGATCAGCCCAGATACCCGCTAGCACCTGTGTTTTGCCCCTCCGCCCGGCCCGGCCCAGCCCACCCAAGTGCAGTATCGATCGATCACTGTCACTTACAAAACACTAAACGCATAACTGCAGCGTTCGCATAGTCAGGCCTGATCCCTGCGATCGCTAACAGTTTTTTTGGTAGCGTTTTGGTGAACTGGCAAGCACCAGCCCCAGGCAGCGTCAGATTAGCGCCAGTACCGCTAACACCCACGCACGCAGCATACGCCTCCCTTAGTGGTATAGTATCTGATCGGATCAATATCTGATCTGATCAGATCTATACTAGCGTCCCCAGCAGTTTAGGGTTCCCACAAACGCAGTGTTAGCGTGATCAGCCCAGATACCTGCTAGCACCTGCGTTTTGCCCCTCCGCCCGGCCCAGCCCAGCCCACCCAAGTGCAGTATCGATCGATCACTGTCACTTACAAAACACTAAACGCATAACTGCAGCGTTCGCAGAGTCAGGCCTGATCCCTGCGATCGCTAACAGTTTTTTTGGTAGCGTTTTGGTGAACTGGCAAGCACCAGCGGCGTAGTACACCCCGGTCGTAGTCAAACCAGCACTGCAGTAACACTTGGTAACGTGGCGAGTCCCATAAGTGCAGTTCAAGCTGGTGAGGTGGCAAGCACAAGTAGTGTCCCGCTGCCACCAAAAAGACAAACACAGGCCCGTCGTGCCCATAGTGCCCTTCCTGCTGCATTTGCCAATCCTAATTGGGAACCCACCGCTTCTGCAGCGCCCGTACTTCCCCCATTCACATCCCCAACCAAATGCAGTCGGCTGCATGAGAGGCATTTTTATGTCCTCCCGAGTACCCCTACTCAACGAACCCCCCCAAAAAAGATGTTGTGTCTGCAGCAAGCGCGGATATAGGCGTGACACCCGCTATTATTGTCCCTCCTGTCCTGACAATCCTGGTCTTTGCATTGGTGAATGTTTTGAACTATTAGCGTAGGGTACAGCATTGCACATACTAGGCAAACTTTCACAGGGTCTCCCAAGATGCCATCGCATTTTGAGAGACCCGAACCTGGAACTGGTTACAGTTATAAAAGTTAGTTACAAAAAAAAGTGTAAAAAAAAAAAAAATAAAAAAACATACAAAAATATAAAATAAAAAAAAAATAGTTGTCGTTTTATTGTTCTTTCTCTCTCTCTATTCTCTCTCTCTATTGTTCTGCTCTTTTTTACTGTATTCTATTCTGCAATGTTTTATTGTTTTATGTTTTATCATGTTTGCTTTTCAGGTATGCAATTTTTTATACCTTACCGTTTACTGTGCTTTATTGTTAACCATTTTTTTGTCTTCAGGTATGCCATTCACGACTTTGAGTGGTTATACCAGAATGATGCCTGCAGGTTTAGGTATCATCTTGGTATCATTCTTTTCAGCCAGCGGTCAGCTTTCATGTAAAAGCAATCCTAGCGGCTAATTAGCCTCTAGACTGCTTTTACAAGCAGTGGGAAGGAATGCCCCCCCAACGTCCTCCGTGTTTTTCTCTGGCTCTCCTGTCTCAACAGGGAACCTGAGAATGCAGCCGGTGATTCAGCCAGCTGACCATAGAGCTGATCAGAGACCAGAGTGGCTCCAAACATCTCTATGGCCTAAGAAACCGGAAGCTACGAGCATTTTATGACTTAGATTTCGCCGGATGTAAACAGCGCCATTGGGAAATTGGGAAAGCATTTTATCACACCGATCTTGGTGTGGTCAGATGCTTTGAGGGCAGAGGAGAAATCTAGGGTCTAATAGACCCCAATTTTTGCAAAAAAGAGTACCTGTCACTACCTATTGCTATGATAGGGGATATTTACATTCCCTGAGATAACAATAAAAATGATTTAAAAAAAAAAAATGAAAGGAACAGTTTAAAAATAAGATAAAAAAATAATAATAATAAAGAAAAAAAAAAAAAAAAAAAAGCACCCCTGTCCCCCCTGCTCTCGCGCTAAGGCGAACGCAAGCGTCGGTCTGGCGTCAAATGTAAACAGCAATTGCACCATGCATGTGAGGTATCGCCGCGAAGGTCAGATCGAGGGCAGTAAGTTTAGCAGTAGACCTCCTCTGTAAATCTAAAGTGGTAACCTGTAAAGGCTTTTAAAGGCTTTTAAAAATGTATTTAGTTTGTCGCCACTGCACGTTTGTGCGCAATTTTAAAGCATGTCATGTTTGGTATCCATGTACTCGGCCTAAGATCATCTTTTTTATTTCATCAAACATTTGGGCAATATAGTGTGTTTTAGTGCATTAAAATGTAAAAAAGTGTGTTTTTTCCCCAAAAAATGCGTTTGAAAAATCGCTGCGCAAATACTGTGAGAAAAAAAAAATGAAACACCCACCATTTTAATCTGTAGGGCATTTGCTTTAAAAAAAATATATAATGTTTGGGGGTTCAAAGTAATTTTCTTGCAAAAAAAAATAATATTTTTATGTAAACAATAAGTGTCAGAAAGGGCTTTGTCTTCAAGTGGTTAGAAGAGTGGGTGATGTGTGACATAAGCTTCTAAATGTTGTGCATAAAATGCCAGGACAGTTCAAAACCCCCCCAAATGACCCCATTTTGGAAAGTAGACACCCCAAGCTATTTGCTGAGAGTCATGTTGAGTCCATGGAATAATTTATATTGTGACACAAGTTGCGGGAAAGAGACAATTTTTTATTTTTTTTATTTTTTTTTTGCGCAAAGTTGTCACTAAATGATATATTGCTCAAACATGCCATGGGAATATGTGAGATTACACCCCAAAATACATTCTGCTGCTTCTCCTGAGTACGGGGATACCACATGTGTGAGACTTTTTGGGAGCCTATCCGCGTACGGGACCCCGAAAACCAAGCACCGCCTTCAGGCTTTCTAAGGCCGTAAATTTTTGATTTCACTCTTCACCGCCTATCACAGTTTCGGAGGCCATGGAATGCCCAGGTGGCAAAAAAAACCCCCAAATGACCCCATTTTGGAAAGCAGACCTCACTTTTTGTCACAAAGTTTTGAAAATTGAAAAAAGAAAAAAAAAATTTTTTTTTCTCGTCTTTCTTTATTTTCAAAAACAAATGAGAGCTGCAAAATACTCACCATGCCTCTCAGAAAATAGCTTGGGGTGTCTACTTTCCAAAATGGGGTCATTTGGGGGGGGTTTGTGCCACCTGGGCATTCCAAGGCCTCCGAAACTGTGATAGGCAGTGAGGAGTAAAATCAAAAATGTACGCCCTTAGAAATCCTGAAGGCGGTGATTGGTTTTTGGGGCCCCGTACGCAGCTAGGCTCCCAAAAAGTCCCACACATGTGGTATCCCCGTACTCAGGAGAAGCAGCTAAATGTATTTTGGGGTGCAATTCCACATATGCCCATGGCCTGTGTGAGAAATATATCATTTAGTGAAAACTTTTTGTAATTTTTTTTTTTTTTTTTTGTCATTATTCAATCACTTGGGACAAAAAAAAATGAATATTCAATGGGCTCAACATGCCTCTCAGCAAATTCCTTGGGGTGTCTACTTTCCAAAATGGGGTCATTTGTGGGGGTTTTGTACTGCCCTGCCATTTTAGCACCTCAAGAAACGACATAGGCAGTCATAAATTAAAGGCTGTGTAAATTCCAGAAAATGTACCCTAGTTTGTAGACGCTATAACTTTTGCGCAAACCAATAAATATACTCTTATTGACATTTTCTTTACCAAAGACATGTGGCCGAATACATTTTGGCCTAAATGTATGACTAAATTTGAGTTTATTGGATTTTTTTTAGAACAAAAAGTAGAAAATATCATTTTTTTTCAAAATTTTCGGTCTTTTTCCGTGTATAGCGCAAAAAATAAAAACGGCAGAGGTGATCAAATACCATCAAAAGAAAGCTCTATTTGTGGGAAGAAAAGGACGCAAATTTTGTTTGGGTACAGCATTGCATGACCGCGCAATTAGCAGTTAAAACGACGCAGTGCCGAATTGTAAAAAGTGCTCTGGTCAGGAAGGGGGTAAAACAGTCCGGGGCTGAAGTGGTTAAGCATAAGCACAGCAGCAGAACAGATAGTGAAGCAAGATATAGTTTAACTTAGCTTTTTCATTTCATCTACTATTAATCTGCTATTATGTTAGTGCTGTGTTGAACTTGATACTGATACTAGTGTTTTGATAGCCTCAGAGGCTGTCTGTGTTATGGGGGGATTAATTATTTATTATAGATTCTATATAGATTCTATATACCCTAATTTGTTACCTGAGTGCAGGTAATTTTGCCAACTCTGGCATTTTTGTTGTTTTTTTTCTATTTCTGGTATCTGTTTTTCATTTGATTTTACATTGTTACCTGCTTGTGGGTCTGATCACTATCACCAGTCCATTTTCTGTTTGAACTAAATATACAGCAATGTACCGTTCAGAAAAGTGAAGGCAGGTAGAGGTAGTGGTCGTGGTGCATGCCTTGCTAAAAAAAGTGGTAAGATCTCTGTTACTAGCTCTTCCTTAGGTACTGCTGACATTTCTGCCGCCACAAACATGTTGTCCACAACAGTGGGTGTCACCACCACTGCCACCAGCAAAGCTAGTTCCACCACCACCAGTTCTACTAGATTTCCTGACAGACCACCAACATCTGCTGCCGCTTCCACTGCTAGTGCAGCTCCTTTTACTTCTACAGGTGTCATGGCTTTTTATTTTTATGGCATTGGCAAGAAAACTAGTATTAAACAAGTGGAGTTGCCTTTACACTCACCACCACCAATGACACTGCCAGTGCCACTGTCAAACCCCCCAAAGAAGCAATTGAGAGAGACAGCAGCAGAGACAGAGAGTGAGACCTTTTTTTCGTTACCCCAAGAGAAAAGTTTTACTGAAGTAGATGCAACAAGTTTCAGCAATAACTGGTTTTGATGGTGATAATGATTTAGAATGTGATGCTCCTCTTTGCCCAACCACTGCAGACGTATTTTACACTCTTACCCCACAAGACTTACAGTATGACCTAGATTAAGTGCAAGAGGGATATTCTGTAAAGGAGTAGGACAGGTAGCAGTTCACTTTTTTCATCTGCTGCCAACTCAACTTCTCCCTCTGTTATTATGGGGGAAGAAGTCTGTGATGATATCACCGACCTCCCCAGCGCCCCTGCCATTAGCACTAGTTCACCAAATGGAACTGTAGTGGCAACAGCTTCCACCACTGATGTGCTACCTGCCGCAGCTACATCAGTCCTAAATAATACTAGAGATAAACAGGGTCAAGGGGCTGCATCGCACCGAAGCAACGTTTGGAAATACTTTCACAGATTGGAAGGCGGGTTCTTTGGAAAGTGCAAATTGTCTGGGAAGCAAGTGAGTAGGGGGAAAAATTTGGCACATTTAACCAATACTGGTATGAACCTACACCTTAAAAATTACCACCACTCTACTTTACTGTGGGCGGAGGCAGAAAAAGAAGGTGGTAGGACAGGAAACAGCATTATAGACTCTGACTGTACTGGTGGTACCTCCTCAACCACACCACTTACTCAGCACAGCCAATAGAGAGGGTTCAAGTTCCACTGCAGACCCAATCAGGCTCCTCATCCTCCCAAGGACATCATCAGCCTACCCTAGATAGCTTTGTTGGCTTTAGTTCCAAGGGCATGTCAAAACAGCAGGCCAACAAGATCACCCGCCTCATTGGCCAATTCATTGCTATTGGAGGAGCCTCTGTTCGCATGATTGAAGGGGAGCCATTTAAACAGCGCATGCATGCCCTTGCTCCACAATATGTTGATCGTGCATGAACAACTTTCAGCAGAAAGATTGTTCCAGCACCCGGTGGAACTATACCCTGGAAATGCTTGAACGCATTTTGGAGCAAAAACCGGCCATCCACAATCAATCATCCCACCACAGCATTGGGATTGATTCCACACTGGGATGTGATAACTGGTGTATAATTGGGCAGCTTGTTTCTGTCTTAAAAACCTTTCGGGATGTGATGGAAAACTTGAGTCAGAGCAATGCCAGCCTAGGACAGGTCATACCCTTAGTCACCTATCTCATGGAGAAGATAGGACCGTTCCTAGACAACAGGGAGCCTCTTTATGGCAGCCCACTTCATGCCATTGTAGCCTCTTTCATCAGAAAGCTACAAGACAACTTAAAAGATCGGCTAAATGACCGTGTCCGCAAAAGCCCTGAACTCATGCTGGCTTCCCTGTGTGATCCCAGGATCAAAGGTAAACTGGCACTCAGAAACAACAGCCTCTCCTACTGGAAAGAAAAACTGATTGAAAGGGTCTGTAATTTGCCGCAACAGAGATGTATGCCAGATGATGCCAGTTTGGAAGATTCACTTGCCATGTCTGCTATCCCAAGGCCTGGCACATCACTCAAGAACAACTGAGTGCAGCATGTGCATGTTGGGTAGAGGCACTTGACAATCTGGTGGATACAAGTCAAGCAGCAGGTAATCAAGAGGAGAGCAGTGCCTCTGGAATGGTCAGGGCCTACCTTTATGAAGCACCTTTGCCTCCAACAGTGGACCCTTTGACCTGTTGGGTTGGTAAGAAAAGTGTGTGGCCTGCTCTTTGCCTGGTTGCCCAGCAGCTACTATCCTGTCCTCCAACCACCATGCAAAGTGAGAGAGTTTTCTCTATTACTGGGAATATTCTGAAACCACATGGTGCACAACTGACACCCCATTTGATGGAACAAATACATTTCCTCAAATTTAACCTCCCCAAGCTGGGTTACAATACCCTTAATTTGTGAGACCTGAATCGTTGTCACCATGTGAAGA
Source organism: Lithobates clamitans (assembly GCA_037952925.1). NCBI lineage: Eukaryota > Metazoa > Chordata > Amphibia > Anura > Ranidae > Lithobates > Lithobates clamitans. The sequence goes on along the minus strand of JBBGZY010000171.1, from coordinate 4,599,571 downwards.
TAGATGGGACTCGGAGGAACCATCTAAATGTTGAGGAAAATCAAATTTTTGATTTTTTTTTTCCACTTGACAATTGCAGTTGTCTTTGGAGTGACCCCAAGATTTGAATTGAATCATATTGTTTTAAGCAATCCAAATGTTTCCCTTTATTCCTTCCATCACCCTTTTTTGGAAAATACAATGATGAGTGTTGTGTAGACTAGAGGGTTCGTGCTTGCATGAATGAATGTTGTGTGAATGGACAGTAGCAAGGGTTGAAGCCTTGACCTGGCGCTACTGCTCATGTGTTGCTGTCTTTGTATATAAATATAGCAGCTCGTGCTAATTCAACCATTTTTGTATGATGGTCTGGGATTAGGAGACAATGATTAAAGATGTTTGGGGAAACTAACCTCAAGAGCATGACAGTTCCTCTTCATTGAGAGACTATCAACCCAAGGATCAGAATATTTTAACAACATAGCACAAAGAAGCATACAGCTGGAAACATGATTCTATGCAAGATAGATTAGTTGGTCACTGCTGAGCTGCATCCAGATGCCCAGGACCTATCCTATTTGCCTCCTCTGACCTTGGGGACTGCAGTCCCCTTTCTGATCCTCCGCCTGTTTCATGACCATCTGCAATTGTCCGAAGTCACAAGGGTGAGTAATCTACCCTGCTGCCATGTTACTCAAGCCCTGGAAATGATGACTGCCCTATGAACTGTTACCTATGGGCCTGCCAGCCTTTGAACTGTTGCCCCTTGTGATTGTGCTAGCCTGTGAATCTCTGTCCGGTTAATCATTGCCCTCGTGATTGCAAGCCTGCAACCTTTGCCCTGTGAACTGTTGAGGACTGTATCGTTAATTCCTGCTGTAACTATCTGGTGTATATTCTGGTGGGGGGTAAGCTGAACAACATGACTGGACACAATATACAATGGGATTACCCTTTACACATTGAAATAGTGTAGAGAAATCTCTTAAATTCAGCCTGATGCTTAAATGTAGAAAATCTACAATTGTAAGGCCTCTAGTAAGTTAGTAACAATAAATGGACTAGTACATTTAGATAAACATCACATAATGAACCTAACAAGGAAAGCAAAACTCAAGAAAACAATTAGTTCTGAACAAAAACATTTTTATTTTGAACATGAATTAAAAAGAAATAAAAAATTAGGAAAGCTGATTCTCCCCCATCCTGGTTAGTTACCTATTGATCCCAGCTATCTGGTCAGCAAGGTAGGACCTACAAGCCTCCAGTTGTCTCCCAAGGCTACATTGGGAACTCTCCAAAACTATATTGTGATGGTGCTGCAGGAGCTGTGGAGGGCCACAGAGCGAAATAGCCTCCTGGTTACAGCATATTGTCGCTCTTGGACCTCCACAATGTGCCGCAGATACACATTCACATGTGGCTCTAGAGGGGGGATGTGCACTGGAGCAGGTGGAGAATCCTCACCAGGACGCACTGGGGAGGAGTCATCAATGGGTGGGACTAGGTGGGGGGAGGGTGGAGGAGAACCTGTGACGGAGAAACCACTGGGGAGGAAAGATAGTGAGCCGAACCAGACATGGACAGGTCCAGGGCTTCGTCCAACGGACGGAGGTGAAGGATGAAGACTTCACCTGTGAAGAAAAGAAAATACATTATATAATACAATACACATAGCTGCTTCACCCTAACATTATATAGAGGCAATTATCTCCTAGCTCTTGCAGACAATCATGTAACTTCTTGAGATGTTTTCACTTCTGCATATCCATTTTTGATATTCAGTGGGATGCACCTGAATATTAAACTCCCTCCAATCTACACAACACTCATCACTGTATTTCCCAACAAAGGATGATGGAAGGAATAAAGGGAAACATTTGGATTGCTTACAACAATATAATTCAATCTAAAACTTGGGGTCACTCCAAAGACAACTGCAATTTTCAAGTGGAAAGAAAATTCAAACATTTGATTTTCCTCAACATTTAGATGGTTCCTATGAGTCCTATCTATCTTCACATGGTGACAATTCAGGTCTCACAAGTTAAGGGTAGGGTAACCCAGCTTGGGGAGGTTAAATTTGAGGAAAGGTATTTGTTTCATCAAATGGGGTGTCAGTTGTGCACGGTATGGATTCAGGATGTTCCCAGTAATAGAGAAAACTCACTTTGCACTGTGGTTGGAGGACAGGATAGTAGCTGCTGGGCAACCAGGCAAAGAGCAGGCCACCCACTTTTTTTACCATCCCAATAGGTTAAAGGGTCAGCTGTAGGAGGACTAAAGTGGACCCTTTCGCTGCGTCATCCCAAGTTTGCAGAGCAGCGCAGGAAGGTGTAGTACTTTACTGTACTCTGACCAGGGCAGAGCTGAGTGTCCACCCAGGATAGAGTACAAAGGGATTCCCCTCTACGCATCGAGCAGTGTAAAGGGGAATCTCTCAAAGATTTTATCTGCTCGGTTGCGTGGCCGGCTGGAGAAAATCTTAAGGTGTAGTGGACGCCTAAGTGCTGACCACTAACTACCTCATCCAGACTGACTGATCGACCCTAATCTGGAAGACTTGCAAGTAGAAACATATCAGCTAGCTATATCAGCTATTAACATTACACTCATCAAAGAGAAGCCATTCAAGCCATCGCATTAGGAGTGACTTAATAAAAAGTTGTTTAATAAAATATAACAGGCTTCTTTTAGAGTTGATAATTTTGTATGGCCGCTGAATAAGGCCCACTCCTGTTCTAGACTAGGTAGGTTACTCACTCCTTGTCTAGGCTAGGTGGTATATAACAGAGAATTTACAATTACTGATCCTCCGATCTGCCGGCAGCCGGTGCTTCATCTGCTCCACTCTTTTACTGCGGTGGTCTCTCCCTGAGCCTTCAAGACCTATGCAGGTCTTAATAACTTTAGAAGCCTAGACCATTTAAGTGGAGGAGAGAGAGGGTCCCAGGAAATGTGTCCGACCACTAGGGGATCCAAGGATCAGTATGTCTAAAACTTCTAAAACAAAAAACACTAGACAAAAAGGAGCAGTTAAAGAAGAACTCCAGGATACATGTAAAATATATCAGTAAATAGCCTTGCCAATGTGCAACACAACACAATCTGGAGTCTGAACCATAGCCTAAATACTCAACTTTTTGTAGATATTTGCCTGCAAAGATCTATGAGGTCACAAGGTCATCTAGAATTTTTTGCTTTAGATGATGCCCAAGAGGAGGCACCAGACATCATGAGGAAAGTGTTAATGCATGCAGCAGGGGCATGCCAGAGATTGGACATGTCCAGGGATTGCCAGCCAATAGCTGGAGATTCTTGTCTGACACACCCCCTCCAGCCTGCTGTGTTATTTACGATGATTAACAGTGATTGGCTTAGACTGGGAATCTGAACTGCAGCAAGAAGGTGGCGTGACCAGGGAAGTGACATTGAGGAAATAACAAGTACAGGTCACGCTAATAGGAAGACAGAGGCAGGAGACTGGAATCAGCTGCAGAGGGGGACTAATAATTCCAGCTAAACCGAAGCCTTTCAGAATAAATCACAACCATTTCTAGACAAGGTATGTCATCTGCATTTCATATTTAAAATACCATTTTTGCCTGGGAAATACAAAAAAAGTTGTACTTACTCCCTGGATCTGCCGCATCTGGCTGTTGTTCACCATCTTCCGCATCCCCAGCAGCCTCTACAGGGCAGGTCTCCTCCACCTCCTGCTCAGCCTCAGCAGCTGTTGCTTAATATAGAAAAGAACATTACAATCTGCAGTGTACAACAATCTCACACAGTACATGAACATTGAAACATGTATGATCAGCAGATACAAGCAAGATTATACTAACTTACATGTGGAAGTTGCCGCCTCAGCCGCCTCATCTTATGTTTCCCCCTCTGCCTGGATGACACCTATTTATTATAAAGGAGATATGATTAACGTTACAATGTTTAAGCTTCAAATTACTATAAATAAATACTGTATATAGATAAAATCATCCATTAGCATGGCAATACAGGGCAGGTCACTAACGTTTATCTACAAGGCAGGGACATTCATTCACTAGAGAAGCGCTGTTCTGTCAGATTACGCAACTTACGCAAGCTCTTGCGTTAGCTGACAGAATGTCGCCGAGGCTCTATCTGTCACTGCTTCAACGAGAAGCAGTGACGCTAGAATCCACAATGGAAGGCTGGACAAATGGTAAAGGACCCACTGTATTAATGTGGACTCCTGCTCCTCCGCCTCTGGCGGCGCTGGGCCTGGATACGATCTTTAAATAAAATCAAACACAACATGGTAAATGATATGCTTAACAAACTGGGTGATCTCATCCTCCCCTACACCCGCTAGGAGCTCCGCCTCGTGGGGGAGGAGAGGCACCTGCTTCCCTCTGCGCCCGCGCCCCTCTGCACCCACCTGCCTGCGTTTATGCGCTATGGTGCTCCAAAACAAAAAGAGAAGAGGAACGGGTTCCATAATTACACTACAGTTGTAATCTGAAAATGACATCAATAGATGAAACAAATGTAGAATAAAACAATGCAAATGTAATTTTTGGATTAGGTGCATTTTTTCATGTAGCACAAGATTTGCACATTTTTTTATTAACCAAATGTATTTTTGGAAAAACTAAAAACGTATGCTTTTTGGTGCACAATAAAATATAAAAGACAGGATTGTGCCGAGTAAATAGATGTCCAGTCCACTTTTCTAATTACACGCTTGTGTGAACCGTGTATGGTGTAAATTTCCTTTCTTTTTTGCTTTGCAAAGCATTAACAACTTGAGGATGCGGACCTGCCCATAGTAAACATATGGCGGGTCCGCAAGATGGTTAAGTCCAGCCACAGTAACACAATTTTTCCTTTTTTTAAATATTTAATTTTTTCTTTTGTTTCAATAACAAAAAGTCCCAGCGGTGATCTAATACCACCAAAAAAAAGCTCTATATGTGGCGGGAAAAGGGCGTAAATTTAATTTGGGTAGTACATCGGAGGAGCGCGCAATTGTCAGTTAAAGCTGCAGTGTGCTACATAGCAAAATATGGCCTGGTCAGAAAGAGGGCGTAACAGGTAGATTGTTCAGGTTTTCTATGTATAATTTTTTATATCCATACTCTCATGTACTCTTGTGGGTTCCGAGTGGCCTGAGGCTGTCCCTGTGTTTCTCTGTCTGGGAGCTGCGATGCGCTCTGGGTGCCCTCCCCTTCCCCACTTGTTGTTTGCAGGGAGTGTGTATGGGGGGAGGTGGGATGGTCCCATCGCGCATCGGCGCCATGCATCGGGCCGCCGCTGTGACGCCGTTTCTTGGCGCTGCAGCGTTGGCCTTTGTTTACCATCTGGCATTTGGTGTGGGAGGTGCTTTTCGCGCGCCCTGCAGGTGGTGGATGCTCCGGGGCGGGAATGCTCCTCCACGTACACCACGTCAGCGTGACGCTGGTGGGAGGACCCCCAGGCGGATGGGTGGCCTATTTAAATCACCGCTTGGTTTAGTTGTCTCCGCTGCTTGCGGCTGTTGGTTGTGGATTGTTGCAGGTCTATACACCCTGATATGGGCTCTACACAGGTATGTTGTTTACTCCATGTGGTGTTTTATTCACCCTGTCGTCACATTATCCCTTTCTCCCATTTACTCTGGGAGGATACATGCAGCCTCACCTGTTTTTGTTTTTTCAATAATCCCTGCACTCAGCCACAATGTTCCATCGATTGCTTACATCTACCCACACATATCCTTTCCCAGCAACTGGCTCCGATTTGCTGTTATTATTTATTATTTTTTTACGAACACATAGATGGGTATTTTACCATATACTTATATCAGTTACATTCTTTATAGACAGTTTGGAGTCTGCTTCTGACATCATCAGCTGCGGCATCGGGGATTTCCCTATCCTGGTGGGCGAGTTTTGGTCGTGCTCTGTCCTGGGCGGCCCCTCCTACCTCAGCTCCCTGTGGAGGCATCTGTGATGCTCCCTGGCCTCTCGGTAATCTCCAGTGACATGATGAGTCTGCAAAGTGAGTAGAGAGTATTGATAGTTTCCCGTCTATGCCCCCTTTTTTTCCCCTGCATCACCCTTTGCTATTGGGGTTAATATATGTTCAATGCTATATACTCTTTTCACAGAATTATTATATGCACCAGCTCCTGATGAGGCGATATTATTCCCCGAAATGCATAGAGCTTACAAAGATGCACATCCTAATGATGTTATCATGTATAGGCTAGGCACACCTATGCGCAAATTAGGTTTTTTACAGGAGGGAGGATGATTTGAAAATTATTTTTTCATTTAAAAAAAAAAATTTAAATTCACTTCATTTTACTGACATCACATAATATACTATATATAATATATGTTTATGTGTGTGGAGGGTAGACTTGTTTTGGGCATAATATGGGATCTTTAACCGCTTGCTATCCGCGCTATAGCCGAATGACGGCTACAGCGCGGACCTGCATTCCCGGGAGGCCGTCATATTACGGCCTCCGCTGTGCACGTGCCCTGCGCGCGCCCTGCAGGGCGCGCGTGGAGCGCGCTGTGATCACCGAGTCACTGAGACTCGGGTGATCACCGATCTGTGTAAGGGGCCGGTCCCGGCCCCTTACCATGTGATCAGCTGTCAGCCAATGACAGCTGATCACATGATCAAAACAAAAGCTCTGTGATCGGTTTTTTTTTCTCCTCGCGCTGACAGTGCGAGGAGAGAAAAAAGCCGATCACCGGCTCAGCTGCAAGGGACATCGGTCCCGAAGAGGAAGAGGCAATAATGCCTCAATTGTGCCTTTATAATTATGCCACCAGTACCCCCTGACAGTGCACCCAGACATTAAAACATCACAGTGCCCACAGTGCCCACCAGTGCCACGTATCAATGCCCATAAGTGCCACCTATCAATGCCTACAGGTGCCACCTATCAATGCCCACCATTGCCACCTAACAATGCCCACCAGTGATGCCAATCAGTGCCACCTAGCAGTGTACAAGATCAGTGCCCATTATTGCCACCAATCAGTGCCCATCACTGCCACCCATCAGTGCCCATCACTGCCACCTATCAGTGCCCATTGGTGCCGCCTCATCAGCGTACATCAATGAAGGAGAAAAATTACCCTTTTAAAAAATTTTATAACAAAATATAAAAAAAAAAAATTTTTTTTTTAAAAATTCGGTCTTTTCAAATTTTTTTAACAAAAAATAAAAATCGCAGAGGTGATCAAATACCACCAAAAGAAAGCTCTATTTGTGGGGAAAAAATGATAAAAATTTCATTTGGGTACAGTGTTGTATGACCGCGCAATTGTCATTCAAAGTGCGTCAGCGCTGAAAGCTGAAAATTGGTCTGGATAGGAGGGGGGTTTAAGTGCCCGGTAAGCAAGTGGCACGTTACTTACCGTTTTATGTCGCTGAATTTTTTACGTCAGGCAGACGGTCACTGTGATGGCGCTGCATCTCCTCAACTTTTTGGGAGATCTCCTCCCACTTCTCCCGCTTCAACTCCGAAGTGGTCTCCCTGGAGTGGGTGCCACCCAGCTGCATCCAGCAAGGAAGTGTTTCCCTTACAAGGACCTGGGACTCAATGTGAGTCCACATAAGGTTATGCTTCCTGCTGGTTGCATCTTGTGTCCCCGTCCTGCACTTTTTTGATGGTGGGGATGGTGCTGCTCCTGCCTCCATAGAAGGGCCAGGAGCCTCTATGGGGTCGAACTGCTTGGAGCCACCGTCAGATGCTGCCATCTCACTTGAACCAGAAGCGTTAGGAGCGTAGAGCGAGCAGAAAGGAAGTTATATGCTTGAAATTCAGTACAACGCAATTCCATTGGCTGACTGTTGGGGTACACCGTTCGACATGAACAGAAACAAACAAGTATCGTATCATTTGATACGATCAAAAATATGTATAGTACCGTTCGACATTAAGATTCAACGAAGCAGCTAAAAACATACGATCGCCGCCAGCGGACATTTACGGTCAAATGCAATCTTCTTAGAACATCCGACAGACACCATAAGCCTTCAATTGACAGATTCGACCTTAATTCGGATTTGCAGATGAATGCATTTTTTAACCAAACAAAAGAAATAAAAACGAATTTCGGAAGTAACTAAATCAATTTATTTTTTGGACGAAACCAAAATTCCGAAACAAAATATTTCAGTGTGCACATGTCTAATGACCAGGCCATTTTTTGTGATATGGCACTGTGTCGAATTAACTGACAATTGCCCGGCCGTGTGACGCTGTACCCAAACAAAATTGACGTACTTTTTTCCCAACAAATAGGGCTTTCTTTTGGTTGTATTTGATCACCTCTGTGGTTTTTATTTTTTGCACTATAAACAAACAAAGAGCGACAATTCTGGGAAAAAAAACATTTTTTATATATAAAAAAACAAATTTATTCATCAGTTTAGGCTGATATATATTCCTCTACATATTTTTGGTAAAAAAAAATGCAATAGGCGTATATTGATTGGTTTGCACAAAACTTATCGTGTCACAAACTATGAGATAGATTTAGCGACTTTTATTTTTTTAAATTGATTTTACTATTAATGGCGACGATCTGCGATTTTTAGCGGGACTGCAATATTGCAGAGGACAAATCTGACTCCAAATTACACTTTTTGGGGACCAGTGACATTATTACATTGATCAGTGTTATAAAAATGCAGTGATCAATGTAAAAATGACACTGGCAGGGAAGGGGTTAACAGTAGGGGTTAAGTGTGTTCCCTCAGTGTGTTCTAACTGTAGAGGGGCTGGCAGGGACATGACAGAGATCACTGTTCCCGGTGATGTTAGAATGGCTCTGCTTCTGTCTCTGTACATTCAGCCTCTGTACTTGACGTGACGGCACATGCCTATATAACAGCTCTCACAGCCAAGAGACAGCAGTCGGCAGGACGCCTCCCATCGAGGCAGAGCTTTTTTTTTTCTATTTTTTCGGGGCCGTCAGCGCCATCATTGAAGATGGATGGACATTGTGGGACACATTTTTTTAAATAAAGGAATTGTCAAACTTTTTTGGTGAATGGGTAGGGGTACAATGTACCGATACCCATTCACATAGGGGGGGCAGGACCTGGGGTCCCCTTGTTAAAGGGGGCTTTCAGATTCCAATATGCCCCCTGCCCGCAGACCCCCACAACCACCATGCAAGGGTTGTGAGGATGAGGCCCTTGTTCCCATCAAAATGGGGACAAGGTGCCTTGGGGGGACCCCAAAGCACCCTCCCTGTGTTGAGGGCAAGCAGCCTGGTATGGTTCGGGGGGGGCGCTCGCCCCCCCTTTCCTGGCCTGCCATGGCTGCTTGCTTGGATAAGGGCCTGGCATTGATTTTGGGGGGACCCCGCGCTGTTTTTTTAAAAATAAAATTAGCGTAGAGTTCCCCTTAGAATCGATACCAGACCAGAAGGGCCTGGTATGGACTGGGGGGGGGCCCATGCCATTTTTTTCTTAATTCTGTCATAGGGTTCCCCTTAACCACTTCAATACACTATATTAGATACTGTACACTGCACTATATACCCTGCACTGTATTATATATACTGTAACTACACTGACTGCACTATATACTCTGAACTGGAGTATATATACTATACGGACGGCACTATGTTCTCTGAACTACAGTATATATACTATACGGACTTCACTATATACTCTGCAGAAAAATTGGGCCTTAGGTGTTGGTGGTGCTAAAACACTGTAACTCCTCCTCACAGTTACTGTTGTTGGGCGCAGGAACGGGCCCTGCTGTTAAATATTATTTCAAAAATTGTAATTACATGCTAATGTTAAACAGGGGCAGAAAAATTGGGCCTTTGGTTTTGGGGGTGCCAGAACACTGTAACCCCTCACAGTTACTCTTGTTGGGTGCAGGAACGGGCCCTGCTGTTAAATATTATTTCAAAAATTGTAATTACATGCCCCAGTCAAACAGATGCAAAAAAATTGGGCCTTTGGTTTTGGTGGTGCCAGAACACTGTAACCCCTCACAGTTACTCTTGTTGGGCACAGGAACGGGCCCTGCTGTTAAATATTATTTCAAAAATTAATGGGCAGAAAAATTGGGCCTTGGGTGTTGGTGCCCTAAACCAAAAATATTGTTGGAAGCTAGCATCATCAATATTGAGGAGGAATAGAATAGCCAGCATAGGCAATCTTCAAGGGATCCCAGATCCATAGCAAATTCAATCAGTTACATCAGCATCAGAGGCTTGATAGCTGCTGATCTAGGACTGATTCATTTTTATAAATGGGAGCCTATCAACGGAGTCTGTGGACAGGCGCACTGTTTGATCCATTACAAACCCTCCAGCAGCACTGAATGTGCATTCAGAAAGCACGCTTGATGCAGGACAGGCCAGTAGCTCGATTGCATATTGAGCAAGTTCTGGCCAGTGGTTAATTCTCAAGACCCAGTAACCCAGTGGATGCTCTATTGGAAAGGTCTCCAATTCTGCTCTAGCCCCTAGATATTCCTGGACCATAGAATGCATATGCCGGCGATGGTTGCTTCCTCGTACTATCAGACCTTGGTGCTGAGGACTGAAAAATTGTTTAAAGGCATCGGTCAGCCATTTTGGAACCTGCCACTGTGATACAGCAAATTCCACAAATTTGAGAAAGGGGCAGAGACCAGCTGAACAGGTAGCAGTTGCAGTGCTAGCAATTTGGCCAAGCTAGCATTTAGACTGAGCATGTGGATGGCTGGGACTGGTGGTGTACTGCTAGCAGATTGGCTGCAAGTACTTGTGGCACCTATTGCTATATATTTCTCTCAGTGCAGGTTTTTGAGAGGACTGGAGGTATAATAGGGTTTGAGATCCCAGATGAGGAGCAAGGAGAAGTCCACCTTTTTCTGATGTGGGTCTTTCAGGTGCTGTTGCCAACAGACTGCATGGCAGGTCATCATATGCCTGGTCAAGCATGTGGTGCCCAAGCGGCTGCTGGACAAGCTTGATCCACTTCAGACATAGATTGCAAACAGCAACAGTGCGATCTGCTGCACACGTGTCGAAAAAAGCCCACACCAAGAAACTTTTGCAAGTCAGCGGTGAGTCAGCAGCGCCCTGCACCTGTGGAGCTCTGTGGTTTGATGCAATAGGATGGCTACCCTTAAGATGCCCCCTGGAGGACATCCTGCCTCGTTGGAGTTGTGGTTGTGCCTCTTCCTCACTTTCCTCCTCTCCTTTCTCAGGCACCCAAGTACAGTTAGTGACCTCATCATCCCCTCCCTCCTCGTCACTGGAGATAACTTGGCAGCATGCTGCAGCTGGGGGAACACGACTGCCAGTTTCTTGTCCTTCTGTGGCACCCCCTCTCTCTAGGCTCACGTTACTCCCTTCCTCAACCTGGGAACCAACATCGGAGCCTTAAAATTGCTGTGCATCCTCCAGCAGCATGTAACCAACACTATGGTGAAATAATTCTGGTGACTCCTCCATGCATGATGATGGGGCAACGGAAGGAGTAACTGTGGACAAGGAGCCGGTGGAATAGGCCATTTTGGCAGCTGAGTTGGAAGGCAAACTACTATGAGCCTGGGTGAGGAGGATGAGGAGGATGAGGAGGATGAGGACGACTTCGTTATCCACTCCACCAACTCTTCTGCATGTTCTGGCTCAATAACATGACCAGCAGCAGAAAAAAAGGCCAAGTGTGCCCCACGGCCACCTGCAGAGGATGCACCATGTCCACGACCACCACTGCTCACTGTAGACACAGAGGCTGCTTGCCCTCTTTTAGTGGCCTGTGAGTGTCTGCCTCTCCTTGGTGGCCTTCCGGACATAATGGGGTTTTTTTTAACACTGTATTATATACTGAACTAAAAGAGCTTTAAAAGTCAGAGTTAAAGAGCATGTCCAAAATATAATAAAAAAATTTCCCAAACATAATGTATCAAGGCATTTTGCTGCGGTTCATAATAGCAATCCGGCTGAAATGACCTTCTGGGGTATAGATCGATATCATAAATCCTGGAGAGGTGACCATAAAATCAGAAGTATCAGCCAAAAAGAATCCCAATGGATTCATAAAATGAATACATTGGTACCGAATGGGTTAAATATAGAGTTTGACCTGAACTGCTTTATTAGTGATTACTGATTACATTATTGATTGTGAACCTTTTACCATATTTCCGGTGTGCCCAATATCTGGCATTTTTTCCTTCCCCAAAAATTTCTAATTCATTTTCCTTTCTTTTTATTAATTTTTATTCATTTGAATTGTATTTTACACCTATCCATTATTTATTTATTTTTTTGATTATCAATTTTAAATATTGTTATTTTACTAATATCCCTTGGAGTACTATTCCTTTGGCCTATCTATGTTGATTATGCCTCATGCAATTTCTATTATCACCGCATGATGTCAGCACTGAGCGTAGTTCAGACAGATATAGTTTTACATTGCCCTGACATTAGTGTATCAGCGTGTTTTTACCCTTTTATTCCCATTCCCTTGTTTTTAATTAATTAATCTTAGAATTCTTTCTAGTATGTTCATTTTATTTTCTTATTGCCCTACCCGCTGAACGAATGTGCATTCATTAATCTCGGACTTCGTCACTTCCTGTTTAGTCATTATAAATAAACTGTCAGCCCGACCAATCAGATTCCCTGAGGAAGTCACGAGGTCACGTGACGTAACGCGTAGGATTTTTTTGCTAGCCGACACATCTGGTTGTCAGTCCACTCTGACCCGGTTGTTGTTACCGCGGACCGGAAGTCTTGTATTAGGTGATGGTGGAACGCCGTCTCGCACTGTGTCACCTTACCAGCATTACCTTGCACAGTGTTTTTACTATATTATATTTTTTAATAAAACTGGATATATTTACTTCACCATTGGAGGCTCCTCCTTTTCCCTTCTCTGTCTTTGGCATGACCATTTGTATCCCGATGCAAGTCTGATGCAGCTACATTATGAACACCCCTCCACCTGAGGTTACTCACTGCCATCCAGCAGTATTTATCACAGTCATTCCTATGTGCATCCAGCATTAAGGCCTTTATCGAAGTCCTTTGAGGTAAGGGCACTGTGAGCACATTTTCATATAAAAGACCACCCATGCTTGCCTATTGTATCCACTGCAGGCATTGAGGATTATTCATGAACTTTATCCAGCAGTGGTGCCACTCACTAATGATCCATTGATCTTTTTGAATGAACTTTAGTTTGTGTCATTTGCACATTTATATTTTTTTCACTTGCACTATTTTTATTGCACATTGTATTCATTGCACATGTTATCACTATTTTCAATATTATTCACTTTTTTTCATTTGTTTATTTTTTGTGAGCTTATGGATCACTCACGAATTACCTTTTAGGAGTGACCTAGTGTATATTCAACATATGTCATTATTGTGAATTATTACGTTATTCAATGTTCTGCACAAAATCACTTTCTTATTGATTTATTTTTGTGGTGGTTGTGTACACTATAGATTTTGCAGCATTACACTTGTTTTCCACTCTCATTGCACTTTATATTTACATTAGTCTTTACACCACTTCATAGTAGCGCAGAGGTTCCTACACTGTTTTATAATTATATACTGTGTACACCGCCTGCACTGTATTAGAAACTGTACAGCGGGTGCACCGTATTATATACTGTGTACACCACCTGAAGTGTATTAGAAAGCATGCAGGTCAGGTGCATGCTTTGGCCAATCATCAGACGCTAATGCACTGCGATCCTGCAGTGCATTATGGGGCGTTCCACGACGCTCAAATTTCCCACGAACGCCCCATATGGTTCGCTGTTCGGCGAACGGGCGAACACCCAATGTTTGCGTCAAACTTACATTCAACTCGAACATCGAGCTCATCCCTAGTAGTAAAGTTTAACTCTAACTATTCTTAAAAATGTTCCCTCCCCCCTATTCTTACCTATCCTGCATAAAAAAAAACCTATGTTTGCGTTTTTCATTCTGGCCTGATTCTCATCAGATTATTCAGCAGCTCTGGTGCCCCTGTGTAAAGGGATGCTAAAAAATAGCTGTGAATTTCAGGATCCCTGATATCACCCATAGACTCCCATGGCCCAGCTGTTGTCAGAGTTCCTTCCACTTTCCTGCAACAGCTACTTACTGACACAGGGGAGCCAGAGCGCCTGGATCACATGACTGGACCAGATTAAAAATTGGTAAGTACACACTTTTTTTATACAGGGTATGCAAGATAAATATGAGGAGGGGGAGGGAACATTTTTAAGAATAGCTTGAGTAAAGCCTAGTACACATGGGCCGAATGTCGGGCAGCATTGGCCGATTCAATAGAAACTGTTCTGGTGGGGGGGCCATCCCCCTGTCAGAAGACAATAGCACAGCAGGTTAGATCACTGTACTAACATCTGATTGTTAGTACAGTGGCTCTGTACGAGGCTTTAGGCTTTTCTTACAGACAGTGTTCAAATCTAGTTTATAACTCACAATGAGATCTTCCAGCACAGACTGCACAGGGTTAAATATGTTAAACATTGCTCCACAATCGTAACATAACATATCATAGGAATGCTTGCTGGGATTTTTAAGGAAGAAAAAGCTTCTAAAACGGTAAGCAGCAATTTTTATTTGTTTATATTATTCTATATTATAGTAGGTGTTATCCACGTTCGGCTGCAAAAGTGGAAATACACTTTAAACTGCTAGAAACTATTGTTTTCAGTCACTGAACAGACTGAAAGAGAAAAACAATAAAGGTAGATCCGTGATCAGATCATGCTCCAGAGGCTACTGACAAGCGGTGAGGAAGTGATGCAATGCCTCATCATCGCCTGTTTTAACCCAGTATTTTCCAACAAACACACTGCAACAGCGTGCATTGCACATGATTGCATGGCGTTTGCGGTGATTTTTCTTAATTGTTTGATGTTTGGCGGCCTTGCCACCCGCAGTTTGCTACATGACAGATGAACTGTTCCGCAATCGTGAAGCAAAGCATCGCAGACACAGCATGTAAACATACCCGTCCACTGCCTATTGCAGCTTTAAAGTGGGGGTTGGCTGTTGGTGGGCGGTAAAAAATGCAGGTCGACCACACATTTTTGACACCCCCCATCCGCAAGCCTAAATGAAGCCTAATGAAATGCACTGTGCACCAATTCTAAAACAGGATACACATAATGTAGAGCCATTTATTAAAAGAGTACAAAAGAGTATTTGACCTACCACTATACCATAGTATTGAAGCTGGATATAAAAATGCAATGCCCGACAGTTATATTCTTGTGTTCTATAGGCCTTTGATTGATAGGACCTGCACGCCTAACAAACTCATTGCATATAAAGCGTATAATATGCTTCTCTCATCAAAAGATTGTAAAAGTAGAACTAAAGGCAAAATGTTTTTTTCATTATGGGTAGAGTAGGGAAGGGTTATTATCCCTGTAAGGTTTATTTTTGCTATCTGTGTCTCATTGGGGGTGCAGCCCTTTAATTTCTTTGCCATAGTCAGACAGGAAGTGAAAGAAAATCCCCTAAAATGATGGACGTGATGGTGTCACAAGGAGCACCAGAATTAGGAAGATATCTCCTCTATTCTTGTTCTGGGGACAGCCCAAAATTTAGGATTTTCTTTTAATTTCACTTTTGGTCATAATGGTAAACAAGACAAATAGAGAGGGTGAATCTCCCCAACAGGGACACAGATAGCAATAAAAACTTAACAGGTGTTCTAATCTCTTTCCACTCTATAATACATTTAAAAAGTTTTACCTTCAGGTTTACTTTAATGTGATCATTTTTTATTGTTGTTGCTACACCTACAACCTTATCTGGTCAACTCTGCACCAAATCACATTCTGCTTTCCTCTATCCCATCCGCATTAAAATCTTCTAAACGTACATGTTACTCCTACTGAAAGACCCAAATAGAGATGGAGCAATGTACATTCAGACAAGCCATGTAAACTGTACACTTGATGCTGAATCCCAACCAAGGTCACACATGTCACCTCATCCCTATTGAAGTGTAGATTACTAAAAGAGGGGGCAGGATGGGACTTTAACGGTACCAATGACAGAATGAAAGAAGGTTCTAAAAAGTTATTGACTTTATTGACAAAGTTTAAAAGTTACCATACATCAAGAAATAAATAACAGCCAAATGCATCAGTTTTCTGCAATGTGTTATCTCAAAATGTCTTTCGATGGCAACTTGAAAACCTCAACGCGTTTCAACTCATAAAGATCACAGTGTGGGGGCTGGACGTGCTAGGCATCCAACCAAGTCCACCAGAACCTCAAGTACTTAAAATATCAAAAAATGTATTTTATTCACAGCCCCCCACACTGTGATCTTTTTTCCCGGTGATGGAGGTATTTTTTGCCACTCATTCCCTCATTTTGCCCAATCCAGTCTTGGCTTCGTAGGTTGTTGCTTCTTCCTGAAGCATGGGTGGTATCTTTTGGACGTACTGGCGCTTTGCCCCCACAATAGATGGCCATGCTTTCTTTTCCTCCTATGCTTCCTGGGCTGATGGCGGTCACGCTGGAGGTGACGTCCTAGCACACCAGAAGTGATGTCAGTCATCATCCTGGAAGTAATGTGGGTTGCAGCTCGCCACATGATGGCATGAACCCTCAAGGTGAGGGCAAGCGGGAGAGATCTAGGAAGGCAGTCCCCACTCTCTGGGTGCCCCCTCTTTGCCCAGCTGTTTTTTTTTACAACCTATTACCAACTTACCAATTTAATTGGCCACTGTTGGTCAGCTGATCCTAGGTGTTACCTTTTATTAAGCTGCCTGATTTTTACATAGCAAGTGTTGTCCTTGCTGTGGGTCTGTTTGTTACCATTGAGGAGGTCTGAGGAGTCCTGGATTCTGTTATTTAATCGTACCAGGTAGATAGTTAATATTTTTTTGATTATTGCATTATTTTTTCCTTATTTATATATATATTTTCCCCCTCATTATTATTTTACTATTACAGAGTATGTCTGGGTCGAGTGTGGCATACTGACTATTTGTTTGATATAATTTTTGTTAGGTTACCTCCCCTCCCCTCATAGTCTTTGAGGAGGTGATTGGGCCATTCTACCTTGCCCCCTACCTAGTTCTACCTCTGGGACCTCTTTTTCTGGACTTGCATCCTTCTATTTCTTTTTATCAATGCATCTCTGGGTATGTGTAAGTAATCTCTTATATATAAAAATGTTTGGCTGGTTTTCTGTGCAAATATTGATATTGCTTGGCATTGGTATTTATGTGTATCTACATTTTAGAATATACCACTTTTCTCCTGATGAAGACTCTTTATGAGTTGAAATGTGTTGAGGTTTTCAAGTTGTCATCTGAAAGACATCTTGATGGATGGAGAACATCTATTATGCAGATAACCATTGATGCATTTGGTTGTTTATTTCTTCATGTACAGTAAAATTTTAAACTCTGTCAATAAAGTCAATCATTTTTTTGGACCTTCTTTCATTGTCATTTGTACCATTAAAGTCCCACCCTGCCCTCTCTTTTAGTAATCTATGAGCCATGTAAAACTATGTACATACATATTATAGGGTACACAGCATCTTACCGGAATGCTGTTTGTGTTTTTTAACTTATCTATGTGTTGGTCGTGACTATAATTGTGGCTGATTTTTGCACATTGCTCTTTGGGTCTTTCTGAGCCATGCCAAATGCTGGACAAGAAGGTTGGGGTTAGTAAGCATGTTGAGAGTTTTCACTGTATGTTTTGTGTTTTATACGATAATGGATTGTGCTGCTGCTTATGCTGGTAGTGTTTATTACCTAACCAGTACAGCTGTGGAATTGACTGAAAGAAAAAACTACAACCGTAAGACAGTGTGTTACTTCTGCATGCTCCAAATACAAATGAAGGCCCTTAACATTTTAAAAGAACTGCATGTGTGTCTCTACTTCTACACTAAGAGCTGTTGTCACATGTAATGTTTACAATGGTGACATTACCTAAAAATAAAAGGCAACATTTTGTTTGAGGTTTTTTTTTTTCTTACAAAGACAAAAAAAACAGATCATAAAATGCTATAATCAACCAAGTGTGAAAGACATACATAAAGCTCATATTTTATTTATTGCTTGCTTTTATGAATAGGGCTGCATCAGGGTGTCCCAAGACATTGGTCAAAGAGACCAAGATTGCATGGGATTGGAGATGGACAAGATGTCCCTCCACTGCATAGTTATCAAATTATGTACCTAGCCAAAAAGTTGGTGATTAGACAAAATAAACAGGTAGGAGGAAGAAAGATAATCAGGGAATTAGAGTTAGGGGAGAAAAACACCAAGGGCACAAATTGTTTTATTCACAAAAGTGAATCATGTCCATCGTTGTCTGTTATGTCATTGTTAATGTATTTTTTCCTGCAATAATTAAACCTATATTATTGACAAAATGGCCATAGTGTACAATTTTGCACCTAGAGCCAATAAATACAATAGATATGCACAAACTCAGTTGAGTACATGTTTTGACAGGATGGGATGCTACTGTTTCCAGTATTATAAATTATAAGATGTTGCAACGCTTAAGTTAAAGGTAGTTTAGGGTAATGGACTAATAATATTTACTAGTGTTCATGGTAATTAATTTGGTGAAAAATATTAAAACCACTCAGATGCTAACTTTTATTATTTTTATGCATAGCACAAGGTTGGACCAAATCAAAATATATTGTTATTAGAAAACAAACTAGGCTTGAAATGCAGACATTCTTTATCGTGTAGGTGTCAAAGCATCAGTGTGGAAACATAGATCATAATGCACAAATGTAGTTTGTCCCGTTAAGCTTTCTAAAGATGTCCATACCCCACTTTTAAGTACACAATGGGGTTTATTTACTAAAGCTGCTAAAGTGCAAAATCAGGCTCACTTCTGTATAGAAACCAATTAGCTTCCAGGTTTTATTACCAAAGCTTAATTGAACAAGCTGGGGTTAGAAGCTCATTGGTTTCTATGCAGAAGGGAGCCTGATTTTGCACTTTCCAGCTTTAGTAAATAAACCCCATTGTGTACTTAAAAGTGGGGTATGCCTGTAGTAGACTTTTGAATGAACATTCACACGAAAATTCTTTGTACATTTTGATGACTGGACAAATGTTGTTTGAAAGTACTTCAAAATTGTGCTGCCTTCAACATTTAATTTTGGAATTTATTAGTTTTATTACAGGTACCCACTGTATATAGCACCATTAATTTACACAGAGCTTCACATATATATTGCACATTCACATCAGTCCTAGCCCTCAAGAAGCTTTCAATCTGAGGTCCATAACTCATATTCATACAAATGCATACTAGGGCCAATTTAGACATTAGCCTATTAACCTACCAGCATGTCTTGGGAGCAGGCACAGGGAGAACATACAAACACTGTGCAGTAAGTGCCATGGTTGGGATTTGAACTGATGACCTAACCAGTACTAACCACTTAACCACTGTGCTGTCTCTGTATATTTCCTGAACGAAAACCACATACAGTGTTAGAAATTTTGTTAATTCTAGAAACCCATTCTAGAAACTATAAACCCAACATCAATTTGACCCCACTAATGATTAGAGAATCAAGCAAATGTTCTTAAAACGAAAATCTTCAAACAAAATTCTACTAGTGTATGGCCAGCTTAAAGTGGTGACTACCTTTACAATGTACTTTACACTGTAATGCCGAGTAAACACGATCGCACATTCCGACAACAAAATCCATGTTTTTTTTCCGACGGATGTTGCATACACACGGTCACACAAATTTTGTCGGAAATTCTGAACGTCAAGAACGCGGTGACACGTACGACGAGCCGAGAAAAATGAAGTTCAATAGCCAGTGCAGCTCTTCTGCTTGATTCCGAGCATGCGTGGAATTTTGTGCGTCAGAATTGTGTACACACGATCGGAATTTCCGACAACGGATTTAATTGTCGGAAAATTTGAGATCCAGATCTCAAATTTTGTTTGTCGGAAATTCCGACGAAAAATGTCTGATGCTCCCTACACATGGTCGGACTTTCCGACAACAAGCTCCCATCGAACGTTTACCGTTGGAAAATCCGACCGCGTGTACGCGGCATATGAGATTAAAAATTTGATGAGATGTATGATTTGAAGAAGCTTGCCAGGGCTAAAGTTGTTGGAAAGCTAAGTGGAGCCTGCTAACCTTCCCCAGAAATCTGATTTTGCCCTTATAATTCTTCAACACTTGGTGGGTGCGCAGTACCAATTCTCAAATTTATGCCCAAACTTTTTGATGAAGAACAGATCTTTGAGTTTATGGTAAACAAAAAAGGTATACTATATACAGTAATTGCATCTCTAATACTTTATTCTTTTCCTCTTTATAATGTATATGAATAAATAAGGATATTTACCCATTTTCAGTGATGGGCAAGGAGCACAACAAAATGGGTTTGCAATATAAGTTTAAATTTAAAAAAATATTAAAGCAGTATACACATCATAGAAGCAAGTCTAACAAAATATGGGTGTCACAGTCGTATCCAGAGTTCTCCAAAATCCAGAGAATAATTTGCAAGTCTCCATTTTTAACTTGTGCAGTCAGCATGGGAGCATTTCATACAATTTCATTTAGTTTCTGTAAAAATCCACATGGCCTTCTGAGCAGCTTCACAAAGGCTCTTGACTTTATACTATGAAAATATTCTTAAAATATTTTGAAACATAGTCCACCAAATGAAAAATCTAGGCATGAAATGATGGCGTGCACAGCTATATTCTTTCCAGTGAACCATTTTCTTGTTTTTGTAAGTGGAAATTGTCCCATGCATTTGTAGCATTAAACAGGCTGTTACTGCAGGGGTTCACTAATAATTAACGGTTTGAAAGCATCTACAAGAAAACATTTTCTGATGACAATCAACGTATTCTCCTTTTTTTTCCTCAGTATATTTGTTGCATATTGGCAAAAAGCACTTGCATATAAGAATCAGTCTCCAATAATGATATAAAGCCACACAGCAGAAAAAAGCTGTCAAGCAGTGGTCTGTTGTGTACCACTAGATCAGGGATCGCAGTTAGAAAACCACTTATTTTATTGCAAACTTCTCTTACAGAAAGGGCTGGTTCTTTGCTGGCCTTTGTCATAGGGTCCGCATTGCATCCTGGGAAGTGTAGTCTTGTCTTTAGTGCCTTGCAGAATTACTTAAATAAGAAGCCATGCAACTGTACTACACTCATACCCAGAATCTTGCGGGGCCTGTGACTCCTTGTCCAAAGTGCAGACGCCTGTTTGATTCAAGTCTGATCCAGCCATTCTGCCCGTTTTGGAGCCTTACATGTATGCACATCGACTGTCTCTTCGCATTCCTTACAGCGCACTGCACAACACCAGTGGAATTTACACTCGCATTTGGTGGTTCGGTTAACACGAGTGGTGTCATAACCTCTACCACAGCACATAACTTCACAGCCGTCTGTCCCTCTGGAGACTTTGTCACACACTCTTCCTGCAGTGCCCAAAGAACCTGAAAAACAGCATATTGCAATATGTTAAAAAAAAGTCAGGACAAACTAATCATTTAACATTAAAAAAAAATGTGTGAGTTTGAAATGTTGAAAAGTAATCCCCAACCAGAATAATTTTCCTTGGAAAGGTACAAGGACAAACTCAAAATGTTCCCATTTCCAAGATTGCGTTTTCATTTTTGTTCTCTTTTATCGATAATCAAGGACTTATTTATTAACCTATCCTTTCTTCTTTGTCTTCTTAACTTTCCTAATCGCCAACACTGATCCAAACTATTTGCTGTTAGTCTTTTTGATAGGTGATCAAAATGCTTCTCCAGCTGACTCTTGGAGGCCAAGAAAGTATACCTCTACAGTTTGATTCAAAAGTGTCCTTCTTGTCTTATACTGCTAGTTCTGCAGTTGTTCCTAGTAGAAAACCTCTGGTTGTATTATGGAGCTCTATACAAGGGCACATTGATGAAAATTGGTTACTAAACCAAATGGCCTTTTGGATATAGAATAAATTACTTCTCATTGTCTCTTGTTTTTAAGTTTGGATTGAGTATGAAAGGGTAAAAAGGGTGTATTTGTTGCTATCTATGTGCCATTGAGAATATTTTAACTTTTGCTTCCTGTCCTGGAGGTGGAACAGAAAGTGAGAGAAAATCGCTACAAAATTAGTAGAGTTCCCTTCTAAAGTAGCTGTCACCAAAACAGGTGTCTCCTTTAGAAGTTTTCAATTTGCCTCCTGTTTTAGTGACAACTCTAACATTCTGAATTTCCCATCAATTTCTGTTAGATAACAATGGTCACAAGGGCAAATATAGAAAGTGAATCTCCACATCAGGCTCACAGACAGCAATGAAAACTCTACAGGGGTTTGAATCCTCACTCCATCCAAAACTAAAAGCTAACATTTTGGCTACTCATACAGTTTGTATTTACAGTATGTAAAGCACACAAAGAAAGCCTACCACAAATGAGGTCAAGCAACTGCTCCAATGGCATTACCTACAGGGAATCAATCACTATTGAGCTTCCCCCCAAAAATCCAGCCAGTAACAGACTTCCTGTCTTAGGATGTTTCCACTCCACTGAAGGAGCAACAGAGCCACCTTTTAACAACAGCACTGTCAACCCGATGAGAGGATTGTGTTAGATGGGCTAGCAGGTTTAGATGGACTTGACTAATAAATTAAAGCCAAACCCCAGTTAATACTTTCAAAGCAGTTACAGCATATTTTTTCGGTTCAGGATAAAACTTTTTAAATACATAAATGAAAGCAGACCATTGTAAGTACCCCTGTCAATGTTAAATGTCTCAACCCTCTAACTGCCACTTTTGCTGGACAACTTGGTCTGGTAAAGGAAGCTGAAAAATAACAGACTTACTGATTAGATCACCAGGAGAAAATAAAGGAAAAAAGTCTAAGAAAACTATTGCAGCCACCACATGTAAGGATTGATAAGCAGAATATTGGGCTTGATTTACTAAAGCAGGAGATTGTAAAATTGGGTGCAGCTCTGCAAAGAAACCAATCAGCTTTCAGGGTTTTTTTTTGTCAAAGCTTAATTGAAAAAGCTGAAATTAGAAGCTGATCAGGGATCTAAAAACTATGGCCCTCCAGTTGTTCAGGAACTACAATTCCCATCATGCCTAGTCATGTCTGTCAAAGTTTTACAATGCCTCATGGGGCGTGTAGTTCCGCAACAACTGGAGGGCCATAGTTTGGAGATCCTTGGGCTATACCATGCACAGCTGCACCAGATTTTTCAATCTCCAGTTTTAGTAAATCAACCCCATTACATTGTTGTGTTTGGGTTTGGACACACTTTTTATAAATGCAGCCATAATTGGGGTAATAGGTGTTATATGCATACTGATGACTGCTTCTGAACTTGTAAGATAGAGCACTTCTTTTTGGTAAATCAATACCATGGAGCTGTATTTGGTAGCTAAAGATTATCCACATCTAGCTCTGGCATCAAGTTAAATCAAATGTAATAAAACAAGCTGTATACAACACCACATTTGGTACCAAGGAAAACTTCTATTATATACTATTCTACTATCAAGTCTAAAATAGAAAGTAATAATGCATCCTAATTTGAAAATTTTGAAATGGTGCAGTATGCAGAGTAACATGATTAAAATGCAAACCAGTTCCTATTGACTAAATTATATACAGAGCCATGGTAAATGCTGAAAAAACTGCATAACTAGTTCCAGGCCTACCATAGACATATGTAAATCGTGTTTCATAGTATAATTGGCGGCTAGTCTAATTTCAAATGTGATATTGACAATTAATTTTCTAGAATATTTAAACAAAAGCTAAGGCTCCAAAGCTTCTCTGAAAAATGCTTACTATGCTACCACTGTATACTGTACTTAGAAAGATGCTTAATCCAACCTTAGTGTGACTATTAATAACTTCACTGTTGAGCTTGAACTGGTATAACATTTACAGTGGTGCACAAATTAGCTCACAGCCTTATCATAAGTTGGTAACACATACATAAATGAATTGGGGAAATACTGGTAGTACAGTAGAGCAGAATGGGTACAAATAGAGAGAGCGAGAAAGCAAGTTATTTATGTGTCTGGGAGGCTTTTTTAAAACCTTAGGCTGCATGCTTTCACATAATTTAGTGTATGACATCACTGCTTCCTGATAAAGCAAAGGGGAAATCCCTGTTGGAACACAGTTGACTCAACAGAATGAATACTGTCTGATTGATGAATTTTACATTAGCTGTTATTTCAACTGGAAAATCTGTACTTGTGACAGATAGTTGATTTCATCATATCTAGCCTTGGTCATCTCATTTTGCATTTCTCTAGGTACACTTGCTGTGACATAGCCTTTTTGTGTCACATTCTGTGTTATATGACAACAATTTCTTGAAAATATATTTAATTAAAGTAAAAGAATAAAAGTTGATTGTCACTTCCTAGTAAAACGTGTATCAGTAGAATTGTGGCTCAGTCAGTCAGCTTCACAGCTGAGATCCGATACACACATGACTTATTTCCCCTGCACTGCATGTCATGTCTGAATGGCATCACATTCTTTTCATAGAAAACTCTTTTTCATCTTTCTCTGTGGTCCACCTTAACTCCCTCCAGCAACTGGAAGACTGAAAGGATTAAATGGCCATTAAAACTGTTCCCGTGGGCTACATGCTACAAGCAGAATGATTGAAAAATCAACTTCTTCTTTGCAAAAAAGATCTTTTGTTGATCTTTACTGTTGTCTTCAACATTTTCCTGTCCAACCTTATACTTACCCTAAATGATCCTGTCATTTCAGAACAAATGGTCCTATAGTTTAACGTACAGCTAGCATATCTTTAGGCATCCAAATAGGGACAACACTTGCACATGTCCTCTACTGCTAAGTATTTAGTGTGAATGTCATATCAATTAAATATTATTAAGGTTTTGATGCATTTTGTACTTGCAAAGAAACTTACAATTGTTTAATTGATCGTTTGAAAATACTAGTTGCCTTGCTATTTGCTGATGCAAAGGACTAAAGTGTCATTAAGCCCAAAATTATTATTATTAGTATTTCTTCATTAGAGGCTCCCAATTACATTTGTCAATTTCTGTGTGGTCTTCTATTGCTGTAAAACCATAACAGTATATAGAAAACACCTGGTGTTCCTGCCTGTAGCTTGCCTTTCTTCATTCCCAGTGGCAACGTTCTGCAGGCTGATCTTCCATCTACAGTGGTGCCACGTTCCTCTCTTCTCCAGCATACCCACATGACTTAATTGCATAGCAGTACTGCCAATTCTGGGTCACCAGTCTCATGGCCTCCTACATTAGACAACCTCAGCCAATCACTCTCTACCACTTATGGGAAATCTAGTATGCCACTGGGTTAAGGGAAAGAGAGTAAGCGGTGCTAGTAGGCAAGGTTGAACTCCAGTTCCCAGCATACTGCACATTTTAACACCTCACCTACCAGCTGCCACTGGGTGGGTGGCAGAACTTTTTTTTTCCACAGCAGCCACTCACAGGGGGATCGGAGGATCAGAGGTGTGATAGGTGGAGGACATGAGTACAAGAGTCTGCAGGGACATCTGCACATAACCGATCACCTGATGTGTTGCAGCGTACCCCTGCTCACACAGACATGCAGAGCGTGAGAAGAGTCATATAACCTAAATGAAAAAGCTAAAAAAAAAGGTATTTATCCTACTTGAAAAAGTGTGATTGATTACTTTTTGTTAGTCTATCCAAACTCTTTAGCAATTGGGATATAGATGGCTTTAGTGACACATTAAAGTCTAAGTCCCCTGTCACACTAGTGATCATGTCACTGGTCAGAACAGGGATGCTAAGATGTGCAGTTAAAAGCTCACCTGCATGTATGTGTCCCTCCCTCGCCAGCTAGACGAGCAAGGTGTCACTCCATCGCTGATGAAAATGCTAAGTTACCAGCAAGAGAGCAACACCTTGCTCATGCAACTGAAGGGGGAACAACACTTACAGGTAGGTAGGTGTTTCACTGCCCTGCTGTGTCCTGCAGAATGATCCTGGTACTGACAAATTATTGCAAACTATAGGATTGTTAGTGTGATGGGGCCTAACTCATACAAAATTATTTACAGTAAATGTCCTCCCAGCTGATAAAAGATTTAATGCTTATTTTTTTATCTAGCAAATGTGGTAAAACAACCTATTACTTATCTTATTGCAAGATTCCTTAGTTTTCTTCCCCACTGGTTGTGACAACCATTCCCCCAAGGTCTCTCTTCTTGTTAGTCTTGTCCTGACCCTGTCACCAACATCATCACATACAATGCAGGACCAGCAATCCCTGCTGATCCTATATCGTAGGGGATGACATAGGAGTGGTAATGAGGTAGGAAGAGGAAAGGAATTGCTCATTGCTGGCTGTTGCAGGAGTTCATGCTTTGAGTAACTGACCTTAAACAAGTATGCAGATCAGGGGTTCTGACTTCCATTTCTTTCCCTAGCTTTATGCAGTGACTCGGAATGGAACAGATAACATTTTCAGAAGCATTAGAAGCCTCTGTACAGGTGTTATTTTCATCTTTAGGCATACAAACTGATACAACTGTATGACTATAAAAAGAATCCCTAGCCACTCAATCACTGTGTAAATCAGTTAGCCAAAGTTGGGTGCTACTGGTAATTTGCACATACACTGATGAATGGGGGTTGAAACATCTTTAACTTTAATTAACTAATAAATATGCACCCTCTTGTTGCATAAATCAACTCTGTCATTAAAATGCCAATAAAAGGTTTCCCTACAAAGATCATTGTAAATGTTTACCTCTACCGGTGCTTCCACCTGCGCATGCCACTCTAATTAGGTCGGACATCTCTTCAGAACCAACATTTATGGAGTATCCATCTTCTCATCTCCTTCACTCCTGAGTTCAGTGTTTCATGTCACAAACCCCTACATCGCTACAGGACACAGTAGTGACTTAGGGGTTGGTTAAACAGACCAGTAAGCGCAGTGAGAAACCAGGAATCCAACACTCCTGGAAGTGTCAGTGACTGAAGAAGTTTCAGGTGGTAATTTCACTACATAAGATACACATTTAGTGGTGCAGGCAGCAGCAGAAGTAAATATTTAATATTATCCCAGCTGGGACATCTTTTATTGGCTCCTTCATTTTAGTGACAGAATCACTTCACACTGGAATATACAGGAGAGAACTGTGTGCTGTACCCTGCACAAACGCCTTAACTAACAAATGAGAGGTCAATGGTCTCTGAAACAAAATGGCATGGGTTCCAGATTTTCCTCTTGATTATACTCAAGGCCAGATGCTGATCCAGACCAGACTGGAGAAAGCACAGGATGTTTGCCATTGAGTACTTCCTAGGAAGAAATCTCCTAACCTTGCACCATGAAAAGAATGCCCTCCAGGTTTGGTGGTGAGCTTTAGAAGGGTAGGCATGGCAGAAAAGAATAGGTCTGTCGCTCAGGATGTGGGCTTCAGCAGTTGTAATGTCAAAGTCAATTACCAAAAAGCAGGATGGTGGACCAACCCTTGGGACAATTGATCCACATGATCTAACAGACAGAGAGTCCACCAGATCCTGCAGAGCAGACAAGGGAGAAACTGTAGAGGATTGAATGTATAGATCAGATTGAACTGATCCCATGGAGTCAAAAGACCATCCACTACAAAGGCACAAGAGTCCTGGACAGGCTTAGGGAGGACTAGTCAATTTACAGGCGATCATCCAGGTATTCCACAACATAAATCCCCTGGTAACGGACCAGTATGATTATCTTGCTGAAGATTTGGGGGGCCATGGACAAGCCAAAAGGCAGGAAAACAAATTGAAAGTGCTGAGAGCACACAGTAAAAAGCAAATAGCAGTGGTTTGGAGGAAAATTGGGAACAGTTATGTATGAATCCTTGATGTCCATAGAGGCCAAAAAGTTTTCAGAAAGGAGAGGCCAATGACTGACCTGGTTGATTGCATACAAATCTTTCAAACCTGCAGGAAAATGTTGAGAGTTTTCAGATCCAGAATTGGCCTGAAAGTCTCCACTTAAAACTGTAAGCAGGTTCATGCATGTAGAAGCTCTGTAAGCATTCTTTCTTTGGGACTGAGAGTAATGACCCCTTGAGAAAGAAGCTTTAAGCTGAGCCTGAGCTAGCAAGGCCATCTTACCTCTTATCCCCGTACCCAAGGGGTATTCACCATCTTCACTGCTGCTGCTGCGAGAGAAGGGTGAAGTGTTCTGTGCCAAACACTGTAGGCTGTGAACCCAGGAAGTGTTCAGAGGTGGCTGTTCTTTGCAAGAGACCAGGTGCTGACTGAGAAAGCATGCCAGAAGAAGAAAAATTGCTTCACACTAAATCGAGGCAGTGCATGCACAGTAGCAGCTGCATAACAGACTTGTGACAGACTTGGTACTAATCTGAAAAGTCGGTGCTCCCGCTTCTTGGCTGATCAAAGTGAAGAAAATGTCATCAGCATACCAAAGTTTCCTTGAAAGGGTCCAAAGCTTTATTTTTGTGGTTATGTGATAAACATACAGCGACACCCCATACAGTTGCAGTATGTTTATCATGTGACCAAGAAAATAAAGCTTTGGACCCTTTGGAGGAATCATTGGTGTGCTGATGACATATTCTTCACTTTGATAATCTACGGTTTTCAGCCTTTGGTGATTACAGCACCCAGTATTACTGAACAGCCGGTTTCTTGAATAAGTGTGTGGGAAATATTACTCTTGTGCTTCATGGCTGAGTCGCAATGTTTAAAGTATCCCAGCTTGGGGTCCACTACAGCTAAACTGCCTTGCAGCACCAGCACACTGGGTCAAAAAAAGGCTCAAGCCCTATTATTTACTGTGGCAGAGGTCTTCCTACTCTGGGCAGAATGCATAGCAACCAACCCCATCCTGGCGGACCACTGCCCTGGACCTATATAGCACCCTGTAGCTAACAGAACACAATGCACCATGTGCCAAAGTGGATACAGTGCCAGATTACAGTGCCAGAAACAGCATTAAAGCCCGACCCTGTATGCTAATCTGGAAGCTGCAGAAAGAAGCTGCAATGGCTACAGCACAGCTTAGGAAGTTTGATAAAAGGATCTTGAGGGAATAACCTCAGCATAAGAGGAATACACTTCTTTTAGGCTTCTCTCACCTAAGGTCACTGACAAAAAATTGAAGACTGCTGGGAGTGACAGGACAGGGCTTATATAAAGGATGTGCATGCATTTTTTTTTGCCAGTGCCCAGTCACCTCCTCAGTCCTCCTCACTCCCTGACATATGTTTTGCAAATGTAAAGAGGTATACATAGTGAGAATTAGCTTTAAACAAGCACAAGATTTGATTTACTAGACTGGTTCCAGTCACTCCTCTCTAACAACTACCGTATATCTGATGTGCAGAGAGTGGCAAACTTTAAAATTCCATATTCCCTTACGTTAAGGATGGCTGTATATGGATTAGTAAACATGATGCAAAAAAACAAAAAAAATCTACTTTAAACAATTAGGCTTGGTAGGGTATGATAATGAGTGCTTCCAGTTTAAGAAGAAGTCTTCTTTTGCTTGTGCATACTTATAGTGCACTTATCCTATTTGGCACTTCTTCCCTAACTCTCACACTTTCATAATATGTCATACTTTCCTACAATTTCACTCGTCCAAGGTGCCCCTATAGCACCACACATCATGTGCCATGAAATCTTCTGAATTCTGAACAGTGGTAACCGCATCTCTGCCTGACCACAGACTTACAAGAAGGAGTGAGAGTATAGAAAAAAACTGCACTAAAATTTGCATCTATCCTTTGAATTGTAAACTCCCCCGTGAGCATACACAGGTTTGCAAATGCTTATAGTGCAGTAAACTTGTAATTTCAATATAAATATAATATAAAACCTTTTTAAAATAAGCTTTTACATTTTAGCATCCAAGGACTTAGGTGATAATGTTGAAACAGTAAAAAAAAGCACATAAAAGTGATACAACACACATAAAAGTGATATAGATCTCATGCCTGATGTAACAAAGCAGGTTTTAACTGATTACTTTCAACAGAGGAAACTTCAGACAACTTAATGTTTTGGCTGCTAAAAGATCAAACAAGACTGCTATGTTTTGCATGTTACTGCAGTAGCGTTTAGCTGGAGGGCATATACAGCTCTTCATGAAACTGTTTCTTTACCCAAGCAAGACAAATGATCTTTACCTGCAGACTTGTCCATCAAGCAGTAATCAGGAGAATTCTCAAAGTAGACAAGGTCCTTTTTTGTGGGTTTTCTGAAGTCTTGATTGGCTACTGTGAAGCTAGTACCATCTTGATTCATGGTGACCTGGATTGCCCCGTTGTATTTCCTTCTGAGATAGTCCCCTGTTTTTCGAAAATCTGACATAGCTCGCCAACAAGTCCTTAATGTGCATGACCCACTGACCCCATGGCACTTACATTCAAGCTTCATAAAACGTTTTACTGCCTGCAGGAAAGAGGACAGGGATTACTGCGTAACGTTTACATAGAAATGCAGCTTATGAAGCACTCATTACCTACAGTACTACCATACAGTACTATGTCGTTCATAATGTCATCAGAAAAGTCCATTGAGTGTGATCGTTAATGAACAAAAACAAAGGCATTGAAACCTTAATCTGTAGTTTAAACCTTTAATCTGTAGTTGGAAAAAAAATCAGAACGCATGGTCCAATTTTCCTTAGCAGAAAAAAATCCTTAATATCCACTTAAAGCAAAGGGATAATATCCCTAAATCAGTGCTCTATTAAGCATTTTTTATAATTATAAATAATAATTTTTATTTTGCACTTTTAGAAACATATATAACTTAGAGACAGTTAGTCTGTGAATTACTATTCCATTTTTTGTTTTTTAATACCTACTGTAAAGAACCCCATCTAAATGTGAAGATTAAATCTGTTTTTTTCTAATTATATACATACAATGTCTTCATGTTTTTCAGGGTGACCTTAATGTGAATAACTTCCCATAGCTGCACTTCTTTGTACCCTTTCCAGTTCCAAGGCATTCTATTTGCAAACTGGCAACCTTAATTAAACTCTGTGTTCAAGATGAGGTTTTAATGCTTTATTTAGTGCCAAAATGATAAATTATTTTCTTGTTTATTTTTTCTTTTTTTAAATAGAAAATCATGCTAGCTTTAGAAATTGCAGATTGATTTTGAATGCTGTTATTAAGTCTATGATTTAGGGAAAACAGATTTTTCTCCACCATTGATTTGCTAAATTGTATCTCCACTTTGTTAATTGCTTGTTCTTTTTAGCCCCCAAACACATAACATTGGTCCACACCGCACGTCATTTTTAGGGCAGTTTGTGAACTGAATGCAACTTTCAAGGCCTTCTACCACTGAGCTTTGTCATATGCTAGAACAAAAATGCCCATTAGTGCCGCCTATCCGGTGCTGCCCATCAGTGCCCATCAGTGCCGCCTATCCGTGCCACCTATTAGTGCCCACCAGTGCCACCTATCAGTGCCCATCAGTCCCCACCAGTGCCACCTATTAGTGCCGCCTATCAGTGCTCATCAGTGCCACATATCAGTGCCAAGAAAAACAGGTGTATAGGCGCTGCAACCTTCGTACATAAAAGCTCCGCCCGGTGCTCAGACCTTGAGGCTGCTGACACCACCAACGTACCAGAGTAAGGAAAGGTATAGTCGGCACTCGGGATGACATCCAAAATGGTATTTATTTATTAAATACATGTACAAAGCTGTAAAACAGTCTACGCATTTTGGGCATTAGTCCTTAGTCATGGCTC
Organism: Lithobates clamitans; assembly: GCA_037952925.1. Classification (NCBI taxonomy): domain Eukaryota; kingdom Metazoa; phylum Chordata; class Amphibia; order Anura; family Ranidae; genus Lithobates; species Lithobates clamitans. Next base: position 4,567,833 of record JBBGZY010000171.1, on the reverse strand, counting down.
AGTCCTTAGCCATGACTAAGAACTGACGTCTGGGAGAACAAGAGAGTGTGGACAGGCACTAAAACTTTATAGGCACAATAAGGATAATATATCGTTAAAAATATTATTTTTATTTAAAAAATGTTGTGTTAAAAAAAGGGGGAGACAGAAGATAAAAACCGGGTAGGACATACACAGTTTACAAATTATGCACTCCATACACAATAAGTAGGTTGGTATAGAAAAAACAACGAAACTACAGAACCAACAAGAGAAAAACACAACTTATTGATCTATATAGTTACAGTACATATCGTTGAACCAAACGCTATGTGATGGTGGCAATCAAATTCTGTATAAGCTCATAAGCTCGACATGTTACGCGCCTTATGCGCTTCTTCAGGAGCACAGAGTTAGGAAACTGTAATGGATGATACAATATTGTCAGAATTTCCAAAACATTTTTGTATGTATATATATATATAAGTTTACATATGAGACAAAATTAAAATAGTAAGTAGGGGCTGTTTAAAGAAAACATCAGGGGAACATCATTACTGCAATAGTCAGGCGGAGTAAAGACAATGTGGGGACGAATGTAACATGGTCCAAATCTATAATAAGAAGATAGGGAGGGTAGGGAACTGTGATATGGGCTAAATAATAGGTAGGTAGAGGGGGGAGGGGAGGGGGAGGGGGGAGAGAAACCAAGGGAAAAGGAAGGGGAGGGGGTGGAGGGAAGGGGGGAGGGGAAGGAAAAGGGGAAGGAGGGACGAAGGAGAGAAGGGGGAGGGGAGCGGGGAAGGAGAGGGATAGGGGGAAGAGGGGGGGGGGGGGAATGTAAGGAAAAGAGGGGGAAGGATGGGGGAGGGGGGGAGGGAAGGAAAAAAAGATTGTTTACAGTTCTGAAAGAATATCTATCTGTTGTTGTATATAATAGAGATGTGTAGATAGGCATACCTAGTAATGAAACCTCACAAGAGGTTAAACAGTTAAAAAGCAAGTCAAATAGCAGATAATATATAGTGTAATTCCTAGTATATCAAATTAAAGATAACAAACATATTGAAAGATATCTTGAGGGGTAAAATTGCACTTACCCTGGTCAATGTAGTGATTATACTTTAAGAAGGGGGGAAGGTAAAAAGCAGAACCACAGCAGTCTCCTTAGTAGGTGTTGGTAATTCCCAGCATTTTATTGGATAGAGCGGGGGGAGAAAGAAGGAATGCTGTCAACCAAGGACAGACTTATAAATTTCATCAAGGTGTATAGACGCTATAATTCCTTAGGAAGCTATGCGGTTCAACCCCCAATCTTGCTGAGTCTGTTAGATAGGTAAAAAGTTATCATATGAGATAGAGCCTGAACTGAGTTGAATTAGAGGGGGATGCTAGGGGTGTAGGCTTACCTAGTTATAGAGCATGTAAATCCTGAGGGACAGGAGTGGGTGGTGGAGCGTCACACAGCCATCTCACCACGGGTAATAATTTGTGAAAAGAGTACAGGGAGAGACGCCATCCAGGCGTCTCTTGTACATCCGCCCCGCCTGTAGTGACCAATCGGCTTAGCCGACGTGACGTCATTCAGGCCGGCCGCTGGCGCGTACTGCGCATGTCCCAATCCCCGGCGCATATCAGACAGCTGATGACATCCAAAATGGTATTTATTTATTTATTAAATACATGTACAAAGCTGTAAAACAGTCTACGCATTTTGGGCATTAGTCCTTAGTCATGGCTCAGTCCTTAGCCATGACTAAGAACTGACGTCTGAAACGCATAGGCTGTTTTACAGCTTTGTACATGTATTTAACAAGGAAATACCATTTTGGATGTCATCCTGAGTGCTGACCATCCCTTTCCTTACCCACATATCAGTACCACCTATCAGTGCCCATAAGTGCAGCATATTAGTGCCTTCTCATCAGTGCCATCAGTGCCCATAATTGCTGCCTCATCAGTGCCCATAAGTGCTACCTCATCAGTGCCTATGAATGCAGCCTATCAGTGCCCACCGGTGCAGCTTCATCAGTAGACATCAGTGAAGGAGAAACAGTACTTATTTTTGACAGAAACTAAGAAAAACTTTTTTTTTCCAAATTTTCGGTCTTTTTTCTTTTTTTTTTGTAAAAAGAAAAAAAAAACAGCAGTGATTAAATACCATCAAAAGAAAGCTCTATTTGTGTGAAGAAAATGATAAAAATTTCACGTGGTTACAGTCACTGTTGTGTGCAGCCTAATACACTAGGGTGTGCACCACAGAGCACAAACACACATGTGTATATCAGCAGAGGAGTGGACAGTGTCAGTAGAGCGAAGATGTTTGTCAGTAGTTTTTTTTTAAATTTTTTTTCAATTTTTTTTCAATTTTATTTTTTACAATATTGTTTTTTATTATTTTTTTACAATTTTTTTAAGAGCCCCGTTATGGGGCTTTGGTGACATATCAAGTGTCTAAACAGATCCCTGATGTCTCACTTTGGAAATAGAGAAAGAAACTGAGGACAAAGTTGCCCTTTCACATATCCAGCCAGTAACAAGCTTCCTTTCGTGGAGTATCTTCACTCTAGCTGGAGGAGCAACAGAGAAAGCTTCGGGTAGAGGGCAGTGTTAGATTCACTAGCGAATTTGGAGAGACTTAACTAACAAATTAAATCTGAAGTCCACTTAAAACTTTTTAAGCAATCTCTGACCCCTTCCCACTTACTAATGGCACGTGCCAAGGCTGCCCCCTTTCCCCAATTATCTTCTCACTTATCATAGAACCACTAGCGGAAAGTATCAGATCCATCAAAACTATGCAGGGTATCACAATAGGTTCTAAGAGCCACAAAATAGGACTCTTTGCTGACGATATCATTTTAACTGTTACTAACCCAGAGTCTTCCATCATAGAAATACAAAAAGCTACTGCACAAATTTGGATAGGTCTCCTTTTACAAAGTTAACACGAATAAATGCTTTGCCTTGACTCTCAACATGCCTCCAGAGACCAAAAACAGACTTAAAAGAATATTCCCCTGCAATTGAGACTCCCCCCTTAATTACTTACCTTGGGGTGCAGCTGACCTCCTCTTCCACTAACACGTATACTTGCAACTACCCTCCATTGTTGAAAAGAATTGAAGAAGAGCTGAACCAAATCAGTAAACTGCACCTAACTTGGATAGGGAGGATAGCTGCATACCAAATGCAAATACTGCCTTAACTGTTATACCACTTCAAAACGTTGCCCATTCCTATCCCCCAAAAATTCTTTACTCAATTAATTAATAGCTTGAAGAAATATATCTGGGTGGGTAAAAAACCTAGAATTGCTTTAGCACTACTATATAAACCAAAACACCTTGGTGGTGTAGGCCTCCCCAACGCACAAGTATACTACCGAGCAGCAATATTGGACCAAATGCGGTACTGGTTCTCTTGCCAAACTGATAATAGGTGGTCAGACATAGAATGTGCAATCACCCCAGGATATAACCTCCCAGCATTGGCTATAGCCGCCTGCATATACCATAAGCCAGAAACTCCTCCTTACCCTACAGTACAAGCCACTATTGCAGCATGGTCCTTCATGATACACCAGAAGTTTGCTGATACCCCAATGTACAAACTAAAAACCCAGTTAGCGGCATATGAATACCTAATCCCTAATCTATCGACCCAATCCTGGAAAAAAAGAGGTGTACATTTTCTCACATCTGCAATAGAGGAACAAGAGGTACTGGACAGATACCAACTGTTCCAAATAAAACACTATACAACCACCAATACACCTAGGCCAATATAAATACCTCAAATCCTATGGGACTACCTGCTTAGCAAATATCCAGCAAAACACAACGGGATATCTCTATTCTATAAATTTGCTACTCCCCTGTGCATGCAAGCTAAACTACCTAACATGATAAAATGCGAACAAGAACTACAAAAAGAATTTTCTTTACGTCAATGGCACTTAGCTGTAAAATACAATTGCAGATCCTCGGCATGTGAAGACCAGTGGGACAAAACCCACAAAATTTTGCATGGATGGTACCTAACATCTCTACGCCTTCATAAGATGGATCCAAATACTCCTCCACTTTGCTGGAGAAATTGTCAATCTACAGGCAATCTACTGCACATACTGTGGAGCTGCAGGGTGATTAAAACCTTCTGCAAGGAAGTGTCTTCTCTTATTCAAGACATTATACACACCACGTTTACATTAGATTCTGCACTCGCATTGCTAAGCATTGGTATTGAACAATTTCCTCTACTACAGAGGAAGATGGTTGTACATATATTATTTGCTGCCCGCATTTCCTTGGCGAAAGAATGGCGCTCTCAAACACCTCCAAAAATTGAGGTAGTGGCTTCTAGAGTTAATGCTCAATATTTAATGGAAATACTACTTGCATATAAAGAAAGAAGAGCTCTGGTTTTCCACAGATATTGGGAAGATTGGAGAACTTCACAATATGCATCTCCACATTTGTGACTACTGATTTCTGTTTAACCTTGCTGATACTCATCACATGCATCCAGTCATCAAGTGGTAAGACCAAACAATAGGAGTGGTCATACTAGGAGTTGCCTTACAATTACTGCAAATATGTAACCACTCCTGTACCTGCATAAGTGTGTTACTCAGCACTGAAAGCATTTCAATGTTTATTTAATGGTTAACAAAACTACACGTACCAAACTTACTGTACGCTCTATCTCCAGAGACCCTCAACAAGATCCAAGGAGGGCTACTTTATAACTGTACCTTTGCAGAGCCTGCTCACAGTGTGTACCCAAAAGGGGTGACAGGCTTTACCTCCTGTTGAGGCCATGTTTTGTTTTGTTGTAATGTAAGTAACTCACATGAAAACGACGTTCTTACATTTGTAAGTTTGATATTTGATACGTAAATTGTATATGGATTGTGATGTACACAATGTCATATGTTACGTTTAAGCTGTATAAATCAATAAAAATCTATGGTTAAAAAACAAAAACATTTTAAGCAGCTACAGCAAATTTTTTTCATTTTGGGTAAAGCTTTTACATATACGAAAAAAAAGCTAAACATTGTAAGCACCCCTGTCAGTGGCAACTGGTTTGTCACAACCCTCTAAGGCTCGATTCACACCTATGCAGTTTTAGTGCTTTTTGCATATTGCAGATTTGCACTACAGTCCATTTAACATGGTTTCCTATGGAACATGTTCTGTAGTGCAAATCTGCAAAATGCAAAAAGCACTAACAATGCATGGGTGTGAATCCAGCCTAATGCCCCGTACACAGGGTCGGATTTTCCGATGGAAAATGTCCGATCGGAGCGTGTTGTTGGAAATTCCGACCGTGTGTGGGCTCCATCTGACATTTTCCATCAGATTTTCCAACACACAAAGTTTGAGAGCAGGCTATAAAATTTTCCGACAACAAAATCCGTTGTCGGAAATTCCGATCGTGTGTACACAAATCCAACGGACAAAGTGCCACGCATGCTCAGAATAAATAAAGAGATAAAAGCTATTGGCCACTGCCCCGTTTATAGTCCCGACGTACCTGTTTTACGTCACCGCGTTTAGAATGATCGGATTTTCCGACAACTTTGTGTGACCGTGTGTATGCAAAACAAGTTTGAGCCAACATCCGTCGGAAAAAATCCTAGGATTTTGTTGCCGGAATGTCCGAACAAAGTCCGACCGTGTGTACGGGGCATAACTGTCATGTTTGCTAGACAGCTTGGTCTGTGGAAAGTGGATCTTCATGCTCAGGAAAGACTTCCCTCTCCTCCCCTCCACTGCCAGAACAGAACTGTCTTTTTTTCTGTCTTTTTTTTTCTGTTTGTCTATTTTTTTTTGTAAAAGAAAAATGTGCGACCCTTCCCCTTGTACGTCATTAGCCTAGGCGAAAAATGTACACTATCCTCCATTTACTTCCTATGATATGCATGTCACATATCCCAGGAGGCATAGTGCTTAATTCAGAAAGGAGGTGGGGGGCTTGCCTAGCGCCACATCATCAGGTGGTGCATCAGCTGAACCAGGATGAGCCAGTAGGCTCCTTGCTGATATCATAATCAACAGTGCAGGATGGGACAGAGAGTTGGCAGAGTACAAGAGGATCTCAGCGGGACAATGTTCTGGATCCTCTGGGTGGGTGAGTATTGGAAATGTACATAACTGACCACCAGGTAAGCGGTAAGGGGAAAAAAAAAGGGGGAGCTGCCAAAGATCCACTTTAAATGAAGTAAAATAATAACAAACTTACTCCTGGGAGCTGGCTAGTGTCTGTTCCAAATGCAGCCTATTATTGTTGATTAAATATTGTGCACATTGCTGCTGAAAGCGGAGTTCCACACAAAAATGGAACTTCCGCTTTTCGGAACCCTCCCCCCCTCCGGTGTCACATTTGGCACCTTTCAGGGGGGAGGGGGGTGCAGATACCTGTCTAAGACAGGTATTTGCACCCACTTCCGGCATAGACTCCCATGGGAGTCTATGCCTCTTCCCGTCCCCACCGCGCTGTCTGCTGGAAACACACAGCTCCCAGGAGAGAGCGGGGACCACTTGGGACGCGCAGCCCGACTCGCGCATGCGCAGTAGGGAACCGGGAAGTGAAGCCGCAACGCTTCACTTCCTGATTCCCTCACCTAGGATGGCGGCGGCAGCTGCCGAGAACCGAGCGGGTCCCCTGCCGACATCGCTGGACCCTGGGACAGGTAAGTGGCCATGTATTAAAAGTCAGCAGCTGCAGTATTTGTAGCTGCTGGCTTTTAATATTTTTTTTTTTGCCGGTGTGGGTGAACCCCCGCTTTGAATATTTTGCTGTTTTTTAAGTGAAATAAATAAATAGTATTTTTTTATTGGCTTTGTGAGATAATACCCTCTCACTTTTGTTTCTTAATAAAAAAAATGCTACCTAGTAAAAATGCTTATATACTGTTGTGAATTTTACTGCTTAAACTGGGCTCTACATTAAATGGGATCTATAAGTATTTCATTTATTCCACCTTTGTTTCTGTTTATCGATTGCCCCTACCAACATGTTGCGTTGCATTATAACTTGAGTATATTTTCCTTTTCCTTTCCTTTTCCAGAAGTCCATATTATATTGCTCCATTGACTGCCAGCCACTTTTGAAGATTGTTGGTTTTTGGTCCATCTATCCATGTGGCTTGCGTCACCTTTTATATGTCTATATATGTTGTTTACAGCTTTGACAGGTAGTTTACTGCAATCATGTGTACAATTTAGATACATACTGTATATTTCTTCCATATCTGTTGGAAACTAGCTTATGCCTGTTTTCATATTTTTAGACAGTTTTACAAAAAAGTTATCTTCCTGAAGAAGCAGGCTCTTACGAAACGTATTGAAGAATACAATCAAGATTTCATAAGTGTAATTTCTTATTCTAAGGTTACATTATAGAAGGAATTACTATGAAGGGATAATGTAGCCTACTAACCTACTATCCCTTAATGAGGATGTTACATTGTACAGTTTTTCTCTAAATGTGTAATTTAGGCCCTCATCAAGGATTTTTTAAATGATGTTATAAAATTTGGTTATTTTTACAAAAAACCCTTTTGGTGTGGTACCGTTTAAGTCCTATTTAGCTGTGTGATTTAGCGTTTTTTTTTTCTTTATGCAAATCTAGTTGTAAAGAAAGTGGTACCAGTAAATCCATAAAGCACAGGAGGAGGCCTCATTGCCCTTATCCCCTCGACCCAGGCATGTAATTAAAAGGAATTTTTAATTTTTTGTTTGTTGACTTTCAAGCATATTAAAATTGCTGCTCCATGCCAAACAGAATTTTATAAAAAGGTTTTTTTTACATGTTCCCTAAGACAGTGCCCTGACCTCATGCTATTTGTTTGGCAATCATTTGCCTTTTAGCCTGGAAAATGGATATTACTGGGTTATGCAGCAATAGCAGCATATATATACTTAAAGTGTTACTAAACTCAATAATAGAAAAATAGTGCATCCCCCCCCCCCCCGCCGCAGTGCCTACAACTTATAAATCAGTGTGTTCCATAAAAATAATACCGCTATATACCTTTTTAGATGATCGGTATACAGCGGTCACGTGATACACCGCAGGGTCTGCCCGAGTGCTGAATGTTCATGTAGGAGGAGATTTCACTCTCCTCTGACAAAACTTCCAATGCTTTAGTGACCCCTCACCCTAGATCCGGCCAGCGCTGATTGGCACTGTGCCGAAGACATGCCCAGTTCCCCCCCAAAAAAACAAAAAAAAACTTACAAACTGAACATGTGCACTCACTGTGTCTTATCTGGACTTGTCCCGAGTAATGGTGCAGGAGGATCTGTGCATACAGGATCAAAGAGCCTTTTTACACAATGCAGAAGATTAACCCCTAAAGTAATTGTAAAGTCTCATTTTTTTTCTATAAAAATAACAAACATGTTATACTTACCTGCTCTGTGCAGTGGATTTGCACAGAGCAGCCCAGATCCTCCTCTTGTCAGGTGCCCTCTTCAGCTCTCCTGGCCCCTCCCTCTTGTCAAGTGCCCCCACAGCAAGCAGCTTGCTATGGGGGTACCAGAGCCGAGTCACAGCTCCGTGTCCATTCAGACATTGAGCCCCTGTTTCGGCTCCACCCCCTCTCTCTCCTGATTGACTAACTGACTTTGATTGACAGCAGCGGGAGCCAATGGGCCGCTGCTGTGTCTTAGCCAATCAGGAGGAGAGTCCCTAACTACTGAGGCACTCGTGGACGTTGTTGGAGAGAGATGGGGCTCAGGTAAGTATTAGGGGGTGCTCGGGCGGCTGCTGCACACAGAAGTTTTTTATCCTAATAAATAGAGTCATTAGATGCATTAAGATAAAAAACCTTCTGATTTTACAAACACTTTAAGTTTCACAGTGAGTATAACAAGCAGGCTATTCTGCATATACAGACAGATTTTACTGTTGTGGGCTTAGTAACGCTTTAAACTAATTTACCTAAGTTAAGGCATTTTAGATTGTCGTTCCATGATGATTTATTATGTCAACAAAATAGACCTATATGCTCTTCTTTCATTTTAGGCCAATAATTGGCTAATTGGTCCTTTTCATGGCTTAATCTGTGAAATGTTTGCAATTGTTTGACCTTGTTAAGAAGTATGCTATGTTTTTTTTATCCTTGTTGATATGTTTTTTTTAATCAAAGTTTTGAAAAGTTTTTGAAAAGAACAATTTGAACACATTGAAAAGAGCAACGTTTTTTTTTTTTTCAAAGTATTTACCATACAGAAAAAAAGAGAACTGCACAAGAACATACTGTACATGTATGCTGTCATTGAAATTCCACATGCAGAGATATCATACTAAGACCTCTATTATAACCAGAAGTTATAATATGCTTATGATTAACATTTTTATGTAACGTGAAAATTACATGGCGAACATTAAGGCATTCACTAACATAGCTTGTACACACAACAGATGAACCCACTCCAAAGACCCCTGCAATTCTGACCTCCGAGTCGCAGATGCTTACTCCTTCAGGATCTGTTTCTCCCATACACCAATTAGCAAAGCCATCTAATCCAAATCTTTCCAAATTCTTTAGAGCTACCACTGTGGGTATAGGGTAAGCTTTCTAGATACAGGAGCTATTTACAAGTGTTGGTTTTCAACTGGGAGTTCCAAAATGCCTAAGATTTGCATTCTTTGGTTCAGGGGAGGATCGAAGATGAAATGCACAATTAATACTATCTGACACTCCCTGCCAGTAGCAGACCAAATTGGGGCATTTCCACATGTGAATGAGATCCTCCTGTTCAGAAGTCTATTCAGGGAACAGTGTTGTCCAATACACCCTATGTAGTAGGAATAACAAGGTAAACCTTAAGTGTGCCATTGAGACATACAGTAACTGTGACAAATGGGTACGCTACCTTTGTCCCATATGTCTGATCCCTCTGTCAACCAGTTTTGTTAAATATTTATTATCCCACAAAGGGGAATATTTATTGAAACTATAATATTTAAGGATTGATGTTATAGTTGGGTGATGTTTATGTTTTAGAAGAGCATTAGACTCCAAGCGTTGAAATGCCATTTTATGCTTGCTGGTAAGATAACCAAAGCACCCCATATAGCACCAAAAAGAAAAGAAAATAACGGTTCTTTCCACAAAGTGAGTTGCAAACAAGTAATAAATATGACTCTAGCTTAAACTATGGATTGCTCTGGTAACAATTAATAATTATTGAAATTATGAATGACAATGCTATTGTATTAGGCAAGCCAGGAATCTAAAATATCCAATTTGCAGCTGAAACTACAATATGGGCATATGAAATTTGGCAGATTTATGTCTCCCATAACCTCTCTCCTCTTTAGATGTTATCTTATGACTCCCTTTGAAACCATAACTGTTTATTCTCCTTGAGCTAGAGGACCATAAATTACCCAGCATCGAAATATATTTATGGCACAAAATATTTCTACTTTAACCTCCAGTGGTTTCTTTCCAAACACCGTTACTAGTTTAAAAAGTTTAGATCTGTTTTCCCCTGAATAGGACACATGTACACATCTGGAACAGGGAAGGGGCGATGTTGCGTTCTGTACTTCTATATATAATTTTTTTTTATTGGTGTCAGTGGAGAGAAATTATAAGCTTGATGAGCCATTTGGTTTAATTCCTAGATAAATCTGCTAAAAAAAGAGTATTCATCACTATTGATCATGCAAGGTGATTTATCGACTTTCTGAAACATTCCTGATCACTGTTTAATTAGGGAATATAATATTCACGTAAAAGAATATAAAGATTTAGACGGACTTACCATTCTTCCAACGCGGTTATTGTGCAAGTTCATCAAGGCTCGAGCATCCCTTACTTTTCTTTCCTTAGCATCCACAAAGTCCTTGGCAAATTCAATTCCAAAATCGATGTTGTCACTACATCCTCCCCAGTCAAAGTCTCCTTTTTTGTCCTTGGATCGCCCCCGCTTTTTTGGATCACAGCTGCAGGATTTAAGTTCACCTTGGCTGCAAGCTCTAGTAATGGCATAAACAACACCAGCATAGGAAATGGCATAGACAAATGCTGCTTCTCGACTACCTGCAAAAAACAAAAACAAAAAAACAAAGAAAATGTGGTTATTTTTATGTACTGAAAAAATTCAGTCTGATCAATTAAAAATTGATTCTGGAACCTATGGCTTTCCTGGTAGTTTTTTTTCCCCAAGTATCATTTTGAGCTCACAAGGGTCTGGAGGAAGTTGACTGTCACAGAAAGGCAGAGTCATAACTTGTGATTTTGGAATAACCATACATATAAAACCTTGTAAGTAGTACAGGTTTTTGAAACATTTTTTAATAGCATTATGGATCTTATGAATAAAAATATAAAGTAAGATTTTTTTATTTTTTATTTATTGTCCATATTAGTCAAAAATATTCTTAATTTGCTTCTTTTATATTGCACTGCCAACCAGTTATTGACAGTAAGAGCTGTTTGACTCATACCAGTATGCATGAGCCCTAAAGAAAAGAAGCAGGCATCTAATTTTAACAGTGGTCATTATGTTGTAAAAACCCACTTCAACCTTTCTAAACCTGCCAATAACCAACTATGTAGTGCAGTGCTGCCTTGACCAACCTCAATTCACAGAAAAAACTTTCAATAATCGAGTGATATTAAAATAATAGTAAAAAAAATGCAATTATCACTTACAATGTGACACTGTATGAAAACGAAGGCAAAATAATAATAATAAAGCCAACAGGTGAGTTAATGTGTAAAACACATCTCAAAGTTTACATATAAAGTGTTAGATGACCAAAATACTGTGAACAATCCATAAATATATGTGCACAACAAAATAAAGTCTCAATCCAGGTGAGTTCACAAGGTGTGTGTACTTCAAATTATACGCTGTGAAGGGCAGCCCAATCACCAGTGTGACTCCAACCTGCTCACCTTTATAATATGACCTCTACAAGAAAACGAGGTCTAACATTCATTGGATAAAAGGGATGATATACTGCTCAGTCATCCAGATAAAGAGTTGTTTTTAGGACTGCATAATACTCTTCATACCACATATGAATCCATATTAAAACTGGAAAAAACTCTCACAGTGTTCTCTGAATACTTTATTCAGCATAATAGGAATTAAAAACATTCACAGGCAGAGTAGTAAAAGCACATGCAAGACCAATCCAATATATGCAAACCAAACAAATGGCACCAATTGCAAAGTTCACCACTTTTCTAAGACCCCTTTCACACTGCTTTAGCGCTGGAAATAGCCTCTGCTAAGCGCCTGAAAACCTCCTCCCATTCATTTCAGTGTGTCTTTTCACACTGGGGCGGGGCGCTTGCGGGAAAAGACCTGAAAGCAGCATCTTTGGAGCGCTGTATTTAGCACTTTCAAAACGCCCTGCCCATTGTTTTTAACCCTTTTTTCGGGGTTAAAAGCACCCCGCTAGCAGCTGAAAAAGCGCTGCTTAAACAGCACTGAAGTGCCGCTAAAATGAGTGGCACTTTAGCGCTAACGGCTGGCGATTTCAGTGTGAAAGCAGTCTTACAGTCACAGGTTCCGCCCCTTTACGTGTATTGTCCTACAGCAGCTCTTCTCTCAGGCGCTGTGTGTCTAATTCAGTGCATGTCTTCTGTGTTGATGGTATGAAATTGTTTTGGGCCAGAAGAAGTTTAGTGGACTGAGTGCTAGATATCGGCTTTAAACACCAGATTTGGTGGGGCTGATTGCCCATATCCACTGACCCCACTTTACATCCCATATCTATCTGGAGGTCCATCTGGAGGTCATACATAGATTGTGAACCTGATCCCCTTGGTATATTATACCACAAAGTTTGATTGACTCACTAGGTGTACACCTATCTGAGTTCAATCCTTCCGGTAAGCAGTTTTGGTGTTTCTGGTGGTGGATCTACTATCAAGAAAATTACTATCACACCCTATGTATACATTTGAAGTTGAAGACTGTCACCATATTATTTGCACATATATGAGGTTGAATATTATCACCATATCTTATACACATATATAAAGTTGAAGATTGTCACTGATTTTTTTCTTGGACATTTTTTCACCTTTAGCGCTAACAGCTGGCGATTTCAGTGTGAAAGCAGTCTTAAAGTCACAGGTTCCTCCCCTTTATGTGTATTGTCCTACATCAGGACTTCTTCAGAAGATAGAGGTGGAAAAAGTTATTAAGTGCTAGCTTGCTCTGTGGTGTGATTGTGATAAATGCACAGATTGATATTTGTTATTTCTAAATCTACCATTGCCTTTTATTTTATATGAATATGTTTTTTTTGTATGTTTTTTGATAAACATGCTAATAACATCAGTTTAATGTAAGTTATCTCAGCAATATGATCTCATTATTTTAAAACCTTGTTTGAATAATTTGTAACTATTTATGTAGATGTGGCCAGCTATATTTCCTTTTTTCAATGTAGAAAACTGCAATGTGTGTGTTTTCAGGTGTTAGTGTGCTTTGTATTAGGCTATTCATTTGAAAGGGGGTGTCAACACATGTCAATTGTATATGCATCAAATAGGCTGGAACATACATACTTCAAAAATGAAGCATTGAATATGCTATCTTGGTACTCCCTGTCTTTCTCCGTACAAAATTTTACTGTACTACAAAATGATTTCATACATATTCTAATAACTCCACAAAGGCACCAACTACAAAAGAAACAAATAATAGAAAGGATTACTTGCATTTACAGGGTTTGTTTCTCTCTGGTTTAATCAGCAATCCAAAGTTAAATAGTTGAGCCATTAGGAGGCTGATTTTTAGATGTTGAGAATCATCACACAATACATTTTGTGAATACTCATTTCACTTATCCAGACATATAAACAGAAAATTCCTATTCAGTTTGAATACCCAATCATGTACAAATGAAAAGGTAGATATGAATTAGCTTTTTACATAAATGTATTATTAAAGTGAATATTCACACAATTTATGGTGTGATGATTATTAACTCCTTTAGTAAACCAGCCTCAATGTCTTTGAACAGTTCCCTTCATCAAATGCATCTGTAGGCAGCTGTAGTGCAGGGCAACCTTGCTGGCTGCAAGAGGTGTGGGTTAGCAAGTGTATATACTCACTTTCCAGCCTATTTGATATGTTTATGTGTACATATGTTCAGAGTTGTCTGGCCTCTATCATTGTCTCCAGCACCATTTTGGAGAAGCCTGGTGTCCTGATAGGACAAGCAAATCTCTGGAGATTTGGACGGTCATTTTTGGGTGGGTAATTTTTAAAAGAAAGCCCAGCCACGTTTAGTTCAGTTCACATGTGTGCATAGACAGGGAGAAAGAACCTGCTTGTCAGGGAGAGTTAGGAGAAGATAGGGAGAGTGTTCTGGCCTGTGAGGGAAAGCTCAGGGTTCCTACGGAGTCCTGTATCTGCAATCCTGGTCAGATAAAAGACTCCCCGTTTCGGATAATAAAACTGGTGCCCTCGCTGTGAGGGCGGGACAAGCGGATCAGATGCCTATATCCATCTGCTGAAGGAATACCGTTGTTACCGGGTAAAGTGTGTGAATAGCAGCCGCTACAGTTACGCATCGTGTGCTTGGGTTATACTGTGTTAGTCAGTGGGAATGAATACAATTACCACTTACATCAGAAGTGACTGTGCTGTGTATCTGTGCCTCCATGCTTGGAGTGAAACTACGTACCTTACTGCTGTAAATACTCTTTCTACTACCGTCTCTCCGGTAATAAATGTTGCCTGGTTCATAAGGTCAGTACGTGTGATTCCCTCTGTGAAAACGTTACACTCTACCCGCGCTTACACATCTGCCAAATAAACTACAAAGAAACTGTAAAAATATTAATTGGGGTTGATTTACTAAAACTGGAGAGTGCAAAATCTGGTGCAGCTCTGCATAGAGACTAGCCAACTTCCATTTTTTTTTCTCAAAGCTTAATTGAACAAGCTGAAGTTGGAAGCTGATTGGCTATCATACAGAGCTGCACCAGATTTTGCACTCTCCAGTTTAAGTAAATCAACTCCATTGCATTTGAGAGCATCAGAAATAAACACTTTAGTGCTGCGGTCCTATTGACTTGTATTTTTCCTTTAAATTAGCCCCCTATCTGATGTGGATGCCAACCAAGTTATTTTTAATCAGTCACTTGATCCACTCCTGCATCTTATTGCCCATGTGTATAAAGACCAGTGGTTCTCAACTCCTGTCCTCAGGACCCACTAACAGGCCAGGTTTGCAAGATACCGGTAACTGAAATACATCACAGGTGATATTATTTGCTGCTCAGTGATTGCAGAATTCTAGTCTGCATTTCCCCAAGGTAATACTTAAAATCTGGCCTGTTGGTGGGTCCTGAGGACAGGAGTTGACAACCACTGATGTAGACAATGACAATGTAAAATAATTAGGGCTTTGGCTACAACTCTCTATTCAGCCTGGGCAGCCACAATGATGACAGCGGTTATTAGGAGGACGGTTTAATAAAAAATCAGCAGTGAAACTCTAACTATGCATGTCTATTAATAAAAGGCACATTTAAATGTCTGTGTCTCTCTCTGATCATGTACAAAAATATAGCATTATCAAAATGTTGTTTCTGTATAAGCCGAGAATCCTTCACTTAATACCTAGGCAAACATATTATAGATGAAGGCTAAATTCCAACTATGATTATTAAAATGCTGTCTCGGCATATCAAGCCTACATCATCTATAAATTACTGTATTCTAAACCCAATGGAGCAGTAATATTTATATAACAGTACTAATGTATAATTCAAGGAAAGGGAACCTTTCAGAGGAAGGAAAAGAAGAGAGAGGTTAGAAACAGGTAATGGAAACATCTGCTCTATGATGGAAATATATGCTGTAGAACAGCGATGGGTACATTTTCAGTAGGAGTCCACACAACACAAATGTGGAATGGTCTCTCTTGAGTGTAGTAATATGTCCTATTTGGTCTGGAATTATGGGTTTCACATAAACATGTTCTGCTGACAGGACAGTTGTCTAATGGCCATAAGGATATTAACATTTGCAGCTGGATACTACTGGTTAGCACTTTATGTATTTTTATTAATTTTCAAATATGTGGTCATACACAATATTTCTCTCTTGAATATAATGCATTACAGCTGTGGAGCATCTTCCTATCTTCTCCTGGGGAGATTCACTCAACTGATTGGCTTTTATCTTCTACCACTGAACATCCTCAGGAATCACAGATCTTAAACGCCCCATAAATCCAGGCAAATAATGAAAAAATATTCCAAGCCTCTTGTGGACACGGCATAAAATGTTGTTTAATTCACAGATATTTAAAGAGTTTCAAAGAGTTGTGAAATCACAATAAATGAGAAACATGAGGGTATCATACCTACCTGTCAAGACTAAAAACTGCATTTTAAACCCCAGGTTGGAACTTTATATTTCTCCAGGAAATTAAAATTCTGCCTGATAGGGGAGGTCATTTAACAGCATGTTTTAAGACAATCTCAAATACTTACCAAACCCATAAACCACAGGAGAGAGCTTGTTGACAAGTCCTATAAAACTGATACATGGATTCCCATTACCCACCCACTTATTTTTCCCATTATACCATAAAGCATTCACGATTATGTCACTGAGAAGAAAAGGGTTGGCTTTGCATATGGGACACACTGGCACAGATTGGTTTTACTGCACATGAATCACCTCATAAACAGCAAAATGTGTACAAAGATGTGACATCATTTGAACATACTTACTTAAACTTCTAAAAACAAAAAAATATTCCCATTGTCCAGTTTTTTACATTATTTGCACAGTTATTTGTTAGCTCACCAATAATATATTTAATATTCATAACCATAGCAATCATTAGGACCATATACTTTATTAGAAGGATGATGAGTTATACCTTCTAGTCTGTGAAGTTTAGATGTAAGCCTTACGTTTCTCTCAGCACTGAATTGCCATAAGTCTAAAAAAACTTTGTTCTACTTCTTTACATGACCAGGAAAGCAAGTGACATGTTTCAGTTTGCAAAATATTTGTTAAAAGCCAATTTTCATTTGCAAAGGTAATTTTCACTTAGCTTAGTAAATAGGGTGAAGTTGTGCTAATTTCAATCATCCAATCATGTGCATTCAAAAACCCTATTCCTTACTTTTATTTTAATTGTCCTTGCTTATATTTGGGTATTCTTTCCAAAGTGAATTTTCACTTAGCTTTACCTCATTCACTAAGCTACAGTATATGAAGATTCACTATGTAAATTTAACGTACTACTGAATTCCTTTAGTAAATCAACCCCTCTGCGCAGTTCTGGTTTTCTGTCAGAATAGCGAACCCCTCAGATTAGGCAACGGAAGTGATGTTCCGTCAGCTGTGCGTGCCTTCCACCGCTCCCAGGTTTGCTAATCTGACAGAACACCTGCAGTCAGAAGGCGACAGCGGACATCTTAAAAGACCCATGTCTTGAATTTCAGAGTAATTTTTGCAATAAAGTGAGCGTATATAAATAAATGTAGTATATTGACATCTGTGATGCTATTTTGATCTTACATTTAGAAAGAAACTGGACACCAGCAGTAGGAAGGTGGTGGAACCATGTTGGTACACCCTGCACTGTTTGGCGCTAAACCTTTAGGCTTTCAAAATTAAACATCCAAATAGCATCACTGGTGTAATATACTATATTTATTTATATAAGCTCACTTTATTGCTAAAATTACTCTGCAATTCAAGACATAGCTGGGTGTATTAAGATGTCCGCTGCCACTGTTTTGTCAGAATAGCGAACCCGTCAGAGCGGTGGAACGCATGTGTAGCTGAAGAAACGTCACTTCTGTTACCTAATCTGATAAGTTCACTATTCTGACAGGGCACCGGGAAAAAGCCAACTAGTGCCCAAGGAAAAAATGAGAAACTGCAACCCCCACCTTCCCCCTGGTTGAGTGGAGAAGAAGGCAGGATCAATAGTGGCAAGCGCCAAAATATTTGCCATGTTCATAGCATGGAATGAAATAGTTCCAGTGAAAAGTTTAAAACTGTTGCAAAAATATGGGGCTAACAGTGGCAAAAGAAAATAACATCCCTGTGTTGGTGGTGTCACTGAAAGGAAAAAAAAAAGAATGTCCCAGAGTTAGTGGTGTCACCAAAAGGATTTTTTTTCCTGCATTGGTGTTGTCCCTAAAAAGAAAAGGTGCCCCTGAATTGGCAGTGTCACTGAAAGCTGCTGCTTCTGCACTGTCACTTGAGGCATGTTGTCACTTGTAAACACAGAAGCCGGTACAGGAAGCCAGCTTCTGTGTTTACAACAAGTGACAGCGGGGAGCACAGGGCTAGTGCTGGAAGTGGTGATACCAGGTATCTCAGCACTCCAAACAAAAAAAACAAAACCCTGCTGACAAGAGTAATGCTGCAGTCACTCCTGTCAGGAAGAGGCAGGGAGAAGGCAGCAACCGGAGCTCCCAGCACAACCCCCCTCTATACACAGCCATGTTTTGTCTATTTAGGGCAGAACAACAGGTTTTCTCTAATTTCTTCACCCTTACCCAGCAAATAAATACCTTTCAGGTGCTACACAACCTCTCTGTCCATCACTGTGAGTTGTTAAACAAACACCTGGTAATTCTGGGTAATAGGGGTCATGGGCTTACTCTGTATGATAAATTTGGGCCAATCAGTGCTGTCATATGGAGAGTCCATAGTCCTATGTAAGCTACCACTCTGGCAAACTGTAGCTTACACCAGATTTTCCTTCACTATTGGTTGCTGAATAGAACAGCAGGGGAATGAAAGCATGGGTAGTATATGCTGCTGAGGAGAGATACGATAAAGTGAACCTGTTGCTGTTAATGTATCTGCAAAGTGCAGGTTCACTTTAAAGCAACCCTATTATTTAAATTTGAAAAAAATGTATTTTATTTTACAGCTTGTCCGAGCTTATGTAGACAGACATTTAGAACCTTTCTGCTGGGTTATCAGAACCCTATGTGATGATCCAAATGCTGTGTACATTATATAGCTGATTGAGTGAACAGACCCCCCCCCCACCTCCTCTTCCCCATATTCACTTGCATTAGCCAATGTTCCCAAGTAAGCAGCAGTAAGGAATTCCACTTTGCTTCAAAGCCCAGATTCATTGCAGTCAAAGCTTGGATAGACAGACTCTAAATGTGCATACCATGAGCAGGGCAAGAGCAAATATCTGATTTTATCATATCATTTTATAAATAAAACAGAATATGGTTGACGGTTTATTTTTAGCATGAGCTCTTTCTTCGGTTCTAAACATCCAAATTAATGGGTGTTTTTCCAGCCCGTGTGATGAAATCAGAGAAATTTCCTGTACATGGAGGAGTCATCAGCATTGACCGTATGTATACTATTGAAATTTATACACACAAGGTTAGTGTATAAATCATAGGTTTGTGCATTATGATTATATGACGTATCCTTAGATTTGGATGCATTGAGGTTTGGAATTTTACACATGTTATGACATATTAAAGGTTTATAAGTGGTGGTGCTCACTTTATAACAGATGTCTTTAATTTGAAATGCCAGGTTTGTAAAAGTGGAACTCCACCCAAAAGGGGAAGTTCTGCTCTTCCTCCTCCTTCCCCTCCTCTGCCACACTTGGAATACATTTTTTTTGGGGGGGTACCCGGTTTTGACAGGTACCCGCTCCCATTTCAAGTCGGATTGCCGTAGAGGATCCACCATAAGTCCCCCCCCCCTTTCCTGCCCTGCCCTTGATCTTCTGGGACACGTCACAGGTCCCAGAAAGCTGTGGGACCAATCACAAAGCACAGCATGGCTTGCGCATGCACAGTGGGAAGCCAGCTATGAAGTTGCAAGGAGTCACGGCTGGTTGCCCACAGTTAACATCCTGGCGCCGGGGACCCAAAGACCGGTGAAGAACCAGCGGTAAGGGCGATGCTTTTGGAACTATTTCATTTTTTAGAAGTTTTTAAACTGTTTTTAATACTGAGTAGTAATACTGATCATTAAATATGACTGTTCTTCAGCATAATAGCCACCAGGCAACTAGCATTTTAGAGGGAAGTCAGCAAAGGAAAATCTTGTATTCCTCTCATAAAAGGTTAAGTCACATTTGTTGGACTGTACACTATTCACTGTAAAAAAAAAATGCAGAGGCTATGCAGGGATAAGAACAATACAGACCCTGTCAGATAACCCTGGTAGAATGGTAAGCAGTTTGGAACATATTATGAACAGAAATGTTGTGCAGACAATCAGCAATATGATGTGTGGATGGCTATGCGCTGCCTATAGAACTCCAAGGCTTTGGCAATGCTAAATATGCAGAAATTCGTCTCTGTCTCTCATTGGGAATAACCTTATTTGTAAAACATGCATACAGCAAACATCCAAGTGATTCTGAAGTGTAAAGACCTGTACTTCAAAGCAATTCAATTTCATTTTAAGTATGAGTCCAGTAAAGTCCGATTAGTTCCTATGGGTTACTGATCTTTGCATTTTAGTCTTCACATTATAGAATAAGTCTATTTTATATCACTGTGCAAATGAGTTAATTGTCAATTATAGTTGAATATCCTGCTATATATAGTATATACATGTGTGTAGGGAATAACTACATTTTCAGATGCATAGTGAGCATGCTTGGTACCGGTAAATATTTTGGATAATTACCCATCATGCTGTTGTAGGCATTTTTTTTATTTGCACATAATCTAAAACTGAGAACTGTTTTTTTAAGTTTCATAAAAAGTTTACAAAGAAAAATTTACTTCACCCATCAATTTCCGTCATTTTTTTTAACATCACACATTTTGCAAACAGGATATTTAGTTAGATATTTGTGCCAAAGCTGATAATATATCATCAAATCAGAGATTTCCTACATTATACACAATCAAACAATTATGCAATTAAAAGCTAACTCCAGGTTTTACTTAACTTTAAATAGTTCAGTTGAACTATGCTGGTCTAAATGAACTATTTCCTTTGCAAATAGATGTGTGGGCTGTTAGTACTGTATAAATTGTACATAGCATTGGCTACATATAGTATACAGCACTGTGTTCCAGCAGCAGTATGGGGAATTGCTATCCCATTCCCAGAACAAAATTGGGTTGGGCTGAGCACTGTTTAGCCATTCACAGAAAGTTTTGTATTTTTATGAACAAATACAAGGCTTCCTTTAATTGGTTGGGATGACGAGGTGGACAGATGATTCCACCACCTCCACCTTAGCCAATCAGAGGAAGCCTTGTATTCATTCATAAAAATGCAAGACTTTCTGTGAATGGCTGAACAGCACTCAATTTTGTCCTGGGAATGGGACCTCTGCCAAAATACAGCACTGTATCCAGTATGTAGCTATATACAGTTTATAAAGTACTGACAACTGCTGCATCTATTGGTAAAGGAAATAGTTATTTGGGGCAACCTTGATCCAGACATACTATTTAAAACGAACTAAAACCTAGAGTTAGGCTTTAAGTAACTAGACATTTGGTTTTGAACATTGGTGAGTCTGGGTCAAGACTGTAGTTGTTCAGCCATTTGCCCACATTTTTTAGGGGTCCAACAGAAAGACCAAAATGTTTAAAGAAGGTCTCCATTAATTAAAAAGAAAAACCCTTTCCTGACTTGTCCTGTGTAAAAACAGGTTGCCTTTGATGATGCTTATTCTAGGTCTGGATCACCAGTGTGTAATCATAGTTTCATTCATGTCGGAAAGAACAGAGGGCGCTATACTCCTGCCTCTGTGGGTGTGAGAGCTCTGACAGAGGTGGCTCTCATTTAGTAAAGGGATCTTGTAGTATACACTCTCTTTTCTCTCCCCATGTTCATTCACAAATTCCTTGTGAATGGACACGGAGGGAAGGGAGAATGAATGACAGGATCCCTTCATTGTACGAGAGCCGCAGGTCACATATCTATCAAACCCACAGTTCCAAAAGTACAGCATCACTTTATTTTTCAGCGTGGATGAAACTAATAATGCTACCTTGCACATCAGTGATCTCTACCTATAAGAAGCATCATTAGAGGTAACTTGTTTGTACACAGCACAAATCAGAAAAAAAACAAATCCTGCTTTAATTCCTATTTGCTTTCCAAGATTAAAATAACAATAGTTAAAGCTGAAGTTAAATCTGCTTATATTTTGCTTTCTCTGATTCCTTTTTTTCCTTTACCAATATGTTAATGAAATGTTCAAATGACATTTTCATTATATACCTTACTTTATACCCAGTGACATCATCTCTGGGTCTCTGAGGGAAGGCCACCAGGGTGCTGTGCATAGCCTCCTGAAATAGAATTTCTCCCAGGACCCCTCAGCCCTGATGCAAGCAGTAGACTGGGTATATGAAAAAGATATGCAAATACCAACATGTCTAGGTGGGCGGCTGTCAGTCTGGTATTCCTAGGCAGATTACATTTGCATGCAGCCCTCCCTAGATAATGCCCATGTGTGATGCTGAGCCTCCTTGATTTAGAGAATTAAAATTCAATAAATGAGGGCAGATCGTAGACACTAAGACAGTTGAGAAACTGTGGAGAAAAGGACTAGATGGTATTTGATGATCTCTAGCTAAGAAATAAGGCAGTCTCAATCTGACTTCCTGCAGCTTCCAAAGTACACTGTGAGAAGCTGGCAATGTGAAGTGAAATCATAGTAAGCAATGTCAGTAGAGAAGATGAACCTGTACAACTGTGAATGACTGAAAGTGAGGCTGTAGTTCAACCTTAAAGTGGTTCTAAAGTCAGAAGGTTTTTTTATCCTAATGCATTCTATGCATTAAAATAAAAACCTTCAGTGTGCAGCAGCCCCCTCAGCCCCCCTAATACTTACCTGAGCCACATTTCAATCCAGCCATGTTGCACGAGAGTCTCGGCTGTCTGGGACTCTCCCTCCTGTTTGGCTGAGACACAGCAGGCACCATTGGCTCCCGCTGCTGTCAATCAAAATCAGTGAGCCAATGAGGAGAAAGGGGTCGCAGGTCCATGCTGAATGGATAGACAGAGCAGCAGCTCAGCTCGGGTGCCCCCATAGCAAGCTGCTTGCTGTGGGGGCAGTAGAAAAGGGTGCCAGGAGCGCCGGCGAGGAACCCGAGAAAAGGAGGATCGGGGCTGCTCTGTGCAAAACCACTGCACAGCCCAGGGAAGTATACCATGCTTGTTATTTTTAAATGAAAAAAATGTGACTTTAGTATAACTTTAATTCATCCTGCATAAACTATTAGGGCTCTATCACATGGGGCGGATCAGTGATGATCCGCCCCGTGAACATCCGCTTGCTCAGCGGGGATCGCTCCGCCGACCCCCCGCTGAGCAGGAAAATGACAGGTCCGTCGCTGCACACTGTGCAGCAACGGACCTGTCAGAGCGCCGCTCTCCCCTATGGGGGATCGTTTGATGACAGACCGTAGAGTCCGTCGTCACCCGATCCGATCCGAAAACGGATGGAAAAGTAGGTTTTTCCTCCGTTACACTTTTTCGGATCACTGACATCCAACGCTCCATAGACCTCCATGGAGTGTTCGTTCAGGTCCGCCAAAAAAACTGCCTTAGACATTCCTAAGTCTGTAAAGATACAATGCAAATGTTAAATTGAAGTTAAAGTGGAATTTTCAAAGTGTCATTGTTTTTTTTTTTTTTTTACTGGAACTAACCTTAACGTGGTAGTAAACACTGGTTGGTGACTTGTACCTACAGATAAGGCTTATAATAAAACTTACCTGTATGTACAAGAAATATCTTCTGAATGTGCACCATTTCAGAGATATTCACTATTTCTGCAGCCAGTGACATCACCAGTGCATGTGCACTGCGCTCTGAAGGGATGGCATAAGGAGTATGCCTTCCCTTCAAATCGCTGTGCCACAATTGTAGTTCCTGTGCGCATATATTATGGAGTGACGTCATCGTGGTTCGGCCATTAGAATGGCCGAAGCCCGCGATCCCAGAAGGAAGACTGGGTGAAGAAGGAAGCCCTACCTGCAGTGACAATGCAATGCTTGGAGGTCTTCGTTTTAAGGTAAGCCTTTCATAATGTGCTAGTAGGCAATGCATTCTAGCACATTATGCCCTTAACTTGCAGGGGGGAGATTTTTTCTTCAGACTTTACTACTGCGTTAAAAAAAAAAAATAAAAAAATATATATATATATATATATATGTATGTATATATATATATATATATATATATATATATATATATATATATATATATATATATATATATATATATATATATATATATATATATATATATGTATATATATGTATAAATATATATATATATATATATATGTATATATATGTATATATATATATTTTTTTAACGCAGTAGTAAAGTCTGAAGAGAAAATCTCCCCTATAAAACCTTGTTTCCAAAAATAAGTTTATATTATTGTAGATTATATAAGAATACAACCTCTCCCAGATAAGCCAAAAATCCTAGCAAGAACTTATAATACACATATAGCCTGATCCTGTGCATCATTAGTTACATAAACTGCAACTTGCCAATGTCCTATGTAACTTGCTCAGATTCATTGAACTAACTTGGCACTTCCAAAAATAACAGGAATCCCAGTCTTGAAGTTTGAACAGGCTTGAATGGAGGAGAAGATTTGGATGCCGCACACCGGATGTAGTCAAAAAACTTCACTTTATTGAAAAAATGGGATCATCAAAATGACAAGACTGTCATGCAGAAAGTACAGGTAAGCTGACGCGTTTCGCACTCAGGACTGAGTGCTTACTCATAGCTGAGTTAGCACTCAGTCCTGAGTGCGAAACGCGTCAGCTTACCTGTACTTTCTGCATGACAGTCTTGTCATTTTGATGATCCCATTTTTTCAATAAAGTGAAGTTTTTTGACTACATCCGGTGTGCGGCATCCAAATCTTCTCCTCCATTCAAGCCTGCTTTGCCTATCATTCAGCCAGCACCTGGAGCTCTTCTGCTCTGAAACTTCCACTTACACCTGGGTCAGTGTCAGCCTGAGCGGTGGAAACACTTTCTTTGCTTGAAGTTTGAACAATAATAAACAAAAAGGTTTATATAAAGCTTTGAAGTCATTGCAACAAGGTCTCTTAGGCCAGCCATACAAAGTTCAAATCCTGATGAACTGGCCAAGATTTGAATCGTTAATGGGCAGGCTGAATGTACCAAGTTGATTGATCAACTTGGGTACAACCAGCCTGCCAGGTTAGCTTCCGATTATCGCAAGCAGCTGCTATAGCCACTAGTGATAATCACTGTCTTCTGCCAGGGCATTGACAGCTCCCCCCCTTGCTCAGCAGGGGGGATTACCCTGTCAACACAAATTTACGCCGTCTATGGTCTGCCTTAGTCAGAGCACAGTTAGTTCTGCACTCCTGTGACCCATTTTCAGCCGATAGCAGGCTGATGCCCACTGTCGCCTGATGTCACAGAGCCGATTCAGGCTCTGGAAAGATCCCGACCAGCCAGAAGCCTGGATCAGCACCTGCCTCAGCCTCTCAGCGATCAACCGACAGTCTGAGCCAGCTCCTCCCACCTCCTTCATAGCCCAGTACTCTAGGAAACGCTGGAGGGGAGAGCACAGAGCCGCTGACCAACAGTCTTGTCTCTCTGCTCAGAGGGGAGGGGAGAACTGAGCAATCAACGATGTTAGAGCATTCTCACAACAGAGCCGTCGGGGGACAGATGCAGCATTGGATTAATGGTGCATCCACCTAAGTGAGTACAAACGTTTGTTTTTTGGAAAGCCATACTTCTCTTTTAAATAAATGAATCCACAAATTATGTGTACATATTCCATACAGTATATACAAATCTACCCAGAATCTGGTTTGTCTTCTGGGTAGGCAGAATTGGCATTGAGGCCTTGGAAAGTTTAGAAACCTTAATGCATTTTTCAGGCAAAGGATCCATCATCAGAAGACTAATCTAGTCTCCAAATGGAACATTTTCAAAACCTAGGACAAAGTGGTATATCAGTGTAAAATAGAGAGCTTCCATAATGCACAGCACTGTGCTCCAAACTAGACTGTGTACACCCTACCTGTGAATGCATGTGACCTCATTCTCCAGCATGAAGCATGCACATTATACGTTTTTGCAAACCATCCACACAAGAAGTGGTGGTGTGCCCCACTTTAGAGTAAATATATACCCTAGCTTTGGAAGCAAGTCCACATTAGAAGGTGGGAAACAGGGCTGCTTTATTTTTATTTAAGGGGGAATAAAACTTAAAGCTGTTTAAGAAAGCGTTATCTTTTATCCAGCACAGGTTCCGAATTTTTTGCCAAATCTTTGT
This sequence comes from Lithobates clamitans, assembly GCA_037952925.1. Classification (NCBI taxonomy): domain Eukaryota; kingdom Metazoa; phylum Chordata; class Amphibia; order Anura; family Ranidae; genus Lithobates; species Lithobates clamitans. The sequence continues at coordinate 4,541,566 of JBBGZY010000171.1, read as the reverse complement.
ATTTTACTGCAAGAATAAAACATCCAAATTAATTTTAGGTTCAAAGAACCATACTTTAACCAGCAAGTTTTTGACCCCTTAGGCAATCAATAAAAGAATTAAGATATGTATATTCTCTATCTTCAAGCAAATCTCTCTCAACTTATAGGTGTGATACACATTTTTTTAAATCGAATTTGTAACATTTATTAATATTCAACAAAGATGGAAGGACATCTCTCTATTTCACTTAATGAGAATCTAACTTATAGGAAATTTACATTTCTATGGAAAGGAAAATCTAACCAATAAGAGCCCATTCACACAGGGGCAACTTTGGATCCGACTTCAAGTCGCCCCAAGTCACCCCTAGTCACCTCAAGTCGCGCTACATGAAAAAATCAATGTAAGTGAATGGATCCGTCTTAATGCACACTACTGCAGTCACTCCAACTTCAGAAAAGGTTCCTGTACTACTTCAATCCAACTAGAAGGCGATTTGTACCCATTGATTTCAATGGAAGTTTCCTCCAAGTCTGATCACTGTTCATACTGAGGCAACTTTACAGGAAGCAGAAAGGAAACAGAAAGTAATTTACTCCACTAAACAGCCAACCCCCTCCTTCTCACACACAGCTGATAAGCTCTGATTGGCCACTTGTAAAGTTCCCTGTCCTGGAGGTGATTTCAAGTTGTTTTGTAAGTTGCCCCAAGTCGTGCTGTGATTCATACTCAAGTTGTGTCCAAGTTGCCTCCCAAAGTTGCGCTGGAAGTCGTGTTGCCCCTGTGTGAATGGGCTCTTAATGTACATTATACCTGAAAAAAAACGACTATTTCAAATCCCCTGTGCTTGAATTAATTGTTATTCCAGCTATTCAAAGCCTTCTTTCTTTCCACAAGAAACATTATCAACCATCGTACATCAACCTCTGCAGCATGTTAGATTATAAGAAATATACCCTAACTGATCAGGGTAATCCCTCTCACAGTTTTAACATTTGTAATACTGACTTGATAGCTGGATTATAATTTTGATTGAATATTTTATGAAAGACATTTGAACCTTTTGCACATAAATCTAAAATTACCCAACTAGTTACATACAGGGCTAAAAAAATCAATCCTACATGACAGTCGTAGGAATTTGGTCTTACCTAAGTAGATATGAAAACCCAAAAAAAGAAATATATACCGTATCTCCATAAAGTTCACATTTTTTCTAATAATTAAATATTAAAGGAGAAAAAGAACATCCATATCTGACTCCAAAATTAACACTACCTGCTCAGAGGTACATCTGTTGGCACCGGGCAATTTAATTTGATGTAATCTTTTTATGCAGTCCAGGAGATTATCCTTGAACCCGCATATACTAAAAGCTGAACTCTATCCTTTGATATACTTTATATAGAAATATGTCCTTCACTAACATGTGAGGCTGCTGAATGTGCGGTATAAACTGTATGTATTCAATTAATATTTGACCAGTGCTACCGCGCTTCAAGCAAAAAAAATCTATGATAACCAATAGTTTAAAAGCTGCTACCATATATCCATAAAGTTAAAACATAATTTTAAGAAAGTATTATATTTCCTCAAGGCAACACTTAAAGCGGAGCGCCGCTGAAAATTTTTTTTTTAAAAGCCAGCAGCTACAAATACTGCAGCTGCTGACTTTTAAAACATGGACACTTACCTGTCCAGGGCGCCTGCGATGTCGGCACCCGAGGCCGAACCGTCTCTCCATCCTCGGGTGCTGCCGCCTGCATCTTCGGTAAGGGAATCAGGAAGTGAAGCCGTGCGGCTTCACTTCCCGGTTCCCTACTGCGCATGCGCGAGTCGCGCAGCGCAATAGGGATGGTCCCTGCTGCCTCTGGGACCCGTGTGTTTCCCAGCAGGCAGCGGGGAGGGAGCAGGAAGTGGCGTAAATAACCGCAGATTCTGCGGCTATCTATGCCGGAAGTGGGTACAGATACCTGTAATATACAGGTATCTGTACCCCCCTGAAAGGTGCCAACTGTGTCACCGGAGAGGGGGAGGAATCTGATGAGTGGAAGTTCCACTTTTGTGTGGAACTCCACTTTAAACATACAATGTTCAATGTTATAAATCACCCAGTGAGAAAGTAACATTAACAATCCACCTTTAAGTGAATCCTCCAAGTTCAATCCACATAAAAATGTCTCTTTTAGATAAGATGACTGTGTAGATAGAATCTACTTCCCTAGTGCTTCCTAATCTGTATGGCCGTTTCACCACATTGTGCACAGTTAAATCCACTTCCCTTAATGCTCAACACTCACCAGCTATATTTTCTCATTTTACTGATTGGCAAAGTAGGCTCAGGGTAAACACCCTCAGATGAAGTCTTAATGATTAAATGCATCAGGACAGGACTATACGGCGACAGAAGTGACATCAACATGCCAAACCGAAGTGACGTGGTAACGTCAGGACCGTGAGTGTGGGGAGACTTAGGAGATAGTTCCCACACACTAGAGTAGTGTGCTGGCGATATTATTTCACATAGTGTGGCAAGCCTTGTTTCTTTTTATCTTCTTTTTATATAAAGCGTGTATTATGGAATTACACCTTGTGGGCTGTTTTTCCCTTTGAGCACAATTGGGCAAGTGATCCGCTGCTGGTATCCACATCTATATGAGGAGCTTTGACCTTGGAGTGTTTACCCTTTGGACAATAGCATTGGACATCTTGGGGAGAGGATGAGTCAGACTAATGCCCCATACACACGATTTTTCGTCGAAAAGAACTTGGATGGTTTTTCCGAAAAATTCCGCTCAAGCTTGCCTTGCATACACACGGTCACACAAAAGTTCTCTGAACTTTCGACCGTCAAGAACGTGGTGACGTGTAAAACTACAACGAGCCGAGAAAATGAAGTTCAATGCTTCCAAGCATGCGTCGAATTGTTTCCGAGCATGCGTAGGAATTTTGCGCGTCGGAATTTGTACAGACGATCGCATTTTCGGATAGGAACTTTTCCTGACCAGAAAATAGAGAACATGCTCTCAATCTTTTGCTGGCTCGAATTCCGCCAGCAAAAGACTGATGGAGCATACACACGGTCGCATTTTCTGACAAAAAGCTCTCATCTGAGTTTTGCTGGCGGAATTTCCGATCGTGTGTACGCGGCATAACAGATTCAGATGGGCTTGACTAACAAATTAAAGCTGAGCTCCAGCTAACACTTTATAAGCAGTTACAGCAAACTGTTTTTTACTTTTGAGATAAAGCTTTCCATAAATTATTACCAGCTGACCACTGTAAGCTCCCCTGTCAATGTTAAATGGTTTGTCTCAACACTCTAACTGCTACTTTGGACAGCTTGGTCTGTTAAAGTTAGTTGAAAAACAACACACTTGTTGACTGGACCACTAGGTGAAAATAAAGCAAAAATTAAAACTAATGTAGCCACTACATCTAATGCCGCGTACACACGGGTGAACTTTTTGACCGGACTGGTCCGACGGTCTTTCCGACGGTCTTTCCGACGGACTTTCCGACGCACTTTTAAACGGACTTGCCTACACACGATCAACCAAAGTCCAACGGATTCCTACTTGATGATGTACGACCGGACTAAAATAAGGAAGTTGATAGCCAGTAGCCAATAGCTGCCCTAGAGTTGGTTTTTGTCAGTCGGACTAGCATACAGACGAGCAGATTTTTTGACCGGACTCGAGTCCGTCGGAAAGATTTGAAACATGTTTTATTTCTAGGTCCGTCAGACTTTTTGGAAAAAGTCTGGAGCCCACACACGATCTGGAGCCCACACACGATCGAATTGTCAGACGGAGTCCGGTCCGCCGAACCAAGTCTGCTGGAAAAAAACGCTCGTGTGTACGCAGCATTAGAACTGATAAACTGCAATTTATTGTATATTTGATTTTGGGTTAAATGTCGCCTTAAGTTCAAGTATTTACTTTGTAACGATTCTCATTCATATTCTTATATGGCAATAAGATGTTGCAATTTTTTAAGTGAGGGATGACTAGGGATTAGTTCAGTTTCACCACAATGTTGGTCTTTTTTTTTTTACTCTTTGTTAAGCAAAAGGCAAGGATTTTACAGACTGCTTATACAGACATCATTACATAATAAGACAGCTGAAGAGTCACAGTACAGTCAATAACACAGTAACTCATGTAAAGGCCAAGGACCCACATGTTAGCATTATATTAAAGGTCCATGAAAACTTCCCAAACAATTTAACAGTTGTATTTCCTTTACAGGCTGTCTGCCAGAGATCTCTGTCACATACTTTTTGACCAATCTTTTAAAACTAATTAACAAGAGGGAGCAAGCAAAAAGAAAATGAGGATAAAAAAGGGGGTTGTGAGGGAGAGGAAGGAGGGGGGGTGCAGCAGTATGGAGTAAATACTTATTGGCCCAATTAGAATATTCTAGGCCAGCGGTCTACAAACTCTGGCCCGGGGACCAAAATTGTATCTTTGCTTGCCTTTATCTGTCCCTTGGGGTACTAGTCCATTCACTAACACCAACAATGGGGCATAATTCCTGTCACTGACACCAAAAATGGGGCATTATTTCTCCCACTAACACCCATCAAAAGGGCACAATTCCTCCCACTGATACCAATGATGGAGCACAATTTTTCTCATTGACATCAAGGAGGGGGCACTATTCCTTCCATTGATACCAACAATGGGCCACTATTCCTTCCACTGACACCAACAGGGTGGCACTATTCCTTCCACTTACACCAACAAAAGGGCACAATTATTTCCTCTAACACCAACGATGGGGCACTATTCCTCCACTGACAGCAAAGATAGGGCATTTTCTACTCTACAGGACCTAGTCTGGCCCCCCTAAAGTCTGTAGGACAGTAAATAGGCCCTTTGTTTAGAAAGTTTGGAGACTCCTGTGCTAGGTGGAGCCTTGAGGGTCGATCAACTGCTTGTAAGAGGTAGAATAGAAAAAGATTGACCATGGGTAGCATGTGTCACAAACCTTCTCCTCTCTATGGTAGAAAGAAGCTTTGAGGCATTCAATCTTGGTTTCTTGGCAAAATCCTATCACTTGAAATTTATGACCCTGGCAATTTTTTGCCTGATTTATTTATTTATTTATTTATTTTTATCCAGAATACAGAAGTCCTTATCTGGTATTTATTTTTAATATTAATAGGGCCCTTTTTAAATTTAGGTTCTCAAAGTGCAGCTTTCACTTGTTGTTGGCCTTCTATCTGTTCTTTGAGCTGCCTTTTATTAGCAGCATGCCACTGCATCATCTGAAAGTAAAACAAAACCTCAATACCTTAATAACCACACATACTGTAGTAAAAACAAAAGGAAAATGCCTATTATGCCGCGTACACACGGGCGGAGTTTTCGACGGACTAGGTCCGGCGGACTTTTCGACGGACTTTCCGATGGACTTTCGAATGAACGGACTTGCCTACACACGATCAACCAAAGTCCAATGGATTCGTACGTGATGACATACGACCAGGCTAAAAGAAGGAAGTTGATAGCCAGTAGCCAATAGCTGCCCTAGCTTCGTTTTTTGTCCGTCGGACTAGCATAAAGACGAGCGGACTTTTCGACCGGACTCAAGCCCGTCGGAAAGATTTGAAACATATTTTATTTCTAGGTCCGTCTGACTTTTGGGAAATAAAGTCCGCTGGAGCCCACACACGGTCGAATTGTCCGACGGAGTCCGGTCCGCCGGACCTAGCCCGTCGAAAAGTCTGCTTGTGTGTACGCGGCATTAGACCTACTCTCTCTTATTAGGTGAAAAAAATACCCCCACTCTCTCTTATTAAAGCTGGCCTGCCACCGGCCAGTTTTACACTGCTTTATCCTATGAAGGCTCTCAATTTTTGCAAGAAAATATGTGCCTGTGTCCTGTTTCTCTATTACATTATAATCTATATTTGCTCATTAGAATTTAGGGCTTGTTTTTAAAGTTTATTTACTGCTTGTTACATTTTGTAAATATTTAAATGTCTCTATCCTGACCACAATTCTACTTTAAAGGAAAACTATAATGATGTTTTACCAATATATTTAACTTTTATATGTTTACATTGTGACAGAAGGCTTCTGAAGTACAGCAGTTACAGCTTTTCATGCAAGCATTGCAAGGGGAACCTTCAGACTGAAGTTTCCAATAAAACACTCCACTCATGGCTCACTCATTTTATTACATAGTTACATATTTGGTGAGGTTGAAAAAAGACACCAGTCCATCTAGTTCAACCTATGATGTGTGTTTGTGTTTATGTCAATTACCCCTGTATGTTGTGGTCGTTAAGGTGCCCATCAAATAGTTTTTTTTTAAATTATCGATGCTCCCTGCTGATACCACAGCTTGTGGAAGAGAATTCCACATCCTTATCGCTCTGACAGTAAAGAACCCTCCTTGCAGTTTAAAGTTAAACCGCTTCTCTTCCAATTTTAGTAAATGGCAGCTTGTCTTTTTAAATTCCCTTTCACTAAAAAGTTTTTTTCCCTATGCTAGGGTCGCCATTATGGTATTTGTACATTTATATCATATCCCCTCTCAAGTCTCTCATCTCCAAAGAGAATAAGTTCAATGCTTGTAGTCTTTGCCCTTCTCCGGACTCTCTCCAGTTCCAGCACATCCCACTTGAGGACTGGTGCCCAGAACTGGACGGCATACTCAAGATGTGGCCGGACTAGAGACTTGTAGAGTGGGAGAATTATCATTTTATCTCTGGAGTGAATCCCCTTTTTTAATGCATGCAAATATTCTATTGGCTTTGCTTGCAGCAGCCTGACATTGCATGCCATTGCTGAACATATCATCTACTAGGACCCCCAGGTCCTTTTCAGTCCTAGATTCCCCCAGAGGTCCTCCCCCTAGCGTGTAACTTACTTTCATATTTTTGGCACCCAATTACATTACCTCACATTTTTCAACATTAAACCTCATTTGCCATGTAGTTGCCCACCACATTATTTTGTTTAGGTCCTCTTGTAAGGTTTCCACATCCTGCGTAGAAGTTATTGCCCTGCTTAGTTTTTTATCGTCGGCAAATACTGAGATTGGGCTATTTATCCCATCCTCTAGATCGTTTATTAATAAATTAACCCTTTCATGCCTAAGCCTATTTCTGACACTTGTTGCCTGCTAAGTTAAAATCCGTATTTTTTGCTAGAAAATTACATAGAACCCCCAAACAATATATATATATGACCTAACATGTCATGCTTTGAAATTGCACACACTCATGGAATAGCGACAAACTACGGTACCTACGAATCTCCATAGGCGATGCTTTAAAAAAAATAGCGGTTACCAGGTTAGGGTTACAAAGGAGGTCTGGCGCTAGAATTATTGCTCTCACTCTGACAATCGCGACAACCCCTGAAAGCGGTGGTCGCATATGTGCGTACAGTTGGCACTAAGGGGTTAAACAGGATTGATGCCAGGACAGATTCAACTTGAGCTATTAAACTCTGTAAACAACATGCTTTTTCACAACACAGTGGTTACAAGAAGCACCAGGCTTCGACTTTCTGGCTAAAATTTAAAAGACTACCTGACATGCAATAATTCATAATTACCTGAGAAATAAGAAGCTCAAAAGCACACTTTTAAACTAATGGCCATTTTCAATGAAGATAAAAAATATGTGCATGATCACCATACATTTAATTTAAATTCATATGGGAATGTTACATAAATTCCAAAATGTAGTCTTAATTCTATTTAGACAATTTTAAAACGAACTTGTGTTTTGATTTTTTGAGAACGCTCTCTGCAGTTCCTTGGAGTCTGAGATTCCAACATATTTTCTTCGAGGCAGTTCCTCTACCATACAAATGCCAGATGCTTTCCCCAAGTCTCTGTCCAAATATTTACGTATCCAATTACTGTTTAGATATTTCACTGTTGGGTTAGGACATCTTCAATGTACACTACTTCTCTGCACTGTAATAGGCAGACATGGTCACTTGATTCATTTATGTTACAAGTAAATGTATAATGGGATAAGGAGTGCATAGCAGAGAAGCAGGCCACAACAGGCATGTATTTACAGGAAACAGACCACTCTCAACTGATGGCGTCAATCTTTCTTAGCAAAGTGTCTACTAAAATTCCCTGATTAATGCTTAGTTGAAAAGCAGCAACCGGTAACATGCAACACTTTCACGTGCTTGCCTTTAACCAACTCCCCAAGCCAGTTGCAGAAAAAGTGCACTAAGGGCAAGACTGAAACCCATAGCTTGTTTTTATGATAATATTATTATTATTATACCGGATTTATAGAGCACCAACATAGCTGTGCGCTGCCTTTTGCATTAGGGTGTGCACCCCAAACACACATGCGCGTGTGGGTTTGTGTTTTTATATACAGTATCTCACAAAAGTGAGTACACCCTTCACATTTTTGTAAATATTATATTATATATTTTCACTGAAGAAATTACACTTTGCCCAATTAGCAATTACACTTGGGCCCAATTAGAAATTTTCCCTTTCTGGTGTCATGTAACTCGTTAGTGTTACAAGGTCTCAGGTGTGAATGGGGAGCATGTGTTTTCAATTTGATGTTATCACTCTCACTCTTTCATACTGGTCACTGGAAGTTTAACATGGTACCTCATGGCAAAGAACTTTCTGAGGATCTGAGAAAAAGAATTGTTGCTCTTCATAAAGATGGCCTAGGCTATAAGAAGATTGCCAAGACCCTGAAACTGAGCTGCAGTACGGTGGCCAAGACAGGTTCCACTCAGGACAGGCCTCGCCATGGTCGACCACAGAAGTTGAGTGCACTTGCTCAGAGTAATATCCAGAGGTTGTCTTTGAGAAATAGAGGTATGAGTGCTGCCAGCATTGCTGCAGAGATTGAAGCGGTGGGGGCAGCTCAGACCATAGGCCGTACACTGCATCAAATTGGTCTGCATGGCTGTTGCCCCAGAGTGAAAACCCTTCTAAAGATGATGCACAAGAAAGCCCACAAACAGTTTGCTGAAGGCAAGCAGATTAAGGACATGGATTGCTGGAACCATGTCCTGTGGTCTGATGAGACCAAGATAAACTTATTTGGTTCAGACGGTGTCAAGCATGTGTAGCGGCAACCAGGTGAGGAGTACAAAGGCAAGTGTGTTTTGCCTACAGTCAAGCATGGTGGTGGGAGTGTCATGGTCTGGGGCTGCATGAGTGCTGCCGGCACTGGGGAGCTACGGTTCATTGAGGAAATCATGAATGCCAACCTGTACTGTGACATACTGTAGCAGAGCATGATCCCCTCCCTTTGGAGACTGGGCCGCAGGACAGTATTCCAACATGATAACAACCCCAAACACACCTCCAAGACGACCACTGCCTTGCTAAAGAAGCTGAGGGTAAAGGTGATGGACTGGCCAAGCATGTCACCAGATCCAAACCCTATTGAGCATCTGTGGGGCATCCTCAAATGGAAGGTGGAGGTACGCAAGGTCTCCACCATCCACAAGCTTTGTGATTTCATCATGGAGTGGAAGAGGACTACAGTGGAAACCTGTGAAGCTCTGGTGAACTCCATGCCCAAGAGGGTTAAGGCAGTGCTGGAAAATAATGGTGGCCCCACTAAATATTGACACTTTGGGCCCAATTTGGACATTTTCACTTAGGGGTGTACTCACTTCTGTTGCCAGTGGTTTAGACATTAATGGCTGTGTGTTTAGTTATTTTTTAGGGGACAGCAAATGTACACTGTTATACAAGCTGTACACTCACTACTTTACATCATAGCAAAGTGTCATTTCTTCAGTGTTGTCACAGAAAAAGATATATTAAAATATTTACAAAAATGTGACGGGTGTACTCACTTTTGTGAGATACTGTATATACACATACTCTTATAAATTAATGTATTAAAACATCTTTAAATGAAATTGTAAAAAATTGCACTTACACATTTAGCGTTGTTTTTTTTCTAATGCCCACCCCCTTTTCCCAAGGCAATGCTAAACATTGCAGAACCTGGTGCCACTTTATCAATGATGATTGCTGAGTATTTTTTAACCTAATTTTTTTTTGTACTGTGCAGCCCCGCAGGATGGTGGTTGGAGCTAGTTGCAGGCAGCCTATGTTACGCTATGGGGATGCAGCAACTGTACAAGCACAGCCACAGGCCCTAATTTGACAGGCATGTGCCTGCAGGTGTACGGCCCCAAACACAGACAGTGTGCATTCAGGACTACTCACCTGCATCTGCACACCTGTCGAATTAGGACCTGCAGTTGCGATGTACAGTCGCTGGGTCCCCATAGAGCAGTGGTTCTCAACTCCAGTCCTCGAGACCCACCAACAGGCCAGATTTTAAGTATTACCTTGGGGAGTTGCAGACTAGAATACTGCAATCACTGAGCAGCAAAAGATAGCACCTGTGATGTATTTCAGCTATCTTGCAAACCTGGCCTGTTGGTGGGTCCTGAGGACTGGAGTTGAGAACCACTGCCATAGAGTAACAGGAGGCTCCAGCCACACAAACAAATCTCCCATTCAAACTGTAAGGGTCAAAGAACCCGTGTGAATGAGGCCTTCTTTTTCTTTATTATTTTGTACATTTTAATGATTTGTACTTCTATTTGTTGCAATTTTTTTTCAATTTTTTTCACAATGCTTTTGGGTTTGCTGTTTATTCATAAACTATTATGAATTAACAGAGTAGGTGATCAGTATCAATCACTAACTCTGTTTATTCAGAAAAGGAAGGGACCAGTAAATTACATATTCCCCCTTCCCCCGCTCTCTGTTCTTAAACATCCCCCTGTGTGCCCTGCAGCAGCAGCTGGCAGGAGAAGAGGGGAGGGAAGGTGGCAGCGCTGTGTGGGTGTAAGGGGTGCAATACCTTACAAAATAAAGCGAGACAGTACAGTTACAATACAATTCAATACAAGAGGGATCTCAGGGCCCTGCTCAGGTCAGAGTGTCAAGTGAAACAAAAGATAAAAACTGCAAGGGATTAGCTAATGGAGAAAAGTACAGTTTTTAAGGTGTAAGAGGAATAGGCCTCACGGAAGGGCTGAGGTGGACAGAGTAAAAGATAGCCATGCAGATTGAGGTAAGGAGTTCCAGAAGATGGGAGAGGTTTAGGAGAAGTCCTGGAGATAAGCATGGGAGGAGGTGACAAGGGAGCCAAAGAGCAGGCGGGCTTAGGAAGAGTGAAGAGGATGGTGTGGTTGATATTTTTGGATGAGGTTGGTGATGTAGCTTGGGGCAGAGTAGTGGATGCCTTTGTATATAGTTAGTCGGGTTGAAAAAAGACACAAGTCAACTAATTTAAAAATACATAAATAAATGACATAGAAAACATCTGTATACAGGCTCCTACAGTATACCCACAGTTATCCACAGTTGATCCAAAGGAAGGCAACAAAAACCCATGGTCCACTTTGCTCCAGCAGTGAAAAAATAAATTCCCACTAGACCCCTGAAGCGATTGGATATTCCCTGGATCAAAAACCTCTGGTGTTATTTAGATATGCTTTCAGCTCTTTTTAAAAACAATCCACTGAGCAGGCCAGAACAAGGAAGTCTACTCCCAATTTTCATAGCTCTTACTGAACTTACTAAGAACTCACAGACTTTAACTTTAACACAATAGCCATGTGTGGGGAACTGTATGCGTTTGCAAAGTCCAAATACATAGTTAAAGTCTATAGGCTTTGAAAATGAATTTTGTAAATAGATAGACAACTAACTAAAAGATCGTATTCATTGAGTAGTGATTAATGATTGCAAAGTCCAAATATACTATATTCACCACCACTCATTTATCTAAGTTTTTGCTCTCCTCCTTATCAAAAGAAACTAGATTTGTTTGTTCTTTTTGAACCCATGCTGTCTATTGCTTAACCACTTGCCCATTGGGCACTTATACCCCCTTCCTAACCAGGCCAATTTTCATCTTTCAGTGTATTTTGAATGACACATTTTGAATGACAATTACTCAGTCATGCAACACTGTACCCATATGAAATTGTTGCCCTTTTTCCCACACAAATAGAACTTTCTTTTGGTGGTATTTTATCACCTCTGGGTTTTTTATTTTTTGCGCTATAAATGAAAAAAGACCGAAAATTTTGTAAAAAAAAATGCATTTTTCTTTGATTCGGCTATAAAATTTTGCAAATTAATAATTTTTCTTCATAAATTTATACTGCTACATATCATTGGTAAAAGTAACCAAAATCAAATCAGTGTATATTATTTGGTCTCTGTTAAAGGTATAGAGTCTACAAGCTATGGTGCCAATCACTGAAATTGATCACACCTGATGTACTGACTTGAGACACTAACAAGTCAGGGAAGTACAAATACCCAGGAAATGACCCATTTTTGGAAAGTATAAATTCAAATGTATTTAGTTTTTTGAAGTTGTAATTTTTTTCCACAATTCTTTGCAAAATAAAGTTTTTTTTTTCGTTTTTTTCCCCATAAATTGTCATAGTAACAGGTTATTTCTCTCACATGGCATATGCATACTTGCAAATACACACCAAAATACATTCTGCTACTCCTCCTGAGTATGGCAATACCACATGTGTGGGACTTTTTCACAGCCTGGCCACATACAGAGGCCCAAAATGCAGGTAACACCATCAGGTGTTCTAGGGACATAAATTACACATTTCATTTCTTGCCAACCTATCACACTTTTGAAGGCCCTGGAGCACCAGGACAATAGAAACGCCCACAAAAGGACCCCATTTTGGAAAGAAAACACCCCAGCATATATTCTATTAGGCATACTGAGTCTTTTGAACATGTAATTTTTTTCCACAAGTTTTTGGAAAATGTGGAAAGAAAATTAAAATGCATTTTTTTACACAAAGTAGTCAATTTATAAGATAATTTTAACACATAGCAAAAATCACACCCCAAAATACATTTCCACAGTCTGGCCACATACAGAGGCCCAACATGCAGGGAGCACCATCAGGATGAGCACTGATGTGGCATGGATGAGGCATGGATGAGCACTGATGTGGAGTGGATGTGGCACAGAAGAGCACTGATGTGGCACGGATAAGCACTGATGTGGCTTGGATGTGACATGGATGAGCACTGACGTGGCATGGATGAGGCATGGATGAGCACTGATGTGGCATGGATGAGCACTGATATGGCATGGATGGGCACAGAAGAGCACGAATGAGGCATGGATTAGCATGGATGGGCACGGATGAGCACTGATGTGGCATGGATGTGGTATGGATGGGCACACATGAGGCATGGATGGGCACGGATGATGCATGGATGTGCACGGATGAGGCACAGATGAGGCACAGATGGGCATGTATGAAGCATGGGCATGCATGAGGCATGAATAAGGCACAGATGAAGCACAGATGGGCATGTATAAGGCATGCATGAGGCATGTATGAGGCACAGATGGGCATGGATGGGCATGGATGAGGCACGGATGGGCATGGATGAGGCACAGATGGGTATGGATGAGGCATGGATGGGCAGGGATGGGCACGGATGAGGCATGAATGAACAGGTATGGGGCATGGATGGGCATGAATGAGGCACATATGGGCATGTATGAGGCATGTATGAGGCACGGATGGGCACGTATGAGGCATGGATGGGCACAGAAGAGCACGAATGAGGCATGGATTAGCATGGATGGGCATGGATGAGCACTGATGTGGCATGGATGTGGTATGGATGGGCACACATGAGGCATGGATGGGCACGGATGATGCATGGATGTGCACGGATGAGGCACAGATGAGGCACAGATGGGCATGTATGAAGCATGGGCATGCATGAGGCACGAATAAGGCACAGATGAAGCACAGATGGGCATGTATAAGGCATGCATGAGGCATGTATGAGGCACAGATGGGCATGGATGGGCATGGATGAGGCACGGATGGGCATGGATGAGGCACAGATGGGTATGGATGAGGCATGGATGGGCAGGGATGGGCACGGATGAGGCATGAATGAACAGGTATGGGGCATGGATGGGCATGAATGAGGCACATATGGGCATGTATGAGGCATGTATGAGGCACGGATGGGCACGTATGAGGCACAGATGGGGATGTATGAGGCATGGATGGGCATGTATGAGGCACAGATGGGCATGTACTGTATGAGGCATGGATGGGCATATATGGGGCACGGATGGGCATGTATGAGGCATGAATGGGCATATATGAGGCAATGATAGGCATGTATGAAGCACCGATGGGCATAGATGGGCATATATTAGGCACGCATGAGGCATGAATGGGCAGATCAGCACTATGGGCACTTCAGATACAGCCCACAGCGCTGCTGCACCAGCAGCGCTGGTGAATGGTCAACTGTATCAAAGGCAGAAGAGAGGTCTCAGTGTAGGAGTATTAAGTAGTGACCATTGGTTTTAGCAGATAGTAAGTCAGAAGTCTGGTTAAGGAGAAACAGGTACTGTGCTTTGAAGCTAGGGGAGTGTCAGTCTCAGTAGCAGTCAATATTCATCTCACTTTAGGCCCTTTTCAAGAAATTAAAAGGGTATTTAAGAACATTATGCATGTACAAATACACAACCCAATGCTTACCGAACCCAAGAGAAAAATCCAGGCTCAAATGGCAAGTTTTTGAAGAGAGATCTTACAAATTTCAAAAGAGATATTAAGTACTAGCTTGGCTTAGCATCAAAAATATGTAACCTTCTGAAGACCATGTGATCTAGAGCTACCTGGATGATCTACAGTGACAACTGTAGCACATCTCTCTTTCTTAACCCGTTGTTATGCCTGCATAACACATAGCTGCACTAGCAAAAGGGTGTGAGTTATCACACGCTGCACATATGCATCATTGGGGAACCACGTTCCTGTGCTGAGAGCTCGCTCACTGCTAATGAATAGTAGCCAGTGAGACGGTTCCCGATCATGTGACAGCCAATCACAAAGGTCACACGATCGCAGATTCTTCCCTAATAAAATGTCAGGAGCAGACTTTAGCAGAAGTGGTAGTTGAAGAAGAGCAGGCTGAGTTCATAGCAGAGCCAACAAACTGACCACACTGTGCTCTCATGCCTAGTGTAGTCGGTTTTTAATAGAAAAAAAAAGGGTTTGGCAGGGACACCAGGGATTTCACACAAAGGAAGCAATACGAAGAGAACTGGATACTTTTTAACGCAAGCACATGGTACAGCATGCTTTTATCAGGAATATGGAATGTTGGGTTTACATATTCTTTAAATCTCAGCAAATGTTCTAAATTTAGTTTTAGTTTCCCACTTAGTTCTATCATGATATATACAATAGATTGCATATTCCAAATATTAATATAGATGGTTAAATAGTTTAGGAGGGAAGAGTGATAAATAGTGGTTTCAAATAAATGCTATTGCTTACCTTAAATAGTAAACGATATAAAGAATAAATGTGGATAGTGGACATCCACATGATGGCTGCAGCATTGGAAGGCTCCTATAGTAGTGGAGGAGATTGGCAGGTTTACAATAGCATCTTAGTGTTTGGCTTCTATCTTCTGTGGGGAACACACACTTTGTGCACTGCCAAAGGCCACTACCCAGAGGCCAGAGCACTCCTTCCTGGACTTCTTCCCAGGTTCCCAGGAAGCTCAAGAGACACTCAGTTTTAAGGGTCCTCTTCCAGATCTCTTAAACAAGCAAAGCTTTTGAGTCTCTGGGAGATGATATGCATCTACAGGCAACAGTGAAGAGGAGGTGATGCCACCAGAGGGAGGAGGAAATATGGCAGAGAGACCAGAAACTCAAGAGACGGGGAATAAGCAGGGATAAAAGTGAAAGTGGTGGACTTGCTGGGTGGCAAGGGGGTGCTGGCTGGCACATAGGTGCAGTGTCTGAGGTACTGGGGTGCAGTGTTAGGGATTCTGAGAGACAGCTTCGGTGTCAGAAAGTCAATGGTAGAGTTAACAGGTGACAGGCAGATGCAATGACAGTGTGCAGAGTGCCTGGGGTACAGGGTTCTTCATAGGTTTGAATGCAAAAGGTGTCTACTTGTTACCTACAGGGAAGTTTCTCCAACTAACCACAACACTATATGGTGTAGGTGCCTGGATCACCCGCCGATCTAAATACAAGTGTAAGAGGGTTTAGTTAGCGTAGGAAGAGGTTATTAGAATTAAATTATTGGAAAGGATAGTAATTCTGCATAGAACCTCAGTGTATCCTAAGATGTGGCACTCTGAGTGGTTCAAATGAACAATTACATTAGGTGCCAGCAGACCTGCACTGCATTCGACAAGCCTTGGGTTATGGTGTGCAGCATTAAAAAAGGTGCAGATTGGGTTTTTCTTACATTGCGAGGCTATTCTTGATGAAATGGCTCCATGATGCAATATATTAATATGCAAAATACCGGTATGCAGTAACACATCAAAATGGAATGACATACTGTGAAAGGGGCCCTAATGTTTTGATCTACACCTCTGTTTTTTTAGATGTGTGAACTATGAGGGGTTAGAAGGGGGCTTTCCAAAATGGCAGGCAGATTGAAATTTCCATATCATTTAGGAAACTTCCAGCCTATTATATCTGAGCTGGTTTATTATATTATAGGTCACTGCAAATACAGTGCCTTGCAAAAGTAT